>OY728148.1:1359907236-1361107236 GCA_963277665.1 Viscum album
AATTTGATGTAATTGAAATAATTTTACTCTAAAATCACATTAAAATACAATTTAACTTTTAAACTATTTAAACAAAAATGCAGTTTTCAATAAGAAATCGGTATTTTTCACTATTTATTGAAAAAATACAACTTTTTGGAAAAATTGTAAAAATTAACCATAAGATAATTTTGATATTATTATTTAAAAATTTGTGTTAATTTTGTCAAATAAATATTCTAAATGTTTCAAAAATTAATTTTATCATAAATTCCAATGAAGTGACAGAACCATTTTTTTTAGAAAAAATAAGGTTTTTCAAAAAACATTTATTTTACTTTCAAATGATTCTTATTTCTTTGATAATACAAATATAACCAATTAATGTGTGTATTTGTTTTCATAATTTAGTTATTATTATTCATACCCACCAATTTGATGGCTATATTAGAAGGGTCATGTTTAAAAAACTAAATTAGTTGAGTATCATGTTTCGTTTAAACCTGGTGTTGCGTGTATCACAAGGTATCAAAGAGATTAAATTTATTTAAAATGAAATAAATCATACGTCTTGGTTTGTTAAATTTTATGTCATACATAAATCAAAAACATCTCTCATGTGTACTTATATCTTATATTCTCCACATAGCGGTGTAATTCTTTTTTCACCACAATTTTATATTGATGATTATAAATATGTAAATAATATATATATATATATATATATGATATTGATTGCATAATCATTTTTATGGAATTGAAATATCATATCTACCATCTTACCTTCTAATTCATTGGAAAATTATAATGTTGATCATGCGTACATTTGGACTACGTCCTCCAAGAAGTGATGTGATTCGTTTTTTATGTTCTATTTACATGGATGTTAATAAGGATGTATTTGGTGGATATACTTGATATAAATAGTATAATAATGATAATAATAAAATATTGTTAACAAAAATATTTTAAAATTTTATAAATGGATCTTATATGATATTATAAATATGAATATAGTTTTTTTATGTAATTATAATAAATTATAATGTATTATAAGGAGTTTAGAGAACCTTTGAGGCAGTTGGAGCTTGTGGTAAGGGGTTTCATAACTCAATTTTTATTCACTGGGTTATACTTCAACTTCATTGAATTTGATGTTCTATGATCATGTGAGAAGTGACCCATAGTTTTATTATGTTTTATTTACCTTATTTTGTGTGGATTTGCATTTTTTGCACATAATTTATTCATTGAATAATTCTCATTACAATGACATGATCTTGATAAGGGATTCCATCTAAATTTACACTCTCTTGAGACAAATTTTGTATCATGCACATTTTTGTTTTTATCTAGTGTATATAATTCCCATTTGAAGTATTTAATGAGAATATATATTTTTTCATGATGATTAATGTTTAATTCCATGTTTACACTTTCATGTGGTTATAATTTGGAAGTTTCCAAAGTGGTAAGAATTTATTTTACAATATCATTTTTTTGATATTCTCCATATTTTCATTATATGAATAATATAATAACTCCATGTTAAAATATATATATATATATATATATATATTCTTATCCTCTAGATATTTAATGAGTTTCCATGTTTTCAAATAAATTTTCCTCCCTTTAGAAGTTGATTCAAGAAAACAATTATTTAAAATAAATGTCGATCTAATTTGTCTTTTTATCATATATATTTTTCTTTCATGTCTTTATTTTTGAAAATTCTTTTTAGTTTCTCAATGGAAATTTTTTGTTATCCATTCTTTTTTTAAATGTTTAAAATTTAATATCTCTAATTTTTTCCTAAAGGATTATTTTCAACTTTCATTACAAAAAATCAAAAGGAATATTTTCTTAATATATGAAATTAATATATTTTCATATACCACAACCATTTTATGCTATTAGCATATTATACAATAATTAAATGATTTTATAAAGAAAAATATTTATGAAAACTTATTTTATATGATATGATTTGATTTTATTATTCTTTAAAATATTTGGTTTTGCTATAAATCTACTTTTCTAATGGTCATATCTCATCTATTGATTAATTTTTTTATCATTAACATTATCTTGAAACATTCAATTTTTTGTGATCCTTTAACATTATTTTTCTCTTAAATATCGGTATTATTTGTTTGATGGATATTATTATTTCTCAAACAGTATACTATTTATAAATATGGAATTATACTTTGAAAGTTATTTGATTTAGTGAGTAAATATTGATACTTTATATTTTTTATTCATTATGTATATTTGTTGATAAGGAATATTATTTCCTCTAATAGCCCAAAGGCCTTTAAATTTTTTATTATATGATAAATCTCCCTTTAAAGGTTTAAAGGAGGTCGAAATCGAAAGACATCTTGAAGATAGGAAAATCACACTAAAAGGATAGAATGAGTAAAACCATAATGAAATCACCGATCTACTCCTCTCCAGCATTTGATCATGAATAATATCTCCACCGTTGCAAGGATAATCAGTAAGAAAGTGATCTATGTCAAAGAACATGCACGATTCGATGGATGAAACCATACCCTCTCAAATAATCAAATCCAAAAACAAATCTGCAAAGATGAATCACAGGATTTGAAACCCCCTACGAGGTCTGTTCAAGAAGTCACATCCATTATCACAAACTTCCCACCTTTTAAAAACAAAACATTCAAGAAAACAGTTACCACAATTCCAAATCGACCAACACAAACCCGTAGGTTCAATAGAAAAATAAACATACTTCTCCTCCGTAAAGTCTACATAGAAATCCCCACTACGGTAATAAAACACGTATGCAGAGACCATAATAGTCCAACCAGGGAACCCCCTGCTAGAGAAAGTACATAGAGGAAGAATCCCTATCCCTTCACTGTGGATCCTCCTCCAAATTATCTTTTTTATTTTCAAACACTTTTAAGGGGGAAGTGAGAACCCTGCAAATAAAAATGTCAAGCATCAAAGGTTACAACTGAACAATTAAACTCAAGTCTCAGGTGATTGGATTCTCCGTCCCTAAACAATTTCCAGGGGAGGGAGTTTACCTGGCAGCTTGGATCTTCCCCTATGTTCTCTTCATAGTGCCTTGCTAGATACTCCCAATCCTACATATGTTCTTCTTTTCTAATCTTTTCCATATTGAAGCCTCTGACCAGTATACAAACTTTCTTATCAATCCATTCGGCTTGTTCCCTTGTAACTGCAACTTGGATCAGTCTTCCCATCGTTTGAATAAGGTCTTCCCATGCCGCGTTTATCACCAGAACATCCTCCTTCATTTCTTCTCCATAGTTCATAAGTAGTTTACACTGAGAATCTAAGTCTTTCTCTTCTAGGCTTTGCAGGCCGACTGAAGAACCTGCTGCAAGTTGCTGTCCAGAGGAATTTGTCCTTTCCATCATCAGCTTCTGCGATTCCAGACTCCCCTGGAATTGGTCATCTGCCTATGAGACCCCATCCGCTTGAACTTGGACCACTATGGCATCATCCTTCCTAACCTCCTCTCGTGTATTTTGCAGAAACTTGTGATGCTTGGGTTTACCCTCTTTTTTGGCTGACTGAGTCTCCATCGGTTTAAAAAGATAAGAGTAGTCTTTTCGCCCCTTATTTTTAGGATTTTTGGAAACAATAAAACTTATCGGGTCCCTATTTTCCTTACTCCATTTTTCTCTCTTTGGTCGTGCAGCCCTTTCCCAGCCCCTCCCAAAACAATGTCTTCTGAGGAATGGCCTCTATGAGAATCGACTTTAGAATGATAGTTGGGGCTGCCTACAAACTCTCCCTCCTGGCTTAGACTTTCAAATATTTTGTCTATGTGGAGGCTGTACAATATCCTCTCTGAGTTGGCTCGCTGTCATGTGACCAAAGGTATACCTAACTCAATTGCAAGCTCCTCCCACTCCTGTCCATACTTACACATTCCCTTTTCAGGTGAGTGTATCCACCTGGCAGGGGTGTTTCTCTCACCAATACACACTGCCATCGCATATGAGCATAGTTTAAAATTGGCCCCACCCTTGGGTGATGATTCACTGAAGGCCCCCGAACCTTGAGAATGATAATTAAACAGTTTTGAAGGATCCTCAACGACCACACTAGCCTGGTCACCCCCAGAAACCACCTTAGTACCAGGAGGGCTCTTCAAATCTCTCCGCAATCTGTTGAAAATCCCTACTACACTTGGTTCTGGAGGAGTAATATCAACTGGTTTTTTAAACGCCTCTTCAGTCGAACCCTTGGACACCTCAACCTTGCTGATCCCCTGCCCAGAACCTTCAAAATCTTCTCCTGACCTTGCACCCTCCCTAACACAGACTGAACCATTGTTGAGAGGATGATCACCCTGTCCCCAATCCTTTCAGAGCCTCCATAGTGGCTCCCTATTGCCTCGCCTTGCGCCTGCATATTTCCAGACTATGCCCAAGAATCTTGCATAGGGAACAATAATCGAACCAGGATTCAAATGTGACATTATTCTTATATCTAAACTCTTCTCCCACTGCAATCCAGAAATATTCCATAGGGGGATTCGAGAAATAAACCTCGACACACATCCTCGGAGAGATTGGGTGACACAACGCATGGGTCCAATTGTCGGTACAGAGGAACCGCCCCACCTAGTTTCCAAGTAAACGAAGAATCGAGGGATTTTGAAATGGAAGAGGAAGTTCCGGGAAACATACCCAGATATCCATCTTTTTAGGATCTATTTTCATATGGACATCGTATGACCAACAAAACAAGATAAATTGAGCACTGTCCCATGAGTGAGGTGCACTCGACCTGGCGAGAATCAGGTCTTCTTTTGAGGCGAACCGAATCATGAAACTCCTAGAGTCGAGGAGGCCGACAACAACATGCTCCTGCAAACCCCATTTATCAAAAATAAAGTAGTCGAAAATTTCCACCAACAGATGGCGCCACTTGAAACGCCCAATCAGGGTTAGGTCCAGCAGGGAGGAAGCCTCTGAGAATTCCCAGTTCGAGATCGGAAGAAGAGGGCTCCCCTTGAAGCTTTTGGGGACCTTCAGACTGACTAAAATCTAAGGAAAGAAAGGAATTAAGTCAGGGTTTGAGAAGGGAATGAAGGTAGGAGCCCAACCATCAAGGGGATGTGACAAGGGGCCCTCCCCCTTCGACGGGGGAGGGGCCGGAGCCAGGATCATCGCCGCCTAGGGCTCCCCTTGAAGCTTTTGATCACCATTCCTCTCCATCTCAATTCCAAATTCACCATGGATCAGAATCATGGCCCCGAAATAGGATGAAAAGATCAGAATTCACTCAACGGAAGAAAGATAGGACTACATGTCCACCGGAGAGGACGGTCATAGCCTCAAGAGGAAACCAAATCTTGACCCATCACCACAGAAGGGCGGTCACAGACCACAACTCTAGTGAATGACCCAACTAAGCACTGAAGCGACCCCATGCCACATTTAAGCACACCCCCAATGTTGTAGAACAATATAATCTCTACACTAACACACCCGATCAGAATTTCCTTCACTGAAAAGACAAGACCTCGATGCACTTGATCAAGACCTCACCTCCACAGATAACTGAACCATGACCTTGATGCACTAGATCAGGAACCCCATCACCTCAGAGATGGTATGTGACCCCAATTCCACATCATATCATGACCCCACATTGTGGAAGATCCGGAGCAGCACCTCAAATCCAAAGAAAACCCGAACACCCTCTCCCTGGAAGACCAAACCCCAAGCCTCTAGATTTCATCCACCCTTTACCATAGAAGCTTTTACCACACCTTGATCATGCCAGGATAACCAAATAGAAATCACCACCATCTGGGCGAAACTGGGAAGAAGGTGGAGTTAATATGGAGACCTAATCCACTATTCCCTTTACGATCTCATCTAAACATCATTATAGGAAAATTATTTAAGAATTAAATTTATCATTCAGTATATGAGGAATGAATTGAACATAGAGCGATGAGTAGGGACCAAAATAATATACCCCCTCGATGAATCTATATGTCTTATAAGACCAATTAGTGGTCCAAAATTATTAAATGAATATTTTGTGTATATATACCTATTGTTTAAACTGTCCCAAAATGAGGTCTTGAAAATAAGGATATCATAATATATAGGATCATAATTTACAATATTTGTAATTTAAATAATTGATGATTTTATTATTTTTATCTATGAGATTACTTCTTTGGTATAATTCATGGATCCATTTTGTGCTCATGTTATTGATTAAATAGAAAATGTTTACCTTACCATATTTATTATTTCTTATTTACTCATGAATTATTATGGTGTAATTAAACCTTAACAAGAATTTTACCTCACAATTATTTTATTTATTTTACCTAGGATATAAATATTAACTCATTGAATGATTTTGAAGGATGCTAATTTTTTTTATTTTTGGTATTTTATTTAAAATATAAAATAGTAATCATGTTTAAATCTAGTTCTTCAAGACTATTAACTGATCGGTCCTTTAGGATGAGATCACCTGTATCTTGTTCCAATGTAATTAAATATAGAATAGATTTGGGTTAGTAGAGTTAGGGTTGTTACATGATAGAAAATATTTCCACATACCAATGAGGAATTCGCTTGGGTGTTTTCCACAATTTTGACACATTAGAAGTTAAATATTCTTTCCTTCACCATCTTCATCACTTATTATTCCATAAAAAATAATCATTATATTCTTTGGTGTGTCTGTATGTTTATAATGAATAATTTTTTAATCATAACTCGAGATGGTTGGGTGAGAATAACCATAATATTTTCAACACCAACTTCTATCTCATTCGGTTTCTCAATGGGACAATCACATGATTTCCCATTGCATAAAATGTTAACTTTATTTCTCTTTATTAAAACCATTAACTTTATAAATGAAAGTTATATATAATAATATTTAATTATACAACCTTATAAATAAACTATTAAATTTAAAGTAATAAATCATAAATGACAAATTTACCATAAGTTATAAATTTTTATGTTTCAATAGTGGTTGTTCATTTTTTATCCCCAACTAGGTTCTCTTACCATACCCAAAATATGTACTAAGATCCTTCATAATGATTCTCAAAGAGTGTGTTAATCACTAATTAATATCCCTTTAGAGTTTCAAACCTAGTGTTCAATTATGGATCTTTATTATGCACCAAGTGGATATTGAGTTAATACCCAATTGTCTGTTTTAGGGTATTACCCCAATATACATTTTGGATAGAGACTCGATCTATATGTTTATATCAATACATAGATTCTATTTCTAGGAAACTACACAATGTATAATTTAACAAAATTTTAGGATGTTTTCCTATACTTCGACTTATCCCTAGGGGTTTCACCAAATTTAACTCATCATAATTCGTAAAAATATCAAAAATAATTTATAAAAGTAGCTAGACGATGCTCTAATACCAACTAAGGTGCCCCAGACCAAAAATTTTGGTATGATGTTAAAAAAAATATATTAAAAATACTCTTTAATACCATATAATTTGAACCAATTTAAATATGTCTTTAGTTTACATCATTTCAATAAGTTAAACATTACATATCACAAATAATTTTACAATCCAAAGAATAGATGGTTTTTCTTCTCTAAGGACAAACTACAAAAGAAACTTATTTTGTGATAATTGTGACTATTTATCAATAATAAAACCATACTAGAATCCATTATAGACATCTCATAAGTAAAACTCATCTTCATAACATGGGTAATAGAAATAGAAGAAAGGTTTGATCTCAAATGATCATTAAGGGAAAACTTGTCATCAAGGGTTAGATCATAAACATATAAGTAAACATGAAAAATGATAGAATTATCTTAATAAAAGAATATCGGATAATTATAATTGTAAACACATTTTAATATAATGAAATTTAATTTCAAATGAACAGAAATACACCATTTTACAAGAGTCTGGAAACATGAGATAACAAACATGAGCCATGGGGATTGATCACAGGAATACAACATTAAGATTTGGAAAATAATAATAAGGAAAAATGTAACAAAAATAAGAATATAAAATCTTGTGAAAAAATATTCCCACATCACATTCAGGAAAAGACATGTTGAAAAATCCATCCGCATCACACATAGACAACAACTAATGTAGAAAGATACTAAACACAAGTTCACACCAACAAACATATAAAAAAGCCACCCAAATCCCGTTGAAACAAAAAATTGTAAAAAATAAATTCACAACATGCTAATGAAAAAAACTACAAAATAATCTACCAACGTCACATTTATATAACAAACTATTGAACATATATACCCACATCACATTCAAATAAGAAACCCATGAACAAACTTGTCTACATCATGTTGACATGAAAATAATATGAACTAATATTTCAACATCATGTCCATGCAGAATTCATCATCTCATGTGATATAAAACAATAAACAATTTATTAAATAGTGATATATGACCTCAATATCATCATAATAATCATCCATACCCATTTGAACCTTGGGAGCATGAAATAATTCATATTTAAATTTTTTTATAACTGACCCCTGAAAAAAAGATGTTTTTTCATGAAAAGCATCAAGAATATTTCATAATATTTCCAGATAAATTAGGTGGTAGTTTTATATGAACACATCCCCAATGAAACAAAATAATCTTTTGAGTATGTTGAAATTGATGAAAAATTATTAATAAGAAGAACATTTTAAGCAATACCACAAAATAATGCATCCAGAATTAGATCATTTATTACCATAAGTTTAATCCAGCAAAAAAATAGTATAAGTTAATTTAGAGGGATATTCATGAAATTAATTTTCTATGTAATAAATCCTTTTTAGAGAAATAGAAAAATTAAAATGAAACTATATGAGTGTTTTTAGAAAACCTTTTTTACTTTTTCATAAATGAAGAAGTTGAAGATAACTTTCAAAAGTCATTTTATAAAACATGATGTGATCCTTTTTTAAAGAACATAATTTTATAAAAAATATTTAATAATTGATAATTGGAATTACATATAGGTTTTGTAACTAACCAACCCATGTCAACTATACAAGAAACCCGAATAGCCCTGTTATGTAATATATTTAAAACAGGATAACTGTAACTAGTCATGAATATATGAAAAAAAGACATACAACCAGTGTACAAATTGGAAAAAATGAGATACCAAAAAGAAACAAAATCCAAGACAATATGGGATAAACTATAAAGATATTCAAAACCCCACATGATCAACAATCACCTCTAGACCAACCTGGACTGAAAGAAATAATTAGAAGAGTTGTCAAAATTCTACAAATTGCTCTTCCCTTAACCTGAATCCTATAATACAACCTCTAAAACCACCCAACGGTTCAAGTTGGGTGTAATCCAAATAATAGTAGGATACCACCAAATTTTTTATATAATTTCTAAAAACAATATTGAAAAAATTCTATATTTTAAAGAAAAACAAATTCACATATCATTTTTTGAAATTAGATCCAGTTGTAAATCATTTTACCTCTTATTTTCATAAAAAACTCTCACATTATCAAAATAAAAATATTAAAAGTATAAGTGATAAAATAAAAAATTATATCCATGAATCAAGAGGAAAAAGGGTAAACACATATCCATAAAAGGACATATCATGTGATGATTTGTGTTACAACCTCATAAAAAACCTAAGAGAAACAATCCTTTATAAAAAATATCATGTGAAAAATAACCGTAAATGAAAAAGCACCTCACATTTAGTATATAACCTTTGGAAAACTATGTACTAGACAATAAGAATACAAAATAGTAATAATGTTGGATCCAAATGATATTATGTCCTACTAGTCAATATCATAAAACATTACCTCCTAGTGGTACCAAACACACACTAAGGCCACCCATGTCTCTTTCCCGATGAACCCAAGCTCCTAAATATTCTATTGTAAAAATTAATTTCAAAAACATTCTCACAAATTTATAGAAAATTTCTAAATGAAAGATGACCCGATTCATAATTTGGAAACTCATTTCTATATCCAGCAAATACATTTTCAAAGAAAAACCTATTTTTTTAAAAATATTTTACTTTTGATAAAATCCTTTAAAACTATATACTAGTTCTAATCAATGAAAAAACCAAATGAATTTATCAAGAACAATATTTAATTAATCAACTTAACCCATTGTATATAATCTCTTACCAAAACCTAGTAGAAACCTATCCAACTTTGACCATGATGATCGAAAACCAGGAGAATGACCTTCAGAAGAAAAGGTACGGTAAGAAACTAAAAAGGATCGATATAAAATAATATCTAATCCAAATTCCATACAAAACCTTATACAAAAACATTATCATAACCAAAACCAACATAGAAATAGAAGTACACAAAACTGGAGAGGAGAAACCCAACCACAATTGTGATCAATCACTAAACAAAGTGATCCAAAAGGGAAGGGGTCACATAAAGTTTCCTAGGAGGAGATTAGGTTATGAGAGAGAGTATACATAGTGTATAAATGAATTAAACACATATAATGTTCCCTGAAAACCACTACTCATGAGAATTACATGTCACATAATCCTATTACAATTTGTTTAATCCCCAATGACAAGAATAATGAAAAACACATTTCTATTATAATAAAAACCCATTATTTTCCATTACATGATGTGAAACCTTTACACATCATTTAAACCTCTCATGTTGTGTATCCAGTTCACAAATTCTTTTCAAAGGTTGTTACATGATGTTTACTCCTATTACATTGTGTTTAATTTCATATCAAATAGAAAAAAATATAGATTTTTGATGAATAATCCAAAAAACCCCGGACTATTCCATTTCAGGTATCCTCCCAATTTCTTTTTTAGCATAACTCATCAAATGAAAACAGAAACCAAAATAAATGGTAAAATAATACATAATAGAAAGGAAACGAGGCGTTACAATCTCCACACCACAAATAATTTCTACACCTAGAAAGTCCTCAAGATCTTGGATACAAAAAAAGATAAGGCCATTACTTCTTCATTAATGAATCCGACTCCCACATCTTATGGCTATACTATTTTCACTTCCCCAGTACTTGGACCAAGTGTATTTTTATACCATGTAATACCTTATTTTGGTGATCCATAATATGAAATGTCTACTCAACCAATGTGGTTTCGAGCTCAAGATAAACATCCTCATATCTAATCACATGGGAATGATCTATTATATACCGCATAGTCAGGGAAACATGATACACAACATGGATAACTATCAATACAGAAGACATGTAAGATATATTGGCCACCCTATATAGTCTTCATATGATCTCAAAGGGACACAAAAACATCATTTCAAACTTACACTACATAACCAACTAATAGTGTACCATGAAAGATGAAACTACGAGAAAGACTAAAAAACCAATCTGAAACATAAGTAGATTCCGCTGATAGTCTTTATAATATTTTTGATAACTCTGTTCCATGGTCAATATCCACTGGATCAACTTCACCATCTCCTTCATCTTCTGAACAACACTCATCCGAATCAAGGACCAATATTTCAACTCTAACTAGCACAACGGTGATCTACATGGTATCCCATAAAAATCCTTTAATGGTTCTATACTAATCAATGTTTGATAACTTTTTTTATATAAAAACTCAACCAGATCCAAATTATTTTCCTAAGATCCTCTAAAATCAAACACACAATCCTGAAGAATATTTTCAAGAACCCAGATTTACCTCTCTGTATTTCCAAACATCTATAGATGATAATCTAGGAATAATCTAATTTGAGAACCCATCACCTCTTATAAAAATATCCAGAACCTAGATGTGAACCTAGGGTCCCTATTAGAAACGACTCCAGAGGGAACCCCATAATGCATCAAAATCTCTCAGAAATATAATTCCACAATATGTTCCATTTTATTTATCTCCTGGATAGGTATGAAATGAAATGGTTTAGTGAGTCAATCAATGATAACCCAAATTGCATCCTTTGTAGAAGGAGTCGATGAAAAAACAAAAAATATATCCATTGAAATCTCATCCCACTTCCATATTGGGATGGGTAAGTGTTGAAACAATGTCATAGTTATAGGGTATTTTACCTTAACTCTTTGAAAAGTAATGAACTCTAATATAAAATCTAAAATCAATAATCTAATCCCAATCCTCCAGTACCAACATCTTTAATCATGATACATATTGTTAGTACCTGGGTGAAAAGACCAATCAGAATGGTGTCTACATCCCAAAAAATGTTACCTCCAGGAAAATAAAACAACCCACCTACTACGGAGGTACAAATCTCGACTAGGGTACCAAGACCACTCACCTGAGGTCTCCCCACCATAAAATACTTCACTAAATAATTGTAACTCAGTGTCTATCACCAGATTGATCTTAATGCACTCCTAAAAATACAATTCAAATATCATCGAATGCAAATACACCTATATACAAACCTCTTCCATTAATATGATCATCTCAGTAAACAAAGTCACCAGAGACCACCTCTCAAGTGACTCCTTCATGGCTTGTGGAAATTATTTTCTACTCAATGCGTCGACAACCACATTCCCTTTCCTAAGGGTATAAGAAATATCAAAATCAATAGTCTGAAGATAGTCTACCTAATATATCTATCTCGAATTTAGATCCCTTTGATTAAAAATATATTTCTGGTTCTTATTTTCATAAAATACCATAAAAGGATACCCAAATAGATAATGATTCCATTTTTTGAGTGCATGCACAGTTGCTTCCTACTCAAGATCATGGGTTGGGTCATTCTTCTCATGATGGCATTACTGGTGAGAGCTATAAGCCACTACATGTTTCCCCTACATCAAGACACATCCTAAACCCCTACCCAAAGCATCACATCAAACATCCTAACCCAATCTTGGCTTTGTAAGAATTAAAATTAGTGTTGAAGTCAACCAAACATTCAAATCATCAAATTATATCTAACACTTATTATTCCATTCATAATTAACACCCTTATAGGTTAATTCCATCATTTGAGATGTAATCATGGAGGTGTATCAAAAAAACCATCTATAGTAACTTGTCAAACCAAAGAAGCTCTAGATCTCAAACACATTTATAGGATACTCTTAGGAAATAACTTCTTGTGCCTTTTTTGGATCTTCTGAGATTCTCCTATCAGATATCACATTCCCTAGAAACATCACTTCCTAGATCCAAAACACACATTTTGAAATCATATGATATAAATTATATTCATTCATGGTTCGAAGAATGGCATCCAAATGGTCCATGTACTCCTCATCTGAATTAGAGTACACCAAAATATCGTCCATGAACGTATCAAAAAAATGGTTCAAGAACCAATGTAAGATCATGTTCATCAAATCCAAAAAAACTGTAGGAGAATTAGTGAGGCCGAATGAAATAAGTAAAAAATCAAAATTCCTATACTGACACCTCAATGTTGACTCATTTATATCATACGATCAAACTCACAACTGGTGGTACCCTGATCGTAGGTCAATATCTGATAAACAATGAGCCCCATTAAACTGATCAAAGAGATCATCAATCCTTAGAAAGGGATATTTGTTCTTAAGGGTCACCTGATTTATCTTTCACTAATCAATAAAAATCTCGAGGCTCTTATTATACTTGATAGAAAATAAGATATGTGAAGCCCTTAGTGACATTATAGGATGAATAAATCCTTTATCCTCTAAGTCCTCTAGCTAGATCTTATGTTCAACCAACTCAGCAGGTGACATATAGTAAAATGACATAGAAATGGGAATCATACTAGGGAGAATGTATATAGTAAATTCAACATTTATATGGGGTGGTAAACTAGAAAAATAATCTATAAATACCTTGAGCTACTCACACACATCTTCATGAATTTGAACTCCAAAACAAGGGTCAACTGCATCATGAAACATCTATAACAACTGGCATGAGATTATCTAATCACAATGAACAATATTCCCTCCCTTCTCGATCTAGAGTCCCACTCACCCTAGAAAACATGAGTGACCTCATAAAATTATAAGAAATATTCATGATAGTGATAAAATTAAATATAGTCCTTAAAACCGATCATCTCATCCAGGATGATAATCATGTTTAAGAAGTCAAGATCAATCACTAAAAAGTCCCAATCCACCTCAAAATCGGCTATCCTCGCCCGACATGTGGGACATCTGTAACCTTGTTCATAAATCTTTCCTAAAGGTGTGGAAAGACACAAAAATAATGGAATAATTTCTAAATGAAAACCCAACAAGTAAACCAACCTTGATGATATAGAACGATGAGTTGCACCTGTATCAAACAAATCTATCACTATAAAAGAAGATATAAACACTGTACCACTAACAATATTCGACCCTTATTTAGATTCCCATGAAATATACTTCATTGCATAAAGAAATCTGGTCATAGCCATATGAACACTTCCCTTAGCATGAGTATTATACCCATCACCCTTGGAAGCATCTGCATGAGCCTACGAACCCATGGTGAGAGTGGATCCTACCATACTTCCTTGATATATCTTTTCACAAAAACACTATAGATGTCCAAATCATCCACAAAGGATAAAAGTATTAGTATCCTCCAAACATTATTCATAGTAGGTAATAAACATCCAAATTGGTATTGTAAAACCAACAGATTACCTGTTGAATCCCTTGAACTAGTCCTAAAGAAAATTGACCACTCTAACACATTTTTTTGCCTTAAAGATACACCCTGGATAAACACTGAACCCACTAAAGCTCCAACCAAAACCATCATCCCGGATATATATGCCTCAAATAAAGCTACCTTGTTAACTACCTCCATAAAAACATAGGACACTTGAGTATCATCATTGACCAAATATTAGGCCTCATTCATAACTCAAACCTCTAATCCAGGTACTCATTAGTGACAAGCTCTGATACTCGATGCACCAAATCAGAAAAATGGGTAGAATAATTAAAAATTTGTTTCTCCCCATGATACAAGGTTAAAAACTCTCAAATATTCAATACACACAATTTAACATCGTATAACTAATAGTTAGATATTTTCTTAAAGGAATCATACGCAAGATCCTTGTGAATCTTAGTTTTCACAATAGAATCCCACCATCTCCTTCCTGATCCATTAAGTATATACTTGGAAAATCACACCTAAGAGTCTTCAAGAAACTTATAGAATTTTAAGATCATATCTATTCTCTCAAATCACTACTTGGATTCCTAGGGTCCCTTGTCACTAGAAAATATGGATTTATGCTAGTTAGTAAATTTAGAGCCATGATCCACTGCACGTCTTGGGTTCTCGAAACCCACTTGACCTAGAGTCTGAATAGTGTGAATGACATCTTCTACTCATATTGAGTCCACTGGTTGTTTCACATGGAGATATTTTCTCATAGCTTCAACCCTCAGATTTGGAAGAGTTATTCTTGGAGGCATTGTCTAACAAAATAAAAAAACCAATCGATAACGTGAAAATTACAAAATCACAGGTCAACATCATGTATTGATAAAAAAGCATTAAATCATTACGAATTAATGGTAACCAAAAAGGACTTACTTAAAAAGGAACATGTCATTTTAAATAAACTTCCCAAACAGTTTATTCAAATGGCCATAAACTACAAATCTCAATCTTGGTAAAAGTCTCTGACCAACCATGGTAACTTGGGTTTAGTCACAGATGTGATCTAGAGAGGCCCCAATTTCTTACTTACTATCGGAATTATAATGGTCCAAAATCTGATATACCCATCACAGATAACCAAAATCTTATGGTGTTAGCATACTTTATGCCAAGCATCCCTTTGATACCAAACTGCAAAGAACCAACCTAGGTCAACTAGACAAGCCACCCGTACCTGCCCTTCACGTAATATAGGTAAAACAGGATAACAGAATAAATTCATGAATATAAAAAAACCAGACATACAACCATAGTCCAAATAGAAAGCATATGAGATACCACAAAGACATTCAATACATGCCAAAGTAGACCAAACTAAAAAGTAATTCAAAACCCCATGTGACCAATAGTCTCCTCTGAACCAATCCGAACTTAAAAATCAGCAACAAGAGTAGTTATCATGGTACTCGATGATCTCCCATTAACATTAATCCTATAAAAAGTATCCAAAAATTCTAAAAGGCATAATTAGGGTGTGATCAAAATCCAATTAAGACACCACTAAATTTTTTATTCAAGGTCTAATATTAAGAATGCAACAATTTTATCTTAAAAAAAATAGTTTTACAAAGAATTTTTAGAAATTAAATCAAGTTGTAAATCATTTTCCATTTGGTTTTCATAAAATCATATAATATTTTAAAATTAAAAATATAAAAAATAGAAGTGGTAAAATCAGAGATCATATCTATGAATACAGAAGTAAACAAGTAAACACATATCTATAAGACAAACTGTCATGTAAGACTATGTGATACAAACTCATATAAAAACCTATGAGAAACAATCCATGATAACAAAAATCATGCGATAAATAACCGTAAATGAAAAAAAACTCACATTTGGGCTCTAGACTATGGGACACTGCACACCAAACACTAAAAATCCTAAACAGACATAAAGTATGATCCTCCGAATGTTGAGTCCTTCTAGTTGACATTATAAAAGGTTACCTCCTAGTGGTTACGAACACACACTTAGGATAACCTTGTCTCCCAACACACCCAAGGTTCCCAATGATAGATTATCCAAATTCATTTCAAAACCATGCTGAAAATATTATAAAAGGTTTTCAAAGACATTCATATCTACATTGGAGTTTGAGTACCCATTTCCAAGTCATAAAAATCCATTTTCAAAGAAAAACCCCTTTTTGAAAAATATTATCCTTTTCCAAAAAATCCTTTAAAACCATATATCACTTCTAATATATGAACAACACAAAATAATTTATCAATAACAATATAAAATTCACCAAATTAACCCATTTTATGAAAACACCTACCGTAATATGGTAGAAACCTAGCCGCCTTCGACCATGATGACCAGAAACCAAGAGAATGACTTTCAAAAGAAGAAGCATCCCAATAAACTCAAAATATTTTATAGAAAATAGTATTTTATCATGAATCCATACACAACCCCATCCAAAACCATATTTGTAACCAAAACCAAAAAATAAACAGAAGGACTACATACCCAAAGAGGTCAAACACAACCACAACTGTGATCAATCGCTGAACAAAGCAATCTGAAAGGGAAAGAGTCACCCAAAATCACATAAAAAGAGATCTGGTCAGGAGAGGAAGGTTTCATAGTAGATGAATGAGTAAAACAACCTTACAGGGTCCTAAATACTACTACTCATGACAATTATTTGGTGTGTATTCCCATTACACATGGAGTAATACCTAATACTATAATCACTAATAAAACATAGTATTTTTTAATAAAAACCTATTATTTTACTTTATAATATTTGAACCCATTATGTAGTGTATGGACCTATCATGATTTGTATCCCGTTCTTGGCATCTTCCCATTGGATATTTAATGGCGTGTACTCCTATTATATGGTATGTAATTTCCAAGAGAATAACAAAAACTATAGGTTGAAGTTGAAAACTCTAACAAAATCTTTACATCAACATTACAGTTACCCTCCAATTTATTTTTCATCATTAAACATTCAACAAAAAAGGAAACCAAAAAAAGGTAAAATCATACATTACATAAATGTAATGGTGAGTTATAGATTTTTTAAAGTTGATGTGGAGTGAATAATTAAATATGTGATTATGGAAGGATGTAAAAACATTCTATTGTTTTACAATACCATAGTTAATAAAAATTATTTTTGAAAAGAGGAAAATGTAAATACAAAGGCCACCTGAGATAACACATAATTTTTTTTTCCAGAAAAAAGATAAGAATTTATTGAAGTGAATGTATGGATATGGAATATTAATCACCATTATGGAGAATTAATATTATTCTTAAGAATGTAATAATTTTATTGGGATGAATTTCATTATAGAGGGAGATCTGAATAAAAAATATTATTTTCCCCAGAGATAATGATAATTCTTAATATCGAATCATAGGGTGGAAGAAACTTTTAGGAAGAAATATTCTAACCCGAAACATAATTTTTAGGTTATTAATATCCTTTTTGACATTCGTATCACCTAAATCAAAACAAATTTATAAGATAAATTAATATGGATTTTTAAATACATTTTATTTCATGAAAAGTTTGATCAAAGGAATTTATAAGGGAGTATGTACACCACAATTTTTTTTGGTCAATATGTCATATATTAAAAAAAGAAAGAGAGGTGAGAAACTTCATTGCCTTATATTTTTACTTAGTCTAATGTGATCTAATTATTATATAATAAAAAAACTATCTAAATAATATATTTAATAAACCTATTAATATGTATTAACTTTTATATTATTAAATTATAGTTATTTATTATATATTTACTAGTTAGTTATAGTTTATTTTCATCATCATATTTTAGTAATTTTAATTATTGTTCACTTTCCTTGTAATGTCAATGTAGATCCCCATTAATTGATAGTAATTTCATAATTCCTCAATTATTTAATGTGCAAGAATAGATGTTCTATAACATGTTATAAAATTAAAATTTCATTCCAAGAGATTTTTTATGGTTCTTGGAGATGAAATCAGTGTCAAGCTTGTTTTTATAATTATTTATAAATAAATAGTGGTATGTTAATAATAAGTTAATAATAATATAACCTTTACAAAACCATTGATTGATTTTTTTCTAATTGATATCTAATAGTATGAGTATTTTTGTTTACATATATATATATATACATGAAATAAATTTATATAATTGTTCATATAGGTGGTTACAATGACACAAACAAGAAAATTATATAATCGATGGTTGAGTATGGTTAAGAAAGTGATTAATTTTGAAAAACCCCAACCCGATTCACCTAGTCCTGTTCATAGTTCCACATAGACTCCATCACATATCCATTAATGAAAGTGTCTTTAGACTAATAGTGAGTTCCTACGAGGAAATATGGGCAGAGTATACCCCTGGTAATAGGTTTACACAATTTATAAATACAATAGGAGAAATAATAAAAAACTGAATCCATAATACCTAAATAAATATAGTGTAAGTGATAAGGGAAAAAATACCCAAACAATAATATGGTTCATATAAGAGAAATTTTAAGTCATTAGGTTCCCCACATATGGTGGATTAATGTACTAAAATTTAAAAATAATTAAAGAAAAATGAGGTAGTAAAAAATGATCCCTGAGTCTATGCTGGCATTTCCATGGTCCACCATACTCTTCATAATCAATTTCTTAACATACCTACCATTGAGATAATTTTTTGGGTGAAACTACTCAATCATAAGTCATGTCACAGGGTTGGGCTAGATGGTTTGGTAAACCATGTACCACCCATCCAAATGTCATTGTCTTCAAGTTCTCCTTCCACAAGGTTACTTGGTAAATCCACAAAGTTTATGTTAGTTATGCGAACTCTAAACTATATCCAAATATTAACAATTAAACCATGGAACTAACCAATTCCAAACACCAACAAAAACAAGCTCCAAACTCTAATTAAGAAGATGTAAAAAGATAAAAAAATGTATGTACCCTAGAAACCCAAGGGGGATTACAAATCCCCCCTATAGAGGACTTATTATCCTTAAGACATGTATCTAGGATTACATCTCAAATAACTAGGGATATTTATCTCATATATCCAATTCCCATTCACATGTATCTTTCCCAAAGATATCCATGTCACCAAAAAAACAAATATTATACAATACCTTCCCTTATATCCCTTTCATCACTTCTTTCTACCATACTCACTAAATATTCATCAAAGAGACATCTTCCTCCAACTATCATTACCATTAAAAACTCCACACATAGGGTAATGATTATACCCATGATTAATGACACTAATTTATCTTCTTTACTCAATATTAATTCATCAAATAACAATTTAATATGTTTCATTAAATGATTTACTGCTTTAATCATGTGGAAAATCCTATTTCACCCATTCAAACATGCCATGAATCACAATTCACCAAATGAATCACTTTATGAATATACTGGATCCCAAAAAATCCAGTCTAATGATCCATCAATCACTCCATTGGCTGTTATCACCAGTTTACACTAGATCGCCTCAAATTGATACCTACATTCTTGTATGTATAATTTATCAAAGAAACTTGACCACTTATATGTGAAACTAATATGTACATACTTTACCCATGGGTTAGTTTCACAAACACATAAATCCAATCATACCCCAAGGAAATTCTATTCCCATTAATCCATAGGTACAAACATACCTCAATGTTAGTTGAATAGTAAATCTCAAAAGAACTGATAAGACTTTCGAACTGGTTCACATTTTCTACCCCATAGGTTTAACTCAAGGTCCATATTATCACTCGTATAACATTACTGCCACACTCCAACCTACTATAGATACACCTATTAATTCCAATAACCATCGAGTTTTTAGGTATATCACGGACCATAAAAATATATTCACCAAATTTTTAAACCAGTATTTTAATCAAAAAATCCCACGATAAATCTATAAAAACACCTATTTACCCCCATATTTCCCAGTCCGTTATGGTTTACAACTCATTCATTAGATAATACAATCTTCTCACACACATAAACACCCTGGCCACTAAGTATTTTATTTACTACTTTATAGAGGCCCTTCCTCACACATTGGTCATACCACAATACCTTTGTTTTATCGAAAAAAACTCTCTAAACTACACCCCTGATGCATTTTAGTAGGCAGTATTTCTAATCCTCAACCCATAAACCACCATAATCACTAATTTCTTCTAATACCACCACTAAAAAAATATCCATGACACCCACTTAGGAAAAAAAACTCACATTAGTTTATTCAATAGAAAATGTCAAACATTGGTCTTATAACTAACCTCTATATCATATATATCATTTTCAATGTCCACCCCCTTTTTTCATAAGTGTAAACATTCACAAAACATAATCCAATATTGGGACTTCATACACCACTACTCTTCTAAAAACCTGTCTACTTAGGTTCAACATTCTAAAAGGATTCAATCCATAAGAACCATTCCCATAAGACCCAAAATCCTATACCCATGGTACAAATATTCTTATAGTCTTATGGCATAAAAACCCTTTCTTAACTTCAATAATCATAAATAATCTCTATCAACCAACTATACTGACCTTTTATAAATCAAAACAACTGTAATATAGAGTTCCAAACTAAAATTTGGGGGATGTTTCTAGCTGTTATACTGCACATCTCAAGGACTCATAATGAAATACCATGATCTATCTGTACAAGTTGCACAAATCCATATCATCTTCTAATACTGCATAAGCTATGGTAAATCCCTTAAATTTACATCAAACAATGCCAATTATCCACTTAGAGGCCCCAATTTTTATTTATAGACTACCAACACAACTGTGTATCTTCTACCAAGCCCAACTGATCGACCACAGTTTTATCGGTGATTATCATGACCATATCACACATCTTGTGCCTGAGTAGTTTTGAAGATAACTTCTCATTGGAGACACTACCAACCACACCTGATGTTCGAGAAAAAAATTTCTACCAGTATTGTATACTAGTGTTAACTACTCACCCAAAGGCCATTTCGAATGGACCTTCTGAAATCCCAAGTTTACTCAAACCTTACAACCCAAAGTGAAAGATAATTTTAACATGAATCTATAAGAATTACACATCTTATCATGTATAAAAACCACCATGTATAACATGGTCCTAACACTCAACAAAATATATAGCGTACATACCACACTTTACGTCCTAATTTCTGTTTTCAAGATAGACTACAATATAATGTTCCACCTTACCCATAATAACCCTCTAAAAAGGGTTTACCCAGGAGTTCCTTCTATAGTATAAACACATAGTTCTCATTGTGAATAACTATGGACAATAACACTGTAGCTGATATCCTGTATAACTACCTTAAACTCACTCTTTAAATGCTCCAAAGTCCCTGAAACTCTCAATGAGCTCATGGTCTATAAAACCAGTACAGCAACTAATGAATCCAGATTCGTGGGCCACACCAATCAATAATCACCACCTACATCCACTAAAACCTTATCCATGTACTAATATGCACCTAACACCATATCCTCCCACTCATTTTCTACTCAAGGTAATGAGCACAACCAATTTACATATTTATCAAGTTCTATAATAACTGATTATTCCATTATCTGATATAGTCTCAATGGAATAAATCAAAACCATTTTCATGTTGTGCTATTATATTGGATATTACACCCAAATTCATATCTCAATATTCTATAGAAACCCCGTAAAAAACTATTTATCCCATGGGTTTCTAACCCAAACAACACCCCACTATCCCGAAAACTATAGGGTCTACTTTTAGATCATGGATCACACAACCACCTTATTCTATAACCCCACTCTATTCACTATAAATAGATACACACCACTATCATATGGAAAAATCTCAAGACAAACAGCCCTTCAAGGGTCCATTAGTAACCAAAAATACAAGTGAAGATGGATAACCACCTTTGAGACCACCACATGGGGAATCCATTAACTAATAAAAACATTCATAACATCACCACTTAGAAAAAAACAATATAAAGCATTCCTCTTGGGCTAATAATCTCTCAAATCATAATAACTAAAGGGATACTAATGGGTGTCTCACATGTATACTATAAACATCCAATTTAAAAGTGATAAAACTATTTCAAAAAACTTGACTTAGTATATTAATACATTTTAATCTTTTTAAATCCCATTATAAATAACATTTTACAACCATTTTTTTTCAAACCACTTTCAATCCATTTGAAAACCATTAAAATAAGAATTAATTTTTCATTAAGAAAAAACCTGATTTTTTACCAATTATAAACAATTCAATAAAATACAACCAACACTTTACCCAAATTTATAGTCTATATGAGGCCAAATAACATTTAAAATATCCCCATTCCATTTAAATTAACCATTGAATTCATTTTAAATCATTTGGAATTCAAAAATACCATTTCACAACACACATATTTCAAAATACCATTAGAAACTCAAATCCTTTGATAGGCCATTTAACAACATTTAGTCCAAGTGAATTTTCAATTTGTTTAGAACACTTTAATGGTTCAATAATGACATGAAAAATAATGGAATAAAAAAAATAATTACCTACTTACTCAATGATCAATTTCATACCATAAATAACATCACATTAGTGAAATTCATTCATATAACAATTTTTATAATGCTTGGGTTATATAAATCACATGTTACAAATACATGTCCTATAAACCTATGTGTCTCTACATGATACATAAACTCACCCACTATTTCTAATTAGTCTAAGAGAAAATCCTATAAATAATAACTAAAAAATTTGATTCATTAATAATGGTAAAAATCAATCAACAGAAATAGTAAAACCCAAAATAAAAATACCACATCTCTAGTAACTCAGTAGTCTACTATATGGGTGCAGGACATACACTAGCCTAATTAACCTAACTGAATTCTGACCATGCTATATTCATTTTACCATATCCTAAAACATAAAAAAAAATAAACCCTCCTTTAATAAAATTTTTGTAATACCTTGACCTGAATCACACAATCTATATCATAGGGCCACATAACCTCATGAATGTCTTCCAGTCCATAAGAGTTTCCAATAGGCAGTGAGGACTTGGGAGGAAATGTGAGGGGAAAATACCCTCATTACAAATGAAGCATGAAAACAAAATATGATAAAGTATATGCCAGGATTTCCTTGATCTACCTTGCTCCTCCTACTCAACAACTCGACGTAGGTCCCTTTTCCCTTTTATGGATCCATGGCCAAAATTTATACATAAACATTATGATTCCCTTATAGGCTGTGACTTAAAAACCCAGTAGGACACCACTAATGCATCTTTAACATAAGTGTGTCATATGTATATATATATTCATATGTAATAACTATGCAACAAACACATGTAACCATAAAACTCAATAAATAATCATGCATTAACCAATATGCCACAAACCACGGTCCTACCCACTTTAGAACCATTACAGAAGATACATCATATAAATCCAGTAACATAATAAAAATAAGGTATCACAATTCATATAATGAGTAATCTCTTTCTTTTATGGATAACAACAATGGTATCAGAATATTGTTACACATTTTATCCCATGAATATATAATCTCACAATATATTTCCACAATACAATCTGAAAAAGGTTACAAATATAATCCTACGGCTGAACCATATCACAATGGATAGACATAATATAGTTAGAAAACGTTTACATGTACAATCTCATGAAAAAAATATCTTGTGATTGATAACCATAATATAACCAAAGAAATTTTATACATATTATCCCATTACTCAACCATTTCATGATAGATAACCGCAATTGTTATCCAAAAATCATGCATATTTATAAAAGATCAAAATAAGTGTTCTCACTAGGCTACACATGCTCCTAAATGATAATAAAATAATAAAATAATATTATCATAGGGCTACACATTCACCTATATGCTAATCAAATAACATATATTTATATAAAATTCATAACGTTGAAAACCCACATATTTTATAAACCTTTTTTGACAATTTATTATATAAAATTAGAAATAACGAAATACCAGAAGATAGAGAGGACTAGTGTCTTTAGGAAATTAGGTACATTGAATATTCACTTGAAACATGGATGAAAATACCTTATTTAATACTCTATGACATGCCCTTAAAATCTATTGATCTTCTAATACTTCACAGGTTATCCTTGGAACGTACATAAGAAAAGGGTGAGATAAAAATCCTAGTAAAATAATAATCAAAGAGTAACATGAAAAAACTAGTAAATATGATTCCAGAGTCATATCAATATGACATAGAATGGTGATAAACATAATCATGTACATTGTTGTATAATATAAGATGATAAAATCAAGGAAACATATGAATGTGAAAACAATGTAAAATATGAAATCATAAGCCTATGTAATGGATAAACTTAAATTCATCATAACATAAGGTGCCTTGGATAAACTCTTGTTCACCATAAACATCATCTCAAGAGATAGAAACATTACCCAATTCATTGGAGAGCTATACAGTTATTTTACAATTTGTCACATTCACATCATGTATATGAATTTTTGTGCCACATAGATGATACTTCATAAGGATGTATTTAATTACTTTTAATCTCATAATTGAGGAGTCTGGGTTATATATATTGCATTACTCAACAAACAAAGAATTGAAAAATCCAGATGAATACCCTTTAGTGGAAATGGGGATGGTTATACACAATATAAATGTTTTTCATAAAAAAACCCAAGATAATTTTGGCAGCTTAATGTGTGTACATAAAAGTTTATAGAAGGTTTTAATGAGAGTGAGAGGTGGTATCACATTACTTGGGAGTCAAAATGAAAATAAAATGATGTGTAAAAAATATTCCAACCTAAAAAACTATAAATAAAAATAAACCTCAAATAAAGTGCTTGAATAAATAGGAGGATGAGAGAATCCCCTTACCTTAAGAGGGTGCTTAAAAAAGATTGAGAAGAGATTCTTTAAGAGATTAATGAAAAATTTTGAGGTATTTATAATAGGATAAGAAGATAAAATTAATTCTCAAAGGGTTTTGAGTGAAGAGTAGTGAGAGGTTGGGGTGTATTTATAAAAAAATTGAGGATAATACTTTATTAATTTCGAAACATTAGTTTTGGACTCTATATGATAAAAAAAACTTACAATAGTTTTTCCCATGGTTTATTCCAAATAAAAGTGGTTTTAAATATTTTAGAAGTATAATAACCAAAAATATTGAACTAATACCATAGGTGACATGGCAGTTAGTCATGTTTATAATTAATTGATTTTATAACATTAAAATATATTATAGATTATGGAAGAAAAACTAAAGGTTTATAAAATTATTCATATAACATTATTTTTTAAAAGTGAATATATATATTTGGCCATGTATTCTTTTTATATATTTTTTACATCACTTTTTTGGCCATTATAATGTCATAATATATAATGTATACTTACACTGAATTTAATGTTTTTTCCCAACAATCAGACTCTCAGAAAATTATGAAAAATTACCAATTTAGAAATTTTTATGTGATAGTTTTTGAAAATAATATTTATTTTATCAAAATAACAATTTATGTTTGAGAATTTATACTTTTAAATAAAAATCCTCATTTATTAGAAAACACTAGTTTTTACAACACTAACAACTTTCTGGTCCTTATAAAAATCACAATAGACTTCAATAAATTATATCAAAATATAAATTTAAAATAAATAATATTTTATAATAATATTTTATTAAAATAAACCTTATTTCAAAATTTATAAAATTTATC
This sequence comes from Viscum album, assembly GCA_963277665.1. NCBI lineage: Eukaryota > Viridiplantae > Streptophyta > Magnoliopsida > Santalales > Viscaceae > Viscum > Viscum album. Next base: position 1,359,933,714 of record OY728148.1, read on the forward strand.
AAAAACGTGTTTTAATTGAATCTATATATTTCCCAAAAATACAATTTTGATTTCTTTGTATTGAAATCTATTTTTTATCAAACTCGTTATATAATCATTGATTAAGTAATCATAAAATAAGTCAAATATGATCATTATTTAATTAAAAGTAAATTACAATAATATACATTACTGGAGTCTAGACACATAACCCCTTATTACAGCATCGTGCGCCCTATAGGTAAGGTATAAAATGGTGGTTCTTTCTTGGGGTGGTTCGATGAACATAGTTTGTCCAAGGATATAAATAATATTGAACTTCTATCATAGTCAATTTCACTCAATATTATATTGTTGAATATAGGCTTGGGCTTGGTCAAGGAAAAAGGATAGTTATTCTACCACAGAAGCTAGGATAATTGGGCTTCATAGTGTTAAATCATACTGGTTGAGGCTATTTATTCATTTATATGAGTCAATTAAACTTTATCATAAACCTTAACATCAATAAATCCAAATCATAACTATACAATGACTATATTATCAATATTAATTATGATTAATAGTGTTTTAAATCATTTTTTCTATATTTTATAATAGTCTGAAATAACCAAATTAGTGCATGTGTTTTGTATAACTACATTATTTAATATGGAATTTATTCATTAAAAGGGAATCTCATTAATAAAAGTTTGGGTTGTTACATTGTTCCCCATTTTTTAAATTTCACCCTTGAAATTTAGTTTAATACACTAAAATTGATGATGGTACTTCTATTTCATATGCTCTAGTTATCATGTTGCTTCATCAAACATATGTTTCCACCAAATCACTTTGATTAGGTGAGTAATATTGTTTCTAGAAATTTTTCTCTATGATCTAATAACTTCACAAGTTGACCCTCATATAAAAGATCATTCTACCCTATTACCAGTTATGAATTTAGTATATGCGATGGTTCTTGTATGTAATTCCTTAAGAGCGATACATGAAATTAATCATATATATGGTATTGGTTTGGTGTAAGATCTAGTCAATAGGCCACAAATCTGATAAGTTCAAGGATATCGAATGGGATTATGTATCTTGAACTATGATTTACCTTCTTCAAAAACCTCATGAATTTCTTCCATGATGATATATGAAGGAACAACTTATCTTCAACCTCAATCCATAGATATTATCAATGATTGTGTGCATAGATTCTCTGTCGAATTTGTGTTGATTTCACATGAAATATAATGGTTTTAAAATTATATATGTTATTTGGATAAGATAATGTAACATAATATTTTGATCTCCCACTTAATCCTAGAATGTTATATTCCAACCCCTGTAACCATACAATGCCTCATAAGGTTAAATTAGAATGATATAATAGAAACTATTGTTATATAATAACTCCTCTAGGGGAAGGTGTTGATCCCAAAATACTTGGAAATAAATTAAACATGATCATATAATATCATCTAAAGTATGAATGGTTCTCTTAGGATGACCATCTATCTAAGGGAGATATGCAGTACTGAAACTCAACAATGTATCTAATACTTACTGAATGTTTATATGGAACCTCAAGGTAAAAATTTCAACTCAATTTGATACAATGAAGATTTTAAATACATGAAACCTTACCACTCCCCTTATATACATCTTGGTAATTTGGTCAAGAGATAAATATTTCCTGATAGCAGTTTAACACACTTACTTTATATAGAACCCAACTACTACACAAATGGCGTTATTTTCGTTAGATGTCATAGGAATATAAAAAACATGGTTATGTTTTTACAATTTCCATACTAAAATGGGAAATTATTGAATCATACCCTCTAAATTCTATCATTCAGCCTTTACTTTTTGGCATACCAAGAATCAATATTCAAATTCTGCAATCTCCCACATCATGTTATCCCACAAAGAGTTTTGATTCAGATCTGTATACATCTTAAAGAATATTATATGAATAGAGAAGGATGATATATACACATTATCTAGAACATCCCATTTTAGTTTTGGTTTCTATGGGACACATATACATGCTCAAAACCTTATAACTCCATATGTAGAAAGGTTGAACTCTAGAATATTTCCTACCATTATCTGTAGCTCCCCATTACCTTTTTGGGCCTCTTTGATCATCTAAGGAATGGATGGTTGAGAATTTATTTTAATGAGGAATGGAAAATATCCCTTTATTATTCTCATCTACATCATTTTAATGTCCATGAAGATTGGATCCATTTCAATCCTCATCACGACTAGTGTTATAGGATCCTTTCTACCCATAGAATCTACCACTTTGTTCACCATTCAAGGATAATAATGGATTAAAAAAAATCATAATCCATGATTAGCTCTAACAAAATTCAATGGAAAATATTGAGATTTTTTTTTGTGAATATATAATTTTGGATTTTATGATTTGTATATATGTCACACTTCTCCCTGTAGAAATAATATCACATAATATTCAATTTAAAGTTCTCTACAACCAATTATAGATCATGAATTAGGTAGTTATTCTCATGTATATTTAATTTATGGGAGGAATAAGCTATTAATTTACCATATTTCATGAGTAAAAAACCCAATCTATTTTTGGATGCATCACTATAGATCAAAAATCCTTCCCCACTAGCGGGTAATGTGAGAACAAGTTCTCTAATTAAACATTTATTTGAGTCATTCAATATCTCATTACATTCATCAGTACATGAAAATTTAACTCCCTTTTTAGTTATCTTATTCAGTGGGTTTGAAAATAACGATAATTTTTTCACAAATAAATGATATTACCTAGACAATCCACTAAAACCAAAAATCTACATCAAATATATTGATACGGGATATCTTTCAATTGACACTATTTTTAAAGGATCCAAAAATATTCCTTTGGGGGTGATGTCATACCCCAATACTGTTACTTACCCAATTGAAAACTCATATTTATTTCACATTTTATATAACTCTTAATTTTGTAAAATCTTTAAAAAAATTAAAATGATCCAAATCTCCCTCATTTTTTATGGAGTAGCTAAGAATATCCTCTGTGAATACTACTAAAAATTTCTTAAGGTAATCCCTAAAGACTCAATTAATTATGTACTTGAATATTGATATAGAATTAGTGAGTCCAAATGGAATTACTATAAACTCATAATTCTTATAGCTTGTATGAAATGTACTATTGAGGATATCCACCTTCTTCATCATTACTTGATAATATCCCGACTGAAGATCCACCCAAGAGTAGTACTGGGATCCACATAGCTGATCAAATAAGTCAAAAATACATAGTAGATTATAATTATTCTTTATCATGGTCTTCTTGAGCTCATGATAATAAATGTATTGGATCATTGAAAAATCCTTTTTCTTATTGAAGAGGACAAGTTCACCCCACGGTGAAGAAGTTGGGTATATAAACCATTTATCCAGATTCTCCTATTTTTGATTCTTCATATATTCCATTTAAATAATTTACATTATATAAAGAGTCCTAGAAATTGAAAAAGATGAGTGTATATTATCGATTGAGAACTCAACCTCAAGAATTGGAGGAAGTCAATGAAAGTCTTCATGACTCACATCTATATATTCCCTTACTATGGGTATTTCTTGAAAGATTATCTTTTCCTTAGTTCAATAATTTGAGCTAGATACACTTACTCGTAAGGAAATAAAATTAATGGTTAAGATGATGATTCAAAAGGATATACATTCTCCTCCTTAGACTTTTATAGAATGATTGGATGATTCTTGATACAAAAGGTAATACACTTCTCCCAAAAATTTATATTTTACATACGCAAGGAAATCCAAAACATACCTAGGATTGCATAGAATTCTACTAAAGGGAGAATCCCAAGGTTTTCTTGGAAAATGATCCCGTAAATATGGAATGAAGTGAATTTATATACCTCAAATTCCATAATTACCCCATTTTCTATTTTCACTGATAGCTCCACTTATATATTTTGAGGTTGTGTTTGAATAGTTTGACTAATTTTTTTTGATATGAAAGAATGCATTGAACTAGAATAAAATAATAAATTTTATATTCCCAAATGAATAACTAGCATACCTATAATCACTTTATTGTTAGGATCCACCTCAGAAGTTATGATGGAATAATCTCACCCTTGATCTCTTGTCCTTGAAAGTTGTTTCTATTGATTATCTGTGATAATACATGGATTAGTTCATTCATTCACATTATTCCCTTGTTACTTATATATGAAACATTATATATTAGGATATGTTGTATACAATATATTTATTTATTCCATCATATTATTGGGTTTCTCGGGTCGATATTCACTAGATAGGTGTAATTCCTTCCCCCACCTAATTAATTTCCTAGTAACCTTCAGTAAATTTCTAGGATGATTTTTCCTATACTTTTCAAAAGTGGGATTGTTGAATTTTTTTTGACACTATGAGATTTCTACAACACTCTCCCAAAATTAGGATCCTTTATCTATATTTTATCTCCATACCAATGAATCCCTTGAGATTATTTGATATCAATTTCAAATTTGGTGGAACATCAGAAAATTTCATCATAGATTTCAAATTATTGAATTACCAAATATTTATGTAGACTCATATTTATCCAACCAAAGAAGTGGTCATGTTTACTTTTTGGTTTAATGAAAAAGTAGGAGGCATAGAATAAAAGTCCCCTAATGTTTTTGTAATACACTCTAATGGATTATTCATCCCTTTTCATGAGGCTGAGGTTTCCCTTATTTATTTTAAATCAAATAGTGTGAAGAAAAAAGTTATCACAAAACATTTTCCAAAACTTCTTTCACTTCATCTCTTTGATAAACACCTCAGTATTTATACTTCTAATCAACTATCACCATTGATCAAATTATTACTTCATTTGATTAATAGTCTGTATGACCTTCTCTTGATAAAATCATTCATGGATAAAGAATATATTTTCAATGTAATTGATGCACTGTTTAGTGAGTAATGGATTAGAAGTTATACAAAAATATGAAGGACTTTTTCGAATAAAAGACAGAATTTTAACTTTCTATTTGTTAGTGGGATGTGGGTTCCCCCCTTATTAAAGTTTTTATTCAATAAATGACTTTATAGGGAAATTATTTTCACAAAGTTTCCAACTCTTTCTCCCAACAGGAGGAACACCTCATTTGGGAAATCATTGCACTTCCCATCACATTTCTTATTGACTCTATTCCTGATATTTCCACCAGTTGACAAAAATAAAGGGAAAATTATAGATGATAATTTTTAAAATGTTATTAATATAAAATATAAATTAAAAAAATTAGGGTATAACTCAAAAATAACATATATTTATTAACCTATGAATTTATAGTGTTTAATCTAAGTTATTAATGTTATATTTCCTAACATAAAATTTTATGATAATTTTTTCCTTCATGATGGTTCATAAGGATCTTGAGAATTTATGAAATAATATCACACAACTATGTCAAATTATGTGTTTAGTAGGGCCAAATTTTTAGGAAGTAGGTGACAATTGAGTTAAAACCCAATATAGCCTTATTACCCCACGGTACAATTATATAAGAGTCAAATCCACATTTAGTATCCTGATGGAGATTAATTTTTTTGAAACCACTTAATTTATACATTACCATAATTTAGGGATGTTTTCCTATGATTAATATTATTCTAAAGGCTTTCACTATGGTTTTATAATCTAAATATCAAAAAAATAACTAAACTTTCCTCTGATACCAACTATGAAAACCGATATATTTCGTACACTTTATTTTATGATTTATTATATAAAATAGAAATAATACAATCTAATTAGATAAAGATTCCTAATTTATTTAGCAAATTAGGTACATAGATCAATAAATTGAAGTAGGGATAAAAATTCATTATTTATAACTCCATAGCATTCCCTAAAAATCAATTTATCTTCTAATACTACATTGGATAACCTTGGGAGGTACATAATTAATGGATGAGACATAAGGCCTGATAAGGGAATAATCAAAGAATAACATGACGAAAGAAGTAAATATGTGTTAATAGGGGTATCCAGGTGACATAAAAGGTTTATAATCAGAAAAATTAACATCAAATGATGACATAAGATGATAACATCAATGAAATATAGGAATGTGTCGAAAACATAAAAAATGACATAATTAGCATAAGTCAAGGAAAAATGTCAAGAAATCATAACAAAGTGTGATTAGGATAACCATACATGCACCAAACATGGTATCTCATGAGATAAAAACATTATCCAATTTATTGGAGGGATATATAATTATGATCCCACTTGTCACATTCATATCATTTACATTCATTTTTCTTCCACATAGATTATATAACTTATGGATGTATTTAATAAATTTTAATACCAAGATTAAGACGTTTCGTTTATGTAAATGGTATTCCCCAATAAATTAAGGATAGGTACATCTAGGTTAATATGCTAGAGTGAAAATTGGGATGAGTATACACAACACAAATGTTTGGCATGTAGAATCATTGGATAATTTCGAACACATAATAGGAATAGATAAATGGTTATAGAAAGGGTTTAATGAGAGTTAAAGGTGGTATCTCATTAATTTTGAATCATAAGGATAAAAATGGATGCATAAAAACACATTACAACATGATGAATTGGAAATCAAAAGGCAAAAATCAATGAAAATTATTGAATAAAGAGGGGGATTAGAGAATGTTTATACCTTGAGAGGGAACTTGAAAAACATTGGAGGAGTTTATTAAGAGATTGGGGACACCTTGTGAGATATTTATAGAGGTATAAGTAGATTAAATTTATCCTTTATGGGTTTTGAGTGAAGATGAGTGAGATGTTGGAGGTATTTATATAAAAGAGATGGGAATTCTTTGTTAATTTATAAACATTTATTTTGGACTCTATATGATAATTTATTCAAAACCGAAACAATTAACATGTTTTTACCATGTTTTATACCAAATATGAGTAGTTTTAAATATTTTATACCTCCAAGAACCAAAAAAAGTATATAATACCAATGTTTATTTACATGTGATTTATGTTAATAAAGAATTTATTTTGAAACCTTAAAAATATAATATAGGTTTTGTGGGACTCATTAATGGTTTATAAAATTAATCAAATAACATTAAAAACAAATTATTTTAAAGGGTAAATATATATTTTATAGTGGATGGCTTTTATATAATTTATTGTATCACTTTTGGGATACTATAATGTCATAATAGATACTATATATTTATACCGTATATAATTTTTTACCCCAAAATCTGAATCCCTCAAAAAATTATTAAGAACTCACAATTGGATAATTTAAATACAATATTTTTGAAAATAATATTTATTTTCTCCAAATAATTCTCTAAATTTGAGGATTTACACTTTAAAATAAAAATCCTTATTTATTAGAAAATAAAACTTTTTATAACACATACAACTTTCCGAACCTTATTAAAATTAAATTGGACTTAATTAAATTAAAATATCATTTATATTTAAAATTAAAATTATTTAGAAAAAATTATTTTATTAAAATAAAATTTGTTTAAAAAATTATTGAGTTTATTAAAAGAGTGTCTTAATTGAAACTATATATTTCCTCAAAAATATAGATTTAATTTCTTTATATAAAAATCAGTATATAATCGTTTATAATGTAATAAAAAAATTGGTTGGTATAATCATTATTTCATTAAAAATAAAATAAAGGTATTCATATTAATATGATCTAGATACATACCCCCTTATTACACTAGAATGCACCCTAAGGGTAAGGTAATAGAAAATGTTACTTTCTTGCGGTGGTTTCATGAACATGGTTTGGGACATGATCTCGATAAGATTGAACTAATTTTTTATATAGTTTTTCTCTATAATTATTGATTGAATATATTCTTGGTCTAGGTTATGGGAAAATCCCAGTGATGCCACATCCCTTAGACACCCTGATAAATGGGCTTCTTAGGGTATGATTCTACTGGCCAAGGCCATCGCTTATTTCATATAGGTGAATTAGAATTTTTCATAAACATTATTTATATATTAATATTAACAATTATTTTAATATATATATATTTTATAAATATTTAAGTAGTTCATGTGTTTTTCTATAAATATATTTCTTAATTAGGCATTTATTTTTTCAAAAATGGAATTTCATTTATAAATGTTTGGTTTGTGGTGGTAACATGGTAAAGACTGAATAATCATGTGCATTAGAATCTAATTGTCAATAACAACCACCCAAAAAAAGCCCAATGAAAAAAATTCCTAGAATTAGGCCTAAAATCTTCACATAAGGATTATACAATGAATTTCTAAGAAGAACGTGATAACTAGTTTTGGATAGACTTTTGTTAACCAAATTAAAGATGATATAATAAATATATCTCAAATAAACCAAGGAAAGTGAGGTAAAATGTTTTGGATCATATGTACTATCCTTTATTGATTTATGTAAACTAATCAGATAATGACCTAGACCGTAGATCCATCCATATAGGTCTCAGTATAGGGTTACTTTTGAGACAATATGTGAAGATCATATAGAATTAGAAATAAATGGAGAATGCAATAAATTACTAGATCCAAAATGTAAATATCAAATAAAAAAACGTTCCTAGTAGAGTGTAATATAAAAAATTACCCTAATGAGTCACTTGGTTCAATAACCCTAATCACAAGTGGAAGAATGTGAGTTTTAGAGTGGTTCTATGTTTATTTTATAATTTTCATATTAATTAATCTCATGTGCATATTTTTTTTCATGTTTTTTAGAATGATATTCCAACTACATGGGAGTAAATATCTAATTCCATTCAAGTCTCATGGTGAAGCCATACGGTTTGGTAACTTATCTGCCAACCATGCGTGTTCCACCATCTCCAAGGTATTCTATCACATAATTACATGGGGAAACAATACAGTTTTTTATAATTGTTCAGAAACTATGTTCTATATAAACCACATTCAAATATTCCAAAAATTAACCAAAAACACCTTAAGTCCAATCCCTAATAAACCCAAACACAATACTCATAATGATAAGCTGAAGGAAGATAAAAACAAAAGTAACACACATTATAAACTCAATGGGCATTACACATTTGGAATAATATCAATACTAAATAAGTATTATGATATTTTTATGTGATTTTAAGGTAGTGAATAAAATTTAATAGATTTGGATAAATATCAAATTTCTAGATCGAAAATTAAACACATTACTTTATAGAGAAGTTGGTATTCATGTACACACAGTTGAATTTCTTATTTTCCATTAGAAAAAGGAAGGTAGTAATTGGTTTATATTTTCAAAATATTTATAATTCTATAAATATCATATTTATTCATTTAAGACCCCTTTAAACTTACTATATATGGTAGTTATGAAAAATCGACCACATATTTTATATTGGTGGAAAACTGCATATAAGAAAAGTTATTTTTTCTTTTTTTAATATATGGGAGGAATAGAGAAAATGGTTATCCTATAAACATATTAAAATTTCAATATATATATGATGATAATGTAATTACATCAACATGGGTATATTATATTCGAAGGAGGTATAAGATGAAAGAACTTAAAAGAAATGAGAATGGAGTACATACAAATATTATTTACTCCTTAGAAGTTCACTTTTTAAAAATGGATTAAGGATTTGAGAGGTGGTTTTTTAGAGTACCATAGCCTCTAGGATATGTCTAGGAGGGTTGGAGAGTTTTTTTTTGGGTAGAGTTGGATTGAATCTAAGATGCTTGGGGTTTGTGAAGAAGTGGGGTAATGGTGGATCCTTTTATAAGGGATAAGAGTGGAATTTTTATGATAATAAAAAGGAAACAATTATCCATACATTTGAACACATATTTAAACATGTTTTTAAGTATATTAGTAACAGATTTTTCACTTTTACCACTTTTGTTTTTTTTACTATGGTAATAATTCTTTACCTAAGTAATTTTTTTTAAGGACTAAAAGTAATATGTTTTTATGACATAATTTTTTTATAATGATTCCAAATATAATATCCATTTTTGGATATAAAATTTATTAGGGTGATAAAAATAAATTTTAATATTAGAGCGCATAGCATTTAAAAACCATTTTTAGAAAAATGTGTATTTTTATGCATAATAATTAAGATTAAGCTAAAATTATCAATGTATGATGATTTGAATAAAATTAATTGGATTATTATTTACAAGATAGGAGTTACGTGAATTTAAGAGTAAGAGAGAACCAAATTCCACCTTTTGGATGCTCAGTCATAATAACTAGACCAAAAAAACATTTTATTAAAGTAAAATATTAATTGAATTTCTAAATTGTTAATCAAGGATTTTATAAATTGTAAATTATATTTTTAAATTCTTTATTATAATTTATAAATATATATTTTTTATAGAAAAAATGCTTTATAATATTTCAAAACATTGTTTTATTGTAAAAGTGAACGTATTTTTGAAATTGATATTTTCACTATTCCATCCAAAATTTAAACTTTTTTCAGAAAAATCATAAAAATTAATCCTATTTTTATTTTGACATGATAAATTCAAAAATGAAGTTAATTTTTTAAATTTAAAATTTTATAAATTTGAAAAATTAAAATTTTGTTTTTAAATGAAACTTTAAAATATAACACAAACAAATTTTATTAAAAAATAATGTTTTTATTGTTCTTATTGTTATCCCATGTCAATTTTTAATTTAAATTATGTGAATCTATTATTTCTTATAGAATAATATTTTATATGTGGATAATTTAATTTATTAGAATAAAATATACATTACATTAAGAAAAATAGTAAATTGAGAATGAATAAACATTTTTAATAAGAAATCATATTAATTTTTTTTCTATAAATGTATTAAATTTTATCTTATTAATATGTACTTATTTATTAGAGGTTTTTTCATTATTATAATTTTCTAAATAATATTCACACAATATGTCATGTCTTCTTTTATTTTACTGTTTCATGTGGTGTCAAGTATCAAAGACATTATATTTATTTAAATGAAATTTATACAGAAAAATGTTGAGGCGTTACACAATCTATGTAGATTGTCATACCTATAAATAAGGATGATATTACTCTTATAATGATTGTGTTTCTCATGCTACAAACATAGTGATCTCATAGCTTTAAAGTTATTCCATATCCTTAGGTAACAAAGGATTAGATGGAGTCTATTTCACATATATTTTTACTAGTTTGGACATGAATTTAATAAATAGTGGTTCTTTCTAAGAGTTTTATTCATGATATATCAATTAAATGGTTGATTTTGATTATCCAGACTCATAATGGGGTACCCTATATTGACCAGAGTTTGAATTCTGTTTTCAGGAGTAGTATTATCTAATAACCTTGAAGATGGAATGAGTTGAAGTTATGTTATATATTTTTCAATAAAAATATTTTCATGTCTGAGCAGATTTTATATTCATTGAAATATTTATTTAGTCATTAGACATGATTCATGATGGATATATTTTTTATCATAAATTTTAATATAGACTTATGTGGGATATTCCAACTAGGGATGTAACCTTTTACATTCCCATATTTGCTATAATTCTGTAGAGTGACTTGCAGATTGAGATTTATATATAGAATACAATGTTAGGGATCAATATAAGCTCAATTATTATTTATTCAGATTCATCATAAGGGTCTATTATATGTTAGGTGTTGGGATCATGTCGATATAATACTTGAAATTCATGATCTCAATCTTGGGGATTGACAATAGAAGGATCCCACAAGGGGTCCAACTACTAAGGAGACATGGTATTCAATGATTCTAGAGAAAATGGGTACAGGGATTGAGATTTATAAAATGGAAATTAAGATTATGGAATTTATTATGGTAATATAGAATGAATTTCTCAGTATAGGTAACATAGAGATCAAGGTCCTCCCCATGATGGTTAGAGTGGCACTTTTAGAGGCGATTGTTACAGAGGAGCTAGTGGTGTAGGAGAGGTTTGGGGAGGATGATTATTTGATCCAATTTCTTGACCATGTAATATTCTTCTACCATATCAATCATATTATACTATAGTTTATGTAAGATATTTGATTTTAGGGATATAGGGATTCAATATAACAACACCTAATAAGATTTTGGGAATGCGTTCCCCCTTATCTACTCTATAACTCATACTCATTGAAATAGATTTTATCCATTAATTTATGGAAGCATACTTTATTCAATAATTAGATATGATAGGTTTATATGGGTGTTATACCAATTAAAATAAGTTGAGGAATTGGTTTATAGACCTCTAATAAGAACAATTTTCATGAAAAACCAAATAACCCTATAAATTTAAAATGTTAAATCTATTGTAATATATACCTTTTTCTATTGAGATATGTATATATATTTATTTATTGAGTTTTATGAGGATAAAAAGAGGTATATGAGTGAAATCACCCCTATGTGGTGTATCCATCGGTTAGATGAATCACCAAGATAGTTTGGGAAAGACTCTTCCAACTTCACTATGTGCTAGTATCTTGAATTGTAAAGAAGTAATGAAGGAAAGATATTTGAGAATTATGAGAGGATCAACCAAGGATTTAAAAATATCATTAGAACCATAAAATGGACATAGGATCCTCTATATTTATTTTGGGATACGGTTGAGTCATAAATGAATTTACTCATGTGTTTTAAAACGCATGAGTAAAAAATTATGGTCGTGATAGAATAACTCATCCCAACATTTCATTGAAAGATAAATTATATCAAATTATAGAAATTATATGAGAATATAAATTTTTTACCTAATATTAAACAACTATATCTGTCATAGATTATAAAAATAATCAAATAATATGCGATTATAAATCATCATTCAGTAAAAAAAGTCATATTATATCCACATACTATATAAAATAATATATCCCAAACACATGTAAAAAACCATTTTTTGTATACAGGTCATATTCAATGATATTCTAGGTAATTCTATATGATATAGATTATGAATATATATATATATATACACATTACTGGTTCAGATTTTTTCCATGTACCCTATATCTTACTTTTAGTCATTATTTGAGTGTTTTTGAGTTACGATTTTATTGGTGAAGTCTCTGATAACTTATGGATGTGTTTGGAGGACATTAAGGTGATTTAAAATTTGATAATTATTTGAGAAAACCCTATGATCCTCCCTAAGAAATATTTTAACTTTTTATAGGTACATTATGTAGCATATAGTTAGCACACAGTTAGAGAAAACTATGTGAATTTCCCAGAACTTGCATGACTTAGGAAAATGGTGAAAAGGATGGTTGGAAAATAGTTTAATAAACCATGTGTCTAAACTATGTTTGTACTCATAAGAGGTAGTGATACTTACATATTTGTCACATGGTTTAGTAATAATGGAGTCCAAACCATGTATATATTTTTAACTAATATGAAAAATGAGTTTTAATCAAAAAAACTCCCTGAATCAATTCATTATTACTCATAAACCTTGGTATCATAAACCTAGAGATTCCAATTGTATTTGTTTTCAATTATACTCCCTTAAAATCCAATTTCCATGAATCTAGAGGCTTTTGGTTGGGATAATTCATGGTATGTGATCTTTTATCTTCATTCTTCATTTAATTTCTATATATTTTCTATTTATATTATGTTGAATAATAGATTTGGGATGCTATGTATTGATATATGGATTCTTATTTGATATAATGTATAATTATTGGATTATTGAAGGATCAGATCCCAGATATATTAAAACTCACTTCATATCTATTGAATGGATCAAGATGTACCATTGATGATGAATCTCATTAGGTGAGCCTAATAAAATTAAATATCTTATCTTGTTATCTTTCTAGAGAATTATTCAACAACATAATTATGTGATGAATTGGGATTGGTTCTATGGATCCTTGTTGTGTGATCTTATTTTGGGAAATGACTCTTGGTGGAAATTAATGTTGTGAATCATCATACTTGAGGTAGAAAAATCCTTACTATTTTGGTCCATTGTTTTTTTATTGATAATGAACACATGTGTGTGCATGTATACTCTATGAGACCCATGTTTTATCTTGATTACATGTTTTTGACTATATAGTTTATGAGACCCATGTTTTATGTTGATCACATGTGTGTTTTTTGGTTACTAATAATCATGATTGTTAGGTTATGGTATTCTATTATGTGTTTTGCCCAATTATATTTGAATTTAGGGAAATTCACGGTTTTTATTATGATAAAAAATGACAGGTGGACTATTTTGGAACGATTATCCCTTAAAGGGAGATAATGTGTGACCTGTGATAATGACAAAGATGAATAGATGCCTATAGTAGGGGTACAATAACTTTTACTTTTGACCTGAGGTAGTGGTAGGATATGATGGTCATTTGGCATGGCCATAGGTAGATATAGGGTATGATGTTCTTATATAATTACTTGTGATAGAGACATGGCTTAATGACCTTATTTCTCAACCCTAGGCTTGTTAGCTTTGAGTATTATCAGAGATAAATGTGGTGGCCTTGTGACGAGCTATAGTTCATGGCTTCCATTAGGATTGTCCTTCATCATGAAGCATAAAAATTTCTGAATGAGGTTTGTGGTGTCTTAGTTAGTGTATGAACATTCAACACATTATTTTTATATTATTTTATTGCACATTTATTTTTATTTTAATTTAATCAACCTCTTATGGATTTGAAGTTATGTTAAGGATCCATTGGTGGTTTCATGTTGGGTTTAAAATCGCACCCTACATAGACAACTCAATCCACATGTAGAATTCATGATTAGGGATCTGGGAAAGGTCTAGGTCCCACTAACGGGGAGTTGATAATATAGATCTTCTTTTTAGAGGTAGTACTTGGATAGACTCTAGAGTGATGCCACAATGTCTTATTTATTTTCCCATTGTATTCTAATTCTCTTTTTTGACCCACCACATTTGGGATTGTTAGTTATTTTTATAGTGTCTATCTCTGAGGTAATTGACATGTGTCTTATTATAGATTGATTTTCTATATGGTTATATTATTAACATTAACATTAATTTTATTATTATTATTTTTTATGATAAATCTATGATGCATGGATCTTGATACTAAGAGAATAGTCTCCCCATTGCACCATTAAGACCATTTCACATAGTAAAAAACCTATTTTATATCAGGGGCATGTGGTCATGTGAAACTCCAGCTTGGACTGGGTGATTATGGTCAAGGTATTGCAAAGTGGTATCATATGAGATTTCCTTTTTTTTATTGTTTGCAATGTTTGGGGAAAGGTGTAAAGGTGATATGATTTGTGGAACTTGAGTAGGGGAGTCACATAATCACCTAGACAATACTTATGCGATAAAACACTATGTTACTGATGATGTGAATACTATTATAGTTATAGATATATAGTTTCATACTAATCTTAATTATGTTTTACTATTATATTTTATAGGATTTGGGTGCATTCAGGCAACATGATTATGCATGTAGGATGACTTTTCCTATATAACTATTTTTTATATCCCTAGGATTTCATTAAGTTAACTGTTAGGATCATTTCATTGAACTTTTGTGATATATCAATACTAACATTTGGATTAATTTAACTTTAGCATGCTTGTTGTGTGAATATATGACTACGATTAATTTTTTGGTATAGAGGACTAAGGATGAGCCTTATCTAGTGTTGAGAAGGTTATTCATTATCATCATGGATAACATAAAAGGAAAATTCTTCCTTTAAAAATAAGTTATTTTTTCCTAATTTGTTTTGAGATTATATCTTAAGTAATATTTAATAGGCATTATAAGCATGTATTTGGCATTACAGAAAATATCACCTAGAAGACATATGAGCAGACCAATGACTAAAGAAGGTTAAAATGCCTCCACTAGGGAGTATGCACCCATTCTACCACTAGTTATATTAGAGGATGAGATTGATTATTCTTCAACACTCCCTCTAGTGATTTAGGCCATGGACTAGTTATAACATAGAGTCTTCCTATTAATGCTAGTTTAAGGAGGAGGGGAATATGGGACAATGGATGATTATGCATGAGACTTCCATATTTAACATCCACTAGCTTTCTAATGTATTAGGGGTTCTGATGATGCTAATGACTAGATTATAATCATCGAATTAATATTTGATCTTGTAAACACACTAGGGGATTTATGGGTGAATCTGGACACTTCCATGTATTAGTGACCCACTACCAGATAGCAGGGGTGTTATGATCCAGGTAGGTAGGTGTGAGGGTCTTACATGGATAACCTTCAAGAACTCATTCTTTGAGGGGTTCTCCCTAGAAACACTAAATTTAGATAATTCTCAGAAGTTTATAGAGGTATATTGGGGATTGATGTTGGTGTCTACTTATTCTACTAGCTTCATAGAGTTGCTTCACTTTTGTCCTATATTGTTTGAGAAAGAGGTATAGAAGGCCTGAAAATTTGATATTTCTCTTCATCCAAAAACGAGGAATCATATAAAGATCATTGACTTTATGATATATCCCTAGGTCCTTCATAAGTCCTTAATGATTGAAAAATATATGGAGGGGGATTGTGAAATATGTTTTCTTTTATCTCTTAGTGAATCAATTGTAAAAGTTTCCAGTACTACAATGGGTGCCTCTTCTGGTAGAAAGAAGAGGAAGGCAGAGGAGTTGTTGAAGGGTGGTAGTGGGAAATCAGAGTAGATCAAAGTTTCTAAAGCCCCATATTTGGTAGGATTATTTCATCAATCTTCAAACTATGTAAAATGTGGGAACTATCATAAATGTTTCCCAGGACCTTAGAATAAGTATCATTGTTTTGAAAAGTTAGTGAATATTCGATAGTTCAATTTAACAGAGTTGTATATTGGTTCTCATAGGTGTATGGTTTATATTTTGATTGGGAACCATGGATCCATCCATGATCCATGAAAAATACACTATTACTATTCATACTTTAATGATCCAGGTGAGTTATGTCCCTCAAGGGTAGGTTTGTGGAGCTACGGTAGGAAAGGTTTATGTAGTGGACTAGGTTCCAACTGATGGTGGAGAGAGACTATCCACTATTTGAGGTACAGTATTGATCACATATAAACTAAATTTTTAATTTTTTGGAATTGGATCTTCCCATTCATTTATATCCTCTCATGTTTTTTTGGACATGACTTACTGCGCATGTTTTCTTTTGAGTTTTTATCAATTGAAAGGCCCTTCATAAAGAAAGTGTATTATATTTAGATATTAATAGAATTTAAAGTTATAGTTTTTATCTCTGAATATATATCTGAGATTTCATGATTCTTGAGATGGCAAGCATTGATGCGACCTTCTCAACAGTCTGGTTGACCAGTTATCAGAAATACATCAGTTGTTATACGTGATGATTATCCTTTATTACACCTAAGGGAGGTATGTTTGTTATGATCAGTGAACAAGATATTGGATTTGGAATAATGGGAGCATAACTAACCCATATTAGATATATTGTGTAATTGGTATCTGGATTGGATCTTATGAGATATCTTGAGGTAGATCCGTCATATTTTCCTTTAATGGTGGACCTATATGAAGATGTTTCTCCGAATGATTTCTCAAGACCCCCTCTTGATATAGGGATAAAATTCGGGATCGAACCTATTTCGTATAAAGAAACCTTTGTTGATTCCTTTATAGCATATGATTTTGGATGAGTTTATAGAACTCATGGTATAACTACAATATTTGGAGGTGAATGGTTTTATCAGTCCGAGTACGTCTTTGTGAGGTGCTTCCATGTTGTTCCCAAAGAAAGAAGATGCTAGTATTTGGTTATTGGTGAACTATAGGATACAAAACCAGGTAACTATGATGAATAGATACCCATTTTTAGGATCAATGAATTGTTTTATCTATTTCATAGAGTTTTTGGTTCTCCAAGATTGACCTATGTTTACATTACCACTGGCTTCGAGTCATAGAGGAGCATATTCATAAAACAACATTAAAAATTCTATAAAAACTATATGATAATATTTTTGTGACATCTGGGAAAACAAATTCATTATTTATATTCATGTATCTCTTGAAAATTATATTCCATCTATATACTAACTCCTTCATTGTGGTATTTTTTGATGTTATCCTCATATACTCACAGAACTTGTAGATTCATAGTAGACAATTGGAGATTGGGTGAGAAAACAAAATGCACATCAGATCTATTCCAGTCACTCTAAATGTCACTTATGTTTATAGTAACTATGCCTTCTTTGGAATTTTATCTCCAATGTGGGAATTTACATTGACCTAGCTAATTTTGAGGCTATTATGTCTTGGGAATTACCTAGAAATTAATTTGGGATCACGCGTTTCCTTGATTTGGAAGGATACTACTGATGGTTCATATATGTATTTTCCTATCTAATGGAAACTAAAACATGTCTCAAATATAAGGGAGGGAGTTTCATGTTGATATATTAGTGTGAATAGGTCTTTATAGAGGTGAAGAATATATTGATAACGACTTTGATCTTGACATATCTGGATCCTTGATTGGATATGTGGTTTATTGTGATGCCTTAGGTGTTGGTTTTGGAGCTGGGATAATGCATAAGTATTAGTTAGTTGCTTATGGGTCATTATAGCTATAAATCCATGAGCATATATTCCCTACACATGAATAGTAGTTTGAAACTATGGTCCATGCCCTGAAATATTAGCATCAATATCTCTTCAATGTCAGGATTTTCATTTGCATAGACTATAATAAATTTCAATATTTCTTCACTCTAAAAGAATTGAATATATTATAGTGTAATTAGGTGTATTATGTAAATATTTTTTAATTTGATATGACTTATTCTCCCTTGAAATTGAATGTTGTAGATGATATTTTAAGGAAAAACGAGTTTGGATATTTACCATTATAAAAATAATGATGATTGAGGAGCTTATTGCACGAATGGTTTTTGGATCTAGTGAACAAGGGTTGATTATTTCTTCTCCCTTGGTTATAATATCAAAATTGATGTACTGGGTAAAGTCCATCCATGAGTTTGATCCAAAATTCTTAGTGATGCAGGACCATTTTTCAGGATGTGACCCAATACATTGACGATCGACTAATAATGATGATGTGATAATTCTCCTTGAGAGAGTTATGGTTTCTGATTGCATGAGGGGAATGTTGATGAGGCATTCCCATGCCTCTTAGTAGGAATTTCACCATGATTGGATGAAGATATCTCAGGATATTGATCGACACTTCTAGTGGTTGGGGATGAAGAGAAACATTGTAGGATGCATCTCTTCTTTCTTAAGCTATCAGAGGACCATAGAGGAGAATCCTCAACTTGGGGGGTTTGCATTAGCCACCTTTTTTCACTCTTTGGAAGTAGTATGAGGTGATGATGTACTTTGTGACATGGTTTCCCATGACCACATGATGTTTAGAAGCTTCTTGGGTGATGTTTGATCAGCTGATGAAAGAAACAGATTTCTTTCGAGAGAATCACTCTATATATAAGTTAAGAAACATTTATATCTAAAAGATTACATGACTATGTGGAGTTCCTTCAAGTAAAAAATTATACCAGAAATTCTGTTTTATTCCATAGTTTTGGTAAGTATTTTAGAAGGATTTGGGAACTTAATTAAAACTGAGCATGGCGTATCATCCATAGACTAATGAACAATAGGATAGAATGATCCAGATCTTGGAAGGATTTCTTCGATAATGTTTCGTAGAGTTTAGTGTATAATGGTACTATCATTTGTACATGGTAGAGTTTATGTACAATAATAGTTCCTATGATTTGATTTTTATGGATCCTTTTGAGGCATTTTATAGTCTTACTTTCTTCACACCATTGTGTTGGCATGAGGTAGGTGAGGTAGTTATTATTGGGATTATAATGGTGTTCGAGTCCTTCAAGAAGGTATAATTAATAAATAATTGGTTGGATTCAACTCAGAGTAGGAAATGATAATATTTCATCAAGAGGATATGAAATTTGTAGTTCACTATGGGTGACCAAGTTTTCTTAAATGTGTCACCTTGTTCTGAGAATATTTATTTGCATATGAAATAAAAAATTATGTAATGGTTTGGGGGGTTGTTTGAGAAGTCATAGTGTATTGGAATGGTGGCCTATTGATTGGACCTCCATATATGATATATTGGTTTGAATAATGTGTTCCATGTATCTCAGAATCAATTATACGAGACCAATCCTATACATTCCATTGACAATGGAGACATTCAGTTAGATCAAAATGCATCATTTATAGAGAGACTAAAACATATTTTCTACTGAAGTATGTTGTTTTTGAGGAGGAAGCTATTCAACTTATTTGAGTTCTTTGGAAGTATAGAGATATCCAAGAGGACACTTGGGATAATTTATTTTATATATGAGCTCAATGGCCTGAGTTTTATGAGAAGGAACTATATAGACACTTCTTAAGAAGGATAAGTTCTTAGAAGAGGTGATTATAAATCTATATATTTTTCCCTTGTACCTTATTCCATTCATTAAACCCTTATTTGAGCATTTTTGTGTTATGCTTTTATTGGGTGAAGTATCAGGTAGATTCCATATGATTTTGGATGGTTTTAGAGGCCTTCAAGGGGGTTCATGATGTGATAATGGTAAGGTAAAACAATGTGGTTCTCCCTAAGAAACTGTGTGTCTTGTTGGAGAGTTATAATGGGTGATACTTGGTTAGAGATAACTATGTGACTTCCATAAAAAATAATGTCACCTAGGATTACGGTGAAAAGTATGATTGGTATACAATTTACCATACCATGCGACCAAACCCAAAGGGTTCCTAGAAGTGGTAGATATCCTCACATGATTGATACATAGTTTAATAAACAATGTGAACAAACCATGAACATAGTTTTTGTTAACAAATAATCTATGTTATAAGCCGATAACATCCCCTAATATATTCATTGTTCATTTTTACAAAAGGATATTGAAACTAGGGACACTTGTGGTGGTTTCTGGTGATTCTCCAAAATTCAAACTCTATTTTTTATGAGTCTAGAGGGTATTTTCTACAATGATTCAAGGTATATGATCATTTTTCTATTTTATTCTTGATCTCTCTAGATATATCTCCTTTCTATTATATTGAATCGTAGTTTCAGGACACTATGGTTAGATCTTGGGATTTCTATGTGATCTAATACAGAATTCATGGATCATTGAAGTATTAGAGTCTATATATATTGAGAATATATTCCTCTCTCTCGAATGGATCTAGATCCACTATTACCAACAAATCTCATTAGGTAAGCCAAACTGAATTCAAGCCCTCATCCTGTCCCTCCTCTATAATCCCATTACATGATTAATTGGGATTTTGTCTAGGGATCCTTGGTGCGCGAGCTTGTTTCAGGTGAAGTCTCTTGGTGGTATTAATATTATTCATAAATATTATTGGTGTAGGATATATTTTCCATTTATTTCCATCGTATAAATTTGTATCTAGGTAATAAATTCATGTGTTTTCATGTGTATCCTATGGGACCCATGTTTGATATCGATCACATGTGTGTGAGTATGAAACTCATGAGAATTCTGTTTGATGTTAATCACATGTGTCTGTCTGTCTTTGTATCGAATCTCATTCTGTATATTTTATGTTTTTCCTGTAGGTTTCATTCCCTGTTCTGTGTGAATGTATGAAATTTGGAGTTTTTTCTTCAATTATTAAATGAAAGAGGGAACATCATGGCCTTGTTAACTCTTAAGGTGGGGGGGATGTATGGAATGAATTTATAATGATGATGGACTAACACACATGGATTGGGTGTGACATCCTTGAGTCCTAACATAAGGCATTGGTGGGATATGATGATCATGTCGCAACACCCAAGTTAGAGACTAGGTACAATGTCCTTATGGCCTAAATCATGATATGGATGGCGATTAATGGCCTTTTCAGTAGTCCAGAGGCTTGTTTTCTATTTTTCTACATAAATATATATTTTTTGGGCTTGTGTTAGAACATTTTTCACAACTTACATTGTAATTATCCTTATGACATGGAGTCGAAGAAGTTATAACTAGGGTTTGTGGAGGATTGGTTAGCGCACGATAGATAAACATTTCATTGATCCCTATTTTCTTGATAATTTAACTCATTTTCCTGGAATAAACCTCTTAGGCATATGAACTTATGTTAAGAACCTGTTTTTGGTTTATTATTTAGTTTTTACTCACACACTACATGAAAATCTTGATGCACATGTTACATTCATGATCATAGATCTATGAAAGGGTATCATGCCATTAATAGGGTGCTAAAAAGGTAGATATTAGGTTCATAAGAAGTACCAGGATGGATTTAAATGTAATTCCATAAAATATTATTTCTTTTCATGTTGTTTTTTATACACTACTTCCACTTTCCACTTGGGGGTCCTTAGTTATTTTAATATTTTATGACACTAAGCTACCTTACATGTCATATATTATAAAATTATTTTTTATAAAGAATAAAACACCATTTAGTTTTATTTTTATTTTATTGATAAGTATATGATGAATGTATATTGATACAGAGGGTATAGTATCCACATTACACATCTCAGACCGACACTGCTAGTCTGTAACCTCTTATATATTAGGGAGTGCATGGGGTCATGTGTAACTCTATACATGACTGAGTTATTCATATTGATGAATTACATATACAATGTATTTAAGGAATATATCATTTATGAGATACTAATAGATCTACCAGATCCAAAACTTCACCTAGAAACTAAAATAGGTGGTGAACATTCTCTCACTCCGATCAACTGATTGTGTGAGATTTTCCTAGATAAGGAGATATTTTACTAGGATCTAATCATTATAGGGATGATCCTCTATGATGTTATCCTTGGATTTGTTTTATATAGTTCAGTATTGGGTAAATTTATATTTTTATAGGGTGATATTCCATTGGGTATATGGTTCAAAATTATCCTTATCAAGTGTAAAAAACCTTCCCGAGTTAAAAAATAGTTTCCATCATATTGGCCCTCCACGCAGCCCAAATTGCATTCCCAATTTTCATGGCATAGTGATAAGAACCAGTGTATCATATGAAGAAATGTGGGAATGATTCCACCATCATTGGACCTCTAATAATACAGTAAAAAGTAATTTATGATAGTGTATATCCATAGATACATCATCTCTGAAGACAACCAACCCATAAAGGTAACATACACAACTAGATAGAAACATCTAAACTATAAAACGGATAGGCCATCCACATGGAACTGGAAGAAACACATGGGTTCTAATCATGTGACCATATGTCACCATCTTTCCAACCAACCAGAAGGAAACATGATCTAGGATATTCAACCTTTATATGCTGCACTTCCCTTTACCTGTATCTAGAAAAACCATGGATACAATTTCTCAAAGGGAAAAGTAGGTAATGTGAACTAAATCTCTACCTGATAATACTAAAAATCTTTTAAATT
Source organism: Viscum album (assembly GCA_963277665.1). Taxonomy (NCBI): domain Eukaryota; kingdom Viridiplantae; phylum Streptophyta; class Magnoliopsida; order Santalales; family Viscaceae; genus Viscum; species Viscum album. The sequence goes on from OY728148.1 coordinate 1,359,957,208, forward strand.
TACATTAACATGAATCCATAATTTCTTATATAATCATATTTCTAAAATATTTCATATAAAAATCATTACCCCATGGAAAATAATCCTTTGGTTTTCATTTAAAAAAATAACATATTCAAATAAATAAAGTAGTATGGCATACAATTTATCCATGAGGCATAAGAATACAAATAAGAAATTTTTTAGTATTCAATATCCATTTCAAGTGGGAAAGTAATCATATAAAATAATAAGTCACATTATTTATCCACAAATAATGAAAGGAAAATCCATAAAAGAAAGGTGTACACAATTAAACAAAATATAAACACATACTGACATAAGTGAAATTTAAAGTAAAATAAAATTATTCCTATATAAAGGATACCCATGAGAAACCATGGAATCACATTAACCCCCCTTAGTAATATATAACTCTCTAAGGGATCACATATTTCTAGTTTTACCCCCACAAACTTTGGTCTTCCCAATGTTCTATTACATCTTCATTACACTCAATAAACCAAATTCTTTGTTAATAAACATTTTATAAGGGAAATACATTATTTTTAATGAACACATTTCATAAAATCATTTTCTATAATGATTCCACATCCCCTTAATTATTGAAAATCCATCTAAATTTCAAACCCATCATTGAAAAATTTAAATAAAAACATTTTGTACATGAAAATAGTTATCATGAAAATGATTTTCACAAAAAATTACATAGCCATCAGAGAAAAAATTATACCATCAGTGATTTCAATTCATCAATTTCATAAACCAAAAATAACGAAAACCATAAAGAAATAAGGTATACCATGTGACAGACATTAATATAGAGACACCTAGATAAAGTGAAAAGAAAACTTCATTTATTTAGAAACTAGTGAAGGGTAACTAATAAATATAGTCCTCATGATCCTATATCTACAAGGAGCATGCCCATGAAGAATGAAAACACCCAAATATTCTGTAAGATAGAAGTCGAACATAAAAAATCCATTAATGAAACATGGTAGATCGGAAATCAAAGGTAATGGGGAGAAAAAAATCAATTTAATAGAGGAAAAATAAGCCAAGGGACATAGTAAAACCCCCATTAAGGATGGATGTGGCTATAGTAACCACCCTCCTAAGATTAGGTTCCAAATAGGAAATTAAAAAAAATGAAAATACCACCACCATAACCTAATGCATCCTCAATGATCACACTTTCTTTATCTAGTATACAATCTATGGGTACCTACCATGAACTAGTGTCGAGGAATTGGTTTTTTTGGGATCACCACGACCTCTACCATGGGATGAAGTGGTCCCTTTCGCCACATTCGATAGAGAGACTCCAAACCCACTCCACCCTAAGCCATATACAACTAATGGCCATTTCAAGCCTTCCTGTTTCACATAAGAAATTCATAGGTACACCATGACATCCGCTGTATATGTGGTCTATCCCGTGTTGCATAAAAAAGTCCAAAACCCAATTTTAATCCACTAATAAGCCCAAATACTCTTCATGACTCATGAATGAATTGGAAAATTAAAACCAAAAGAAAAATTGGATCAATACCTAATTCTATAATATGAGTTGTGAAAATTATCCCAACAATAAAAAAATTTATATCCCCAGAAAGGATTAGGGTGACAAACCCAAAAAGAGATAATGATATTACTAAATCATTATGGCCTTAGGCTCCCATGTCTCATAGACATCACTATCACACTACCATATAACATGAACGTATGGTATATTCTTTCCATATATAACCTTATCTAGTAGGTCCACTTTTGGAATAGGCATTCCAATTATTGAGGTCTCAGGTTTAGTCACAACATCTTCCCACTCAATCTTGTGGGATCAACCCGACAGATAAATATTCAGTTGGAAAACATTGAACAAATCATAGATAAAAGTAAAATGAGTAGGTTACTATAATGGATAATACAAATTCCCAATACAATCTATAATATAAAAAATGATGACATAATGAGGTTGTAAGTTACCTTTACTCCCCAAAAATCTCTGTCCCAAATGAAGTGAAACTCTGGGGAAAACCTAACCACCTACCTCAACCCACAACAAATGATGATGCTGACGAACATATGATTTTTTATGACTCTAATCTATTTCTATTCTTTTCTGGAGAAAATACACAATAGATGCTATCTCGTGAATGAGACTCAGTCCAAAAAGGGGTCATTATCTAATTTATTCCTAACAAAGAGGTGATCTGCATATCCTCCTATATAATGCCTCAAATGGAACCATCATAATTGATGCCTAATAACTATTATTACAGGAAACCTACACTATGGTTACATATTATACCAAGGTCCACTAATGTCAAGATTGAATTCCGGAATAATGAATTCAATAATATGGACGGATTTCTCATACTGGATATCCATATGGGAATAATATCATATTATCAGCTTCAACTAAGAACATATCACAAATTACAATACACTCCAAAACTATTAAGTGAAGTGAGATTCCCAAATCAAAATGATTAACTGTGGTACACCATAGATCCTAAAAATATCAAATATATATAAGTTCCAATGATCCTCTACCATGATTGAATCCTTGACTAGTTAAAAATGTATTGATTTTGTGAGTCGATTAATAATTATCTGTGTCACATCATTACCACAAGGAGACCAAGGTATCCAAATCATTAAGGTCATGGATATTTCATCCCATTTACATATCATAATGGTTAAATATTGTAGCAAAATGATAGGTGTATGATGTTTTTCCTTAATTCTATGACACATATGGCACCGGGATACAAAATCCACAATCTATCGTCTCATTATCAGCCACTGGTTATGACCTCTCATTTCATGTTACATATTATTAGATCTATGGTTTATTGAACTATTATTTTGGTGTAAATTATCCATTAATTTCTGCGTTATATTGATTATAACAGCCATCCTGCCTCATAAGTGAAATAAACCATCAGGGGACTGAGACCCCTCAATTGAGGTATCCCCACCAAAAATATTTCTCCCAAAGCAATGATAGTTTACATCCTTTGATTTTAAAGTTGAATATGGTCATCCATAAATGATCTGTCTTAAAGAAAACCTGAGAACACTTGTCAATCATAACTATCTTTATCCAGATGAATCTTAACAAATAGGCCTATGAGGCACCACTCATCATCAAATTCATTAACTTCTTATGTCAGTAATTTTATATTCAAAGTATCTATGAACATGTATCAATTTCTTGGGGTGTATGCAATATCAAGATCAATGGTCTTAAGGTACTCAACACAGTGTCCCTTTCTCAAGTTCTAATCCCTCTATGTGAGGATATGTTTTAAACTATTATAGTTAGAATACACTGTAAACTAATCCATGAAGAGGTAGTGGGGCCAAGTCATAAGATCATGCATAAATTCCACCAAATCCATATGGAAAATTGTGTAGTTAATTTCACCAGGGTGTAATTTAAGAGAGTTATAATCTACCAGATGTCTTCCCTATATCATAAAATTACCCAAAATCGGTACCCATGTGATCATACCAGAAATCAAATCCCAAAACCCACCACAAAAGAATAAAGACTCTAGATGAAGTCAATATCAATTTTAAATCCTCAAAAAATATTTATCCCAAATTTATATATACAAAAGAAACATCCTTATGAGTTAACACTATCATCAGAGATGTAATCTTGGAGAAGTTATGAACAAGAGACCTTTAAAATCCAGATAATCCCAAGAAACTCTAGATCTAGAACACATTTTTGGGCTACTCTCTAGCCATCACCACTCAAATATTCTCAGGATCCACTGAGACACATTTCATAGAATTGACCTGGAAATTTTTTTTTTCTTCTTGAATTAATAAATTAAATTTTGATATATAACCTTACAGAAAATTTTATTTCAAGATCTCAAGGATGGTATTAAAATTATTGTCCTGAATCCACTCTAATCTAAAATTAATAAGGATATCATCCACAAAATAAACCACAAAAGAAGCCGAAAACCCATTAAAATTTTGATTTATCAAATCTGTAAACACTGTCATAGAATTAGTATGGAAAATAGCATGAATAGATACTAATAATTCTCATACAAAATTATGAATTCTATTTTAGTAATATCATCCTCTTAGACCACCTACTGATTCTACCTTGATAACATATCTATTTTTGAAAACTAACAGGCTCCTATGACCTAATAAAAATGGAATTTCATCCTAGGAAAGGGATATTTGTTATCAATTGTCCTTGATAAGTTTCTAAAAATGAATTTAAATTTAAAGACACCCATCTACCTTATATGTAATTATTAATGTCCATTCCCATGATGAAACACCAGGATGAATAAATCCCTTAATCTCCAGATCATCTATCCTTTAATTTTTTAAATTCATTGGGTTCCACAGGGTATGAAGGTAAATAAATGGCCCTTATTTTAAAAGGTAAGTATATGAGAAAATAAAATTACCTATGATGTGGAAACTAAGAGAAATTATCTAGAAAATATTAATAATACTCACTCAGCACTATAGGAAGAGGGAAACTAAGATGTGGATCAACATTATCAAGAAACATCTTTTAGAACTAGCATGAGATCATCTCACACTAGGGACAACGAGACCCTCTTTCCTTGATCTAGGGTACGACTAACCCTAAAAGAAATTAGTTCCTCCATCAAAAGAAAGAAACAGAACCCATCAATGATAGAAATCAATTTTTATTTAAAGAAGATCATCCATTCAATAACAATGATGAAATTAAAGATCTCAAGATCATGAACTAGAAAATACCATATGGTCTTTCAGTCAGTGATCATAACTCGACACTTAGTTCATCTAAAACACTGTTATAAATTATTTCTCAAATGTATGTAAAGATTCATCATGAATGGAAAATTATCTGATTTCAATCCCAAAGCATTTTTATTCTTGGAATAAATAAAAGAACAAGGTGAAATGTCATCAAATTATTCTATAACCATATATGATGCAACAAACACCATACCTCTCTTTGTAACTGATATAGACATTAACTCCTATGGTGCCCACTCCACTATATTAAGGAAAACAACTTCATTGTTCTATTTCCTTACAACTTGAGTGTCACCATTAGCACATGGTTATGATCCTACCCCTTCTATTGTGTCTGATATAAAATGAGTGCCCATGGTGATGGTGGATCTAACACTACTACCCTTGGATTCCCTCACATAGAAATTATAAAGATGTCTAGTTTTCCCACATCCATGATACACGATGGGCACTTACTTACAATATGGATTGAGATGTACCTTTCTTCCACACACATAGTACACCACATTTCCAAGACCTGATATATTTTGTGAACTCCAGTCACTACCTCGACTCTAGTCTTACCACATACTCTTCTATCAAGAAAACAAACTTTATATACCATCTGCTATAACTATTTCTTAGAATAGTACCGTATTCCTAGGTATATCTGCCAAAACCATAGATGACTAGTCTATAAACTATAGAAATATGGTTATGCACAAAAGAACCTGCATAGACTGAATATCATGACAAAAATCCATATCGAACTTCTAAAACATGAGATAGTCATTGAAAACCATATTTTGATATGGGGATATCAAATCATAAATTTTTGTAGCATACTACATGACTGAGTTATCTACTTTATCCATGATTAAGTATTACTAAGTCTATAAAACTCAAAATTTATCTTGATAAGATTGTTGAATAAAGGATTTATTGAAAGTGGTCGGGGTGAGATCGTCATGCAACTTGTCTGGAGATATAGATTCACACAACTTCTTTCCTCACCTTTAAGAATATAAGTTTTGAAGCCAACCTTAGAGCCTTTTATATTTTTTAGGAAATGGAAAACACACTGAATTCACTCAATCCATTCTTCTGATTCATATAGTACCTTGTCACTAGAAAGGATTGGTGTATGATTCTTAGTTAATTCAATAATGTGTTCCACCATTCATTTGCATTCAACATTGGATACTTAGACTAAGGACTTGATCATTTGGACTATAGATTATAATAACACCATGTTAGAAGGAGGATTATACCTTGAGTATTTCTCTACAGCATCCTCTATAACATTAAAAGAGGGCCTTCTTAAACTACCATATTATTTAAAAAGGGGGAAAAATGATCCTTAGAAAAAAATTCAATTTCATTAACATAAATTAAATTTAGAGAACTAAATCCAAAAGGATAAAATAATAAACAAGTATACTAGAAAACCCATGAAATACCATATTAACTCAAGCCTTGTCATGGAAGTGAGACATACGTGTACACTCTGACACTACCTCTCATGTTATGAGATTCATACCTCCAATCCATTAACAGACCCCTGACATAAGTGGGAGATACACAAGTCCCAAAGAACATTCCCTATCTCCATGATATGTCAGAAATCTAGGATATCATATAAAGAATCATGTAATTGATTTCACCCTTAATATACATTTTATAAGATATAAGAAAATAGAGTATAATAGTTGATATACAAAGATACATCATATGTCAAAACAACCAAACCATAATGGTGACATCCAACAATTTGATATCAAGGTCTAAAAGAAAAAAATGATAGACCATCGACATGAAACTAGAAGAAAAACATGGGTCTATACCTATGTCACCATATTCCACCCTATCCCAACTCAATAGAAGGAAACATGATCTTCGAGATTCATCCAATATATGATTCTCTTCCCTTTATACTTATCCTGCAAAATTTTGGCTTCAAACACCCAAAGGAAAAAAGTAGGGTGTGGCACTAAATCATAGTCAGATACAATGAATAATCTATAAACTTTCTATACACATGTATTAATTAATTCTTATATAAAATATATTTCTAAAACATTTCCATAAGAAAATATTTTCCCATATAAAATCAAACATTGGTATTCTTTTTAAAAACAATCTATATTAAAATAAATAATGAAATATGAAATAATATTAATCCTTGAAGAATTAACATATGAATAAAATAATTTTAAATCATCAATATCAATATCATGTGAAAAAGTAAGTATAAGTAAAAATACATGTAATGTCTTCAAAATTCATAAAATTGAAATCCACAACACTATGGTGTACACAACTAAGATAAAAAATTATCACTAGCCAAAATAAGTGAACTCTAAACTTTTGGAACCATGGTCCCCTTGAAAGGATACCCACAAGAAACCATGGAATCACAATTAATTACCCTAGTGATAACTAAGATGAATAGGGAACTCATTTGTATAGTTCTACCCCATACACCAATGTATTCCAAATGTGAGATTATATGATAATTATGTTCAAAATTCCAAATACATTTTTGAAAAATATTCTACAAGTAAAATCTATTACTTTTGTTCCCACAATTTTAAAAAAACTTTTTATATTGATGTGATACACCACCTTCATTCCATAAAAACAATTAAAATTTTAAAAACATCTTTGAGGCATTTTCACAAAAACATCACGTGCATTAAAAAAATCTAAAAAAACAATTTTAGAAAATATTTTCATAGTCATAAAATATAAAATTGACCCCTCATGGATTTAAAATAATGAAATTTATAAATCAAAACAAAATTAAATCATATGAACATGGTGAATTCATAGAGATAGACTATAATATAAAGACACCTACCTTAAGATTAAATAAAACCTCATTTCCTTTGAAACCAATGATGTGAAATGAATAAATATAGTCCCTACGATCCTATATCTACCTGTAGAATGACAATAAATAAGGGAAATATCCAAATACTCTTCAAGATGGAATTGAAACATCTCAAGACCTTCCTGGAAAATGATTGATCAGAAATCCATGCCAATAGGGAGAGAAAAATTGATTTAATAGGGGAAACAAATTCAAGGGATTTAATAAAAACCCAATTAATGATACACATGATTTGAGTATATTATTTTAGAATATCAGACACCGATCATGAATTCCCAAAAACTTAAACCCCTACCTCCATGCCCTAATGTGTCCACCCTGGTTGTGGGGTAGACACCTATGAAATAGGTAATAGGAAATGTACATGACTTGGTACCAGTTTAGATGTATATATTTTTAGAAACTCTTCCTCACTACTTTACCCTTATGTTGTGTATATGATATAAGAGAAACTACACACAAGTACATTTACAGGGTTTATACAGAATGTGAGAACCTAAATGTTTTTTAATATTAATTCTTTACATCCATGGATTCTTATAATTATAATATTTTGATAAATTACAATTGAGGGTTATTTATATTGAATCCCACAATTGAGGAATCACTAAAAAATCTTTACTTATCACCTAATAAGAAATTATAACTAAGAAAACCCCCAGTAGACTCATTTATACATATGATAGAAAAAAAATATAATGAATCATGTTAGTTACAAATATTTCTTATAAAACATAGCCAAAAAAGATAAGTAAATTTTCTACACAACTTACCAAAAAATTTTCCCAAAAAATCTCTTTCTGATGACTTCATTTGTATGAAAACCCATATATTTTATATACTTTATTTCATAGTTTATTACAAAAATTCACACATAATACCAAAATTAAATATTGATAGGCCTTGTGTCTTTTAAGAACTAGATATATAAAATAATCACTTAAGCAGGGATACAATAACATTATTTAAAAATCATTAAACAACTCTTAAAATTCAATTTCTATTCTAAAACTACATGGGTATCTTAGGGATATACCTAAGAAAGGGGCGAGTTATAAATCTTAGTAGGGAAACAATAAAATCCTAAAATAAGTTAAAGTAGTACATGTGTGTTAAGAGACATAATATAGTTACCTATAAAGGTGAGAATCATAATCATGATCATAAATCATGTTATAAGATTATAACATTGAGGAAACATAAGGGATGTGGTAACATTATAAAACATATCCAAAAGAATAAGTTATGGTTAAACACTGACAAATTATAATGTTTCTCCCCCTGAATCATACATGGTATCTCATGTGATAAATGCTTTACTCAATTCATTGGATGGAAATATAATTCTAGTCCCACCTATCACATTCCCATCATGTACAAGAATTTGTGTTCCACATAGATCATAGAACATAAGAACATATTTAATCACTTTTTATCAAAATATTAAGGAGTACAGGTCATATACAATGATGTACCCAATAAATGAAGGATATTTCAATATAGGTGAATACTCTTAATTGGAAATAGGGATGGGTATTCACAATATAATAGGTTGGCATGAAAAATCATCAGATAATTTCAATTACATAATGTGTGTACATAAAGGTTCATAGAAGGGATTAATGTGAGTAAAATGTGATATATAATTAATTGGGAATAATAAATATAATAAAATAGATCTGTATAAACACATTACCACATGAATTATTGGAAATCAAAATACTTAGTTCAAAGAATGTGCTCAAAATAAAATAAAAGAGGATTTGGTCACTTACATCAACGTAGTAAAGTTTTTGTAAATATTATAACGAGAGGGGATAAATGATAAATTATTATTATCAAATAAAAATAATATTAAAGGTATATTTATAAATTAATTACATCATAATTAATTAAAATTAACAAAAAAATAAATTCCAATAGGAGATTGAATTGAAAAAAGTGGGAGAGATATCCCTTACACTGAGATGGTGCATTTAAATGTTTCATAGGAGCTTCTTAATAGTTTTATAATAGAACGGGGGGGGGAGGATTTAGAAAGGGATAGGGAGATTAAATTTCACTCAATGGGCTTTGGTTGAAGTGGCATGGGGGGTGGTTGGGTATTTATACAAAAAATAGAGGATGATTCTTTATTAATTTCTAAACATAGGGTTTGGACTCTATATGATAAAATAATCAAAATCATAGACCATCCAATGGTTTTTACCTTGATTTATACCTAATAAGATTGTTTTTAAATATATTATATATCCAAGAACTATAATTATTAAAATAATTCCACTAGTGATGTAGAAGTGGGTCAGGTTCATGATCACTACTAGAAAAACAGGTATTTGCAACAGGCCATTTGCGACGGGATCCCGTCGCAAATGGCCCGTTGCTGAAAACGGCGTCGCAACAACACTTATTTGCGACGGGCCCGTCGCTAAAGCCTTTTTTTGCGACGGTTATTCTCCCTATCGCAAATAGTACTCCGTATATTTGTAAAAAACTTTTAAAATTGTTTTTGCGACGGGTCCCGTCGCAAAAACTATTTTTTTTAAAAAAAATAAAAAACTATTAATAAATTATTTTAAAGCATATAATAATACTAATATTTGCGATGAGCATAGTATCCCGTCGCAAATACTATAAAAAAATAAAAAAATAAAAAAATAAAAAAATTATTTTAATTAATATAATAATAGAATTATAATTCACAAATAAAAATAATAAATTATTTTAATTAATATAATAATAATAGAATTATAATTCAAAAATAAAAAATAATAGAATATTAATAAATGATTTAATTAATATAATAATATTTGAATTATAATTCATAAATAAAAAAAATATTAATAAGTTATTTTAATTAATATAAAAATAGAATTATTTTACATTCAAATATTAAAATAATTCAAGTATTACAAAAAAATATAATTAAATTATAATATTATAAAATTTTAATATATATATATATAATTTAATATTATAAAATATAAATAATATTATTATTCATATTAATATTGTTATTTAAAAATATAATATTATTAATATTTTATAATGAGACAGAAACTACGAATAGAAAAAAAATCATATTTTGATTTCACAAATTTTATAACATAAATACAAACTCTAATCTGAAGGAGGGGGGGAGGTGGGGGATCTGCAGATGGTGGTGGAGGAAACTCCATCCCTAAAGCATGAGTGAGTCGGCGCATGTACTCCATCTGCTCCTGATGCAGCTGCTGCCATCGACTCGTCTGCTCCTCGTACAGCTGCTGCTGGCGTCGACGCTCCTCCTCATGCTGCTGACGCATCTGCTCCTGCTCCTGTCGGAGACTCTCTATCAGTGCAGTCTGAGATCGTAACTGATCCTCATACTGTGTAGTAGAAGAAGATGCACGAGCTCCTCTTGAGCTGGACGCCAACATCGCAGCACTGCCATAATAATATCCTGGAGTTAGTCGAGAGCCGATACCAACTACTCGACCCTTCTCGAAGGCATACTGGGTGGCCTGCATCCATGCCGCCGCATCAAACTGACGGGCAGTGGTCTGATCTGATGACTCGGCCTGACACTCAGGCCTGGCCTGTGATGATGCGACCTCATATGACTCCTATAGTTGCAATTTAAAATTAAAATTGTGAATATATTATATGCAGTTAATTTTTAAACTTGAAAACAAATAATACTGACCACGATGTGATGCTGACGATCACCTATGAGCTCCCCAGTAGCAGGATCACTATACATCCTCCGATATACGTCGTACTCTGTAATATCGGGGTGCTCGACAGCCTATAAGAATAAAAAATAAACTGTTAATATTTATAGTTATATAAAATATTTATAAATAATGTACATACCAGATGTTGTCTATGAGTACTGAAAGAACGACTCCCAGCTCGATGAGTCACCTCCTGTCTCCCCCGATTCTGCCTCCCCACCGATGATCTTCTCTGAAAGGCACCACTCAACCAGTGCGCATATTATCCATCCTATACATGGGATGAAATGTACTCTGGTCGGTGTGCTCTACATGACTCGTCAAAATCTGACACTCCTGCTTTCTTTATCACAGCTTTTCTTAAATTGGGCAAAAACTGACGAAGGCGATCACGCATGGCCACCTCCCATGCCTCGTGGATGGCGTCACGCATGGTATCCTCGATCGGATACCATAAACCCTACAAATAAATCAAAATATCAAGTTAGAAATGAAATAATTTTCAAAATAAAAATTATTTATTTACGTACGTACCAACCAATGGCCGAACATGGCCTGCTGCACATCAATGGGAATCTTCTCCCATGTGGTCCACGGCTGAGAGAAATAGTTGTGCAAAATAGCGCTGCCCTGTCTGACTGCTATATGCGGAAAACTGAAAAAATAATAAACATTTATTATGTGAATAGATTAATGAAATCTTAGTCAAATCCACATGTTATCACACAGGTTATCACACCTCCGTGTGCGTAGATCAAACCCAAGACGTGAACGTCGCTCGGGGACGGGGTCAGGAATCATCAATCGTGCAAGACCGCGCCCCCTCCGCGTACTCCCTGGAGTGCCTGCAAGCTGAGGGTCATCTGTCAGCAACTCATCCGCATCGAAAGTCAGGTCAGCATCCGCCAACTCACGAAATGTGGCGTCGTCAATCTGAAACAGAAAATGTTAATGTTAGAAAATTATTGATAATTACTATTATATATACATATATACATATTATGATTGTATATAAATACCATGGAATGCTATCAGTGTTCATCTTCAGCATCATCTTCATATATGTCAATGTCATCTTCATATTCCTCCTCAACATCATCGATATCCATTCGGGTTACAGTTTCTTCATCTCTTACCATTTCAAATTCATATGTGACATCATTAACATCATCGTCATCACCGACTCTTAAATGTGGGGTGTCATCATCGATACTCATGTATCTTTGTAAAAAAGATTGATTTTGAGTACTCTCTTGAAAAACTTCAATTCATTGCACATCAGTGAAAGCACATTCACTTTGACTAAACTGATTGTCTCGAATTTTGATTTTTATTACACTCCACCAACCAGTCAAGTCTCTTGATGTTGCATAGTACTTTGCGTAATAAACTTGATATGCCTGTTGAGCCAATAAGAATGGTTCATTTACTGCGAGAACACTTTTACATTTAATATCGATGATTCCATGATTCAGATGAACAGTCACGCCTCTCTCTATATCCAACCACCGACATTTGAACATGGTTATGTAATGTTGTCCAAGATAACAGAGTTCAACGATTTCATCAAGTATGCCATAAAAGTCAACTTCATTTTCTCGATGATGAGATCCTCTCAAGCTAACTCCATTGTTCATTATTTTTTTCGATTCCCCATATGCATGTGTGTGGAATCGAAATCCATTCACCACATATGCATTATAATTTTTAACAAGTTTGGAAGGTGGGTTACTCAATACACACAACCGTTTGTCAATTTTATCAGCATGTCGAGACACCTGAAAATTTGTGAAATAATTATCAATATAGTAAACTATACATTGAATGAGTTTCTAAAAGATAAAGAATTTATGTTACCAGTTTTTGAAACCACTGAGAGAAATTTTTCAGTCGACTTTCTTCGAGAGCAGCTGCTGTAATTTGTGGAATTTGTTTCTTGATATGATTATCATACAACCTATAAAAACCAAAGTTATTTACTGTAACATAAATGATAGAATAAGTGATATAAACACTTACAGTACAACTGATGTCATCTCTTCACAGTTGAGCAGAACATACGTATGAGCTCTCTGATGTTCATCATCTGAAAGCCAGCATTCATAAACTCCACCAAAACCAAGCTCTGACTGGTTGAAAACAGATAATTGATTTTCGATTTCATCAATATTCCTCTCGTTCCGTCCCATTCGATTTTGTTTTGAAGGATACTCAGATTCAAAATAATGGGAGCAGAAAAAAGATATTTCCTCTTGCAAATAAGATTATGCAATAGATCCTTCAACTGATGCTTTGTTACGTACTTTTCTTTTCAATTTTTGCATGCATCTTTCAAATGGGTACATCTATCGAAACTGTACCGGACCTCCACATTTGGCTTCATATGGCAAATGTAACATCAAATGTTCCATTTAGTCAAAGAAAGACGGCGGAAATATTTTTTCCAGTTTACATATAATTACAACAACATCTTTTTCAAGTTTTCCTACAGCATCATAATCTTCCATAGCCGCACAAATTTCTCGAAAAAAATGAGACATGTCTGTTATGGAATCCCAAATCACAGAATTCAACAGACCTCTTAATCCAATGGGTAGAATTATCTCCATTATAACATGACAATCATGAATTTTTAATCTAATAATATGACCATTCTTTACACATCTACCCAAATTGGATGCACAGCCATCTGAAAGTCTCAAATCTGCAATCCACTGACAAAATAATAAACGGTTTTCTTTAGATAGTGTATAAGCTGCTTTTGGTTTCAGTAACCTTTCTGTTCTGACATTCTCAAATAGTTCCAATTCTGGACGCCTGCAAATTTGGGCAAGATCTAAACGTGAATTTACACTGTCTTTTCTCTTTCCTGGCGTATCCAAAACTGTATGAAACAAATTATCAAAACAGTTCTTCTCAATATGCATGACATCTATCATGTGTCGGACCAACAGATCAGACCAATATGGAAAATCCCAAAATATGCTATGTTTAATCCAATTGTGTTCTTTCCCAAAACCAGAAATTTTCTGTTGGTTTATTGTGGGACAAAAAGTTATAGGAGGTAATGAAAATACAACTAATTTTAACTCCGAACCTGATAGCATTTTTGGAGGTCCATCCCTTTCAACTGTTCCTTTTCTGAAATGAGATCTGTTTCTGCGAAAATGATGATCAGCTGGAAGAAATCTGTGATGACAGTCAAAATAACAAGGTTTCTTTCCATGAATGAGCATAAATGCTTTTTTCTCTCCCATACAGTAAGGACATGATTTCTGACCATGTGTACTCCAGCCAGATAACATCCCATAAGCCGGGAAGTCACTTATTGTCCACATCAATGCTGCTCTCAGTATGAAATTCTGTTTCTTTGCAACATCATATGTACTGACACCAGTACTCCACAATAAATTTAATTCATCAATCAATGGCTTCAAATAAACATCAATATTTTTCTTCGGATGTCCTGGAATTAGTAAAGTCAAAAAGATATATGGCTCCTTCATCAACATCCATGGAGGTAAATTGTACGGAGTTAAAAAAACAGGCCAACATGAATATTGACTACCATAAGATCCAAACGGACAGAAACCATCAGTGGAAAGGCCTAGTCGAACATTTCTAGCTTCTAAAGCAAAGGATGGATGCACTCTATCAAAATGTTTCCATGAATCACCATCGGTTGGATGATTCAAGCTTTTATCGGTTGAAATATTCTCTTTATGCCATGACATCATTGTCGTTGTATTCTTATACATGAATAAACGCTGAAGTCTGAATATAAGCGGAAAATATCTCAACTGTTTTACAGGAATCAAACCAGACTTCCCGTGTTGTCCTTCTTTATATCTCAGTTGCCCACATGTGGGACAACTATCCAACGACTCATTTTCCCCAGAATATAAAATGAAATCATTTGAACATGCATGAATCTTCTGATAAGTAAGTCCCAAATTTCGAACCAGCCTCTTACTCTCATAGTAAGTTGCAGGTAAAACATTTCCTTCGGGTAACAGTGTTTTCAGCAAAGAAAATATCTGGTCAAAAAAAGTGTTTGAAATTCTGTTATCTGATTTGATAGCCATAAATTTTGCAACTGGCTTCTAATTTTCTCATCTTGCAGCCAGGATATAATGCATCCTCAGCAGACTTCAACAACTCATAAAATTCAGACGGTGCCAACTCAGGATTTGAAGCTATATCAGCCGGAGTTTCTGTATGTTGAACAGATGAACCTGCAACATCATGTACTAAATCTTGAAACCAGGATGGATCCGGAATCAAGTTGGTATCACCTGCTCTGGAACTGCGTTCACCATGTTGATACCAAAAAACATAATCTGGTTGAAAACCAAAACGCAATAGATGTTCTCCCACTTTGTCGAACGTGTCAAACGTTCTCAATGCACATTTTCTACAAGGGCATTTTATTTTGCCTTCTGAAACAAATTCTGGATTTGATGCCGCAAATGATAAAAAAGTCTCCACACCCTCTACATATACTGGATTTAAACCAGAACCGTTTGGATTTCTATGTTGATTTATCCATATGCGGTCACCTAATAATGATTGTTGATGACCTCGTTGTTCCATATTTCTCTATAAAATATAAAAGCATTACTGGTTCTGAATAATTTGTTAGAAAAAACACTCAAGCTAGGATAATTATAGAGTTTAGATCATACACGACTGAAGCAAACTTTTTATTGAGATAGACCTAAAAATTGACCCTTTAAGAATTAAATATGTTGAGAATAAAGCAAAACATGTTACAAATATTGATAGTTTTAATATTATATAAGTTTTTTATTATTTTCATAGTACTAATATTATTGGTAATTATTACAAATTGTTGGTAATTATTGGTAATTATTGGTAATTATTACTAATTATTGGTAAGTATTACTAATTATTGATAATTATTACTAATTATTGGTAATTATTACTAATTATTGGTAATTATTACTAATTATTGGTAATTATTACTAATTATTACTAATTATTACTAATTATTGGTAATTATTGTTAATTAATACTAATTATTGGTAATTAATACTAATTATTGGTAATTAATACTAATCATTGTTAATTAATACTAATTATTACTAATTATTGGTAATTATTGGTAATTATTGTTAATTATTGGTAATTATTGCTAATTATTACTAATTATTACTAATTATTACTAATTATTGGTAATTATTACTAATTATTGGTAATTAATACTAATTATTACTAATTATTACTAATTACTGGTAATTATTGTTAATTATTACTAATTATTGGTAATTATTACTAATTATTACTAATTATTGATAATTATTAATAATTATAGGTAATTATTATTAATTATTACTAATTATTGGTAATTATTATTAATTATTACTAATTATTGTTAATTATTACTAATTATTACTAATTATTATTAATTATTGGTAATTATTACTAATTATTGATAATTCTTACTAATTATTGGTAATTATTACTAATCATTGGTAATTATTGGTAATTATTACTAATTATTACTAATTATTACTAATTATTACTAATTATTACTAATTATTGGTAATTAATACTAATTATTGGTAATTAATACTAATTATTGGTAATTAATACTAATTATTGGTAATTAATACTAATTATTGGTAATTAATACTAATTATTGGTAATTATTACTAATTATTTTTAATTATTACTAATTATTGTTAATTTTTACGAATTATTGGTAATTATTACTAATTATTGGTAATTATTACTAATTATTGGTAAGTATTACTAATTATTGGTAATTATTACTAATTATTGGTAATTATTACTAATTATTGGTAATTATTACTAGTTATTGGTAATTATTACTAATTATTGGTAATTATTACTAATTATTGGTAATTATTACTAATTATTGGTAATTATTACTAATTATTAGTAATTATTACTAATTATTGGTAATTATTGTTAATTAATACTAATTATTGTAATTAATACTAATTATTGGTAATTAATACTAATTATAGGTAATTAATACTAATTATTACTAATTATTGGTAATTATTGGTAATTATTTTTAGTTATAGATAATTATTGCTAATTATTACAAATTATTACTAATTATTACTAATTATTGGTAATTATGACTAATTATTGCTAATTAATACTAATTATTACTAATTATTACTAATTATTACTAATTATTGGTAATTATTGTTAATTATTACTAATTATTGGTAATTGTTACTAATTATTACTAATTATTGATAATTATTACTAATTATTGATAATTATTATTAATTATTACTAATTATTGGTAATTATTATTAATTATTACTAATTATTGTTAATTATTACTAATTATTACTAATTATTATTAATTATTACTAATTATTACTAATTATTGATAATTATTACTAATTATTGGTAATTATTACTAATCACTGGTAATTAATACTAATTATTACTAATTATTGGTAATTAATGTTAATTATTACTAATTATTGTTAATTATTACTATTTATTAATAATCATTACTAGTTATTACTAATTATTACTAATTATTACTAATTATTGGTAATTAATACTAATTATTGGTAATTAATACTAATTATTGGTAATTAATACTTATTATTGGTAATTAATACTAATTATTGGTAATTATTACTAATTATTGTTAATTATTACTAATTATTGTTAATTATTACTTATTATTGGTAATTATTACTAATTATTACTAATTATTACTAATTATTACTAATTGTTGGTAATTAATACTAATTATTGGTAATTAATACTAATTATTGGTAATTAATACTAATTATTGGTAATTATTACTAATTATTACTAATTATTACTAAATATTGGTAATTAATACTAATTATTGGTAATTAATACTAATTATTGGTAATTAATACTAATTATTGGTAATTATTACTAATTATTACTAATTATTGGCAATTATTACTAATTATTGGTAATTATTACTAATTATCGGTAATTAATACTAATTATTGGTAATTAATACTAATTATTACTAATTATTACTAATTATTACTAATTATTACTAATTATTACTAATTATTGGTAATTATTACTATTTATTACAAATTATTACTAATTATTACTAATTATTGGAAATTATTGGTATTTATTCCTAATTATTACTAATTATTACTAATTATTGGTAATTATTGGTAATTACTACTAATTATTCCTAATTACTACTAATTAATCCTAATTATTCCTAATTATTCCTAATTATTACTAATTATTCCTAATTATTCCTAATTATTACTAATTATTATTAATTATTGGTAATTATTGGTAATTATTGGTAAATATTGGTAATTATTGGTAATTATTCCTAATTATTACTAATTAGTGGTAATTATTAGTGATTATTACTAATTATTACTAATTATTGATAATTATTGGTAAGTATTACTAATTATTGGTAATTATTACTAATTATTGGTAATTATTACTAATTATTGGTAATTATTACTAATTATTGGTAATTATTACTAATTATTGGTAATTATTACTAATTATTGGTAATTATTACTAATTAATGGTAATTATTACTAATTATTACTAATTATTCTTAATTATTGATAATTATTGGTAATTGTTCCTAATTATTTGTAATTAAATGAATAATTACCAATAATTAAGAATAATTACCAATAATTACAAATAATAACATTATTAGTATATTTTATTATTAATATTAAAATAATATAATTTTCAAATTTATATACAATTCTCCTTTCATCTGTGCGTTTTCTATCTCCACATACAAATAATACATGTGAAGACAGCAAACACACAGATGAAAAGAGAATTGTATATATATAAAAAATTATATTATTTTAATATTAATAATAAAATATACTAATAATGTAATAATGTTATTATTCCCAATTATTGGTATTTATTACTAATTATTAATATTTATTCTTAATTATAAAAAATTATTACTGATTATTCCTAATTAACATTAACTATGAACAATACTAATAATTTAAATTTATTAAGTAACAAAACAATGTAATCATAATTAAATTACAACAAATTAAGAATAATTGAAACTAATAAAAAATTAAAAATAAATATTAAATTAAAATGAACATAAATACCTTGAAAATTGATCTGCTCTGATCGTTCTTCAAAACTTTAATATCAACTCCGGAGAAAAGAAATTAAACTTGATAAAAACTGAACTTTAGAAATAAAACTTTGAGAGAAGAAGAAGATGGAGTTTGAGAATGATTTGAAAAAAACGGATGGGGGTATTTATAGGTTAGATTATTTGCGATGGGTCCATTTGCGACGGGATTCCCGTCGCAAATAGTGTTATTTGCGACGGTACCCGTCGCAAATACCTTAGCCAACATTTATTACGGTCAACAGTTAAATAGTTATTTGTGACGGGTCCCGTCGCAAATAACCACCTGCCGACATACTATTTGCGACGGGGAAATATTCCCGTCGCAAATACCTTTTACCGCCGCCGGTTATTTGCGACGGGAATATTCCCCCGTCGCAATAGTTTTCCCACGATTTGGCGTGCAACGCGCGCCAGTTCTTTTGCGACGGGGAAAGCAATCACTACTAGAAAAAATGTTTTCTGCGTCTATCGGAACGGGCGACCGCCAACGGCGGTCGCTACTGCTAAAATGAATTTGGCGGGATTTTTCCCGCCCCACCGTCGCGCTGTCTTCTCTGTAACTCGGTGCTTCCGCCCACCGCCGCCGCCGATGTTGGTGCTTCCGCCCACCGCCTTCACCGATGCTTCCCGTCGCCCCTCTATCACCCTCGTCGCCACCCCCGATGCTTCCCGTCGGCCCTCCCTCACCCGCCGCTGAATCTCACGCCACCCGCGCCCTCACCCACCGCTAAACCCTCACCGGACCCTCCCTCCGGCCACCGTGGATCCGCCATGGCCGGCGGCCACAAGTTCTACACCTTCCTCCGTCAATACCGCGGCTATACCGCATTACCCCATGCATAAAACTGCGGCTATACCCATGGAACTTTAGCGGCCGCCATAGGCGGTCGCTGTTGGTCATTACCGACGAAGCAACAGCGACCGCCAAAAGCGGTCGCTAAAGACCTTTAGCGACCGCTTTTGGCGGTCGCTAAAGGGGTTAATTCTAGTAGTGAATCCCGTCGCAAAAGCCTACTTATTTGCGACGGGTAAATACCCCCGTCGCGAATACCCATTTTTCCCGTAGTGGATGTACTGATTTTAAAACCTTAAAATATAATAATGGTTTTGGAGGACTCATTAAATTACAATAAAATTAGTCAAATACCATAAAAAACACATTATTTTAAAGTGGAAATATAATTTTGGTCATGGATACTCCTTATAGAATTTATTACATCACTTTTAGGCATTTATTATGTCATAACACATACCATATATTTATAATGTAAACAATTTTTTACATTGAAATTTGACTATCATATAAAATTAGGAAAAAAATAACAATTGGATAATTTTGATGTCATGATTTGAAACTAATTTTTGAAATATGAGATTTTTGTAATTTTAAATTAAAATTTTTATTTACCGAAAAATATTTGTTTTTACTATAACAAAAACTATTTAACCTATATAAAAATTACAGTGGAATTCTTTAAATTATATTTTAAATTATATTTAAATAAATATTACTTAATAATAATATTTTATTCAGATAAAATTTCATTAAAAAATTCATGAAATTATCAAGAGTGGATTAATTGAGTGTATAATTTCCCAAAAAATACAGTTTTGATTTATTTGTATCAAAATCTAATTTCAATCAAACTCATTATATTATCAATTGTAAATTAATAATAAAAAAGTTATAAATATGATTATTATTTAAATTTAATATAAAATATAGGAATTCATATTACTAGGGTTTAAATTCATAACACTTATTACACAAGCCTATGCCCTAAGGGTAATTTGTGTGATAGTGGTGATTTCTTGAGGTGGTCTGACGAACATTGTTTTAGACCTGATCTTGATAAGCTAGAACTTCTCATGTAAACCATTTTAGTTGAGCTTTAGTTATCAAATATCGGCTCGGGATTGGTTATGGAAAAATACTAATGATTCCATATCTCTTGGATGCTCTAATAAATGGGCTTTGCAGGGTATGATCCTACTTGTTGAGGCTATTGCTTATTCTGTCTATATCCATTGGACTTTATCCTAACCCTTATTAGATATTAATATTAATAGTAACAATTGAACAACTATAATATCAATGATTAATATTATTAATGGTCTTCCAAATATGAGATTCTATATTTAAACATTAGCCCAAATTATCGAAAGTAGTTCATTTTTATTTTATAAATATATTACTTAATAAGTCATTATTCATTCAAAATGGGATTTCTTTTCTAAAATTTTAGATCATTAAATTATTCCCCCATTGTAAATTTATCTGTTTAAATTTTATTTTAGGAAATAAAATAGATGAGGTTACTTCTTCTTAATCACCTCTTCTGGTTCCTATATCTCATCCTCAAAATTATCGTTCCACTACAACCCTTTGACAAAGTGAGTTATATTGTTTAGGGTATATTTCTCTCCATGATCTAGGATCTTTACCAGCTGATATTCATATAAAAGATAATCCTCTAAAGGTACAACCCCTTTATTTAATATATGTGTGGGGTTTGATGTATACATTCTCAATAGGTATATACAGATCACATGATATAATTGAGAAATGTTAGGTGGGAGTGCTATTTGATAATCCAGAAATCTGTTGTGATCATGGATCTCAAAGGGGTCTATGAATCTTGTACTAAGCTTTCCCCTCTTCTCAAAACTCATGAATTTCTTCCATATAGATATACAAAGGAACATCATATCTCTGGCATAAAACTCTAGGTCTTATTAGTTATTTTTTACATACAATTTTTTTCAACATTGTGAATGTTTCATATGAAATTGAATGGTTTGAAATTTTTTTTATATCTTTGATAAGAATATGTACCATAAGATTCCTCTTTGAAAATTCATCAAAGTATATTAGAGTCTGAAACCTCTTCCTATACAGATCCACATAACGGGCCATTTTAGTTCTTCAAAGGAAACAATTGTTATATGATAACTCCACTAGGGGAAGGTGTTGAAATGAACACACTTGGAAATACATTGAAGATGATCTCAACATATCCTACAGAGCTTGATGGTTCTTTAAGACAGACCATCCATCTATGTGTCTTAAGAAGTACTAAAACTCATCTTAGTATCCAATGATTTCTAAAGGATTTTCCAAGACCTTAAGGTAAACCTCATATCTCTATTAGATAAAATAGAGTGTGGGACTCCATTAATTCTATAAACATTCTATATGTATATTATGGTTAGTTGGTAAAGAGATAAATCATTCATAATAACAATAAAATGCACTAACTCTATATGATGATCAACTAACACCTTGATAGTGTTATTTCCTTTAGGTATCCTGGGAGTCCTATTACGGAATCCATGGTTATTTTTCCCATTTAAATACTAGTATGTGAAAAGGTTGCATCATACACATATAGTTATGTAATTCAGCCTTGATTATTTTTCATATTAGGCATTGAGATATAAATTATATAATATCCCTCTTCATGTCATCCAACCATACTATTTTATTCATACATCTAAACATATTTGTGTTTCCTAGATAAATATAGTAGGACGAGTTATGAAAAAATCTTGGAGTTCTGTCTTTAACTCTATCTTTAACGGGAAACATATTAAAGTTCCAAAACTTATATTTCCATCCTTAGAAAAGTTGAACTCTAGAATATTTTATTCCATTATTTATAACTCCTCATCATCTTTTTGGGACCCCTTTATCAACTCAATAATGGATGGTTAAGTATTTATTTAAGAAATTTAAGATAAATATGATTTTATAATTCTTATGTCTATCCATTTCATGTCCAAGAATATTAGATCCCTTTTAATCCTTATCATGGTTATGGTTATAGATCCTTTTTTCTTAGAGCATATTGCACTTTTTTTCCTTCCTATGTTACTAATGCATTGAAAAATATGAATAATTAATGAGTTATAACCACATTTATTGGAATATATTGAGCTCATTTTGTGTTAATATATACTTGAGGCTTTTATAATCTATATATATTCCAAACTTCTCATCATAGAGGTAATTCCACAAAATATTCAACACGAAGATCACTACAACCAATTCTAGATCATACATTGGGTAGTTCTATTCAAGTATATTTAATTTGTGGTATTTATAGGATATCACCATTTCCACATTCATTAGTATAAATTTTGATCTATTTTTGGTTTCATTGTTGTATCTCATAAATCCTTCCCCATAGGATTGTAATTTGATCGCGGGTGTAAATATTTTCTTATCATTTACCTCTTTAAAGCTCTCGTCATGTTCATCCATCTAGAAACAAGTAACTCCCTTCCAAGATAGATTAGTTAGTGGGTTTTAAATTCATGTGAATTTTAAAAAAAATTGATTATAAGAACCAGAAAAACAAGGAAAATGTGCATATCTATCCCAGATGTTGTTCTGGACCACCCTTAAATTGCCTATATTTTGAAGGATCTACTAATATCCTTTTTCTAGTGATAAAATATCCCCTTAAATGTTACATTCTCTATTTAAAACTCACATTTACTGTACTTCATAAATAAATTTTCCTTTGATGAAGTATTCAATATAAAATTCAAATTCTCCTCATGTTACTTATATTTTTTGGAGTAGATAAAAAAACCCTCTATATATTCTACCATAAAATTTCTAGGAAATACCTAATGTGTCTATTAATTAATTCCATGAAGATTTATGGATTGTTAATATGTTCAAATGGTATCATTATGAACTCATAGTGCTCATACCTTATACAACAAGTAATACTGAGGATATCCTAATTCTTTAACTTTACTTCCTAACATCCCAAACAAAAATCCACCTTAGAGAAGTACAAGGATCCACATAGATGATTTAATAAGTCATCAATCCATAGAATTTTATATGTTTTCTTTTATCATGATCTTGTTGAGTTCATTATAACCAATTCAATGGCATATTGACCCATCCATCTCCATGATGAAGAGGACCTGTACACCCCATGATGAAGAACTTATGTGTATAAACCCTTTATCAAGACTATCCTATAATTTATTCTTTATCTATTTATGTTTAATAGTGGGCATTCTATAAGGAGTCTTAGTTAATGATAAAAATACATGTGTAATCTTAATTTATATTTCAACATCATGAGGAAGACACGAAATTTTTTTCGGAAAAAAATCAGTATATTCCATTACAATGGTAATGTAATCATGGATGATATGATCCTTAATATCAAGAATCTGAGATAGATATGATTTCTCATAAGGCAATAATATATGTTCTTGTGACGATCACACCAAAGAATATTTATCCTCCTCTAGGAACTTGTGTTGAATCTAAGGGAGATTCATGATATGGAGGGTGATTTCCATATATCGGTAATTTATGATGGGTCTATAAATGGAAAACTGGTCCACAAATAGAATTGCATAGAATTATACTAAAGGATGTATCATTAGAGTTTTTGGTTAATTCAGTACACAAATTTTGATAAGGGATGAGTTATATTTTTAGGATAAAATAACTGACCCATTTTTCATTTTCATTGATAATTCGACTAATAGGTTTTGAGGTGGTGTTTTAAGAGTTATACTAAAGTTGTGTGATACGAATGAATGTGTAGAACTATAGACATATATGAAATTTGAAGTTCATGAATGGATGATAAGAATAAAATTTAATATTTATTCTATTTTTAATAATTTAATTCTTTAAAAATTAGACTTATAAAAGAGAATTACTAAAAATTAAACATATAAAAGTGAAACTTTGAACATTGAGGAGATAACTTATAAACCATATAAATTCCTTAACCAATTAATTTCTAGGTTTCTGTTTATGTTATCCATGGAATATTTTTTAAGATATTATTTTATGCGATTTCTTCCCCTCATAATGGGTCCTCAAGATCTTATGAATTTACCAATGCATATTCTACCAGAGTGTCCATTCAGGTGTGCAATAAGGCCTTTTGGGTGACGATCAATTCAATGCCCAATGGAACCTTTTCAGGGTTCTGGCCACTAGGTAGAACTATTCAAGAGGCACATCCACTTGTAGTATCTAAAAAATGTTATTGTTTGTTGTAATCCACTTACTTTATACTTTACCATAATTTAGGGATGTTTTCACAGGTTTAGTCTTATCCCCGAGGCTTTCTATAAATTTTTCTAATCTTAATTCCCTAAAACATCTACAACTTCCTCCAATATTGATAATGAAAACCCATATCTTTTATACACTTTATTTCACGATTTATTAGATAAAGAAATGAATAATAAAATCCTAGAAGATTAAGAGGCCTATTTTTTGGAATTAGATATATTGAAATATAAGTTAAGTAGGGACACAATGAAAAATAATTAATTATACTTAACGTGATATTAAAATTCCATGTACCCTTTACCACTATAAGGGATAACAAGGGGTCATACATAAGAAAGGTGTAATCTATAAAGATTAATAAGGGAATGATAAATTCATAGAATATGGAAAAGTAATACATGTGAATTAAGAGTCATAACATGATGAAATATGAAGGTTATAATCCTAACCATGAACATCAAATCATGATATAAGATGATTAAATTAATGCAACATAAAGGGATGTGGCAACTACTTAAATCATGAAATTATAAAAAAAATATAAGTCTAAACGAAATGAAATTATAACATAATTTCATTATTATAACCTCCCATGAACCATACATGCTATCTCATGAGATAAAAAAATTACCCAATGCACTATAGGTATATATAATTTCTGGCCTATTTGTCACATTCACATAATGTACATGCATTTGTGTGGCATGCAGAACATACAATATTAAATGGTATTTCACCACTTATAATACCATTATTAATGAGTGTGTTTTATATAAATGTATTCACTCAATAAATGAAGGACAGTTTCATATATGTGAGTACCATTGAGTGGAAATGGATATATTTATTCGTGATAAAAATGTTTGGCATGAAAAATCACAAGATAATTTCCGTCGAAAACGGGTCTATAAAGGTTCATGAAAGTGACTAATGAGAGTGAAAGGTGTTTTATAATTACATGAGAATACTAATTATAATAAAATACATGTGTAAAAACATATTAAGACATGAAAAATTGGAAATTAAAATGATTAGTAAAAAGAAAGTACTCCTAATAAAAAGGAAGAAGAGATGATCCCTTACTTAGACTTAGTAATGGATTAGGTAAAGGTTATAATGAGAGGGGATAAATGATATCTAATTATTAGGACATAATTTTTATAGCAAAGGTATATTTATAAAATAATTAAAAAATAATAAATCTATATTCAAATTGATAAATTCAGAGTGTGTTTGAATGATAAAGAAGACTGAGAGAGAGGGATAAATCCCTTACCTTGAGAGGATGCGTCTAAAATCTGGAGAGGAGTTTATTAAGAGATCAGGAACACCGTGGTAGGTATTTAGAGAGGGAAGGGGGTAACTTAGAGATCATTGGTATTTTATTGAATAAGGGTGGGTGGATGGGATGGTATTTATAGAAAAAGAGAGGAGAATTCATTATCAATTTTTGAAATTTGGTTTTGGACTCTATATGATAATATAATAAAAAACCACAAACCATTCCATGATTTTTCCAATAGTTTTATCCAAGAATATGTGGTTTTAAATATTTTATATATTAAAGAACCAAAAGTATTAAAATAATACCATTGGGTATAGGGAAATGACTAATGTTCATAAATAATTTAATTTAAAACCGTAGAATATTATAGGTTTTTAGGATTTATTTGAGGATTATAATGTTAATAAAATAACTTAAAAAAATATTATTTTAAAGGGTAACCATAATTATTTTCATGGAAAATCATTATATAATTTATTATATTACTTCTAGGATATTATTATTTCATAATAAAGACTTCATATTTATACCATATTTAATATTTACCCAAAAATTTGATTGTCTTAGAAAATTTTGAAAAAATTATAGTAGGATAAATTTTATGTGATGATTTTAAAATAATATTTATTTTCTAAAAATAATTTCTTGAATTTGAGAATTTTCACATTTAAATAAAATACATTATTTACTAAAAAATACTAGTTTTTCATACTAAAAGCATTTTGAACCTTATAAAAATTACATTGCAATTCATTAAATTAAATTATATGTTATATTTAAATAAATTTTATTTAATACAAATATTTTATTAAAATACATATTTTTTTGAAATTATTAAAGTAGTGACTTAATTTAGAGTACATATTTCCAAAAAATAAAATTTTTATTTTTTTGTATTGAAAATATAATTTTCATAAAACGAATTATATAATAAATTATAAAGTAATAATAAAAAGGGATAAATACAATAATTAATTCATTTAAAAATAAAATATAAAAAATTACATTATAAGGGTTTAGATAGATAACCCCTTATTACACTAGCAAATGCCCTGCAGGTAAGGTGTGTGATGGTGGTGATTTCTTGGGATGGTTTAGTGAATATTTTTTGGTACATGATATTGATAATCTAGAACATATCCTGTAAGAGTTTTCTCTTGAGTTTGAGTTATTTAATCTCAAATAGGTATTGTTAAACGGAAAAACCCTATGATTCCATCCCCTCAAAATCTTTGGTAAATGGTCTTCATAAGGTGTGATCCTACTGGTTGTGGCCATTACTTCTTCTTTCTGTGATAGTTGGAGTTTATTATCACACTGATTATATATTAATCTTAATTTTCATTGTATAATGGCTATGTTTTCGATAGTTAATATGATTAAAGATACTTTAAATTCCATAGAAAATATTATTTAATTGGTAAAAAATAACCAAAGTAGTTCTTGTGTTTACAATAATAATATTAATTAATAATTCACTTATGCATTCCAAAGCTGATTTCATTCATAAAATTTTGGGTTTTTTCAGTCTAGTATCCACATCTGGTACACCATATGGCTTCTTTCAGAATGCTCTATTTGATATTCCTCACCCTCTATATGGTATGCCTCTTACTAGTGTAGCTCTAAACTATGTTCCTTAATAATTTTCACCTTAACCACCATCTGGTATGCCAAGATATATCCCCCTTTAACCCATATTTCTTTTTAATAAAACATTTTCCATTTAACCTACTATCAAGGAGACTACTTCCAATGCCAATGATACCATTTTTTTGGCCAATACACCATTTCTTATTACCTCTACCTAGTACCTCTTCTCCAACCAAGTATTTCCTTGGTTATAGAATCACAATAATTTGATCTCTTCAACTATTATTTTCAATTTCCCATTTAAATAGTTTTAGTAAATACTATACATACTGCCCTTTATATAAGAAAGACTCAAGAGAAAATGAAAAAAAACTGATATATTTTTTCCCACTGAACTCAAATTCAACTTTCACAATTCTAGTTCCATTGATTTTCTATAAAAAAATTTCTAATATTCTTTAAAAATCACGGTGCTTCATGAAAAATACTACATCTATAACCTTCTTAAATAATTATTTACCACATCATTAAATAACTTATTAAATCTTAGTTATCTTAGTTAGATAAAATATATTTAAATAGTAGCTGAACATCATCATTTTTAAGAATTGAAAAAATCTTGTAATCCTCCGTAACAATCCTTCTGACATTTTTTTTGTCTAGTGACTTCATTATAAATTCATCCATTTGGTAGATATTCCTCAGTCTGGTGCATTTAAAATTTCTCAGTACTTATCTCCTTTGTCAAACTACCTTATGTCCAATTTCCATTGAATAATTTAATCTATACAATCGTTTTAGTACTTATTTTACTATTTCTCTTTATAGGCTTTATAAGGCCCCACCCTTATACCTTACTTAATCTTGAGTTATTACAAGATTACACATTGAGGATCTTTTCAGGTTTAGAGTTTTAAAGAATTAGATCATAAAACTTGCATTACATTCCACATTTATACAAAGTGGTTACATAAAATATAGTATTCATTTTTCCCATCAATGGAAACATATTTAAAATAAAACATGGATTCTTTCTTGAAACTTCCTTGACACTATCATCATATCATGTACCCTTCCCTTCACCTGTGAAAAGCATTTCAAAAACTTGGGATGAACATAAAAACCTCAGTAAGGGTTATAAAAATATGGAAAGGAAACATGAGTACATGTATACATAAGATTCGATGAAATCATACTCCACTCATAAAACATAAGAACTTTAACATAACTCATCAAATCATGAATAAATCATAGAAATCATAAGACATAATGGTAACTTGAGGCATTCATAACATTATTACGTAGGGAGTAACCCTCTTGGTTACGTTTGGAATACCCATCACAATATATTCCCTAAATATTTTCGAAGAAACCTTAACGTTTAACTCCTTCACATTACCCAATGCATTAGAGAGCTATATTGAGAACCATAACATAATCATATCACATAAAACATTCATAAAGGAAACATAACATTTCCACATTTCAATCACAAGATATCAATACAACACATTGATATAATAAAAACATTTTGAAAACCATTTTCAATACCAAAATAAAAGAAAAGTAAAACATGGGATTTATTTTTCATTCAAAAAAAGTTATGGCTTATAGAGGAATCCGAAACTCAAATAATGGTCACGGCGGCGGAGAAGTCATTGTCGCCGCATACGTACGACAAAAAAACATTCCTTTTGTCATTTATTAAATGCTTCGTACAAAAAAAGATTCCTTTTGAATAAGTGTAAAAGTAAAATGGGTTTATACACCATATAAAATAAAGTTGTGTATAAAACAAAATATTCCTCAATGAATGGAGATTGAGACGAAGTCCCTTAACTCGTATCTGACTTGACTTGATCGTTCTTTAATCTCCTGAATAATAAACATGAGTTAATTTCTACTTGCTTAAGAACCTTTTTCAAATTAATTATTCCTTTTATATCATTTATTACCATTTCATGAAAACTATGTTATTATTTAAGTTTATAACAGTCATTTTAACGATCATTGGTACTTGAGTCAAAAATGAAGTTCTTATATTTACAATTTGTTCACATAGTCAAATATCCATTATCTAAAAAATTATATTCATGATGTAGATGCCATATATATCATATATTTCCAGTATATACATTCATTTATAATATTACATAATCATTTAGAGGTAAGAAATGAAATTCACCGTTCATGGAGACGGCAAGCCGTACGTACGCATGAACGCTACCTTCATTTCTATGTCATATTAATGGAATTAAAACTAAATGAGAGATATGTATATTTTAATTCCCGAATTATATTCATCATTTAAATGTAACATAAATAATATATATCCATTATATATATGTAATTATAATAGTACATTACATTTGGGGATAAGAAATGAAATGCACCGTTCATGGAGACGGTAAGCCGTACGTACGCATGAACGCTACATTCATTTCTATCTCATAATTTAATGAAATTAAAACATAATGATACATAATAGTATTATAATTCCAGTATGGTATCATATATAATATCATTAAATCTATCCTTTATACGTACTATATATGGTATTAACGAATCAAATCACTTTGAGGGGGTGGTAGTCCGCACTTCCTAAAATGAAGATATCGCGTATACCCATAATGGAAGCCATAAAGGTATGCCATAAATGAAACAGACTGAAGTTTAAGGAAAAAAATAAACATATTATATATCATATATAAATATAGTGACATCTTAATGTCCACCTTTGAAAGTGTTAGAAGAATATTGAACAATCATCATTTCGTGAGGCAGAAATTCGTCATCCACAGAAACAGTATGTTCATTAACCATTAGATGTAGGTGTGTGTGAGTGTAGCTAAAATTATTATTTTAAAAATATCATAGTATATTTACGATACTGTAGTTTTTACCAAAGCAATGAATAAAAAGAGTTTAGGGGGTTGGAGAAGCAAAATAAAACATAAGAACACAAGAGAAGACACTACCTTTAAATCGGGTAACTCTTTTTGATTTGAGCTCAAAGGCTTCCTTGGGAAGACTTCTGCCCAAAGTGAGGCTTCTAGAAGTAAGAGAGAGATGTGGAGAGACAAAATGATCAGGGGTTGGCCGAGCGAAAGCCTTGAGAGGTGTGGGTAAAGAGGTAGAGGTGGGGCCTTTTATAAGAGGAGAGGAGGGGCACTCTTGGAAAGGGATAAAATATTACATTATTTTCAAATAGGTTTCGGATTTTAAAGGTCCCACATTGATTTATTTAGAGGATAAGGTGATAAGGGTTCGAGATATACTCATTCAGTAGGTATTTGACATGTGTAGGTCTTAGATTTTACATTATATTTTTATTTTATTTAAATCTTTAAATAATGAGGTAATCGCTGCATCATCATGATGTCATAAATAATTTAATTTATTTAATGTATAAAAATTATGAAAAAAATACTATGATGTAGGAAATATTTTTATATTTCCAATGAATATTTATATTCCAAAATATCACTTATTTAGACAAAATTAAAAATGTTTTACTCAGGCGATACATTCTTTGTTATATTTAACTTTCTTTAACAATAAAAAGATAAAAAGTCACTTTCACACAAAAGTGATTCCATGGGGTCCCCATGTTTGGCACAAGGCATCCCATGGTCGGCCATGAGACAACCAGTAGCATTAGGACACATGTTGGTGTCATTTTTTATTATTATGATATTATTTTATTATCCTTAACTACCCGATTATTCATTAATCAAGATAATTAAAGGTAATTACATTCATTACTATTCATAATGTCCAAAAACAAAAGAGTCTTGATTAAATAATTTGGACCATCTGATTCCAAATATTTAATCCTTTTTACCAAATTCCAAAAACAGAAATTGAAATAATTTATTTAAAAATAATTCCCGTTGTTGAAACAAATAGCGGGTTTGTTTGAAATAATATCTATGAAAAGTTTGGAATTAGTTTATTCCCAATTCCAAAGTGAAATTAATCCTAATGACCACCATTGGATTAAATGGTAAAAATATATTCATATTATACTTTAATACTAATTAAAAATATAATCTAACCATATAATTAAATTAGATGAAAAATCAGTTTTGATGTAAAATGCAGTATTTTTCACTGTTCATTAAAAAATGAACATTGTCAGAAAAATAAAAAAAATTTATGCAATGTAAATTTCAATGTCCCAATCATAAAGAATAGGTCTATTTTAACAAATAGAGATTATAAAATTGTCAAAATTTTGATTTAAAAATGGTTTTCCATCAAAAGGCAGTAAAATAATCTTTTAAAAATATTAGTGTATTCCATGCTTAAGATTGGATTTATTCTCATTTTAAGCCTCTAAAACACTATCTAATTCATAAATAGACATAGATAAAAATATCTATTATTCATTACTTACTTGGGATGTTACATTCTTCCTTCTACCCACATAATCATATTCATTTGTCTATATTTTTTTTCTATTCAATGACTCATTATCTCTTCTTATGATCAGCCTACCTCAAATCAAAACTTTATAAAGGGATTGGTTTAGAAAACATAGTCTGCTACATCTTTACAACATTTTCAATCAATTTACATCGCATTGCTCTATATAATTCCCACACATCCAATGGATCTTTGAATGATCATATTGTTGTCTTATTTATCAAATTCATTCTTCAAATGATCCATTTTTGATTTCACTGATTGGTAGAAATTTATGAACTGATAGAATTGAACTTCATATCCATTTCATATAACTTCTTTTTTCTAAGAGTGGATTTATATTACTCTATTTGATGACATCAGAAATCTACATCTGATTTCACTGTGGATTTCTATCTGATTACTACACCTATTTATCTGACAATCTCCATGAAGATATGTGTAGACTCACCTTTTTATATATGAAAAAATATCTATTAAAATATATTCTAATTGATATTAGTATTGTTTAATTTATCTTATGTCCTTCATAACATAATATAAACCTTGAATTCATAACATAAAACTTTATATATAGTGTAACCTAATGTTTGACCCTTGGCCTTCATACAAACTGCTTATCTAATATAATTTAGTCATTACCCTTAAATAATATCTGTTTGATCACATGATGTAACTATAAAGATTATGTATTGTGTTTTGTGTATCAATGAATCCTATAATACTAGCCTCAAACAACTCTTTTTTTTTCTGGTACCATCTTTAATGCTATATCTGATAACATTTTGTAACTATAACCTTAGACATATGCTCCATCACCATCCAATTACTTCTATCCAGTGATATGTGTGTTGTATCCTTGAAATGTTACCATCAATTAGGTTACCTTGATCTCCAACTAAATATTCAATCTCAAAAAATGAATATCTTTATGATATTATAAACTTATATAAAAGCATATCATCATCTAAATTGAATGAAATTATCCTAACATTGATAAGGAATCTTTATTGACCACTTTCAATATTTCATATGGATTTTTTTTAACTTTTATAAAGATTTTTTCCTAAGATTATTCATTATATCCCATGGTACACATAAAATTCTTAAGTAATCTATGTCCTTTTGGATTTACTAGGATAACTTCACCATTTTTTGTCTGACGGTTTTACAATTGGGAAATCATTCTTTAAAAAAATTATTCAATATTCTTTTCTTAATTCAGCTTCACATAACATCGATAATGCTTCTTCATCTTAGAACATTCTACTATATTCATTAGTAGTGTTATCCTACAAAATTTCCTAAGGAACCCTTACATAAGAAACCTTTACCTTTAACTTCTTCATTGACTTTACACCAAACTGTTGAAAATATCTACAATATGTCAACATCATCATCCAATAGAAACAACATTCCACCCCATTGGATTTCTTTAATAACAAATTATATTAAAATGAAATAATATATTTCTTCTCCTTTTTGATAATGAATTCACAATCTCCAAAATTTCAAAATGGTTGAACTGAGAGAACATTTTTATCTTCCCTTTAATGATTTTAAATTTTGAATGTCCCTTGATCACATTTTTAGGTGAGAGAGGTACATTCTAGATACCTTTTCTTCTTACCTTAAATTATTCTATTGAACAAAGTAAAAAATATTAACATTTTGAGATAAGGAAAAAATAATTTTATAAAATAATTAATATTAAATAAAAAAACACTAAATATATGTGATCCATACTTTGTTTAGGAAAAAATAGTGATTAAATCAAATATTAAATATATCATTTATGTTTCTTAAAGTGATTATAACTTTTCGAATACATACTTTAGGGTAAAATAAATCATATTTTTATTCAAGTAACTTTATTACATCCGTTTTAAAAAACCTATCAAAAATTCTCAAGAAAAATCATGAGTAGGTTTTCTAATCCTTTACAAGATAATAAATATTTCATCATTAAATAAACATTTTTCCATTCAATATTTGTACCTCAATTTTTTATAGTGGGATTATAGAAAATGTACCTCAAGGATGATGGATTCTTTGAATATTATAGTTTTTTAGTATCTAGTTTTGGAATAAATTGGTTGGCTGGAATGAATTTATTCCACTACTTTAATAATTATAGAGAAACCATCTTCATATTTCTACTTCAGGACCCCCAGAAATTTCAACACCTTTAATACCCTTTTCATATTGTAATATTTTTAAGGTGTATTTCATTGCTTCTGAAATAAGAGAACATAAGGCCATAGTAGTTTCCATTATTGGTCATAAGCAGAACCCTACCAAAATTCACGATTTTACAAGGAAGATCAAGATGCATGGCTCCGTGCATTTTGATCCAACCAACAGTCACATATGGATCTTTTGGAACAAGAATACCTCTGTCATGTTGGTGTATGTGGGAGATCAATTTATTACTACCAAGGTGATTATATGTGACATCATGTTCTTTATGACCTTTGTTTATGGGAGTTGTGATCCTCTCCAAAGGTCTAAGCTATAGAGTTATTTAAATGAATTTCTCCCGATTAACATTCTGTGGTTTGTCGGTGGGGACATTAAAATTGTTGCTAATCCAGAGGAAAGGAAAGGCAGAGGGCCTTTTCAGAGGACATCCAGTAGAGATTTTACACAGTTTTTGGTGGGGAAATCCCTTATAGACCTAGGATTATTAGGTGATTGTTTTACCTGGTGTAATAAACGAAGGGGATGGCACCTCTCATGGAGCTGTCTGGAAAGGTTTTTGTCTAATATAGAATATAGATCTATGTTCTCTAACACTAAGGTGTGATATTTGGTTCGAGGAATATCTGACCATTCCCCCCTGTTAATTTTGATTTCTGATGGGCAGACTCTTCGGGAGAGGTTCCATTTTCTCTAGCAGTGGGTTAGCAAGACGGGTTATCAGGAGCTGGTCGATGGTATTTGGAATACCCCTGGGTAGGGAAGGATGTGGATTTAAATTCACGATAAACTATGATGGCTCAAGACTCATCTTCAGGCATGGGCGAAAGATATCCCTCGGGTTGATAGCGAGATTGCTGGAGCCACGCGGGAGGTTGATACTCTTGAAGTGAGGTTGGAGGAAGCGTCAGATGACCTTACCTTGGAGGAACTTTATAATAAGAAGGAATATCTTGCTGGAATGATCTTGGCTCAAGAACGCCAGGCTAGGGATACTTCTAGAATAAAATAGCCTTGATAGGGCGATAAAAACACTGCGTTTTTCCATGTCTGTGTTAAATATAGAGAGAGACCTATCAATCCTAATATTCTTCTGGAAAATAGTTCATACACGGATGATAGGGATGTTTTTGGAGGTATGGCTCACTCTTATTTTAAGTAACTTTTGGCTGCACCAAATGGTTGTATGACCAATGGTTACTCAGGAAGGGAAAATGGGATTTTTGAGGTTATCCCTAACTGTGTCTCTGACCAGGATAATGAGAGGATGAGTTCTATTCCTGATGAAAAAGAGATATATATAGCTATGATGAAACTCCATCTAGAGAGTGCCCCGGGGCCGGATGGTTTTCCGGGAACCTTCTATCGAGGCTCGTGGGAGGTGGTGAAGGAGGATATCATTTCATCCATCCATGATTTTTTCAGGGGAGGTAGTCTACTGCGGGTTGCTTACGCCACCACTATGGTTCTTATTCCAAAAAACAGTAGTCCCTCTTCAATCATGCATTATAGACTGGTGAGTATGTGTAATTTCACATATAAAGTTCTTGCAGGTGTCCTTAATGCTATATTGTCTATCCATCTTCCACGGTGGATCTCCATGGAGCAGCATGGATTTCTGAGGGGCCGGTCCATCCAAGGTGCTATTGCCCTTGCTCATGAGATGATAAGGGATATTAACTGTAAAACCCAGGGGGTAAAATATGGCTCTCAAGTTAGATATGAATAAAGACTATGACCATGTGGAGTGGGGCTTCATCAATAAGGTGTTGGATAGTGTGGGTTTTTCTCCATGGAATATTGATCTTCTTTTTAGATTTTTCAGCTCTCCATAGATGGCAGTATCGCTCCTGGGGAAATCCTATGGATTCTTTAAGTCCATACGTGGCCTCCGTCAAGGAGATCCTTTTTCCCCTAGTCTCTTCATCCTCGCTCAAGAGGTCTTGATCAAGCTCATCCATAAGAGAATCAACAATGGATCTATCCTGGCCTATCGTAGAAGTATGAGGGCTACTTCCATTTCTCAACTTATGTTCGCTGATCATACTCTAGATTTTACGAATGCTGGAAAAATATCTATATGTGGTTTGAACAGGATTTTAGAGGAGTACTGCCACTGGAGTGGACAACTTATCAATAAAGTGAAAATTTTCTTTTTCATGTCCAACAAATGCTCTTCTAGTCGGATTGCTGAAATTCAAATCAATCTTGCCATTCCAAGGGGGTTTTTTCCCATGCAATATTGTGGGGCTCCTATTTACCCTGGTAGACTTAGGATTCAGGTCTTTGATTTCCTTATCAACAAGATCACAAACCGCATCCACAAATCGAAAAACAGGTACTTGTCTTTTGGTGTTCGAATTTCTCTCATTAATAGTGTGTTGTTGGCTACTCTAGTTCATGATATTTCTGCAGTTATTCCTCCCAAAGGTATCATCAAAAACATTGACAAACTTCTAGCCAGTTTCATATGGGATCCTTTGGAAGAAAGGAAAAGACACTAGGCTTCTTGGAGAAGAGTGGATAGGCCTTCTAGGGAGGGCGGTATTAATGTTCGTAGCTTGGAGGACACCCTCAGTAGTATGTAGGCTAAGATGGATTGGGATGTTGTGGATCAAAGTATGTTATGTGGGAAAACAATGCACCCACTATTTTCCCAGCAGTCCTCAGCGGTGGGAAGAGGAACTCCAATTTGGAAGAATATCATTCACCCCATTTCTGAACTCACTAGTCACTCACAACTGATTATAGGGAGGGGAGAGATTTTATTCTGGCATAAAAATTGGGCTGGAAAGGTGCTGGGCTTCCCGGGGTTCCCTGTTCCTACTAGCACGTTCAGGGAAGCGAGTCTACACACGGAGCTTATTAAAATAGTGATGGATGAGGAGCAGTATGCCCTTTTCAACCTCATTTTGCTATCACAGGATCAGGATCACTGTGTTTTCACTCATTCCTCTTCGATTGTTTTTTCCACTCAGGATTTTCACCACTCAAGGGGAACTTC
This sequence comes from Viscum album, assembly GCA_963277665.1. Lineage (NCBI taxonomy): Eukaryota > Viridiplantae > Streptophyta > Magnoliopsida > Santalales > Viscaceae > Viscum > Viscum album. Next base: position 1,359,995,327 of record OY728148.1, read on the forward strand.
AGAGGTGCATAATGCTTGGAATGATGTGTTATAGAATAAGGTGGATCCCTCGACATATAAATTCATACTTTGGAGAATCAGGAACTTCGGAATCCCTACAGATGAAAATATCAAACGTTGTGGTATTACTCTTGCTTCTTGGTGTCCCTACTGTACAGTTTACAAAGAGAAAATCGCTGATCATCTCTTTTTGTCTGGTGAGTGGGCGAGTACGGTGTGGAGTTTTTATAGTGACTATACAGGGTTTTGTGATCCTATCTTAGGGGAACTTCCATTCTTGTAAAAATGGTTTCATGGGTTGGGAGATAAAGGTCTGGAAAAGTCAGTATACTCTTTGATTCTTTATGATGGATGTTGGTCCATTAGGAAAGCCCGAAACAAGCTCAGATATGAAAATATATGGTCTATGGGTATGTCTATCATCATTAGGTTGAAAATCATTCTTATTAATCTAGCTTGTCTCCTCAGCAACTGGCGGGATGCACCTTCCTTCAACTGGATGTTTTCCACTTCTCTTTCTGTCCAGCCGATTGGTATTATGGACAGAGCTCGATGGGTTAGATAGAGTCTCCCTACCAGCGGTCTAGAACTTAATACTGATGGATCCTGCTCCATGGGAGTATTGAATGGGGGGTGGGTTTCTTCGGGACTTGCGGGTATCGGTCCACCTTGCTTTCTCCTCCCAGTTAGGACATGGATCTTCTCTTCAGACAGAGGCCAAGGCCATGCTCACAAGTATCAATCTCTACCACGAGAAGGGATTCCCATTATTTGAAGTTGAAACAAATTCAAAAATCTTCCATGATACTATGAAGGATATTTGATCAACTCCATGGTCCATTACCTACATTATCAGAAAGTGAAAATGTATTCACTCCAATGGTACCAGAATCAGTCACACCTGGCATAAGGGAAATCAATTGGTGGATCTACTTTCTTCTATCGAGGTTATTAGGCATGAGACGGTGTGTGTTCCTGACATTTCAACTTTGCAGCCTGAAGGGGTCAATTTGATTAGAGGGGATTCCCTTGGCTTTCATCATTTTAGACCACTGTATGTTTTTTTGTTCCTGCTATTTGGTGTATGGTTCTTCTTTATTAATAAAAAAATATATTTGAGTGAGGGAATAAGGTGGATATTTTTAGATTTTTTAATTAGAGTGATAGGGTTGAGATAGTTTTTTAACCCAAAACATTATTTTATGTTACTTAATATTTATTTATACTTTTCATCATGTATTTACAAGATGTAAGATTCTTGGATTGTATTGATTAACTCACATCACTTTTATTCCCAACATTGTGTGGGAGAGTCTTCTTAAATTTATCTAGAAATGAACAATAACTTTTATTATTTTCTTTCACTCCCATCCACATTTATTCCTCTAACTATTCTGACCATAAAACCATGAAAACTTTTATAGTAGGTTCCAAATTATTCTTGTGCTGATATTTGTTATATTACAAATAATTACTTAATTTTTCTTATTCTAATTAAAAAAATTCTCTTGACCCGAAAACATAGTAATGATATTTTTAAGAGTATGGATGGATAACATACATTTTCCACATAACTTTTTTTATGTTAATTTACTATTTTGATATAGATTAAGACATTCTTCAACTTCTTTAACTAAGACGCCGTGAAACATTTTAATCTGCTTATGGATTTCATAGATTTATTGGCTCTATTTCTTAATATTATTTCGTTTATGTTGAAAATTCATGGAATGTTTACAAATATCATCGAAGTGTACTTTTCTTACATTGAAGTAAAATCTTTTCTTGGGTATGAAATATTATGTGACATTATTCTTCGGTGTATAATTCTTCTTTACTTCTATTTGTTTTCACCCCAAGGTAGAACTTCAGTCTACTTTCTTGTGTTTTCCTTTAGTTTTTTTCCGTATTACATTAGTAGCACCTATTTTGTGTTTGGTAGAAGTAAGCATTCAATTTTATTAATCATGGATATTTCTTCCACAACTATCATTTTTTTAAAGATATCAAAAGATATTTGATATCATAAAATATTTACTCTTTTTTGAGGTTATATAAAATTAGATGACTTTTCTTTACCATTACCATTTCATCCCCATAATTTTGGCTTCCTATGTCCTTCATACCATGGAAAATGGTTCCATTAATTGACATCCAAGTGTCTAAAATTTCCACAACACCAATAGTAGTTTATACACCTAGATTTCCATCATTGTATTATATTTTGATTGGTGGAAACATCTTTTGAAACCTGTTTATTGTGGGTATAATTTTTTTCTTCATGATATCTCTAGGGAAAATAATTACCATTTCTTTTATAGCTTCAACCATATGAGAAGATGCGGGTTTCTAAAAAATCTTCACCCAATTTTGTTTGGAATCATAACCTATACTAATATTACAAGTGTTAGTGCTAACAAGTTCATTAAAGTATTATGTTAACCTTTTATTTATCTTATCGAAAATTGATGATTTTGAATATTTTACATTCCTCCTAAGCTTGGATTGAGTTATATATAATGTAAATATTTACATGCAATATTTTGTAGAGATTCATATTTAAAAATTATTTAATGATTTAGAATGAGTATTATACACATTTCTCAATATTACTACTTTATCAAAACTCTTGAAATTTTAAATGTTCTTATTATTTGTGAGATTACTCACTTTTTTCACCGCATTATATTTTAACCTTTTATGTCTTTTCATCATGTGACTTACCATCCTATTTTCAGGAAAGATGGATTACATTTATTCTATTTTCCTTGATCTCCAGTTGCTAATTCTTAACCTAAAAGATTTATTTATGAGTATCTTTTACTGAATGGAGATTTTAATTGAACTAATTTATTAACACATCTACTTTTCACAAAATCCTCAGAACACCCTCTTCTATATGGATGAACATTTCCTCATAGAATACTACATATTTTTCAGTAATATCACTGGATTTGTTGAAGGTGTCACACATTTTCATATTTTTAAATATTTATTCATGTAGTTTTTTCTCATTATATATATTTCATTCAATATTTCATATTCTTATAGATTAATTTTCAAACCGAGAGTTTTTATATTAAAATCTTTTATCTATTACATTTAATATTTCATTAAGGACTTCCATAACAAGGAAATTTTCACAAAAACTTCTATATAATATTTCCTCTAGAAAGTTGAAATTTTATTTAGAATATAACAAAAATTATTCCTTTCCTTTAACATGTTTAGTAAGATATTTACATTCTATATGATTCATTCATAATTGTTTCTCTATGTCATCAATTTCGAACATTAACAATAATATTTCCTTCTATTTTTCCCTGATATATGAATATATATGTGAAATAATATAAATAGAGAAATTTTTTATGTAATATTTTATTTCTAAATAAAAATATTCAATATTTTAAATTGAATCATATTCATCACAATATGATTAAGATTATTTGGGAGGGTTAATTTTCTTATATTCATAAGAAGTCATACAAGACACCTTAACTTTGAGTGGTGGTGGGTCCTCCTTTTTTTCTTTAGAGATGCTGGAATCTTCTATTTAAGTGATTATTTATTTTTCCATTATTCCAGAATTAATCTAAATCTCCCTATATCAATAAATATATATTACATATGTACTCTTTGACTCATTATAAACAATATTATATTTGAGAGAAAAACATTCTCTAACTTTTGGAAAGTCACACTTCATATAATAAAGATAAACATTCTTGGGGAAAACCTATAGATCTAAACATTAAAACCTTCTATCTGATATTAATTAAGTTTCACTTGTGGATCATGAGAGGGAAGGGGGGTTAATCTATAGTGACCAAATTTTACTAATTTTATCCAAACTCAACTATTTATTTAATTTTATTGAACCTATATTATCGATTGAGTTGTATGGATTGTTAAAAAATCATACTCACTACTTTACCATTATTATAGGAAGATTATACAAGGAACACACACACACATATTTTTACAAGGTTCATCCTCGGTTTGAGAACCTAAATCTTTTCTATAGTGACCCATGTTGGTCCCTGGATTATTTTACTAATAATATTTTCATCAATTAAAAGTGAGGCATATTTATACTGCTTCATATAGTTGATCTCACTCCCAAAATACTCCACTAATAACCCAATGAGAAATTATATTTTTGGAAAACTTCTTTTAGGTTTCATAGTAAATATTATACTGACTCCCATTATTTACAAACTTTTTTTTATGAAACAGAGAAAAAATAAGATAAGAAATATTTCTACATAGATCAATGAATGTTTTTATGGAAAATTCATTATAAAAACACTCAGTATGGCATCATCATCCTGTGAACCTTTGAAATTTATCTAGAATACTTAGTCGGATTCACCCTAGTCTATATCTAGTAAGCATCCATCTGGTGAACCTCTAAACCCTAGGTATCAATACTTCTCACCTTGACCTCAATCCAATATTCCTCCTTCTTGTGCACCTAAATAAATTCCCCTATAATTTATACCTCTCTCAAATTAAACTTTTTCAATTTGACCCATGACCATAAAATATTTTTATGATTCCTCTGATCAAAACCTCTAACTGTTGTAACTTTTCTTATTACCTATGTCTGATGGATCTTATTCAACCATGTATTTCCTTGGTAGTAAACACAAACTAATCTGAACTTTTTATCACTTTACATCACTTACACATATAAACTATATAAGTACATACTATATACGATCCACTTTATATAAGAATTTCTCAAGGGAAAATAGGGGAAAATCAAATATGTTTCCATGCTCAACTCAAATTCAACTTCTACACGTCACAATCATTTTAATTTCACTAGAAACTTATCAACTCTTATAGAATACCATTTATGATTCATGAAACATTAAAAATCTGCAAATGTCTTTGAAGTTCTTTAACCTCATCATTATGATACTTATTCAAAATTCATTATCTTAGATAGAGAACATAATTGGAAATATTTTGTCAAATTATTCATTATTAGGACATTAAGAAATCTTGTAAAGATCCCCAGTACTCCGTAAAAATAGGTTTATTTGATGAATTCATTAATAACTCCTTTATTTCGTGATTGTTCCTCTATCTATTTAATTTAACATTTCTCTATTTGGATAGAAAATATTTGACTTCATTCTATCTGATCATCTTTGACTGATTGAACTAGTATAATAAATCTTGTACTTCTTTGATAGGGTACCTTCATACGCTTCCTCAAAATTGTGGCCTCAAATTTATTCATCCGGATCATTTATGTTAGAATATTCTACATCTATTTATCCGATCTTCCTACCTCATCTCAAAACTTCATATAAGAATTGGTTTACAAAACTCATTCCCGTTCATCTTCGCATCATTGTCTATCCGATGATATCACATTACTCTATCTGATGTTCTTCCATCCAATAGATCTTAAATTGAACATCTTAATTTCTTCATTGATAAATATCTTCTTCTACTAATGCAAATTCTACTACACTAATTTGTAGTACTTTATCAACTGATAGAACATAACTTCATCTCAGGGTTGATATAATTTCAATTTCCCAAGAGATCCTTAATAATTCTCCAATCAATGAAATCGTGAATCTCTGTCTGATGTTATCATGTATCTCTATCTAATCACAACACATCTCCATTCAATGATATTTGTAAAAATAATTACCAACTCACCTTCTCTTGGACGATCAACATCTCTATCATACAAAACATAGTCTAATGGATATAAATATGTTGGATATAATCCTAAAACCTTTATACTAAAATGAAATCATTGAATTCATAAAATAAATATTTATATTGATTCTTGCATAATGTTGGTCACTTTATTTTCATACAAACTATCTGTTTGATATAATCAAGATGTTAGAATTCAATCATGTCTTTTTAATCACTATCAGCAACTTCACTAGATCTTGGCATATATTTTGTATACCCATGACTACCACAACACAAGATTCTAACCAATCATCATCAGGTAACATCATTAATGTTATTCCAATAACATTTTGAAAATATAAAACTATTTATATGCGACGTCTTATTTCATTTACATCTTTCTCGTTATCTATATTTGGTGGCCTTGATCCATTGCCATCTGTAAAAAAACCTCAATATCCTCTTTTAGAATCAATATTGAATAATGAATTCCTTCATTATTATCGAAACTTATAGAATGAAATAATAGAATATGTCTTTAAAGAAAGTATCTAAACATGGTTAAGGAAACATTCTTAACCTCCTTCTTTACTTCATATGTTAAATTTTTGAACTACAATAAAGATATCTTCATAAGCTTCCCAGTAATTCATGAGGGAGACTTCCAAATATTCAATGAGATGTTATCTTCATGATTAACTTAGATAACTTCACTATTATTATTTCAATGATTTTACTTCAAAAAATGTTCCTTCAATAGAATTATTCAATATTCTTATCTACCAGTACTTATATCTTCAAAATCACATGACACAGATATTTCTTATGTATCATTCAACGTTTTCTTATATTCATCAAAAACTCTTATAAACTTTCCTTATGAATCCTTACCTAAGGAACCTTTACCTCAAACTTCCTTATAGAATTTATAGAAAACTATTGAAATCATATAAAATATATCAACATCATTATCCTATAGGAACGGAAAATACTGCTAAGGCCACTAGGAGTTTATAAGGTTGTTGTTTGGTGTAAAGAATTACCCTATAGTGTTCATGAGACTGATAAACTAGTTTTTTCTAGCCTTATATTGGTTCATGACGGTTCTTATTAACGAAATATTCATTTATTCATGAGTAGAGGTGGTGTATGTTGAGAATTTGGGGGTTTTTTTATACTTAATTTATGATAATCAACTTTATTGAAAGTAATCAAAGGGAAATTCTTGGATCAAAGAGGTTAATTTCAAATCAAATTCTATATTAGAGGGTGGATTTTCCCTTGATCCAATGAAAGTTGAAATCATTATTGTTAATTAAAATGAGTATATTTCAATACTTTCTAAATTTATTTTGAATGTTTCACGCATTTTATTAAATGTTTTTATTTTTCTAACATTTATATTTCTTTAATTATCAGATTGATTTGAATAAAAACACTTTTTCAGGCAGATATATTTTCCGTAATTAGATATACATGTTTATGAACATTATAAAAATGATTAATTATTTCATTTTATAAATATTTATAGAATTATATAAGTCAAAATTACAATTCAGTCTATTTAATGGAGTTATATAAAGACTATCAGATATATGTTTATTAAATTTATCAGATGAATAAATTTAATTTTACCTGATAAATAGTCTCTATTCCATAGAAATAAAATCTAGATACACTCTAATGCTGTAGAAACCTATGATCATTATATGAACATGTTGAGATAATTCTTTTTATGTAAAGAAGGATTTTTATGTGGCTGTTTTAACCACATTCGAGATTTGTGTATATAATTGTTCAATCATTTTCCATAAATATAAGTAGAATTTGAGGAGGTGTAATATTTAAGAACATCTACTATATGAGTTTACTTAAAGATTTTATGACATCTTTTTACCTTGACATAACTTCACTATAATATTTTTAGAGTCATTTGAAGGCATCTTTAAGAGAATATTCTGTAAATTCCATTGGAATTTTCATTTTAGTTAATTTCATTATAATCTTGCTAGTCGAGGGATCCTGAGGATATGTTAGAAGAGCTATATCAGGTCATTGTATTAATGGTTTCCATGGATATGAAGAAAGATATTTTTTTATTGTTGTATCTAGGGATTTCTTTTCATAAAAAATACAAACTTATGGTAAGGTAAAAACCATTGATACCAAAAATTAAGGTTTGCAACTTCCTTTATACTAATGTTTATAGTGTGGAAATATGTAATAAATCTTTTTAATTGATTATTATTTTATTTATAAGTCTTGTTATATCTTATTTTATTAATTATTAAATTTATAATTACTTAAGGAATGCTTTATTATATAACAAATCATTCATAACTATGAATATATATAATGTATCAATAGAAAATCTATCTGATATCTTTTGCTAATCTCCCATAATGTTCCTATGATAACCTATTTTAAGATGATATGTAAATGAGTAGTTTTTATATTATTAACTATAATTAAACTCCCTCTTATAGGTGATTACATAAACTTTAGATCATACATTCGGTATTAGAGAATGTCCCACTTCTTTTGAATGTTTATATTTATTTATAAACTGATACATTTTATATCTTTTTTCTATTTGTTATAAACTATTTACACTAACATGTAAGTAAAAAATATTATTTCTTTTATAAATATCATAGGTTTAAACATTTCTACAATGAAAAACTTCAATCCAAGAAGACCACTGATATTTGATGATGATGATGATTATTATTGGAGATCTCGTATGAACAAGTTTTCTATCAATAGAGGACTAGATTATTTTTTATGTGTACTGGTAAATATTAGATTATAGAAATTTTTTTTACCATATGTAATAGAAAAATTATAATATCAAAATAAATATCAATTTATAAACATTTTTTATGTTTAATGAAAGAAAACATATATATAATGATTTCTTCTTGTGAAGATATGAATAGTATATTAAAAAATTTGGAAGATACTCACTCTAGGACAACCAAATTCATTGAAACCAGAATAGACATGCTCAGAACAGATCATAATGAATGTTATTTTCTACTTTAATAACCAAATTTATAGATGCATTATAAATTTATAACAATTATAAATAGATTAAAATATATTGGAGAAAAAGATCCAACGTATAAAAATTTAGTTGAAAGGATTATTGTGATCATGGATAACGAATTGGAATCCATGATGAAATATATTAATTATACTATGGACCTAAAATATATTATTATGGATGATATGATTTTCAATCTCAGTTAATGTGAATGAATATTGAAAATATATTAAAAAAAGAGAAAAATCGGACTTGCCTTTTATTCAACTTCAACTATTTATATGAAAAACCGATCAGAAGAGGGATTTTATAAAACATATAAGAAGAAGAATGTTAAGGTTGAGAATAAATTTAGTTCATCATAAATTATTTAAAATGAAAAATAAAATCTTTCTTAGAGGATGAATAAAATAGTGGGATAAAAAAATTTTCATCATATATATAAGAAAAATCCCAAAGAAAGGATTGATAAGAAAGATTATTCACAGTTGATATGATATGAATGTAAGAACCAAGTCATATCATACTGGTCCATGATTGAAGATAAAGTATATGAAACATAAAATGCTTAATAAGTTATATTAATATAAAGGAAAGAAAATTTGGAAGACATAGACACTTAGAGTGATAGTGGAGGAGACAATTATTCAAAAACAATTATCTAATTATAGTTTTGATAATCCAATTTTTTTTGGGGTTTAATACTAGAATTCCAAAGATAAATGAAGGTTTCATGGAAAAGGTATCTGATTAATTTCTTAACAATTTAACATTAAATGAAAATTTTAATGATTATAAGGATAATTATGATTCTACTTATATAGAATGATAAAAATCTAGATAATTAATAGAGTATGATTCTTTACCTACTTTTGAATATATATCTAGATAGGTAATGTTGTTAGGGAAAAAAATTAGAAAGTCTCCAAAAATTATGATGATGATAATATATAAGTTTACATGGAAAATTAAGTAATTTCTATACTTACCTTATAGATATTAAATCTATCATTAGATTCAAAAAAGAAATATTATTCTAATATGACTAGTGGGGGTAAGGATTTATTTTCAAAAATGAATTATGAAATATTTGTTTTAAATAAACATTAATAAAATATTTCCTTTGAGAAGGAACTTTTTTAAAAACTTTATAGAAAAAATCCACTTAAAAATTCATCTAGAATTGGTTTTATAAATGATAAACCACAATTTCAAAACTATTATTTTGTTTATAAAAATTACACATTCTACATGAAATGTTAGCATGATGGAAACGAGAAAAAAAATAATCCTTAGATAGAGTAAAATATTTTATATTTCATAAATATTACTTTTCAAAACAAATAAAACTCCACAATATATAAAATGTCGACATATTTGGATTCCAAAAAATATTTTTTCTAAAAATGTTGACCCAAGAAACTTTGGTTTCTAAATGTCTCAGTTTTTATTTTTAGGAAAATATAAATAGTACTAGTAACAAAAATATTTGGTACATTGATAGTAAGTTTTTAATTCATATAATAGTAAAAAAAGAATTCATCTAGAAGAATATATATGTAAAAGTTTGAAAAGTCACTTATAGTGATAATGCTCATGGAGAGAAATATATGTAATATGTAATGTAATTATTCACGGAAACAATTTAATTTAAAAGTTTTGTTTGTTGTAGGACTTCATCACAACCTCTTTAAAATAATTCAATTATTTAATAAAGTTACTTTGCATCCTTCATTAATGAAAATGTACTCTTCAAAGCTTATGAGGTTAAAAAATTCTTTCTTCTAATAGGAATGAGAATGTTTACACACTAAACATAGAATACCATTGTATCTAATAAATACCTTGCCTCAGTATAATAGAAGATCAATCCTAGTTTTGGCATAGAAGGTTAGGACACTTTAACAAAATAACTTCAGCCAAAATTTCAAAGAAATTAATAGTTAAATATTATAAAGATAAAAACATTTCATACATAGATATTTCATATTTTTTTTACAAATATCAGTTCATTACATAAACACACACCTGGGGATCATAATCGTATAGTGAATTTAGAGACTTGGTACACAATTTTCTTATTTAATGAAAAATATTCAATATATCCCATAAATATCTTCTAACAAATTTTTATTCTTATAAATAAACTACTTAAAACATTTCCTAATAATTTGAGGAAAGGAAACTTAAGAAAGGGTGAGATCATATTCATTGCAAGGGTAAAAAAGGGAGATATAAACATTTCATGATCATAAGCGTATGAGAATATGATAATAACATTTGAAAAACATACCCTATATAACATATATACAATATTTAAGTCATGAAGTAAATATGGGTTGTTCATAAGACACATATCATAATGTAATCTATAAAAATAAACCAGGAGAGTATAAAATTATCTTAAAACCTTGATTTTTGGAATACACATAAAAAAATCATTAACTAAGTAGTTCAAGGCTTCTTTTAAATACTGTCATAGTTGATTGAGTTCACTATCCAAACCATCATATTAGAAACAGTTCATTTACAAGACTATAATAGTTGAAATAGTTCCGTACTAAACTGGGATTACTCCCCATTCTATTAATGTTTTTCTCATGAGATATCAATCTTTACCAAATGAATTGGAGGGAGATATATGTCACACTCATCACATAATCAAAATCATACATATGTGTTCTAAAAGACTTAAAACATTAATCATTTCATTACCAATGAAATAAAATTCCTTTCATAGACATTTCATCATGACATAACTTATAAAAATGAAAAAGGTTTCATAATCACTTCATTATTTCATCCAAATATACCCTGTGAGAAAATAAGCGGGTTTTATAAGAATTTTATCATGGTATAACTCTTGGAAGAGAAAAGGGTTTCATAAAAATCTTGTGATCCTAAACATAATCCACAGATATAAATAATTATAACTATATCGTTTTATAATATCTTAAATAAAGTATGAGTAACATAAAAATATTTCAGGTTAAATGGAATATGATTTTGCAATAAAAATCACTTGGAACATTAATTGATAAAAATATAATTTATTTTAAAATCACCTTTTTTAAAATTAAAAATTCATAAAATATTGTGGAAATTATTTTCCTTGAAAATAAATTATAAATAAATCCTCAAAATAAATAATGTTTATAACATCAAGAAATTTCCATTCACGCAGTACATGTTAAAGAAAATATTCATTTCACATTTTCAGTAAAATAAAAACATGACTTGTTTTTATAACAAAAATAAGATTACATTCTTTTTTGAAAATTAAAAAAAGGATAAAATTTCATTAAAAATAATTTATATAATTATAAAAACATTTTTAGTAAATTTCCTTTAGAAAAATTACTTTTGTAAGATGAAAGGCTTTCGACCGAAGAGTGAAATAAAGTCAATTTTCTTAAGAAAAGCATTTTGATCACTTGATTGCATAAAGAGTTGAAAATTATGGAAAAAATTTATTAAATATAAATAAAAATAGGATAAAAAATATAATAATTTCTTTAGGGATAGATAATAATATTTCATCCTTGAAGCATAATCATGTGTAATCCCGACAAATGAATATATTTTGACATAAAACCCTTACCACTTTGGTAACATTTAATGATAAGACCCATGAATGTATAAAATCAAATGAAACTTAAAATATTATGAGAATAAATAAATTATGATATTACATGTCAAATAGTCAATATATACAACTCATAAAGGAAGATAAATGAATGACATAACATGTATCTCATAGAAGGAAAATTGAGAGAAATTTTTTTACCTTAAGTCTTGAATTCCATCATAGACATTCAAAAACCATGTATAATTAATATATGTTTATTATAAATCTATTATAGAACCATAAATATATATATAATACCATATATTATTTACATATGACCTTTTATTCACTTTTTATTAACAATTCCATTTTAAAGTCTCGTTTCGGGCAATAAAAACTTTTTTTTCTTGTTTGTTTTGATTTGTTATTTTTTTGGTCATATTAATTTGAACTTGGTTACATAATATATATAATTTTAATGCTGATATAAATATTATATTTATTAAATCTATACTTATTCAGAGAAATTTATAAAATTTAGAGGTAGAAAATGAAATACACCATTCATGGAGATGGTGTGCTGTAATTACGCATAAACGTTGCATCCATTTTCTCAAAAGATTGAATGAAAGAAATATAAATGATAGATTTATATTATAGAATATTTTTTATTCCATATTTATCAAATATTTTCATTAAAAATATCCTTATTTCCATGAATTTATTTCTTGAACAAATTACATTGCTTCAAGAGGTGGAAGCCTCGGTACACAAGAGCGATGTTATTGTATTCCCATAAAATGGAATGTAAGGAGGTATATGATATAAATTAATTCCAAAAGTATAAAAATAGTATAAATATAATATATAAATATTTAACACATCCTTATATCTATCTGTGGGAGGGGATGATAGAAAACTAATAATATTAGTTTGCGAGGTGGTAGTCCGTCATACACACGAATTATGATTTTGTATCCCATTTGTTAAAAGTGGTGATGGTTTATGTAATTATATAACAACAAACAAATCTCAGTAATTTTAATATAATTATGTTATTATATCATTTGGGTTTTATAATAATTTAAGTAGTTTTAGGAAGAAATAAAAAAACACTCGTTGAAGAATGTTACATCCTCTTCGGGTAACCTCCTTAGGTTTGCACCAAAAGACATACTAGGTTGGATTTATGACCAAAATAAGTCATATAGGATGACATTAGGTAATTATGGAATATATATTGGTAGTTATTTTCCAAACCAAATGGTTTTGGATATGTGAATTGGAGAAGAGAGGGGGTGGCCTTTTATAAGGTAGGTAAGTGGCACACTTGTAAATTTTGTAATGAAAAATGTGTACTCATGTTTTTAACAGAACTCAAGTGTAGAAATTAGACCATTAGAAATAATTATACATTTTAAGGTCCAAATATGGCTATAAAATGTTTTTTTACAAGTTCTAGTTCATTTTTACCCATATCATTTCATTTTAACACCCCCCTCGTAAACCCATTTTTACATTAATTGCAATAAATACTATTTATTTATTTTACTATTCATTATGTTTAAAAATTAAATTAAACTAGTTAAATTATATAAATTATGATGATTATAAATATTTAATCTATTTTTAAAAATGTTGTTATCATATTTGGAAAATTTTAATTTAAAATTAAACCCAAAAATGTGATAAGTAAGTGATTTTTTAAAGATAAAATGTGTAAAAGATTAAAATAATTTTATATAAAAATTCAATATGAAAATGATTATAGTGTCATTAATTGGATTAATTGATACATAATTGAATTAATTACATTTTAAAAACCTTTTATTAATTTTATCATTAAAAATTATTTAAATGAAAAGACATTTTTCAATAAAAACCAATATTTGTCAACTTTCGCTGAAAAATTATCCTTTTTAGAAAAATCCAAAAAATTCACCTTATAATTTTAATGGGATAATTTGAAACATGAATTTTATTTTATGAAAATAATATTTTATTTTTTTACGAATTAATTATATTATTTTTCACAAAAATAAATTAAAAATCATTTTTTGGGGAAATAGTATTTTTGAAACATATAAATATTGTTACACTCCTCTAGTTTTAATGTTCAAAAATCATGTTTAGTAATGTTTAATATTATGAAATTATGATTCATTGTGTTTATATATAATATTAATCTATTATGTAAGTATTATTTCATAATATAGGTTGAAAATATATGACTATGTATGATTCACTGGTCAGTGGACTCACAATCACCAGTCTCACCATTTAGTAGGATAATCAGTAAAGTACGAGTCACTCTTGTAGTGAAACCACATAGTCTGAAATTAGGTAAACTGTGAGACATTGTTGTCTCATTCTACCAACCTAGAATTTTCACAAAGGACCAGAAAATATTGACATTGACAAGAAACCATTCTTACCCATTCAGAATTCATACGAAGGACCAGACACCATTGTATGATTTTTGGTATGTATGAGACACCATTTTTATGAAACCGGTTAAAGAATTTTAACAAAGTACGATGAACTATTAATGTGGAATGGACATCATTGCATCAACACACTGGTCTAGAATTTTTTTATGAAGGGTAAGAAACTAGTCTTAAGACACCGTTCAGGGACAAAGGCTATGTCCACTTTGTTGTGACACCAGTCCAGTCTTAGTCATTTATCTATTTATATTTTAAATTCAAAATTATTAATAATGGTCATATTTGAGTTATTTATTGATATTGAATTATTAATGATCTTTTGTACCCTTGACAGTAGGCAATACTCGGTATGAGGTACATGCACGTGATGACGATCATTCTCCCAATTGACCAAAAGGAAAACACCTAAGATTAAATAAAATGTAGTTTTTGATTGGAAGTGTTACACACAAGATCCAGAAGAGAGAATCGATGCACACCAATCCCACAATCTATGGACAAGAAAGAATTTTATGTGAACCAAAGAGTGAGAGAACCCTTGCGGTAACAAATAAAATTGAGAATCTACAAGCAACATCTCACTAGAAACTAGAACACTGAGCATCTGTGATAGTATATTTTTAGTGTCAATTTTATAGATGTGGACTTGAGCTTCACATATTCTTACTCTAGGAGTTAAGTAGCATCAAGCACATCACTTAGATCATTCTAAATCACTCTCATTATTTTTTATCTATTGTGTATAATTTTACTAATTTCCGAGCAATGTGTGTATCTGCATCACAAAAACACATAGTATCTTGATCCGAGATAGAAGATACAATATAACTTGACACAATCATATTTCTATACCATTTTACTCCATCATATAAATTTTGAATAAGTCTTTGTGTGACCGGGTTGTATTTTGTTTCCCACAAAGAACTGTATTAGAGGTCAATTTGGCATGGATAGCCTTGTGTGCTATTGTGAACCTCAATCCTGGTTTTGAATCATGTTGATTAATATAAAATGTTTAGTGGTTGGTGATCACCTGGTGGAGATGACTAGGTCTCTTCTTGAGAATGAACCTCTTGTTTTTATCTGTTGTGTTAACGTTCTATTTTCATATTTGTCTTTGTTTATTCAAACCAAGAAACATTACATTTCTTTGATTATTAATTTTAGATAGTGTTTATAACTATTTTTGATTTAGTAATTTAATTTTAAAATATATGTCAATATTTCAATGTGTTTTAACTTATAAATAATCAATCTTTTAAAAACTAATAGAATTCTCCAAACTATTATCAATCTACTAATTTGATTAATTGTATTTTTTATTGTTTGAATTGGGGATTCATAATAATTATTTTAAAATAGAAATTTTTATAGGAACTCAATTGACCCCCCTCTTGAGTGTCCTAATTTGACCAACATTTGGAATTTGTGGATTTTTTTAACTTCTATTGTATCAATTTTTTCAATCATGATTTTAGTTGTGTTTTGAAGATCTCTAAATTTCAGTTAGTTCAAAATTTTTATCTCTTTAAAAATATATTTATTATTTTTTTATGGATAATAGATTGGAAGGTACTGATACCAATAGGCCTACATTTTTCTATTTAAAAAATTATACCTAGTGGAAAATTAAGATGAAAATTCATTTAGAAAGTATGGGTTTTGAAATTTGGTCTTCCATTATAGATTAATATAAGATTCTATCTACTTCCCTAAATATGTGGGATGAACCAAACATGAATTCTTATAATAATAAATACAAACCTATTAATGACTTATATTGTTCTTTAAGAGATGAATAATTCAATAAGATGTCTACATGTAAAACATCTCATGTAATTTTGGAAAATCTAGTTGTTTTATATGAAGAAATCACTATTTTTATGTAAATCAAAGTGAACACATATATTAAGTATGATAACGTCAAAATGAAGCCTGATGAACCTATATATGACATGTATCTCAGGTTCAAAGAAATTGTAAATACTACGATCTCTCTGATAAAAGAAGTTACAGCTAAAGAACAAATCATGAGAATTCTCAAATGTCTACTAGATAGATGGAGAGGATCCTCAGGGTCAATAAGAGAATCTTGTGATATCTATATGTTTTCAGTAAAGGATATGATAGGAAAGATGATGATATACAAGAGAGAACTAAAGGTCAACAAAGAAGAGTATGAAGATCCCAAGATATATTTAGTGGATTTCAAAACAACTACTTCTAAATAGAAAGAAAATGAGAATGAAAAAACTCATTATGACAGTTCAAGCAATGAAGAATCATCATCTGATAGTGATGAAGAAATGAATATTATATCTAGAGGATTCAAAAAATTCTATTGGACGAAGAAGTTTCTTAGGAAGTCCAGCTACAAAGGAAAGTTCGAAAATAAGGGAAATTGTAACATGTACTGGAAGAGAGGTGATAACTTCATTGAGATAGTTTGGTATGATTGTAAGAGAATAGTACATGTAACGTTTGAGTGTCCAAAATTAAAGTGAATAAAATAAATATGAATATAAGGATGAAAGATACATAATGGAAATGAAGAAAACATGGATTTCTTATGAAGATATCTCTAGTGAGTCAAAATCCTTAAATGATGAATAGTAAAATAAAGCCAATATGTGTTTATGAAAAAAACATATGAGGTAACACTAGAATCTCCTCTGCAAAAATATTATTATTCTAGAGATGAATCTGCTTCTGAAAAAATTTCCAATGAGGAAATCTCTCAGGATTGTAAATTACTTGAGGACACATTTAATGAGTTAAAAGATTAATGTAATGTTTTAACGAAACAAAATTCCCTTACCTATACTCTTTAATCCAAGCATAATATACAGAAAAAAATAATTCTCAATTAATTAATGAAAAAAATGAACTCAAACTATCTAATGAGTAATTAAAAAAGGACTTAGAAATGTTTAACAATGGAATGAATACTATCACACAAATTCTTGGTAAACAAGTTGCACCAAAACATACTACTGGTGTTGGATACTAACCTGGACAGAAGAATTTTGCAACACAATTTCGAAAATCAATTTTTGTGCCTAAAACTAAAAAAAATATACTAGTTCCAGTAATGGAAAATATTTCACTACATGTAGTATTTATAGACCAAATAAATGTTATTTTTAAAAATCATAACAAAATATTTATAGGAAACCCATGAAATAAATGTGGGTTCCCAAATCCTTTATCCCTACTATTACTAGACCTAAACAAGTCGGGGTACCAAAATAGTTTTTTGTTTAATTTGTATTTATAGGAAAAATACTTGAAGAGCTCCTATAAAATATTATGGTACTTAGATAGTGGATATTCAAGACCCATTATAGGAGACTAATCAAGCTTCAATAAACTTATTAATGTTGATGGTGGGAATTCCTCCTTTGGTGACAATGTAAAAAGAAAAAATTGTTGGCCTTGGACAAATAGGTAACTCTAATTTAGTTTTAATTTCTATAGATCCTCTGTTTGATGGTTTAAAATAAAAATTTCTTATCATTTCTCAGTTATGTGATTATGGATTTCATGTTAAATTTTAAAATTATGCTTGAAATGTTTTTAATTCCAAAAATGAGTTTTTATTTACTACTTTTAAAATGAGAATGTTTATGCTTTAAAATTGGATTATTTAGTTCCTAAATGTTTCTCTTGCTTAAGTTCATTCCACAAGTAGTCTTGGCTCTGGTATAAGTGACTAGGCCATTATAATATACATTCACTTAGAAATATCACTAGAAAGTATTTTGTCAATGATCTACCCAAACTATAATTTCTAAACAATAAAGTCTACAATCCTTGTCAAAAGGGAAAACGATAAAAAATATCATTAAAACAAAATAGAGAATGTTCAACTTCAAAAACTCTTCAGTTTGTCCACATGGACTTGTTTGGACCATCTAGAGATTAATGTCTTAATGGGAATCACAATGTCTATGTTCCTATAGATGACTTCTCTAGGTATACTTGGACCATCTTCTTATCTCACAAGAGTGAATATTTTTCTTACCTTACCAAGTTTTCTAGAACAGTTAAAAACCTAAGTGTTCTTAGCATTAAATCCTTAAGAAGTGACCATGATTGAGAGTTTGAAAATCAAGAGTTTTAATCTTTTTCCTTACAAAATTGATATAATCATGAAATATTTTCTCCTAGGACACCCCAACAGAATTGATTTTTAGAAATAAGAAATAGATCCCTATAAGAAAGAGCCTGAAAAATGCTAAATGAATATGTCTTACCTATTTATTTTTGGGCTGAAGCTATAAATACATCTTGTCAAATTATTAACAGAGTCTTATTAAGATAAACTCTTTGGAAAAATACCTATGTTTTTTGGAACAATAGTAAACCCAATGTTAGTTACTTCAAAGTCTTTAGTTGTAGAGTTTATACTCATACCACTAAGAAAAATCTTAAAAAAAATTCATCCAAAAGTGATGAAGTTATTTACTTAGTTTACTGAACCTCTAGTAAATCCTATAGAGTTTTTAATAAAATAACAAAATATGTAAATGAAAATGTTCATGTTATATTTTATGAAACATATCCACATGAACCTAAAACCCCTCTCAAAAATATTGAGGATGATCTGTCCAATCTGAACAAAAATGCTAAACCCAATAATCCTACTCTTAAGCAATCTGTGAAGTTTTCTAGTTCAAGAAAATCTACAAACTATACTCATAGTGAACCTAAACCTACTTATGAACCTTAAGTGACTATTCCTTTCTTTTCTAAATCTATTAGAAGTCTGAAGTACCATCCCTTAGATTCTATAGTTGGAGACTTTGATATAGGGACACAAACTAGAGCTTCTCTTCGTAACCAAGTCATACATCAAGCCTTCTTGTCACAACATGAACCTAAAAACATTAATGATTCAATCAATGATGAAATTTGGGAGATGGATATTCAATAATAGTTGAATCAGTTTGAATAAAATTTAGCTTGGAATCTAGTGGACAGACCCAAATACACCTTTACCATAGGAACTAAAAGGGTGTTTAGAAATAAAGTAGATGAAGCGAGAAAAATTGTGAGAAATCAGGGAATACTATTTGAATAAGGATGTATTCATGAATAAGGAATTTACTATAAAGAATCCATTCAAATGGTTGATAGACTTTAATCCATTAGAATCCTGCTAGCATATTCTAGTCATCTAAATTTAGAACATTATCAAATGGATGTTAAAAGTTCATTCTAAAATGGATATATAGTTGAAGATTTTTTCGAACAACCACCAGTTTCACAAACCCTAATTTTTAAAATCATGTCTCTATGTTATCAAAGGATTTATATGGTTTAAAAAAGGCTCTGAAATCATGGTATGATAGAAACATCACTTTACGTATTTTTAAAGGTTTTACAAAAGGTAAATCTGATCCAAATCTTTTTATAAAAGAATTTATAAAAATGTTTTGGTAGTGGAAATCTATGTTGATGATATTATTTTTGGATCTTCAAAAAATTATTTACGTGTTGATTTTTCAAAAATTATGTAATATGAGTGTGAAATGAGTTTAATGGGTGAACTCAAAATCTTCCTTGGATTTCAAATATTCAAAATTAAAGAAAGTATTATTTCAAATCAAAAGAATATACTAATGATATTCTATAAATATTTAATTTAGATATCACTTATGGTAGTGATACTCCAATGACTACCACATGAAAATTGGATCTTGATGATAATGAAAAATATACTGGTCAAACTAATTATAGAGGTATGATTGGAAGTATTCTCTGATTAACTATTACCCATCCTGATATAATGTTTAGTGTTTTTATGTGTGATAATTATCATGAAAAATCCTTAAGAGTCACATTTATATCTTTTAGAATAATTTTCAAATACCTTAAACATACTACCAACTTGGGACTATTCTATCCTAGAGGAAAATCATTTTAATTAGTTAGTTATTCTGATGCTGATTTTGGTGGTTTCAAGTTAGTTAGAAAAAGAACCTATGAAACATGTCACTTTTTGGGAAAGTCTATAATATCATTGTGTAGTATGAACATAATTCTATTGCATTGTCTACTACTAAGGTTGAATACATAGCTTCTCATAGTTGTTGTGCTCATTTTTGTGGATGAAACACACTTTTCTAGATTATGGGTATCAATTTAGGCATTCCATTATAAACTACAACAACACAAGTGCCACTAAAATCTCTAAGAATCCAGTTTCACATTAAATAAAAACATATTTATGTTAGAAATAACTTTTTGATGTGTCACTAGTTTCTGTATCACCGTTTTTGGTCTCACCAGTTGTTGTCTCACCATTTGGGGTCTCACTGATTGGCGTCTCACTATTTGTGGTATCACAAGTTGATGTCTCACCATTCAATGTGACACCATTGTGAAAAAATATTTGACAACACACTTTAAGGACTCACTGTTTTTAATTAGTAATTTTTTCCTCATTTCTATTTTAATTATTGGATTTAATTTTACTATATACCTCATCTTTAAATATCTATGTTAAAATACCTAAATGATAAAAAATTATCATTGTATATCACTTCCCAATTCACTCTTTCTCTCGAACTACTAAAACCAAAACTCTTCCCTCTATTTCAAACTCTTAGTTAACTTTTGAAATCTCTCTACATATTGGGAATGGATAGGTTAAAGAATCCATCTTCGTTTACCCCAGAAAAATGTTGATCATAGAATAAATTTCAAAAAGGCTCTGATCAAAATTTCTAAGTAACCGTAGAACCATGGTATTGAAAATATAGTAGTCAAGCCTGAAAAGGAAGTGTGTGAAAGAAGGGTTATTTAGAGTAATTCAATTGTTCTTAGTTTTTTGGAAGATCAGGGATGGCTATAATGGTTTACCAATAACAAGATACCCTTATATTCAAATGTTATTTTTTATTTTTATCAGTACTTTGAGTTTTTGTTCAAATAAAATGATGATTTCATAGGAAAAAGTTGTTTAAATCGACAATGATTTTATTTTTCTTTGAGGTTGTGGGATTCATAATTAAAAGTACCTTATGAAGTTATCTTTTAGGATCATCAATGAATTCCTCCGCCTCCATGTGATATTTTCATCATATAAGAGGATTTGGGTGATTTAATTGGAGATGGAAAGAGGATTGGTCCTATTGGTACTGAGTTTTATTGAGAAACAAGATTTAAGTTCAAGTTTATTCAAAATCTTATATGTCAATGGAAATGTAATTTTTGTATGTTAAAATATCAAGATGTTTTCTTATTACAACTCTTGAAAAATGGTCATAAGGTAAACATGTAAAAATATCCTTTCCTTAAAATGTTTGATATGATAAAAACCCCCTCTAAATCCACTCCCATGTTTTATTAAAGGTTCATCTCAACAGTTTTTTATGCCAAAGGATTGTTAAGGTAAAAGGGAGAAACTATTTAGGAATATGAGTTTTTTTGTGTAAAGAGACATAAAGTAAAACTAAAATAAGTTGGAATTCATGGAAAGGGACATGGTTGGAAGATAATAAAAATATTAATGAGGATTTTAATCTTTTTGAACATCACTCCAGACACAAGGATATCACTAAACCTATTTTGGAACCACATGATGTAGTATAATACTCAGATGAGAAAACGGAAGCTGATGTTGATGATGTAAATATTTATGATAGAGAAGGTAGTGAAGGTATTCATGATGAAAGTATAGAAAATGAAGTTAAGGGAAAATTTGTTGTGGTGGAAGATGTTGTTGATAAGGGGAAATAGGTAGAAGGAGAAATTGTAGAAGGAGAAGCCATTATAGATGAAGAATAAGAATATAATAGAAGAGAAAATGATAAGGAAAAAGAACCCAATGAGGGTAATGAATCTGATCATGATAAAGGTGGGGAAAGATAAGTCTCTTTATGTACTAATAAAAATGTTGAACATGCTGTTCAATTAGATGAAAATATAACTGAGACTAAAATAAATCAAATATAGTGGAAGATGTCGAAAGAATTCAGATGATGGAATCACATATTTTCCCAATAGATGTTGAGGGGGAGAAAAACACAAATTCGGAGCAGATTTAATTTCCAAATCCTCATGATCCATTTTTAGTTGGTTCTTGGTACATGTTTCAAAGATTTTTTTTGATGTTTCTATCTCTCAGAGATCTTCAGTTAAAGAAATTGATCATTCAACAGTGTTTCAACTCAAACCCACCATGTCTAAAAAAGTTTTTTCTAGTCATCATCTTGTACCTATTCCTGATCCTACTCAAACAACACCAAACTATGTTATTCATGATGATTTAAAGGCCATTGGTGAAAATATATTATCTAGTTTTGGATGTCTTTTGAAGTCACAGCCAACTCCTATGACCAACCTTAGTGAAAGGGGTGATCGAATGATTATAAATAAGTTAATATGAAAAACAAAACCCAAGATTCTTTCTGAGATACAAGATTAAAGGCCTGAAAACAAATAGTTGAATGATGAGTTGATGTCCTTAAAATCATTGGTTGAGGAAATGAGTTGGGACTTCCTAGATGCTCCTGCTCCAGCTTCGGGTTCTTGTCCATGTGAGTCTGATGCTGACATTCTCTTAGAAAAGGGTTTATATCAGATTCAGACTTATTTGATTTCAATGGTTGAAGAAGTGTTCAAGAACAAAATTGAATTAACCAATGAAATTAATGGGAATTTTGATGTAATAAATCAACAGACAGATGAATATAAAGTCTCCTTTGAGACCATTCTTAATAGGATTAATATCTTCACCTTAGCTGCTCCACCTTAATCATATTCTTCTCAAAACACAGAGCCTTCAGATAGTGATTTAATCATATTAGTGATTATAAAATATCTTTGAGTTTTTCTTGGTGGTTCTAATTAGGAAAGCCTTTGTAAGATTCAAAATCACAGTGAGCATGTGCATGTCATGGTAATATCATACTGCAACACTACCCCTGATGCTCGAGAAATTTTTTCCCAAATAGTGGACTACTATTTTAAGAGGATATATACTAATAACTGATTGGAAAATAATTTCATGTATTTAGTGAAGAATTTGAAGCTACCTCTAGGGACTCAAGCTTTCAAGGGAAAGTCCAATAGTTGATAGACTATACTCTTACCCATGATAAGTTCATAGAGAACAAGGATTATTTCAAGAAATATTTAGAGTATGGTGGTGAAGTCATCAAGGAATTCATCAATCTGTTGAAGCCTTATCTGCATCATCACAACATAGTAATTATTTCTTTAGCAGCTTCCCCTTTGAGACCTGGCCTGATTTCTTCTACCTATACTTCTTCTTCATATATAACCATGACCCTTACTCAGGTTCTAAGATATATTAGACCAGGCTTTACTGAGCATCAATTAACTCAGTCTTCCTCCAGACCAAGCCTTGCACCTTCTATTTTTTTACGGATTCCTCTACCTTTACTCTCTACTGGATCTATACCTTCCATTCCTACAACTTCTACAACCACTGCTTCTACTCCTGATGTCTCTCACAAGGTAAATGAGGTGTTGGACTTAGAGAAAATGTGGTTGGATGAATTTTTATAGGGCTATGATGTAATTTTTGTGATTTTAATGTATTGATGTACTCAATGAAATGTTCTCACTCTTTCATTTACTTGATCATGACCTATTGTGATTATTCTTAGTTTTCATTTACATATTTTCTTTTTGATAATCCAAAACTGGGGATAACTAATAGATGTAACTTAGCTCACCTAACACTCTTAAGAATCTCTCATAATAACATATGAGTATGAGCTCTGATATTTCATATATACGCTCTGATATTATCATTTCAATGCTTAATTTAATTTATATCTATTTTTGTCTTTATTTCAAAATAATCTATCTGATATGTTAAGAGAAATATTTATCATTTAATGTGATCATTATGTATGGCATGTAAATTTAATGATTTATGATCATTAAAAAGGGGGAGATCGTTGGACTCTTCTAGTTTTAATGCTCACAAATCATGTTTAATCAGTTTTAATCTTGTGTCATTATGAATCATTATGTTTATGTATAATATTAATCTATTTTTTCAAGTATAATTTAATAAGGTAGGTTGAAAATATTTTACTAAGTATGAGTCACCAGTTAGTGGACTCACAGTCACTGGTCTCACCATTCAGTTGAAAAATTGGTAATGTATGAGTCACCATTGTAGTGGCGCCGCTCAGTCTGAAATTTGGTAAAGCGTGAGAAATAATTTTCTCAATGTACCAGTCCAAAATTTTCACAATGGGCAAAAAATCTTTGACATGGACAAGACACTACTCCTAGTAGTTCATAATTCTTGCAATGGACCTGACACAGTTAATGGCTTTTCACAAAGTCTAAGACATCATTTTTGGACATCAGTCCATAAAGTTTACAAAGGAATAGACACCGTTGATGTGGAATAGACATCATTAAATCAACCCATTGGTCCATAATTCTTCTCAAAGAAAAATACACTAGTCATAATACATCTTTCCTGGAAAGAAGGGAGAGTCACCGCTTCAGTGACACCATTCCAAGCATTGTCATTTCTTCTTTTATCATTTATATTTAAAATTATCAATAAGAGTCATATTTGAGTTAATTAATGATTTTGATATTATAATTGATATTTTTTACCCTTTTTTGTATGTAGTACTAGGTATGAGGTACCTTCATTTGATGGAGAGCATTATCCCTATTGACCAAAAGAAAACCCTCAATATTAAATAAAATGTGGTGTTCAAGAAGATTGAGATAAGAGGTGTGGAACACAAGACCAAATAGGGAGAACAGATACATGCTAATCCTTCTAGTTTTGATAATAAAACTATTAAATGTGAACCAAATAGTGAAAACATCATTATAGAAACAAATAAAAATAAAGAATCTACAAGAAGAATCTCACTAGAAACCATAACATAGTGCATCAACACCACTCTATTTTTGGAGTCTGTTTTCTAGAAGATGACTCAATCTTCATATATTCTTACTCAAGAAGTCCAGGAGTATCAATCACATCACTCAGAGCATTAAAAATCACTCTATTAATATTTCTTCTCTGTTTTGTATAATTTTACTACTTTTCGAGAAGTGTGTGTATCTTTATCACAAACACACATTGTGGCCTCAGATAAGGTGGAAGATTTAATATATCCTCACACACACATCATTATATACCATTTTAATACCATTTATAACTATGGAAG
Source organism: Viscum album (assembly GCA_963277665.1). Lineage (NCBI taxonomy): Eukaryota > Viridiplantae > Streptophyta > Magnoliopsida > Santalales > Viscaceae > Viscum > Viscum album. The sequence continues at coordinate 1,360,021,244 of OY728148.1, forward strand.
AGGTCTCTGTGTGACCTAGTTATATTTCTTCTCATGTAAAACTATGGTAGATGTCATGTTGACCTAGATAGCTTTTTGTGCTATTGTGAACATCGATCAAGGGTGCATATCAAGTTGTTTAATATAAACTGCATGGTGTAAGGTGGTCTCCAATTGGAGTGGGCTAGGTCTTTACTTGATACTAAATCTATTGTTTTTATCTACTATGTTAATGTTATCTTTTATTTTCTATATTTTTTTATTCAAACAAGGAAACTTTAATTTACATTGATAGTTAATATTAGTCAGTGTTTATAACTATGTGTGATTTTGTAAATTACTTCCAAAAGTTATATAAATATTTCCAAGTGTTGTAACTGAGAATTAGTCAGTCTTTTGAGAAATTAATTGAACATTGAAACTATCATAAATTTGGTACATTGGTTAAATTTCATGGTTTATTTTTTAAATTGGAGACTCTTAATAAATATTTAAAAATAGAAATTTTTATATGGATTTAATTCACCCCCACTTGAGTGTTATACTTTGACCAATAAATACATTTTTAAAAATTTATTAATTATTTATCAATAATTTTTATATAAAAAATTCTTCTTAATATTAAAAAACCAGTTATTACTATTTATAATGATAAGATTTAGGACTAGGTTATAACATTCATGTTTAAATAATATTACTATTAATATATCACAATTTGTTAAAACTCTTTTTCCTTTGTAATGCAAGATAAACTCAATGGTCTGTGAAAATAAAGTCTAACATGATGTTACATATAATGAAAAACATCAAAAGGATTTAATTTATTGGAAAAAATCATTTCACAAAATCTAGGGGTGTAACATTATACCCACCTTAAAATGAATTTCTCTCTCAAAATTCTTCACTTTGGTACCCAAAACTAAGGTTAATTTTGTCTCATTACATCATCAGGTTCTGACAAAGCTTAGTAAAATTGGTGGTTTCACCATAAAACTATGTCCATGTGTGTGGTATTATTTAGTAAAACTTTCTCTATATGATCCAACTGGTTGTTTCTCATAAGAAATATCTTTCTCCAGTGGTAGGACCTCTGAGTTCAGTACATGTGAAGAGTATTAAATGTACATCCTTAGGATAGATACATGGATCACATCATGGACTTGAGATATGTTTGGTGGAATAACCAACTCGTAGGTTACCGTCCTAATATAATTTATAATATTAAAGGGAATGATATACCTTGGTATCAGTTTTCCCTTCATTCTAAATATAGTTAGCTTATTCCGTGGAATAATTCTTAGAAACACCTTTTCACCATCTTAAAATTTCTGATCACATAAAAATTTATCAACATATAATTTATGTCCAATATTTTCCACCCTTAAGTGTTTTTTAATATATCTAACTTTCTCTATCATTTATTCATCTATTTTAGGTCCCAATAGATTTCTTTCACCAACAACATTCTATCATATTAGTGCTCCAAACATCTTTCTGTGGTGGTCTTTATAAGAATCCAATTGAATCCTTGAGTGAAATATTTTTTTTATGAAAATTCAACAAGAGGGAGGTGTTGATTCCAACCACTTTTAAAATCTAAAGAACATGACTCAAAATATCCTCTAGGGAATGAATTGTTTTCTCAGGATAATCTTAGGTTTGATGATGATATGTAGTGATAAAACTCAACTCTATATCAATAGCTTGCTAAAGAATTTTATAGAACACTGAGGTAAACAATAGATCCTGATCAGACAAAATTTTTTGTGGAATTACATGAAAATATACCAATTACATTCCATATGTCTTTGAAGGAGGATCCAAATATAAATATTCTCTAAAAGAGATGAGTTGTGCAAACTTTTTAAGGAAATTGACTATAACCCATATCACATTATTCACATTAGATGTTATGGGAAGTCAAATGAAAAACTAAATGGTGTTGTTTACCCATTTCTATTCTAGTATGGATAAGGGATGTAACACCCCCTTAGAATTATGTTTCTCAGCCTTAACCTACTGAAATACCAATAAAAGAGATACAAAATCCATGATATCTCTCTTCATTCCATCCCAAAAAAAATAATTTTTCAAATATCTATACATCTTCATACTTATAGGATTAAAAGAGAGTTAAGAACTATGAGATTCCTCTGACAACTCCTTCTTCAAATACGGTTTGGATGGAACACATACACAGTTTCTGGTCTTTATCATTCCATAATGATCCAGATTAAAATTAGGAACATTTCAAACATTATTTCTCAGATACACATATTCGTTATGCACCTATTTTATATTCACTTGGATTGATGGTTGAAAATTCAATTGAGAAAGATAAGATTTATACCCTTCCTATAGGATTCTATAATCCATCCTTTTGAAATCAATAGATATTAAATATTTTTTTATCTTTATCATAGATAATATTCCGAGATCCTTTATACTCAAAGAATCTATCCCCTTGTTCTATTTTCTATGGTGGTAATGTATTGAGAAGTTAAAATCTTTAGTCATCTCTAACCGTATTCTATAGAACATATTTAGTTCCTTCCATATGAATATGTACTTTAAATTTTTTTTATGTATATATATATATCACACATTTGACCATAAAGATAATGCCTAAACATCTTTAATGATAAAATTACCACAGCTAACACCAAATCAAGAGTTGGTCAATAATTCTCATGAATCATTAATTTCCATGAAGAATATGAATGTAGGGTCCTAAAAATCCGCAATGAAATAATGATAAGTCCCTTTAATCCAAGGGAGATTCTACCCAATTTCACCCAAAGAATTGGGGAAAAATGTGGAGAATATTCAAAGGAAGGCACAAGGCGAATCGGTCCGCAGACTGGTCCAAAGATAACGGGTCGCAACTAGTTCTGTGAAGCACCCCCTCTGCAGACCGCTGTCATTCGCGGAATGGAGAAGGAAGCCCCCCACGGGCCCGAAGCAGAACGGGCGCCAACTCGGTTCAACATCACGGACCGCCCCAGCCGCGAACCACGTCGACAGACCCGGACCACATCTGCTGTCATTCGCGGAATGGAGGCAGAACCATGCGCGACCGTGAAGCACTCACTGAGTTAGTATGGTTCGCAGGGGAGATGCGTTCAATGCCCCCCATGAGTTGCGGATTGACCAAGTCATCCGTAAACCAGGTTTCCGATCATGGGCCTCCACAAAAGGTGCCACATAACCACATATACATCCCTTTACCCACTCTATAACAGGAGATAAAGGGGGAAGAGAAAAAATGAGGAATTTGGTAGGAAATTGGAGATTGATCAGATTCAGGTGGATGGATTTCGACGGGAGGAGCTTCGGATTTCTCAAACAGCGAAGTTCCAGTTTGCGAACCGGAATAGGTATGAAGTTGGAACTGAATTAATAAGGAACCGAAAATGTATAACAACTTGGTGGACCATGAAATTAAAATAACAAATAAAAGAAGACCGCGAACCATGGCCCCTCAGCGGATGCACTCCTCGCGGACCAGGGATTTTATACCCATTTTCTGATCCGTCGCACCGCATAGCACCCTCCTATGCGGGTGAAGCCACGACCGATGAACCCCCGACCGACATCACCCTTGGACGTCGATGCTCACATGGACCCCTCAGCATACCAACCTGGTACGCGGGCCAAACCTGAAGCCACAAACTACCCTGGTTTGCGGGATTCCCACCAAGCCATGATCCACCTCAGTCCGCGGAATTCCCATCAGTCCACGGACCACCCTGGTTCACGGACGGCTTCCCCAGCTGCGCAGCACCTCCATACGCGAAGGGTGCCACCACTCGTACACCTGTGTGGCCTGCCAAATCCTTCGGAGTTCTCATTCCATGAGCTAGATAAAATATTTCCAATCTGGCCTAATCCTCCACAGCCCCTCATTGCCCCATTCATCGCCCCCCGAGCCGAGGCCTCCACCAAAGCCACCGGACCCATGTGATCCAACCATCATGCACATCAACACGCCGTTTTGAGTTCACATACCCATGGTAAGAGAGGGAGAAGGGGTTGCTCTGGCCCTTGAATAGATTCCCTAAGCATTTCTGGGTTCACATTCCCACGGTAATAAGGGGTTTGATCCCGAGAGTCCCCTTTCCGCCCCTCCATTTGTTCAGACTGTGGAACTTCTCCCCTTCCCGGGGCATGGTGGACTACCCATCCGAAGTAAACCTCCATTCACCTCCGTACTTCTCCACTACCATGGCCAAGGAAGGGTGTAGTGGGGAAGGGTGCGGCTCCATCCTTCTTTGGGGCCAAGTCCCTCTCCGACTACACTTTGTCACCACGGGCATCCACCTCGGAGTAAGCCCTGACTTTTTGGGCCACCTCTATGCGTAAGCCCCACTCCACTTCCCACGGACGTTCACTTTCGCGACATGATCGTCTGGTCCCTGTTGCCTCTTGTTTCTCACACCGAGCATGACTCACGTGGGCTTAGAGTAGGCATCAACTATTACATCTCATTATGGGCCTCCTCAGAGTGTAATCCCCAATCCATTACCATGGGCCTCCTAAGAGTGTAAGCCCCAATCCATTACCATGGGCCTCCTCAGAGTGTAAGCCCCAATCCATTAATTTTTGTGCTGACTTAGAGCGTAAGCCCCACTCCATTTGAACTATGTGGACTTTGATTCCCCACTATAGGGATACGTAGGAGGCCTCCAAGAGGTTCAATCCTGATCACCATCGGACCCTCGGGTCCACATTCACGTCGGTTCTCCGACACTGCCATTCAAACTACGTGGACTATCATTCATGTCTCCTAGGCAGGGTATGTAGGAAGCCTCCTTGAGGTTCAAGACTAATAATCGCCTGATCCAACTATCTTCACGTCGGTTCACCGCATTAACCCTAGGTATCCCAGAGCACCAGCCCCATGCCAAACCGAACTACATGGATTCTGATTCCACTCATGGAAATCAGTGTTGTCTCCGTGAGTCCAAACTCCTCAGGGTCATTAATCCAACGAGGGATCGTAAACCTTAGGCATAAATGATTCCAAACCCCTATGTCCAGCTGACCATTGCCAACCAGGAGTAATCCGTGGATGCTATACTTTGGTATAAACCAATGATTCACAAACATATGAATATCTCTTAAATTTATATGAGTGTCCCGTAATAGGCAATAATTCCTCCAAAAAAAAGGTGCAATGAGCCCGAATTCCCATCCTATCGACCAATGTGAGTTCTTAATGGTTGTTGGTCAAACCACCCAGCGAACGCCTGCCGTTGCAAAGCAAGTCCACATATCATCGAATACAGAACCATTGGGCATTTCGAAACCGATCCGAAAAAAATGGTGAACCCGACGTGAATCTTTAACCATGCATGACGGATTTAACCTAATCCCACCCGGTGCCCCCTTTATACTCAAAAGGAGGGCCAAGCAAGGTCATTAATTATGCATGGGATCATGAGATGCTGCTTTGATGGGTGTGCTATTTGTACTAGTTAAAATATTTTACAGGTACCACATTGAACTTCCTTCGATCCAATGGCATCATGAAGGAACACACAGGCGTGGGCTTCCAACAACGCAATGACCTGACTTCCTCACCAATGGAGGACCTCATCACCTACCCAGCGTCTTCAATGCTCGGTCTCGGATGTATTGATTCGAGAGTACCATGTGAATGGTACTATCCCGATGGTGGAGGCGGCCTTGCATGCCCTCCAATCTGCCAGGACTCACCGGTCGCCTGCCCAGTAGCGGCCATGAATGCAGATCCAGACGGCCCCTATTGCTGTCTCAAACCATTTCAGGAGTCTCTCCCCGGAACGAGACAAAGCCTACATCCCTTATCATAGGGAGGCGGATGAGGTCAACGCTGAGGACTTCATCCCCGCTGAATGGGGGTTCCGCTCCAAGGCCCCTGCCAGCAGACGTCATCGTGGTTATGCCGCAACTCAATATTCTCACGCTAAGTAGGATGTCACCCCGAGGATCCAGGCCCATGCACCCCGAGCTCTGACCCCTCGGACCACCCGACGAGGGCGGCAGACATACAACCAGGGACTGGTCATCACCCTTGTCCCTGAGGAGGAGCTCCGCTGCCCAGTCATGGAGAAGTAACACAGATAGGCACATATACCTGTTCGCTCCTATGAAGCCTGCCATCCAGACTTGGTGGTGTCATACGAGCAGGCGCACATCCCCGCCACGCTCCACCAAGCCCGCCGCTCACGCAGGACGACACCTACCCGGTAGGAACCTCTCCCTGCCCAGGGTCGTGAAGCCCACCAACCCGACATGGTGGTGACCCATCGCCTTCAGGACCAGCTCCTAGAAGATTCTCTTGACGCCTACCATCCCGATGTGGTGGATATCAACAATGCCCACAATCCAGATGTGGCAACAATTAATAAGCGGGCACGTCTCCCTGCCAACAAAGGCCACCGACTCGATACAGTGGGAAACCAAAATATGCAGGACCATCTCCCTGTGGATGCAAGTAAAGTCCGCCACCCTGATATGGTGGAAAACAGAGAGATAAACCGGCATATCCTGGCCCAGGGGAAGATTCGTTCACTTTCCCCGACACAGGAGAATTGTCAGTACCCACTGACCACCGGAGGATCGAAGCAGGATATTCCTACTCCGATAATGGAATGGGCCTTCATACCCATTCCAGCCAAATTTGTCTCTCTGCATATCCTGTAAATAATAGAGAAGTAGGTATCGATCCCAGATCATATCTTGCAGACTTTCCAGAATGTAATTGCATCAGCGGCAACAACAAGGACTCGGGCCCGTGAGCCTGTCTCCCCAATTGAGGCGACTCATCAAAGAGACAAGATAGCCTCCTTGGAGTAGATCTGCATCCCTTCTTCCACCCAGGATGGTCACTGGCCATATTCCACGATGCAAGGGAAACTGAATCGAGCAGCTTCACTCATTCCAACAGGGGGACACCCCTCTATCACGACGGATGCTCCAGAGCAGGCATATATCCATGCTAAAAGCCAAGATGTTCATCGGAATATCCCGTCAACATCACGGGACCCAATTAGATAGGTACCCAAAGGTGAAGTCCATTTTCAAAAGTAGACGGACCCCACTGCCTACAAGAAAGCACCCTGAACACGCCGAAGGCACCTGGAAAATAAAGAGCGGGTTCTTGACACTGCTTTGCTCGAAGCTGGGGTTCCCGATGCCTCTAAGCACATACCAATGGCTCAGAACCCTGCCCACCCATCACCATATTATGGGAGTGGCAGTAGCAGTTGCGAAGGTCCTCCCCGCAATGTCGCTACTAGCAGCTCTGAAGGTCCTCCCCAGAACACCCGCGGGGGCCTCCCCCGCGGGCATATAATGACCGATCACAAGAGCTCATCTTTTGATGTGAGTCATGGAAACCCTCCACGTGACCAGAAGATCGAGTAGCAAGAAGGTCCTCCACTTGCTGTGGTCCACCTTGAAGGTACTCCATGGGGTATACACAGCAAGCACTCTCCATGTAGTGGCACCACTGATTATGATAGTGTTCCTCGCTATCATAGTCGCAACTACGGAGGCCCTCCCCGCAGTGACGTCTCGTCACGACAAGAAGGCCCTCCCCTTGTCGTGGCCTTCCCAGAAGGTCCTCCACAGGGGTTACGTTGCAATGATACACCGCGCAGTTAGGCATCAGATCATAGTGGTAGCCCTCGCCACCATGATAACACAGGTCCTCCCCATAGAGATTTCAAGAAACAAGAAGGACCTCCCCTCATTTCGTTACATTTTGAAGGCCCTCTCCAGGGTTTACCCCGCAGAAATTCTCCCAGCGGAAGCTGTATTGGTATTCCTCGCCATTACATCAGCTGTAATGGTAGTCCTCGCCATTGTCGCCGCCATTGCGAAGGTCCTCCTCGCAATGGCCCCAAGCAACAACAAGGTCCTCCCCATGTCGCAGTGTGTCTTGAAGGTCCTCCCTAGGATGCACATAGAACGTAAAACCATTATGGTCATCCTCACCATGATGGAAGTTGCTGCGAAGGCCCTCCTCGTAACAACACTACACAGCCAGAAGGTCCTCCCCTTGCTGTGACATGCCTTGGAGGTCCTCCCTAGGGTATGCACTTCAAAAGTCCTATATGCAGTGAGGCATTTAGCAGTAATGGTATTACACTCCATTGCAAATGTCCTCCCTGCAATTACATATCACCTTGATAGGAAGGTCCTCCCCCTGTCGAATCAAGCACAGGAAAGCCCTCGTATGCTGAGGCACTCAGAAGAATGGGATCAAGTATGTCAGATTCCCAGCTAGTCGCCAATAACACCCTTCTTCGACAAGGAGACGGTCCAGGGTCACATTCATCTTCTGAACCACCTCGGAATCACCCACATGAAAATTCAATACCTACCAGTCCCACCGCCTCCGACCGCACTATCAGTGAGCATCTCAGTTGGTCCGACCAGGTAGAGGAATCACTAGTAGAGGAGTTTGTCGACATGTTGCACCTAAGGAAATGACTGTCCAGGGATGATATACAAGTTATGTTTCGGTCCACATCCACCTCTCAATTCGACATTACCAGAATGTTTTTAGAATAATGCGTGCACAACATCTGCTACAATATATGGACAACCCTCCACCAGCTGAAATCAAGATTCCTGCCCTACAACAGGTATGTAGGCCACGTCCAGACAATAGGAGACCTCCTGCGTCACATCGACCTAGAAGATCTTCCTTCGACACGAAAACAACGACCCGAGAGGCATAAAGGAAACATGGAGATAGCTTGCCTCCATGCGCTGCATCAGCTGTGCTGCCTCATCGATGACACTCGGACGGGAGTCCATATCAGAGGATGAGGAGAACATGGAGATCTGCATTTCACTCCGCTCCCCACCCATAAGAACCCGTTCGGCATGGTTTCTTGCAACGTCATCACATCAATACAACAATCGAGTGGTCTACCCGTTCGTGAAAGGCAACACACCCAACAGAGTCAGGCCTTGAGTAAGTCCCAGAAGCGTCTGGCCTGATGGGAACGAGCCATTCAAGAACTCCTGATTCAGGCCACCGAGAGCATACAATAGGCCTCTCACCTAAGAGAGGCCAATCAATAGTCATTGCCTGCCCCACCAGAGGGGATTGGTTCATAGGAGAACTCGGCACCAAACCCAGTTCACCCCCGAATGGGGGCACACAAGATCAGGCAGGTAGCGATAGCAGCAGCCAGGGCTGCAATCCAGGTTCAACCCCAACCTGCAGGGCTGGGGAAATTTTTAAGAACAAATTCCCCCGTAAGACCAATAAAAATGTGAGGAGACTCAACGTCCAAGGAACGGAGCCAACCCCAGCCCTCAGGGCTGGGGGAATTTTTACCTCCTCAACAACAACCTACCCTACGAGAATCATTATTCTCTCATCTAGGGAGGAAGGTTAGGAGAAGAGGTTCCTGCCCTATCCCGTACTTTGAATCATCATCCCCTTCAAGAGGGAGCCGTACCGTAAGGTCACATCAAAGGACTCTCTGCATCACCCTTCGTCAAGGATCCTGAAAGAAATCCCGAGATAGAAGAAGGAAGACCAGTAAAGGACGCGGGTGATCCTCTTCCTATTTGGAAGATGAAAAATTCTCCACCCCGCGATATGCATCCATCAACACCATAGAGGTTAACCCTACGGGTAACACCGTAGATGATGCAAATTCAAATGGATCGAGAGATGAAGGTTCTGGTTAGGCTATGACTCACAATGAACCACCAGGTGTGCACACCCGGAACCCGAGGGCTGCCCTAAATATGGATGCCCCTTCAGCTAGTCTTCCTCCACTGAACCTGCCAGCTTACATTAAGGATAAGAACAAAGGACTAGTTACCCTCATCCCGCCTCCTTCTCTCGATAAAAACGAGCCGCTCACACTGAAAGAGAGGTTCAGTCGACAGGAAGAGGAAATGAAAGAATTGAGGTGGCTTAACGTCGAGCTACTCCCGAGGAACTGTCTTGTTGAAAGCGCATCCCAATAGAAGACGCATCATGCACTCCCAGTAAGTGCACCTCAAAGACAAAGGTTTGCCCTGGAAAATGAAGCACGGCCAGGGATCCTACCCAACGAGGCGCCCGACCCATCCAACTACCTAAACGCAGATCTGGATGAATACCAAGACTTCCTTCCACTCAGGAAGAAACCGGAGAAAGTACATCTGAACCCTTCGAAGGTGTCACAAACAACACATACACCCCAGGTGCCAACTGAGTAGGATCCTCAAGAAATGCCTTGGGCTACAACTTCCCCGGACCAGGATCAACAGGATGTAAACCAGGGTCTCACCAACACCATCGAGGCACTGACAACTCGATTGGAAGCAATGGACGGTCCGCGCGCTCTGATATAGCCAGAGTGGAATACCTACCCAGATTGGGTGAGCAAAACGCCACCTAAAACCAATTTATGGAGCCTTTCATTCCCTATCATAAATATATTAGGCAACCCGGAACATCATTTGATGCACTACGCATCTTATTGAGACCCTATGATGGGAGCTCCGGAACAACAAGAAGTGGTGAAACTCAGATGCTTCGTACGGACCCTCCAAGGATCCTCCTTCGTCCGGTATACAAGTCTACTTGCCCAGTCAATAAAAAGCTCGGAAGACCTTCAGCAGTAGTTCATGTTCCACTTCAGCTCGATGTTTCCCAAAACAACAGTTAGCGACCTCCTGAACTGCAAGAAGAGGGAGAACGAGAGATTATCATGTTTCATCGTTAGATGGAAAGGTATGACCTACTCATTGAATAGGCCAATTCCTCAAGATGAGTTGCTTTCCATATGCATTGATAATCTTCGAGATGAGTGACAAACACTGCTCATACCAGTGGAGTGCACCACTGGATTTCTCCATCTCTTGGCCATTTCCCAGAGAATTGAGGACTCCCTGCAGAGAACCAATCTAAAGTCCCGAATAGACCGACAAGCTCCTGCCAAGAGACCATCTAGAGCTAAAGCATCCTCTGTCATGCTCAAGCGAGCCCCTGTGACTACTCCATTGCCTAAGCCTCCACCAAATCTTCAAGGGCCCCTTGTATATCAGTGCCCTCTTCCATCCAAGTGGGACGATCATAGAGGATCATAGAGGAACTAGTATGAGGAACGAAGACAAAAAGTATACTTGTTCTGACAGTAACAAGTCCACGACTATTTCATCCCCACCATGAATTGTAACTTTCTCTACCTGCTGGAGCCATGGAAACCCGAAGAAGTTGGACACAATGAAATTCCATATTACTATCCCTATCATCGAATGTTGGGGTACAACATTCGGGAATGCTTCATCTTCAAAGACCTTCTGCAAAGGATGGTAGACTCTGGGCAGGTCGAGCTGGGACCACCCCCAGCACATGTGACATATATTTCCACCACTGACTCCGACAAAGGGGAGGGGTGGAAGGAAGTCCCCAGAAAAAAGGGGTAGAAATTCGATAACTGGATGACTTAGAAGACTTTTAATCGAGCCCAGGGCATACTCCGAGATCAACTACAGTAGCCGGTGTTTCCACCAACAACCCTTGATACCGCACAGCCGACAATATCAGCCTCAAAACCCTCCTCGAGCCGGTATTCTAGGGGAAATTGTGAAGGTATAAGACAAAGGAAAGAGCAGTAGTCCACAACGAGGACAAAGTTTGCCCCGACACTGTCTGATTTTATGCCCTCAAACTTGGCACCACGGGAACCGACCGACCAAACGACACCATTAAGGACAACCGACCGGGTTGACCTGTCATAGGATGAAGAGCTAATATTTGGTTCCATCAAAATCATCCATAAAATGGAATCATTACCTGATGTAGGGTATGGTTATGGAACTGATTTCCCAATGCAAGGGGCTGGGACGAGGAATCGCAGAGGTAGAGGATTCCGAGGAAGGCACAGTCACGACCGAAACCAACCATATGGTTTTACCCAGGCCCAAACCATTAATATCGCGGGAACTCATGGGGGAGCCCTTCAACGGAGTCAACAGGAGAAAGAATATCCCTCCAACTCCACAAGCGGCCACTCTGGCCTTGTCATTATATGGTACCCATCCGAGGAGGAAGAAATGTCTAGCCGCCTTGTGCGCACAAAAAGACCGGTCGGGCCAAATCCCCATAATGTGGGGACACCTCCAACCTCCAACCCCACGGTCGGTCCTTCCTCACCATGTGCTCCAACTCCTGGGGTGCCTGCTAAAACGCTCCCACCAATGGAGAAGTGTCGTCCGTTGGAGAAAAAATACGATATCCTTAATGAGCTGTCGTCAGTACCAGCCAAGATGTCAATCATGGATGCCCTAAGGTTGTCACCAGACCTCAAGTAGGCACTTATTTAAGCATTACTCATACCCCAGGAGTTTCAAGATGAGGTAGCTGCCACCGAGATTTACCGTACGAAGACTGGCTCGGCTGAATGCGATGTAGTGATTTCTTTCACCGATCTGGATGAATATGCCATCATGCAAGGAAACATCAAACCAATGTATGTGTCAGGCACACTAGATGATGTTGAGATCCGAAAAGTTTTTATTGAAAACAAATATGGAGTTAACCTCCTTCCCCTACGGACACTCCTTATGTTGGGTTACAGTGAGGGTGATTTAATACCCTTGACCAAAACTCTGCTAAGTTATGGAAAAAGTGAACAGAAGCCAATGGGACAAATCAAGTTAAAGACCCATTATGGCGACCTTGTAGTCTACTGGAAATTCCTAGTAGTTCGGCAGAACAAAGCATTCAATTCTCTTCTAAGATGGTTGTGGCTCCATAAGAACATGGTCGTTCCTTCATCCTACCACCAGTGCATTAACTATTGAGTCAGTGGGAAATGTGAGACATTGAATTCCAAAAATCCCCCTTTAGATCTCTCCGAGTCACACTACATTGACACCGGGTTTTATGAGCAAAAGAGGAAGAAGCCTTCGATCGATGGTGTCGACTGGATCCCTGCTCCAAATGGTCTAGAAATGGTTCCTGAAAACCCCCTCAGGAAGATTGGTGGAGACTACGTATTGCCCTTCAACCATGTTGAGAGTAATATTTCAAGTCTGGACACACACTCAGCTATCCTCATGACTTCAGCCATAACGGATGAGTGTGAAAATGCGGGAACGTTCACTGACCCTCAATTTGGGGTTGAATACTTGAGTGTGGACACACACAATGCATCGCCTCCGGACTCCCAAGAACCCATGCTGGGAGCTCTCCCCCCGTCAGGTCAAGAAGATGAGGATTTGGGAGAAGAAGAAGAGAAAGATCTCAGGGATGCACCTCCCGCATTTGAGGAAGGCATCTCCACCATGGTGGACGAGCTCAGGGAAATAAAACGGGATACCGAGGAAGACCCAAGGCCCACTCTCATTAGCAAAACCATGTCCCCTGAGGAGCACGAGGTATATACCGCTTTCTTAAGGCAACACCAGGATGTATTTTCCTAGAATTACACAGAAATTTCGGGACTCAATCCCGAAGTGGCGACGCATCACCTAGGTCTACCAGAAGACCACCGGGGCTATAAACATGCATCCAGAAGGACACACCTCTCACATGCTACCAAAATAAAGGCTGAAATCGATAATCTCATTAATTCATGCTTCATTCAGGAGGGCTAGTGCCCCACATGGTTGGCCAACATCGTCCCTATCAATAAAAAGAACGGACAAATCCGCGTCTGCATTGATTTTAGAGATCTCAATCAGCATTGTCCAAAAGATGATTTCCCCGTCCCGATCACCGAGTTATTAATCGATGCTACGGCCGGGTATGAGGATATATCTATCATTGACAGCTACTCTGGGTATAATAAAATCAGGATGGCCTGAGAAGACAAAAAAGCCACTGCCTTCAGTGCCCCTCAAGGTATATTTTGTTACAGGGTTATGCCCTTTTGTCTCAAGAATGCTAGCGCAACATATCAGCATGCCAGGCATCGTATCTTTAAATCGTTCCTGGGGAGATTCATTGAATGTTATGTGGACGACTTGGGGGTTATGTCTAGGCAGTTCTCAGATCACCTCTCAGACCTTGAGACCGTCTTCAACAAACTTCGACAGTATAGCCTGAAGATGAATCCCTTGAAATTTGCCTTCGAGGTTACTTCTGGGAAATTCCTTGGCTTCGTCGTACGCTATCATGGCATTGAAGTTGACCCTGAAAAGACAAAGCCTATTCTTGGAATTCCCCCCCCCCCCCAATCTCACTGAGTTGAAATCATTCCAAGGGAACTTGGCCTACATCAGGTGATTCATAGACAACCTGGCAGGCAAATGTTTTCCATTTACCAGGTTGATGAAGAAGGGAGTCACGTACCAATGGACAGATGACTGCCAAGAGGTGTTTGACAACCTAAAGAAGTATCTCTTGAGCCCACCTATGCTCATTCCCCCAGATTAAGGAAGACCTCTCATCCTATACGTGATGGACCTTAAGCGGTCGCTGGGAGCCTTGCTCGCACAGAAAAATGATGCCGGCAGTGATAACAGTCTCTATTACCTCAGTCGAACCATGATTGATGATGAGACTCGATACTCAAACATCGAAGAAGAGTTGTTTGGACTTGGTCTTAGCAGTTCAAAAGTTGTGACATTATCTGCAACATCATGAAGTCCATTTAGTCTCTCATAGTAACCCGATCAAGTATATCCTCAGTCGCCCGATGCTAACCGGGCGCCTATCCCGATGGGAAGTCATCCTGCAACAGTTTGACATCCGGTTTGCGCCTCAGAAGGCCATCAAAGGCCAGACATTAGTACATTTTCTAGCGAAGCACCCTTCAACATGGATTGCCGCACCGGATGCTGAGCTACCTAATGAAGACATCTTCTCGGTTCAAGAGGAGTCCCCATCATGGGAAATGTACTTCGACGACGCATCCCGAAGCCCGAACGGGAAAAGGATGGAGGATCCCAAATTTAACAAGGTGGATTTAGGGATAATACTTATGTCCCCGGAAAAGGCAGTCTTTTCATATTCCTTCCTCCATTCAGAAGGATGTATGTACAATGAAGCGGAATATCAATCCCTTATTGTAGGCCTGGAGCTCGCACTCCAAGCACAAGTACATCACCTTAAGGTCAAAGGTGACTCGGAACTGGTTATCAGGCAAGTCAATGGTGACTATGCTATCAAAAAGGAGGAGATGATTCCCCTATTTGACCATGTCCAAGGGTTAATGGTGGAATTCTCCACAGAACTGACATTGACCTATATTCCCTGGTCTCAGACTGCCCAGGCTGATCCATTAGCCAACGCGGCCACAACCCTGGTCGTCCCAAACCAGGATGAAGAATTTATCGGTATTTCTCATCGTCGAATGGTCCTATCATTTGTTTAGGCCAAGATGGATGAAATACAAGAAGTCAGTCTTGTCCCTGAACTGTATGCTCCCACCACCGGCTGGATGACCCCCATTGCAAACTACCTTCAACAGGGATAACTTCAATCATAAAGGGCTGAACGGGAGCAAATACAAAGAATGGAAATCAACTTTGTCATATGTGGCGGCGCGGATCAGCAAGAGGTCCTCCAAAAATGAGGCCTCGACATAATCCTCCTCAGATGCATTGATGGAGAGGAAACCACTGCAGTCATGACTGAGGTACATGCCAGAGTATGTGGGGCTCATCATCTGGGGTCCAAACGTTCCCATCAGGTTCGAAGGCTTGTGTACTATTGGCCCACTATGGAACGAGATTGCGATAACTTTATCGCAAAATGCTACTCTTTCCAAATTCATGCCAACTTCATACACCAACCCCCGGAGTTACTTCACCAGGCTAAGTACTTCTGGCCATTTGTCGTCTGGGGAATGGATGTAGTGGGACCATATCCTCCTACCATAGCCAAATAATTGATGTATATCCTCACAGTAACCGACTTCTTTTCCAAATGGGCAGAAGATGTAGCCCATAAGGAATTCGGGGAAAGAAGCATTGTCAGCTTATTGAAAACCAATATCATCACCAGATTTGGTGTCCCTCATACCATACTGATGGATAACGGCACCAACTTCTGCTCTGCTGAATTAGAGAAACTATACCAAGAATACAGTGTCATGGATAACCACTCATCCCGCTACCATGCAACGGCCAACAGACAGATAGAGGCTTTCAACAAGACCATGTCCTACATTCTCCAGAAAATGGTGGACAAAGAAAAGAAGTCAAGGCTGGATAAACTCCTCCATGCATTGTAGGCTTACCAAACCACAATTTGCACCGCTACTCGGGCTACTCTGTACTCATTAGTATATGGAACAAAAGCGGTTTTGCCCATGGAACTCCAATTTCCCTCACTCCGTGTCACCATTTGTAACCAATTATCCGACGATGAGAAATCAGAAAAGAGGCTAGGTGAATTGGAGTAGCTAGACGGGAAGCAGTTGCACACATTGCACCATCTAGAAGTGTACCAAAACCAGATTGCATGAGCCTTCAATAAAAAGGTCCTTCTTTAGTATTTCTAGGAAGGAAGAAGTGATGCTATTCCTCTGGACTCCAGTGATTCCTAAAAAGAAACCTCAAAAGATGGAGCCAAAGTGGGAGGGACCATATGTTATACACAAGGTCTACTCCAACAGAGCATATTCCATGATCTCCATGGACGGACAGTTCACCACCGCTCCTAAAAATGCGAGATCCCTGAATAAGTATTTCTTATAGCTAACTAAATGTAGTTATCATCCGAGCTTCATGACGTTAAACTGCCAAGCACCCAACGGTCCAAACTCTATGACCTTAATCTAAGAGCATTTCTTCCTCACCGCATGACATTAAACAGCACAGATTTCAGAGAACTACGTATGGATTGATTCTTTCCCTCACAGGGTATGTAGCGACGCCGGGGTTTCCCATCCTGGTGCAGACACCCCCCTTTTCTCATCCAAGCTGCATGACGTTAAATTGCCAAGCACCCAACGGTCCAAACTCTATGAACTTAAACTAAGAGCATCTGCCCTCATCAGCATAACTAAAAGCAGTTATTGTCTGAGTTGCATGACGTTAAACTACCAAGCACCAATAGTCTAAACTCTATGACCTAAATCTAAGAGCATTCCACACTCACCGCACGACGTTAAACTGCACGGATTTCAGAGAACTATATATGGCCTGATTCCTACCCTCGTAGGATACGTAGCGACACCGAGGTTTGCCATCCTGGCCCAGCAACCCCCGGATAATAAAAAGGTAAAAATTCCCTTCCCCCTGTGTATGGACCAGCCCTGCATGAGGTGTATTCCTCATCTTTACCGCACTACGTTAAAATTCACGGATGAGAAGATTTTAAAATGCATCTTCCCCCTGTGTACGGATCAGCCCATCACAGGGTGTACTCCAAAGAGAACTACGTGAGGCTTGATTCCTGGCCTCGCAGGATACGTTGCAACACTGGGATCCCCTATCCTATCCCAGCCACTACCAATTGAAATAAAAAAAATTCCCCCTCCCCCCCCCCCCCCGTGTGTGGACCAGCCCTGTACGGGGAGTACTTCTTTCAGAGAACTACGTACGGCTTGATTCCTGCCTTCGTAGGATACGTAGGGACGCCATGGTTCCCCATTCTGGCCTAGCCATCCCCAAATAAAAGTTAAAAATTCCCTCTCCCCCCGTGTACGGACCAGCCCTACACGGGGTGTATTCCTTGTCCTTACCGCACGATGTTAAACTACACAGATAAAAATAAAAAAAACTCCCTTTCCCCTCATGTACAGACTAGACCTGCACTGGGTGTATTTTTCATCCTCACCGCACGACGTTAAACTACACTAACTTCTTCCTTACCGCATGACGTTAAATGGAATGGGCTTCGTCCTTACCGCACGACGTTAAACTGCACGGACTTCGTCCTGACCGCATGACATTAAACTGCATAGACTTTGTCCTCACCGCACGATGTTTATACTACACGGACTTCGTCCTCACCGCATGACGTTTAAACTGCACAGACATCATTATATCCCACCCAAGATATATGGAGAAATGAGATGGAAATAATCCTTTTGAATTTGGATGCATCCTTTCCATACATCAGACTCCACGACCCAGATAATTATGGATCCTCATAACCGTTCACGACCATCCGAAGTGGAAAGTAATCGACCCATGGACACCTTTTCATGACTATGCATAACATTCCCTCAGTGGCTCTACATATTGATATCCCCTGGCTCATTTAACAAAGGCAAGATTTCCTCAGGAGATACTCTTCCTAGCTCCGTACACTTACCGGCCTCAGAGCCCCAATATCATATATCCTGATCCAGAAATTTATGGAGTAGTAGTTTACAATCTCATCCCCCTTTTCACATCCAAATGTTTCTAGGGTATCCCTACCTGGTTAGACTATGTATTCGCCCTTGGTTCACATGAAGACCTGCATCTACGAACATTATGCCAGGGCTAGGCTACCTTGACTCAATGGACAATTGTAGTGAAGATGTTTCTTGTATGCTCGAGCACCATTATCCTCACATGCTGAACTCTGTACTATGAGCAATCTCAGATTTTCATAATCATTCTTGGCCATCGGAAGTGGAAAGTCATCAACCCGGGGACACCTTTTCATGACTATGCATGCCATGCACTCAGTGGCTCTGTATATTGATAGCCCATGGACTGTCTACCAAATGTAATATTTCTTCGGGTGGTACTCTTCCTACCTCCATACGCTTACTGGCCTCAGAGCCCCCTCCATATTCAGAGTATATCAGATCATGTTAACTCAATTATCCTTCGAGTGACTGCAGCAATAGTCAACCAATGGTCTGAGATCTATGACCACTAAACTAGGAGTACTTCATCCTTACCGCACGACGTTAAACTGCATGGAGTGAAGGTACACCCTCATGTGCAATATAAAGCAGTGCAGGGAGCTCTCTAAGCTTTAACAACAACCAGGGCCAAATATGCCCGATATGTCCAGATATTTTCTTACCAAATGACAAACCTCATGGACCAGACAATTGCGGATCCTCATAACCATTCACGGCTATCGAAAGTGGAAATTTATCGACCTCTGGACACCTTTTCATGACTATGCATACCCTTCCCTCAGCGGCTCTGCATATTGATAGCCCCTGGCTCTTCTACCAAATGCAAGACTTCCTCAGGCGATACTCTTCCTATCCTCGTACGCTTACCGGCCTCAGAGCCCCCAAATCATTTCTCCTGATCTAAGAAGCCTCAGAACCGTGGTTTACACCAATCAACCCCCCTCCACGTCTGAGGCATGCCGAGATGTTTAGGACCAGTTACATTCTAATCTAGAGCAGCCTTTGCAATTATGTCATTACTGTATGACGTTAAACTGCATGGAACATCTTGGTCGCTTGGCATAAAGTTGCAAAGACCAATAATTAAACATCAAGGGAAATGCCTCCAACTACAATCATTTTCACTGGTTAAAAAAAAATGCTCTTACGTCCTCACTGCATGACGTTAAACTGCACAGCATCTTCAAAAAATGCTTCTCATCCGTACCGCATGACGTTAAACTGCATGAAATTTAAAATTCCCCCCATCCTCAGTACATGACGTTAAACTGCACAACATACTTTAATAATTCTCCTCGTCTTTATCGCATGACGCTAAACTGCACGGAATCCGTCCTTACCGCATGATGTTAAACTGCATGGTCAAACCTATCATGGGTTCAGTAAGGAAAAGATTCTTTTCTCTATCCCTCAGTGCACGGGTCAGGCCTTCAAAAACCACCATCTCACACCATCGTGAGAAGGAATCACTTAACCCATTATCGGGAAATTTAGCCTAGATGTTTCTTCTGTATCCAGGTACCCTCTCCTCATAAACCATACTCTGTACTTAGAAAAAGCCAAACTCTCATAAACCACCCCTGGTGGTCTAGAATCACAAACTTCCATGAAGTTGCTCAGCTATCAGGAGAATGCAATCATTGACCCAAGGACACCTTTGCATGACTATGCATACCATGCCCTCAGCGGCTCTGCATATTGATTGCCCCTGGCCTGTCTACCAAAGGCAATATTTCCTTAGGCAATGCTTCTCTTCATACGCCTCTTGGACTTTGAGCCCCCATATCCATCTCAGGATTCATAGACCTTCTGAGCAACAATTTAGCAACCTCTTTCATAACCCTTCCTAAATATAGTGGAACGTCTCTGACAAGATTATCAAGAACCAGGAGAACCCATTCCACTTTGAAGAATGTCCAGGCTGCATGACTTTAAACTACACCATGCTTCGACCATCCATTACGCTAGATAAATGTGTAGGACAGGGACCCTGTGTCCTCATTCCTAATTAATACAGATGTTCTCAAACCCTTTCTGATGTCACACACCCTTTCCGAGCCACCCATGGTGGTTTTCATAATTTTCTAAGCCACCCAAGGTGGTTTCCATAATCCGGACTTCCATGAAGTCCTCAGGCCATTAGAAATATAGATTCGTTGACTTAATGACACCTTTGCACGACTATGTATAACATGCCCTCAGCGGCTCCGCATATTGACATCCCATGGCCCATGTACCAAAGGCAAGTTTTCCTTAGGCGATTCTCTTCTTATCTCTGCATGCTGATACGGCTCCCATACCTTGAGACATGCCCGACATGTCGTTCACATCTTAACATGCTCCCCCCACATGCGTCTGAAGAATATCAGGACATCATTTTAATAGAAAAAACCTCATTGGGCCCCTTTCCCCACCATACCTATTCAAAGCTGTTCGACCTAAAACATCAGTAAATATACTCTTGTCGGCGGGACTTTAAACCGCTCACAAAAAGAGGCGCAAATCCTGTTAGGCCGAAAAGTCGAAAAGGGTGACCTAATCAAAATTTGGGCCATACCCACTGGGTCCACACCAAATGGGCCCAGGAAAAATTAGTGTATTAAAAAAAAGAAGAATGCAAAAAGGTTATGGGGTTTTTTTTCATAAAACACTAGCAATATTGAAACTATGCTCGCTGGATCCCATGATCCAGGAAAAAGTTAGAGCTTGTTTTTATCAAATGTCCTAAAATCTAATTATTCTAAGTTCAGTGAATTAACATATACAACAATCATGCAAATTAATTCTTGGAGCAGGAGAAGGAAACAAGAGAGCTGTGGAAAAAAATTTCTTTGTTCCATAACAGAGTTGGTAATAAGGGCATCCACAATCCGGAGCCTCCTCTGGCATGAAAGGTTATTACAGGAGGTTTTTAGCAGATTCACAAAGTTGTATCATGCATTGATGGGAATCCTCGATTGCTTGAAAGAGATTCTGCAGTAAGGCTATCCCAGCTTCTGCACCATCCCGCAATGCTTCCGCCTCCTGGGCCGCCTTCGAGCTCGCCCCCATCTCCTAATCTATCCGCCACTCCCCTTCTTCAATTGTGGCGGAGACATTGGTCTCTTCCTGTTGTACCCACTTTTTGTCATTCCTCAGCACCTCCAGTCGAGAACGCTGCTCAATTACTTCTCCTTGGAGTCTCACAACTACCCCGGCATGATCATGAGCCTCTGTTAGGAAAAGCTGTCGGGTTGCGGAAAGATAGGCTTCAGAATGAGTAGCAAAGAGGTGAGATTCGAAATTACCCAGTCATTCTCAGTTAGTGACTACCTGCTTGACTATATCATAAATATCATGGTAGTCAAAGCCATAAAATTACAGCATCATAAACATATTGCACAGCTTCGATAATTTGGTCGGCATCTCGGCCCAGGGTGTATGAGAAATCAGCTTCCAAATTTTCTCCCAAGCCCTTTGGCGGGCAGGTCTAAGACTAGAGAGGACTTTCTGATTGGTCTCAGAGTCACTCCTGGATGAAGATACGTATTCAGGGATGAACGTCACCAAGGAGGGACCCTATGCGGCTTCACCCGCAAACCCTGGCGCCACAACAACTTTTCCCCTGGCGATTGTGGTCACATGCACAATCGGATCCGACGGCAGAATCGCCAATGTCAATGGTCGTGATCCTAAAGCCCGAGAGTCGATAAGACAGATAAGTATACCTAATCATAAAATGGAGGACGAAGGATTCAGGGGAAAGAAATTGAGAAAACTACCCCTGGTGATCAAGGAATCAGTATCCTCAAGCTCTGCGCCACAATGACCACTCGAGGAAGAAACTACATCTTCAAGAGACAACGGAGCCCTGTGAACCCCCAGAGGTTTCCAGGGCCTAAGGCCATACCAAAGACCAGGAGCTCCCAAAGCAGTCCCCAAGCGGTCTGTTACGGAGATCAAGCCTGGGGAAATCACTCCCCCAGTGAAAAAAATAATGGCCCGCTCTAGGTTTCCGACTATTGGCCTGATGGCAGGCTCCTCCTCCATCGTCCCGGGATCCATTGGGTTTGTGGTATCTATCCTCGTCAGATGTGTGGTCTCTTCAATAGGCATGGATTCCCCATCCTCCCCCATAATTATAAACGACATATGATCAGCAGGAGCCTCGACTTCCAGCTATTCCGCCTCTGACGTATCTCTCACTGATGAAGGCAGGAGTAAAGCTTCCATATCACTAGCCCCTTCAGCAGGGCCCTCCATTTCTTCATGCCTAGGTGTGGCTGCAGGTGATCCATCGGGTGATAAGGGGGAAGAAGGTATGTCCGCCTGAGTATCCATGACCAGGTCTCAAAGTGGACCTACACCATGCACCAAAACAAGTTAATAACATGGAGAATTGGAATATGCAAATTGGAAATCGATGGAACAGGAAGTCATGATCACCCGATGTCCCCTGTCTGAGTCATTCTAATAAATGGGACACCTGCTGATGTATCTGGATTTTCCTAAGGAACAGTTCTTCGCTCAGGATGCAGAAAGGAGCAGAGGAGGAAAGACCCTAGCTGGGTCCGCAATGGTCTCTTCCATGAGCTCAGCTGTGCCATGAGACCCCTCCTCGATAATCCCTGTAGCCGAAAGCGTGTGTTCACCTACTGCGGTCCCACGAGGAATATACTCCGAGAAAGGGATTGCCCCCTGGGATTCCACAGCACCCTGCATAAAGGGAAGAAATTTTAGAACCTTCGCAGTAAAGAAGGAGGAAAGCCGGAATGGACGAACATGACAACCTCTTCTTCGGGATCAGATGATTCAGGATGTCTTATCATCATAGACACCCGGGTAGACCCATAAAGTCGGTTCCGAAGTGAATGAACATATGCTTCCATATCCTTCAGTGAGGCGACTATTTTGTCCAGATCCTCTTCCAGTAGCTAGAGGGATGGTGCAAAGATCATCCCAATACCTGGAAGCTCGAGAGGGCCCGTTTGGAGTAACACCCAAACCTCTTAATCCGAGCCCCTGACCCTCAGGTCATCCCAAATCTTCCAAGCATCCAGAAATGTGGCCGTAATAGGAACGACTAGATGGGGAGGATCGACCTCAGATGGTCAGGTAGCAACAGGGGCTGGTGGGGGCGCCAATGGCCGTGTTTGTGTTCTAGATCTCGCCACCGCCCTGGAACTCTCTGGAGCTACCTGTGGGTGGGACCTCATGGGAAGGGGGGGGATTTCCTTACCTCTTCCGTAGTGGGGGAACCACATAGATCACCGCCCCCTGATGTGTGATCACTCTCTCCCTCCCCCTCATTAGTCACCAATAACAGAATGTCTTGGACTCGATGAGTCGACACTACATTACCCCTACTGGAATGAATGAAAGCCTCGAGGTCCCGGAGATCCCACTTGGAACTCTCTAGGTTCGCATCATAAAGAATGTCAACAGGAGCAGATATGTAGCCCATCCCATCAAATGCCACATCTGATTCCTAGAGATATTACCATAGAGAGCAGAGATACTGGCTGCGAAAGGATGACCGACCTTTGAATTCATCCCATTGACCCTAGGCCGTCGGAAATGCAGCATCCGTGGGAATAACCATATCTCTCCAGGAAGCTTCAAGGGCATGAGAGGATACACCTCTTTCTGTTAAGATCTTCACCGGATGCACGGGACCGGTAGGGTTGCGAAGGACCTTTCCCCCCTTGGTTGAATTACTATCCCCCTTTTGCTTCCTCTTTCCCTTCAATGGCTAAGAACTTGAGACAGTGGGCACCCACAGCCCCAGCTGGCCATTCGGGTACAACTGCACTCAAGAGTCGGTATATCTCTTAGACAAGAAAGGCATGGAGTATGCAAGCGGAGGATTCATAACCTCAAAACCAGTATCTTCCCAGGTAAACATTAACCACAGTTACCTAGCCACCATTAAATGGCAGTGCTCGCGGGTACCATTGAGTGTGGGAGGACACAGTGGCTGGACGCAGCCAAATTGGCGTTCGAATCGACAAGGTGCGTACCCCTCAAAGATCAGTTCCCCACTGACACGAGCCACTAGAATGCACTCTCAGAGGGAAAAGAGGTAGCCCCTCTTGCTAAAATCCTCTGATATGGTATTCCTAATTTCCCCAGTTGGGGAGGGATATGGTCGGAAATTGAAATGATCATGACTTGAGATCTAACTCGACACCAGACACAAATTATGAACCATATGTTGTCCATACATCTCTTGGGTCACCCACTCTTCGAGCATGACCCTGCTAATAGTTTTCAAGTACAATCGTAATGAGGTGATTGGAATCTGAAGAGGGTTGATGAAGGTGTATTATTTCTCGATATGCGCTCCCAACCATCCCCAGAGAATTTGGGAAGGGCCAGCTTCCCAGTTTGGTCGACCCCCATCGGTGATATTTCTAAGCAATAGATAAACCATGGCCAGTACTGGGACAACCAAGTTGATGATGTTGCCGGTAGCCATCTGTGCTGCCATGACAAAATTAGAGACCCAAACGCCACCAGTCTCATGTATTGGAAATAGATAACCACTAAATAACATGGCCATAAATGCTGCAAGACGAAGCAACCGATCAATGTCTGGAACAAGCTCCCAGCCCCAGTCGTTGAATTGGCCTTCCTCCAAGATCTGCTAGTAGCTTCTCCTCTGCCTATGGGACATCAATTGTAGGGCAGGTCGTGGGCGTGTGTGGGAGATCCATGGGATTTCTCTCTCTAGAAAAAGCCTTGACCCATTCACGATATGGGACAAGCTGTTTCAGAGATGTATCCTTTGAATGCTTTTGGGCCTGGTCAATAAGTCGCTTCACCAAAGGGGGAGTCCTCTCTTCATCATCCCACACAGTATATGGGGGAAAGAATTCGTCATACATACCCTCAATGATGGGGAACCCTAAAATCTGGAAGAAGTCCCAAAGACTAATACCCACCTCACCATGGAGGAGGTGGAATGTGTTGGTGTCTGGACTCGAACGGCTAATAAGTTTCATGGAAAGGGCTTGAGGCTGATGGGTATAGGTTTGGGACACCCAGACAGCTTCATATAAGCCTACAGCTCACAATTATGCTTCAAATTCTATAGATCTCTGGCGAACCCAGAAGGGTCAGCCCCAGTCCAATGACTTAAATTCCCCTCCGGGCCTGAGGTCTCGGTCTGCTGACTAGACATGCTGGTTTTTTACCATAGCATTGTGGGAAATTCTCCGGTAACAATGAGTTTTCCCATCCAGATGTCGTTGTTCCCCTCTTGGGGACACATGAAGGTGATTCAACACAGACCCAGCAGCTATATCCCATCCGGAAGGCCATCCTCTAAAGGATATCACAGATCAAGGGATGATTTTAGTAAATATCCATGTTGTAGGATTGTTGTCAGGATATGGTACTAGAATCGGCGTATCAGATAGTAAACCGAACCTGTAGGTAGGAAGGCTATTGGAAAAGGGGTACTCCCGCTATGACTCAGAGAGCTGATCAGTAAGGAAGGAGCATAGTGGGGAGTGGCGGATTCCATCCTTAACAGAGCTAGCCACATCCTTTAGGCGTTGATCACCAATTGGGAGAGGCTCGGCAGCAGGCCTAGGTGCAGGATTAGGGGGAACCATATTTTCTCCCTGCATTATGAAAACCAGGAAAAGGTTCACATTGGAATAATAAAATATGGAAAAAATACGAGGCATATGACGAAGGAGTCAAGAAGCCCTCATGAGAAGGTTCCCAAGTAGGTTTCAAAATGTGGTTCGTGATGACTGCATCCCATAAACCAACCCTATGGGGAAAAGGTCCGCAGTACTCTGGCCCGTGGATTGTTGGCCAGAAAACGGAGAACCAGGTTGCTCTGCGGAATCTTAATCCCGGATTTAAATAATTAGGTTCGGAAGACTTCATAAATTTTCATAATCTGGAAGGTTTCAGACCGCTGACCATCAAAACCGTGGATCTAGTTCCTTTGCGGCTTGTCATGACTTAATTATTAATTAATTAAAAGTGTAAGTTCGCGGTTGGGAAATTGGTCTGCGGATTAAGGCAACCGCGAATGAGGAATGGTCCGTGGAAGTGGTAGATGGTTCGCAGATGAGGCGTTTCATGAAGGAACGAGCACGTGGAAACGAGATCTCTAGTTTCACGAAGAATCTGGTAAAGGAAAAAAGGAAGGGCATCGTTATTTATAAGTGTGGTCCCCTAGCGGGCGCACTCCCCAACCGCAAACCATCCATGTTTCAGGACCACTCTACATCAGAGTGGCCTCCTCTTCGTTCCGATCGGACCCCATTCTGATGGGGGGAATTTGTAGGGTCCTGAAAAATTCACAAAGGAAGAATTAAAATTCTCTTTAATACAAGAGAGATTCTACCCAATTTTCCCCAAAGAATTGGGGGAAAATGTGGAGAATAATCAAAGGAAGGCACAAGCTGAACCGGTCTGCAGACCGGTCCAAAGATAATGGGTCGCGGCTGGTTCCACGAAACACCCCCTCTGTGGACCACTGTCGTTCGTGGAATGGAGGAGGAAGCCCTCTGTGGGCACGGTGTAGGACGTGTGCCAACCTGGTTCATCATCATGGACTGCCCCTACCACAATCCACGTCGAACGACTCGAAATGCATCTGTTGGCATTCACGGAATGGAGGTGGAACCCTGTGAGGCCAGGAAGCGTTCCCCGAGTTAGTAAGGTTCGTGTGGGAGATGAGTTCAATGCCCCCCTTGAGTTGTGGATTTATCAAGTCATACGTAAACCGGGTTTTCAATCATGGGCCTCCGAAACACGTGCCGCATGACCTCAGATACATCCCTTTACCCACTATATAAAAGGAGATAAAGGGGGAAGAGAAAAAATGAGTAATTTGGGAGGAAATTGGAGAGCGATCAGATTCGGGTGGAAGGGTTTCGAAGGAAGGAGATTAGGATTTCGCAAACAGTGAAGTTCTAGTTCACAAACCTGAATAGGTATAAATATGGAAGAAAATTAACAAGGAACTGAAAACTCATAACAACTTGGTGAACCGCAAACATAAAATAAAAAAGAAAAGAATACCGTGGACCATGGACCCTTTGCGAATGCACTTCCCGTGGACCAGGGAGTTTATGCCCCTTTTCCGATCCATCGCACCGTGTAGCACCCTCCTACGTGGGCGAAACCCCGACTGACGAACCCCCGACCGGTGTCGCCCATGGCCGCCACTGCTCGCATGGACCCCTCGGCGTACCAACCTGGTACGTGGGCCGAACATTAAGCCATGAACCACCCTGGTTCGCGGGATGCCCACAAAGCCGCGAACCACCTCGATTTGTGGAATGCCCATCAGTCCGCGGACCACCCTGGTTCGTGGATAGCTTCCCCAGCCTCTTAGCTCCTCCCTACAAGAAGGGCACCACCACTCGTACACTTGTGTGGCCCGCCAAATCCTTCAGAGTACCCATTTCCCGAGCCAGATAAAATCCTTCCAATCCGGCCTGATCCTCCACATCCCCCTCATTGGCCCAATCATCAGCCCCGAGCCGAGGCCTCCACCAAAGCCACCAGACCCATGTTATGTAACCTTCAGGTGCATCAGCATGCCGTTTTGAGTTGACATACCAACGATAAGCGAGGGAGAAGGGGTTTCCCCGGCCATTGAATGGATTCTCAAAGCATTCCTAGGTTCACATTCCCATGGTAATGCGGAGTCCGAGCCCGGGTGTCCCCTTTTCACCCCTCCATTTGTTAAGACTAGGGAACTTCTCCCCTTCCCAGGGCGTGGCAGACTACCCATCAGAAGGAATCCCCCATACACCTCCATACTTCCCCATCGCCATGGCCAAGGAAGGGTGTAGTGGGGAAGGGTGATGATCCATCCTTCATTGGGGCCAAGTCCCTCTCCCGCTGTGCTTTGTCGCCATGAGAATCGACCTCGGAGTAAGCCCAAACTTTTTGGGCCGCCACTACGCGTAAGCCCCACTCCACTTCCCATAGACGCACCTTTCGCTACGTGATCGTCCAGTCCCTGCTGCCTCTTGTTTTTCACACTGAGCATGACTCACGTGGGCTTAGAGTAGGCATCGACCATGATATCCCCTTATGGGCCTCCTCAGAGTGTAAGCCCCAATCCATTACCATGGACCTCCACAAAGTGTAATCCCCAATCAATTACTTTTTGGGCTAGCTTAGAGCATAATCCCCACTCTATTCGATCTAGATGGACTTTGATTCCCCACCACAGGGATACGTAGGAAGCCTCAAAGAGGTTCAAGCCTGATCACCATCGGACCCTTGGGTCCACATTCATGTTGGTTCTCCGAAAATCCCATTCTAACTATGTGGAATTTGACTCCTATATCCTAGGCAGGGTACGTAGGAAGCCTCCCTGAGGTTCAAGCCCAACAACCAGTCGATCCGACTATCTTCACGTAAGTTCACCACATTAACCCTGGGCAGCCCGGAGCGTAAACCCCATGCCAAACCGAACTACATGGATTCTGATTCCTCTCATGGAAATCCCTGTCGTCTCAGTGAGTCTGAACACCTCGGGGTCATTAATAAAACGCGGGATGGTAAACCTCAGGCATAAATGATTCCGAACCCCTTTGTCCAACTGACCATTTCCAACCAGGGGTAATCCGTGGATGCTATGCTTTGGTATAAACCAAAGATTCCCGAACATATGAATACGTCTTAAATCTATAAGAGAGTCCTGGAATAGGAAATAATTTCACCCAAAAAAGGTGTGATGAGCCCAACTTCCCATCTTCTCGACCAATGTGAGTTCTTAAGGGTCACTTGTCAAACCACACAGCGAACTCCTGCCTTTGGAAAGTAGGTCCATGTATCGTCGGATACAGAACCGTTGGGCATTTTGAAACCGATCCGAAACAATGTTATAACCATGATATTTTTTTATAATAACACATCCTAATAACTTATTTGGTGAATCACTATAGATTACAAAACATTCTCTACAATAGGTTATTATAAGCACACATGTGCTGACTAATATTCTCTTCAGTTACTTGAAATGCCTAACACATTCATATATCCATATAAACTTGGATCCCTTCCAATTTGACTTGGTGAGTTAATTGGAAAGCCATGGTAAATTATCCACAAACCATCTATAATATCTTTCTAAATAAAGAAAATTATAGATCCCGGTCACTGTGGTTGGTCTGGGCCAATATTCAACAACCTCCGTATTTGATGGATCTGTCGATACACCCTATCCTCAGATTATATGACCCAAAAAATGAAAGCTTTCACATCAAAAATCCATATTTGTTTAATGTTTTTATATATTTCTCCTTTTTTGGAGTATTTAGAACAGTTATCAAGTGACATTCATTCTATTCCTTACCCTATTAACATATAAGAATATCACTTATAAAGACTTCCAAAAACCGATCAAGGTAATCTCTAAATACTATGTTCATTAAGTCTTTGAAAATGGAGGGTTGATTTGTAAGAACTAATATAATAACTATATATATAGTGTTCATACCTTGCACAGAATACTGTATTGGTTATATCCTACTTATTCAACCTCAATTGATGTTATCGAGAATGAAGTTAAACCTTAGGTAAAAAAATATTTATGTGAAGTTTATTAAACCGGTGATTAATATGGGGTGAATGATACTTGTTCTTGATTGTGATATTATTCAACTATTTATAACCAATAAAGAATCAAATAAATCCATATTTTTTTTCAATAATAACTAGTTCTCCCCATGGTGGCACACTTAGATAAATTAATTCCTTGTCAAGGTTCTCCTAATGTTTCTTCTTCAATTCTAGCAACTCAATTGAGGCCCTTCAATATAGGGTTATTGAAATTGGTGTGGTACAATGTATGAATTCTATAAATAACTCAAGTACAAGATTTATTGGAAGACTAGAAAACTATTTTTTAAATATATCCACAAATTATTACATAATAGGTATATCATTGATGCCAATTTTATCCCTAACCATCTAAGAGAAAAACCATTTCTAATTGTGAATCAAGACCCATACAATGGATGTGATCTCTATTGTAAGTTCCTACTTATTATTACATTGATAGATGAACATAGGTTGGTTTTGAATATCAAATTCAACATTTCTTACTCAATAATTGATATTGGTTTATGTAGAAAAATATAATCCATGCCTAAGATAACATAAAAAAAGGATGAATGAAAAGATTTTCATGAAGCACATTCCATCAAATTTCAACATAAGATGAATCATATACTCGAGATGAAGTCATCATACCATTCGAGGTTATCAATGAAAATTATACAACTAATTGTTTGGGTTTCATCTTTATACCCTTAGAAAATTATTTATACATGAAAATGTTTTTTGATATATTGTCAAATAACACATTAAGAGTTATATAGTTGATGGTAAGTGTACCTTTCAACATGTCTTTATCAAACACCTTGTTAGAAATAGTGATCACATGAGAATTACCTTTTTCAGTATCTTAACAGGTTCCTGACATCGATTATCATCATTAAACTTCATATTTGTGAACTGGTTATCTTATTGCCCATACTCCTTTAATTTGAAACCCTAGAGTGTGGGTGGTTTATTCTGTGCATTTTTATCTCTATTTGCATCATTAGTTAACTTCTTCCCATCAATTTGGATATCAGTTGGTCGATAACCTTCCTTAACACACATAAAAAATTTTCTAGTACCCTTAGTAAAATTTCCTCCATGTTTTCTTACACACTTTAAGCATGAACAAAGTCTCATTTTCTCTATCCATGGTTTTTAGAGTTTCCTTTGAACTCCATTTTTATTTTCTTGTAAAAAAGATGGGATTGATGGGTAACTCCAATATCTATTTCCATATTGAGAGAATGTAAAATGATTTCATCATATATAATGAATTACCTTATGGATAATTCCATTAAGAGGCCTGGTTTTAATCCATTGTAGAATAAATCAACCTTACATTCAGTTTTGATGATAATTCCAGAAGCATACCTCACAAGTCATGTAAAATTTTTCTCATAAACACAAACTGATTCATCATCATCCTACTTTATCTCAAGGAATTATTTCTACATTTTCATTTAAATGAGATGATGGAAATAATTATTTTGAAAAATATATTAAACTCATCCCACTCCATGGAATTAATTTCATCATGTTCTATAGTATTCTTGCTGAGAGTCTACCATTGATATGCTTCACCTTCCAAATGATAGAAAGAAAAATTGAATTTTACATGTTCCAATCATTGGGGAATAGAAAATATCTTTTTAGTGGTACTAATACAATGATAATAAACTATAGGATTTGTAGAACCACTAAAATTAGGTGGATATTTCCTCATTAAGGACGCAATAAAATGATTTTCTATCCTTCGCACGTTTAGAAGTTCTATATTATTCATGGATTAAGAAATTTGTGAGATCATAGCGATGATATTTTTCATTCTAGATCTCATAGAGTTTAGATTCTTAGAAGGACAATCATTTCATTTTATGTCACAGTCATTATTAAAATGGTTATTTTGGGTTCCAACCATTAACTAAAACCAAAAATCATAGCATAAGAATCAATAATCATATAGGGGAACCACATAATCATAAAAAAATACCATATATGACGTATAAATCATAGAAATTATTTTTAATCTATGAATCCTTATGTTTCTTCTAGGCTATTCAAATTTAGTATCAATTTATATCCTTCATAATGGTTCATGAAGAGTTTGTGAAATTTCAAAGCATATCCCCTGGGTGTAGAGAAAAGACCATTGTTGTTTTGTAATTGATGACCGAGTCTAGATAAATGTTACCTTTTTGGAGTTATTACCAATAGGTACCTCTATAATAGAACCAAATCCACTTGTAGTATCCAGACAAGGATGTAATTTCATGGAATCCACTCTTTCTTTCCTTTACCAAAATTCCAATAAATGTTTTTATATTTTGACTCATCCTTATACATATCCTCAGACATATACCTAGATCTCTCACCAAAGGTTTTATATCATATATTCGAAGGGTTAAGTAAACTTATCCTTCTATATCAAATATAAAGACCCAAAATTCTCATACATAAATATTTCATCTTTTTAGATGATTAATCATTAACTTAGAAAAATAAATTCTTGAGGATCGTAAAGGTATAGTTCATTTAGAGACATGGTACACAATATTCTTATTTAGTTAAAAGACCCTCAACATATCCCTTGAATATATTCTCACATAGTAATCTTCTTAAATATATCATACTTAAAACATTTCTTCATAACCTAGGGTAATGAAAAGTAAGAAAGGGCGAGCATAGATGCTCTATAAGGGTAAACAAGGGAGATATCAATATATCATGAGCATAAGAGTATGATAACATGATAATTGCATGTAAAACCCATACCCTGCATACCATAGATCATAAACCTAAGTCATGGAATAAATATTTACTGTTCATAAGACATGAATCAAAATGAAATCAAAGAACATGAACTACGGGAGAATAAAATTGACATAATATATAGATTTTTGGCATACACATAAATAGTGAAAATCATTTCCTTGGTAGTTCAAGGCTCATTTCCAAGAATATCTTAGTGGATTGGGTTCACTCCCAAAATCATCATAGTTGTGAAGGTTGACTCCCAACACTATAATAGTGGAAAGAGTCACTTCCTAAAGTAGGATCAATCCCCATTCTTATTTTTTTATCTTACATGATGTTAATTCTTACCTAATGCATTAGAGGTAGATATAGTTTCCACCCATCACAAAATAAAAATCATATATATGTGTTCCACAAGACCTTAAATCATTAATTATATTAGAGACAATGAAATGAAATATGTTTCATAAAAATTTCAAAATAAAATAACCTATGGAAAATAAATTGGTTTCATAATAAATTTATTATTTCAATAAAGCATAGGATGGGAATAAAAAAGTGGGTTTAATATGAATTTTATCCTGGTATAACTCATGAATAGAAATTTATTTCCTTAAAATATTTTTATTATAAAAAACCTTTCCTAGAAATTATAATAATTCTATATTTAGATCATATCCCTGTTAAAGAATAAGTTACATAATATAATTTCTTAATTGATGGATAATTATTTTGAAAGAAAAATAACTCAAAATTTTTGTTGAAGAAAATATATGTTCCTTGAAAATCACCTTTTTTAAACTAAAAAATCATAAAATATTATGGATATAATTTTACTTGAAATTTACCTTGAAAATTTAAAAATTAATATACAAATAAAATAATGTTCATGACAACAGGAAATTTTCTTTCATGATGTTCATTTTAAAACAAATATTCCTTTCACTTTTCTATGAAATTTAAATATGACTTGTTTGGAAAAAGACAAGAAGAATTATTTCCAAATTTTTTTAGAAATTAATACATGGGTAAAAATTTCCTTAATAAATAATTTCTATAAGGTTATAAATTTTTTTTAAAATATTTATAGAGAACGTGGTTTGGGAAGAAAATGGGTTTTAGGTCGTAGAGAGAAATACATACGATTTTTATTAAAACATCATTTTGAACTCATGAGTACATATAGTGAGGAAAAGGAAAGGAAAAGATGTATTATCCAGAAATAAAAAATGTAAAATATAATGCACGATTTTCTTGAGAGGAAAATGATAAAATTTCATCAATGGAAGTATAATCATGAGTAATCTTGATAAACGATGAGGTTGTAATATAAAACCCTTACCACACTGATAACTTTGAATCATAATCCCCTTGGAAGAATAACATTAAATTCAACTTATAATGTAATCAGAATAAATACATTAATGATATTACATTTAAAAGGGTTTGTATATACACCTCATAAAATAATATAGGTGAATATCATTACATATGTCTCAAAGATAGGAAATTGTGACAAAAATCACTTACCTTTAGTATCAACATCCTTTATACACATTCAATCCTAATATATAAAAAATATAAGTTTAATATATACATATTATATCCAAATTAATATATATATATATATATATATTAATATATGATTTACTTATGGGCTTTTATTACCCGTTTATATATAATTCCAGGTTAAAGTCATGTTTCGGGAAGTAACTACTTTGTTGTCCTATAAGTTTTCACTTGTTATTTTTTGTCTTCTTAATTTGATCATGTTTTTATAGTTACCATAATTTTATCCATATTATTAATATTATATATATTTAGTATATATGTATTTAATATAATCTAATAAAGTTATGGGCAGATTTAGAAATAGATTATTCATGGAGACAGTAGGTCGTACATATGAATGAACATTGTTTTCATTATATAGATTAGTTAATACAAATAATGTTAAATAATACATTACAATTACAAAAATAATTTTTACATCATATTTATCTCATATGTTCATCGAAACCATTATTATAACCTTCTATGTAAAACATGAACGAATCAAATTGCTTCGCTAGGTGGTAGTATGGTGTACACATGACCGAGGTTATCGTATTACCAAAGAATTTAAATTAAAGAGGTATATGTGATATAGTAATTTAAAAAGTAAAATAAATTAATAAATATAATATATAAAAATTTACTATATCATTAAATCTATCTGTGAGAGGTGGTGATGGAAAATGAATAACATCTGTTCGCAAGGCGGTAGTCCACCGTACACATGAATTTTTATTTTGTATCCCATTTGATGGAATTGTATATGGTTATAGGTAAGTGAGAGAAATATTTTGTTAGGTATTTTCTTAACCAAATGGTTCTGAAATAGTGAATAGGAGATGAAATGGAGTGTCCTTTTATAAGTGAGGTGAGTGGCACACTTGAATTATTTGGAAAGAAAATGGTGTACCCATGTTTTTCAGATGAAAAAAAATGGACCATTATCAAGAGGTAGACATGAAAATATCTAAATATCTCCATCAAATGGGTGTTGGAAAAATGTTGGGTTATTCTTAACCCATATATTTTTAGATTAAACCCTAGTAAACCCATTTTTAACTTAACTGTGGTAAATAATTTTTACAATTTTTACAATTAATTATGGAAAAAAATTATTTGAACTTATTAGATATTATAAATTATTAATCTTCAAAACATGGAATATAATTTCCTAAATTACATTGATATAAGTGGAATATGTTAATTTAAAATTAAACACATTGACATGATGAGAAAGTAGTTTTTCGAAGTGCAAATGTACAAAAGTTTAAAATGTTTTTATATAAAAATTCAATATAAAAATTTTACCAATGTGTTAAATTATATTAATTGGTATATAATTGAGAAAATTAACCTTAAAAAGTATTTTAAAATAAAAAATAAACTATATAAATACTTTAAAATAAAATTTAATTTTCAATAAAAACATGTTTTTATACTATTTATCAAAAAAACCACCTTTTCATAAAAATTCTGAAAATTCTTCCTAAGATAATTTTGAAACTATTATTTCAAAAATTAAGTATATTTTATCAAATTAATTTTCTAAAAGTGTAAAAAATTAATTTTTTATTGTTCACAAAAAGAAATAAGAAAACATTATTTTAGAAAATAGTATTTTCGAAGCATATAAAAACTTTACTAAAAATCATGTACCTTTTATTTAATATGTTTAATTTATATATAAGCAAATTAATATTAATATTTGAAAATTATTTATTACTATGTATATTTCTATGTTTGAAGGATATGTTTTAATAGTCTCTTTTAAATAATAATATAAATAATATATCACAGTTTGTTAAAACTCAATATCGTGTGTAATGTAAGATAAAATCATTGTTGCATATTAAAAAAGCATTACATAGTGTTACATGTTACAAAAAATATCGAAATGATTAAATTTATTGGAATTTTGTTTCCCGGAATCTCAGGGTGTTATAGAGATCTACAAGAGCATGTGTTAAAGTCCTCTAAAGTTTGTAATCTGTATAAATTTAGAAATAAACATAATTCAATACATAAACATATTAGTGATGTTTTAAATATTCATTATTCATATTTAGTTTAAATTGAATTATTTAGTCCAAATAAACCTAGAAGTATTAATTGAAAATACTATGTATATGTTTTAGTTTATGACTACACTAGATATGAATGGGTCTATTTTCTAGTGAAATAGTTGGAAGTATTTTTCTATTTTAAATATTATGAATCCCAGGTTAAAAATTTGATAAAATTATCATTGGTAACTATTCATAGTGAGAATTTTGAGGAATTTCTAAATTATATAGTTAAAAATTTGTGTTGTAAAAAACAAATAATGCACAATTCTTCTTCTCTCATAACACCTCAATAAAATGGACATGATAAAAGAATAAATAGAGCTCTTTAAGAGATTACTAGAACCATGTTAGGTGAATACTGAATTTATAAACATTTTTGGGTTGAATAATTTAGTACAATCTTCTATAATATAAATCAATTTGAACATAGAAAGTTTATTAACAAACATTATTATGGTTTTTAATTAAAAGGAAACTAAAACATTCTCAAATCAAATATTTTGGATTCAATATATTCATCCTAAATACTAAAGACAATTTACCTAAATTTTCAAAAAATAGAATAAAAAATATATTCTTGGCTCTCAAACAACATGTAAAGATTATAGAGTTTTTAATAAAAATTGAAATTATTGATGAGGGGAAAAATGTTAAATTTGATGAAACTGAACATTTTGTTTTCAAACAACCCCAATCCAAATCATTAAATGTTTTATAAAAAATATTTTTCAACCCACATTGTAAAATTATTCTTATAAGAGAATGAATGAGGAAATTATTTATGAATTTTTAGCTCAAGTGGAAATTCAAACTATTATTTTTTGAACACAATTTGATAAATCCATGGAATCAGATAATCTTTAGGAATTTACCTAGTGATAATATCCTTGGTGGTGTATAAGAATAGTTAAAACTAGATGTTCCTTTAGAAAAAAATGTGAACATTTTGTATTTTTATCATAATTCAATCCAATGACTCATAATAAAGATTTTGGTGATTAATAATGGAAAAAATAAATGCAGTATAAAATGAATGTGTTTGAATGTAATCAAGTTTGTACTTTAGTTAAAAATACAGAATATTTTTCTATAATCAGTGTAAAATTGGTTTTCTAAAATAAATGTCATGAAAATGGAGTCATAGTTAGAAATAAATCAATAAATTATTCAACAAGTTATAATAAACAAGAAGGAATAGACTATGAAAAAATATTATGCTCTAATATCTATACTTGATGCAATTCATTTACCTTAGCATATGTTACATTTTTAAATTTAACCATTTTTTAAATGGGTGTGAATTGTTCATTCCTTATTTCTTATAAACATGGAGATATTTATGTAGAATAAACAACTTGTTTTAAAAAAACTAGATCATTTTTTTTGAATTACTAAGGCACTTTATGGACTTAAACAAGCTCCGAAGACTTATTATGATATAAACCATATTTTTTTGTTGCTAATAATTCTTATTAAGGGATTTGAAAATATAACTATTTTAATTTAAAATGTTTTTGAAGATACCATAATTGTTTGAATTTATGTCGATGATATTATAATTGGCTTGACTCAAAAGTTTCTTACTGATTCTTTTGCAGATCTTATAAAATATGAGTTTCATAAAAGTATGATTGTTGCATTAATTTTTTCCATGATTTTCAAATTTCTCAAAAACTAGATGGAAATTATATATATCAACAAAGTTATATAAGATAAATTCTAAAAAGTTTTATATTTTACAATAAAAAATGAATTTTCACTCTTATAGGAACCTCAAAAATCTTTTATTTTGATGAAAATAAGAATCTAGTTGATCAGAAAACCTTTATATAAATGATTGGTAGTTTAATATAACTTAATAAGAATATTATAATCTTAATGTTTTCTATTTTATTATATGAAAGATATCCAGACGATCCAAAATAATCATACATTAAATTAGTAAAAATAATTTTTCAACGCCTTTAGTTGACCGTGGAGCTTTGTATATTTATACATTTTGAAAATTTTTTAACTGAAAAAGTTTCCTTGATGCTGATGTTGTTGGATTTAAAATGGATAGAAGAATTAAATCTGAAATTTTTTATTTCCTAAGACTGGATTTGGTGTCTTGGTCTTGTAAAAATATTTCTATAATACTTTCCTCTGTTAATTCAAAATATTTGGTAGTGGGAAGTTGCTATGGTCCAGTGTTGTGGATGCAACACAAAATCACTGACATTGGCATGATTTTTAGAAAAAACTCTAATTTCTTGAGATAACACAAGTTTCATGTCATTAATTAAAACCCCCAAAAAAAATTTAGGATCTAAGAAAAAAGATATATGACAAAATTTCCTTTTGGATCATACAATAAATTGACGTAATTGTAGAATTCATCATAATATAATAAAAACCATTTTATATTTTTAGGAAATGCCTAAATTTCAATATATTTGAATACATTAAATAGAAGTTGGGAATGGTCTGTATAAAATTATGATTCAAATGTAATTTTAATTAAAAATAATAATTATAGTGATAAACTCCTTAAGAATAGAGGACAAATTTTATTAAATTTTTAAACCCTTTACAAAAATATTCATACAATTTTTTAGAGGACTTTTTTGATACAAAATTATAATTTTTTTCATACATTTTTTTTTGAAAAATATTTTTTTTGTAAAATTTTCAAAAACCCAAGAATTCTATAACAACAAATATGATTTCAAATGAAATTTTATAAATTTATCTTCAAAATAAAAAATTCTAAATCTTTTTATTACATCAATATTTTGTTGTAAAACATTTATTATATTTATAAACAATATAATCACTATAAAAATTTTATGGTGTATTTGACTGAATGTATGACTACTAAATAATATATATATATATATATTAATTAAAATTCATGTGTTAATTTTTTTATTTTAATCTTCTGAGGATTTTTCTGAGCCATTGATTTGAAATCAGGTTTCCCTCTAAGAAATGTAATTATAAGAATATGGAATATATCTCCCCTGAGTCCTATATATAAGACTAGGGGTCCATCTCTTTTATCACTATATTTTCTTCTAAAAATCCTCTTAACCAACTGTTTCTTAT
This sequence comes from Viscum album, assembly GCA_963277665.1. Lineage (NCBI taxonomy): Eukaryota > Viridiplantae > Streptophyta > Magnoliopsida > Santalales > Viscaceae > Viscum > Viscum album. Next base: position 1,360,060,518 of record OY728148.1, read on the forward strand.
CCATATAAATTTTTTAAGTCTTTTGAATCATTGGAAAATCCATTTTAATATTGAATAGGTTCCTCTAATGACTTTTATTTTATAATAGTAATAAAATAATGGTTAGAAAAAATAGCCTCATTTGATATGAATGTATATTTATTGAAATTAGTGATAGTTTTTTTGATGTTTGGAATCTTTATGTGTTGACATATAATAATATTATTTTCTCTATTCTGTTTTAGTAATAGATTTTAACACCTTTTCAAAATTTAGTGTAGTGGATAGTTTAAAAGTTGTATCTTTTATGTTTTTTTTTGAAATTTTTACAAGTTAAATATTAAACAGATTGTTGAGTTAGATAAAATTCTTTTGGAAGGGGAAGAAAACCTAGTAACATATAAGTTTAAAGAGAATCTTGGTACCTTTTAAAATTAAGAATTTAAGACATATGTCTTATCATCTTTTGAAAAGTTCCATAAAGTTTATTATCACAGTCCAAAAAATAGAGTTATTAAAATTTAGCTGAAAAATTTCATTATCCCTAGTAGAGGAGATGAGGAAACTTTAAAAGTAAAATATATATATATGCACTTTAATTTTTGTACATTATGAAAATTTTTAATTTGGTTAATTATGTGATCAATGTTATTGAGGCTGCAAAGGTAGAGAGAGTAAAGTTGAGATTCTTCTTTATCTAATTTTTATCAAAACATTATTGGTAAATTTTATGAAATTGAAAAAATAAAGAATATAAAAACTACTATAAGACTGATTATTTCTCTTATTTGAGAAGAGACAATAAATAAGATGAAATTAGTTAATGATTCTTGTTAAAAATTTCTATTAAAAATTAAGACAATGACATGTTCAAAGTTAATGTTTAGGAAATGAAAGAGAATTTGATAAGAGAATACAAGATAAAAAGTCTCCACCTTTACCAAGGAAGGAACTAAATCAAAATTTAGAGGAATATTTTTTTTATGAGGATTGAGGAAGATAATAATCTGGATGATCTATATTTTGGTTTGGACAAGGTTGAGAGCTCTGAAATTAATGAAAAAAATTATCAAGATCTCTTAAAGAAAGACAAGGAGAAGGGAAAATCTAAAAATGAAAGCACCACATTTTTTTAAATATTTCCTCAAAAAAATTGAGAAAATTCAATAAAATTAAAGCTAATAAAAAGGAAGTAGATATATGTTTATTCATATGGGAAAATGTTAATTTAAAATATTATAAGGATAATATATTCCTATTTCCATTCAACCATTAATAGTGGATAAAATTAATGAAGTTATAGTTGTTCATGAAAAGAATAAAAGTAAAAGAAAGACACTGTAAAATCTTCACTACCAAAATATTTAACTCTAGTCCAATTAGGAAGATATTGAAGAAAATATATGAAATTGTGGAATATCTAAAATATTATTAATATAATAAATACTTATCATAATCCTCCTCATCATCTTTATATATAAAATATATGAAAAGTGTTTTATTTGATAATCCTGAAAAAAAATCATCAAAGGAAGAAAATTAACAACTTTACAAAGTTTAGACTTTAGAAAAACCTTCCTTCAATGATGGCAGTTATAATATTAAAGTTATGGAAGATTTGGATTATAATGATGTTTCTAAAACATGAAGATATTATTTAACACCAGTGAATTCCCAACCAATTACTTCTTTAGACTCTAAAAATTCCTCTCTTAGAAACAATATAAATTGAAAGGAAATTATGATAAACCACCGTAGTGAGGTAATTCATTTGATGGATGGTGTCTGGTATATTTTTCCTAAAATTTAATCTATGTGAAATTATTTTCAGGGGGAAATTTTATTTTTTAGAAAAATAATATTTAGTGAAACATCATGCTAAGATTGTTAATCATAATGAGGTTTAATTTAAAGATTTTATGGGAAGTGGAAGATATGATATAAGAAAAAATGAAGAACATTTATATTGGATAAAAAATAGTAAAATGGATTTAATGTTTTCTAATAAAAATATATAGAGAATTCAAGTATCATCCAAATCAAATTTAAAGATTGTCAGAAGTATTAGTGGTGAACTCCTAGAAACTATTTGGTTAGTTGAAATATATGGGATCTGGAAGAATAAATCCTAAATATGAAATAAATTATGACTATTTTACAAGAAAACCAGAGTGAAAGTTCTAAATTTCAATCCCCTTAAGAAGAGAACTCAAATATGATGCATGGAAATGATAATAATCAATTTCATGTAGATGATGTTGCATTGCATAAATAAATGTTTATAGAGTAATATAAATATAAAAAGGATTTTATGGAGATGAATATGATCATTAAAAACCTCAGGAAGAAATAATGATATTTTTTTGAACTCTTAATTTTTTTTGTAATAACTTCTGTATATTTTTTGATAGATGTTTCTGTTAGTTAAATTTTCATTAATTACTATGGTTTTAATATATTTATATTAAAAATGGATGTTTCTTAAATTTTTGAATGATTATATATATATATATATATATATCATTTATAATTTCTTTCCTAACATTTCAGGTACACTTTCTTCAACCAATAATCCCTTATTTTTTAAAATTACAATGGGTGGGAAAGGTAAAGAAATTTTGGGGGAAAATATATAAGGATGGTTCTATACTCTAAAAATGGGGTAAAATGAATCTAATATCAAATAGGTAAAATTGGTTATTGTATAAAAAACTAGGAGTGTTTTTTATTTCTTTGATGTTTTTTATTTTTAAAGTTATTTTTTATGTTATTCAAAAAGGTTAATATATTTGGATGGAAAGAATATCTTTTAAAACATTCAAAAGTTATTTTCAAAGTTTCATAACATTTCCTTGAAACCGTATACTTTATTAACTTTACACTTCTCTAGTTTTAAGAATTTTTGTCAAACAAACTATTTTTATAGATGAAAAAATATAATTTATCCGATGGAATTATTTTCTATAAGTTGACATACATGTTTTTTAACATTATAATAATGATTACTTATTTCATCTGATAAAGATTTAAAATTTTCAAAAAGTCAAAATTATAATGTAGACTATTTCATGAAGTTATATCAAGACTATCAGAAAAACATTTTTTAAATTTATTGGATGAAGAAATTTTATTTTATGAGAAAAACAATTTTAATTCCAACCAAATGATATCCAGATACACTATAATAGTGAATTAACCTATGTGAATTAGAAGTAAATTAAGATTTTAATACTTTTAATTAAATTCATAGTTTGTCTGAGGTTGTTTCAATCACTTATGAGAATTCTAGATATGACCCTTAGGACCTTTCCTATAAATATAAGTAGAAGTTGAGGATGAATATTTTTTTCACATACTATAAAAAGTTGTTTTGAAGAGTTTTTAAAATATTTTTACCTTGAGGTTGATTCAATATAATATTTTGAGAGTCTTTTTCTTAAGACACCCATTAGATTATATCTTTTAACCTACATAATTTTTTTGTTTGTAATTGTCATTTAGGTTTTAGTAATCAAGGGATTTTTTGGAAAGGAAGAAAATGGGTTTTTTGATCTTATTGATTGAGGGCTCCCTAGGTTATAAAGATAGATCTCTGTACATTTTTTGTATCTGGGGATTTATTATTATAATAAATAAATATTTTATAGTTAGGTAAAAACCATAGATACCCAATGTGAAGGGTCGTTACTTCCTTTAAACTTACAGTTAAAGCATGTTAATCTTGTATAAATATTTTATAATTAATTCTTAGTTTCTTTATGTGATTGTTTATAACTTTTTTGTGAGTTTATTTATTAAGTTTTTCATTAATTAAGGAATGTTTTTTATGTGAAAAACCATTCCTAACTCGGAATATATATAATTTATTAGTATAATGTTTATCTAATATCTTTTCACAACTAGACAGAAAGTTATTCCAATATCTTATTTAAAGAGGGTAATAAAACTAGGGTTTTTTATTTGATAAAATGCAATTATCTTTCCTCTTATAGGAAATCAAATACTCTTCCAATCCTACAATGATGGATTGAGGGCCACCCAATATGGTGTTTGAGTTGAATAGTTTTCTGGGTTTGGTGGGATATTACCAAAGGTTTGTGGAAGACATCACCAAGACTGTAGCTCATATGACATCCCTTAATCAAATGGGGAACGCAATCATTTAGTATTATCTTTGTTAGGAATATTTTAAGGTGATAAATTGTAGGTTTACTAATGATATGGTTTTGTTGTTTCTAGTGTAAGGATTCAAGCATGAGGTTTTATATGTGCTTCTATGATTGATATTTCTTTTATGTTGATGTAAATATAAGAATGGATTAATTATAAATCATGGAAGCTAAAAACACATAATTATAATTATGTGACTCATGAATTTGTACTTATATAACTAGTGTTTTACTTTAAGATATAAATACACTATCGTATTTTTTAAAAATTTGTGGTATTAAAGAATCAAAATAATATGTATTGTTTCTTCTCCCAGATATATCTAAACTAAACTTTGTTTTAGCAGTTGGTGAACCTATTAGATTAGAACATTAAAATAGATTATACTCTTGGAAAGGGATATATGGTGGATAATCTCCTATTATATAACAATGATACTTGATTGGTGGGTGATGAATGAGAGCAGTTATCCTTTATGATATTGGCTAAATTATAAGAAGTATATTTTTATTACCATGATCAGTGGTGGTGCCCTGTAACGACCCGAAATTTTAAATAAATCATATTTCCTAATTTTATGTGTTATTTTATTTTATTTTTATACTCAACAAAAATGTTTCATTTGATAACATGAGTATAATTAAAATGAGACTATTGGGTTTTGACTGTTATTTGACCATTGGTCAATATGACCACTGGAAACTAAACGTTTTGACTATTGTCTCTAAATACAAGTAATCTTGGTTAATTAATATATAAATAAGATTCGATGGCCTCACCCAGTAGTCTTGGACCGATCGAAGCCCATCTAACAGAACTTGGGGAGGAGGTAGCACCACTGGGCTTTGCTCTGGACCAAACCCAAGCTGAACTTCATCGTGTGAAGCTAGAACGGGATCGCCTTCGCGAGAAGTTCAAACTAATAGAAATTACTACTCGTGCGATGTTGGCCGAGCCTCCCTCAGATTCTCTCACCTTAGCACACATTACACTTAGGCCCTATGCTGGTGTGATAAGGGGCTATGTAAGGAGACCATAACTGCCTTGTGCAATCCTTTATTTTAACTAAAAATTGGGATTTCTTCTTATGATGAAGTTTATGAATTTTATAATGTCCGGATAAATACAGTATGCATATTTTTAATGAATTTTAGAAAAAGGATATTTTAAAAACGATTATATAAACCTTAAATAATTAAAAATGTGTAATGATTTTCAAAAAATGGTCTTCTACAATTATGTTCAGTACGAAATTTAGAGTCTAAAAAGATCAACTTAATTTTTGATGAATAGTAAATTATGAATAGTGATTTTATGCTTAGGATTAGTAATGTGACCAAATGGATTAGTAATCTCACTTAAAGAAAGTATTAATATAATCTAGGCACCTTGATTAAGTAGTGTGATTCAATAAAATGGTTAAATAATGGTTTCATAAATTATTATTCAAGTATTAGTTTTTCGAGTGAATAGTGTTTTTTAATTAAAAATTAAATTAAAAATATTTAGAAAATTATTTTTATAAAATGGATTTCATTTTTGAACTCAGAGCATCGATATTATGATAAGGTAATTTTTGGGGTTTTTTCTGAAAAAAATGAATTTTCGGTGAATAGTGTAATTATTTAAAAAATAGATTAAAAATATTTAAAAACATTATTTTTATAAAATGGAGTTCATTTTTGAAATCAGAGCATTGATATTTGATTAAGGTAAAATTTTGGGATCTTTCTGAAAAAGTTGAGTTTTCAGTGAATAGTAAAAATACAGTTTTAGGGTTTCAGTATGTTTAATGACATCATAACCGTGTAATGATGATGTCATGAGATATTTTAAGGTTTGGACGGCCAAGGGTGATGAATTATTGTTTTGGGGGCCCCATGTGGCCTATCTCCATGGTAAATGCCAAGGGAGAGCACATGGTTTTGAGAGAAGCACTTGTGAGGTGTCCCTTGGCCATTAATGCCTGTCCCCTCACTTTCCCTATAAATACCCACCCTTTCCTCCTTTAGTTTTCACTCCCAACTCTCCCCCAACGAATTTCTGGTCTCCTTACCTCCCAAGGATTCCTCCCAAGGTGCCCCCAAGCCCTCAAGGTCCAAACCATTGAGTTTTAAGAGTTCTGTTTTAAGGTAAGGGATCCAACCTCTCTCTTTCTTTTCACGTAATCTCTTTTATGTCATTCCTTTTATGCTCCATGTTCTTATGTTGGAGGATGTTCTTTTATATTCATTATACTGCCATTTTATGTTCATATGATGAGATACACCCTCTTACTCTCATCATTTCATTTTATGAAAGTTTAAGTGGCGCCGTTAGGCTGCCGAAATTTTTGTAACGGATTCTTTCTTCCTTCTCATTTTTCAAGATCTATTTTCATGTAAAGTACTTCAAGTTCCTTATTATTATGTTGGGGTATGATCTCTAAATTTATCATACTGATATTTTATGATCATATGATGAGATACCCCATTTGATCTCTTCAATTCAGTATTTTGATGTTTTAAGTGGCGTCGTTAGGCTCCCGAATTTTTAAGTGGTTCTTCACCCTTCTCGTTTTGAAGTACTACTTTCATGTCAATTATTTAAAGTTCTTTTTATTATGTTGGGGAATGATCTCTAAATTTATCATACTGATCTTTTATGATCATATGATGAGAGACCCCAATTGATCTCTTCAATTCAGTATTTTGAAGTTTTAAGTGGCGCCGTTAGGCTGCCGAATTTTTAAGTGGTTCTTCACCCTTCTCGTTTTGAAGTTCTACTTTCATGTCAATTCTTTCAAGTTATTTTCTGTTATGTTGGGGTATGATCTCTATATCTATAATACTGTACTCTTATATTCATATGATGAGAGACCCAATTTGATCTCTTCAATTCAGTATTTTGAAGTTTTAAGTGGCGCCGTTAGGCTGCCGAATTTTTTAGGGGATTCTTTCACCCTTCTCATTTTCAAGATCTAATTTCATGTCAAGTATCTCAAGTTAATTTTTATTATTTTGGGGTATAATATCCATATCAATCATACTGATATTTTATTATCATATGATGGGAGACCCTATTTGATCTCATCAATTCATTTTTGTTGAAGTTTAAGTGGCGCCGTTAGGCTGCCGAATTTCTAAGGGGTTCTTTAACCCTTCTCATTTTCGAGATCTACTTTCATTTCAAGTCTCTCAAGTTCATTTTTATAATTTTGGGTTATGATATCTATATCTATCATACTGATAATTTATGTTCATGTTATGAGAGACCCCATTTGATCTCGTCAATCCATTTTTGGGAAGTTTTAAGTGACGCCGTTAGGCTGCCGAATTCTCATAAGAGAAATCTTATTTTTGTCATCATTTCAAGTTCTTCATTTCATATGTTATATCATTTAAATTTCATTACCATGTTCTTAAATACTATATATTCTGTTCCCCTACTGTTTTATGTGTCATTTTCGAGTGGGTGACCCATGTCCCCTATCTTATCAATGTTTTCTAAAACCATGTATCGTTGACGTTATGCTGCATAATTTTCATCTCAAAATGCCTCTCTCTTTTCTCAAAATTATTTTTATTTTATAAATTGAAAACTCAAAGATTCTATTTATACAAGGGTATTCATATATATATCAAAATGTACTATTTTAAATTCTGTTATTTACATACATGTAACCCGCTTTCCCTTTCTGTTGGTTTAAAGTGACGTAAAGATCATGTCTTTAAAGCAATTTTTAAAACGTTATGATTATGAAATGAAACCCATTTATTTTACGCTATATGGGTTATTTATGAAATATTTGATGATGATATATTTGGCTTACATGATAATAAAGACAAATTAAGGGTGTGCCCTGATAGTGATCCAATGCATTGGGTAAAGACTTAATCTCTAGAGATGACCATTTTAACGACGCCTTGGTGAATAACCTTGGTAGTTTTTTAACGACACCTTGGGGATGGACCTTAGTGAAACGAAACTATTGTCAATATTAAATGTTGTAGCCACATCTTCAAGTTATGAAAAATGTTATTTTTATTATAGTGAATCATATGATTTCTTTCTCATGCCTTAAAGTTCTTTTCATGTCCTTATTAATGTATCTCAAGTTCACATGTAAAATGTTTCTCTTGTTTCCCTTACTGGACCTTCTGCCTACCCTTTCTTTTGATGTATGTCCCCAGGTTATGAGATGCAGTAATGAACCTAGGATTCACTTAAGGAGAATCCTTTCAAGTGTTTAAGAAGAATGTTTTATGTTGTTTTCATGTATTATGTTCCTTGTTTCCAAGACACTAGACCTTAATGATCCTCAGTTCCGTGTATTGAAATTGAAGTTATGATATAAAAAGACGGGGTTCTATAGTTGGTATCAAAGGGTGGTTTAGTTATTTGTGGAAATTAGGATATGAAAACTTTAGGAAGAATCCTATATAAAAGTTTATATATAGGAAATATTCCTGGTATTTTGGTGAGTATTGAGGAATGGGTTGCCAAGAAAATACATACCTGTCTGGATACGAGCAAGTAGAGGTGGCTCTAGCACAGATGTACATAGGGGTAAAACCCGAAAACACCTCTTTGAGCTAGACTCGAACAGGAACTGGTACACGACAACGGGCCTTGCTGCACTCTTTGTTACGACACTCCCGGGGGATATGCTTTGGTAAATTCATAAGCTTAGTATGAACCATTATTAAAGGAACAAAGATAAAATAAAATAAAGATTCACATAAGGATATATGATCATGGATAACCTAGTTTGAAATCTAGGGGATCACAAGTTAGTGTATACTTTTCTTCTACAAGTTATCCTTATATGCGTTAAGTTCCTTTTCATGATTATTGACTAAGTATTAAAGCCCCTAATTGTACTTTGTTTTCGTAGTTAATGGCGGGAAATGAAAGAACATGTCCCAACAACCAATGTGATAAGAAATGTGACGATTTCCATATTAACATGAAAGAGAAGATTAGGGGATTAAAAGATGATTATTATTTTGGAATACGGTCACTATTTTGGGGACCCTATATGATCGAGGTAAATAGATTACTACGTTATTTTCATTGAGAAGTAAGGTTGACTTATATTTTGAAGAATCGATGAATTTAAGGTGGACTTATAGTAATTTAGGTTACTTATAGGAATGATTAGCCTATCTTGGGTAAAATATGTTTAGGTTAGCTACTTTTGTTATAAGATGTTAGGAGTGGTTGATGTTGTTTGGAGATGAACAATGGAGTTTATTTTGGAAGACTATGTTATCAAATCCCTCTTGTATTTGGGTTTTAATCTTAGTTTGGTTTATTTTGAGGAATTTTATGGACCGTTATTTATGGAATGGTCTATGATGAAATTTGGTTAGTACCATGGAACTTTGATGATTTAAAAGTATTTTCCATCCCTATGGGATTATTTCTTTATGAAGAGTTGTTTTACCTTAACCTTTCTGTTTTTGGGATAATGTTTAAAGATAAAAGAAATAGATAGTTAATCTTTTGTGGATTATGTGATTCTATAGAAGATGATTCTTGTGCTTTTTATGAGACCAAGTGTTTTTGAATTCTCATCATTTGGAGAAAAGATTAGTGTTGGTAGGGAATTATTAAAGGATGAAACTCTACTTGAAGGTAGGTATATTTTCTTATGTTTTTATCTATGTAGTAAATGAATTCCTCAAAATTATGAAAAGGAACATAAAACAAAAACGTTGTTGGTTTACGTTTCCTACTTGGTAATCAAAGACCATTTACACACATCATAAGTTTGGGATTTTCTTATGGTTAACTTTCTCCTAATCATGTTTTCTATCACTATCCCTCAGAACATGACCCTTTGTTTTTTCCTCTATGTCCATTCTTTCCTACATGGAATCCTAGTGTGGGTTAACTCGGGTGACCTTTGTACTTCCCTTTCTTTCTTTTAAAGTAATAGTTTTACTGACTCCTTTTCCGATGTGGGACTTTCAATGAAATTTCAAAACCCAATTTTAAAAATTGCGAGGACGCAATTTCTTAAGGGGGGAAGATTGTAACGACCCGAAATTTTAAATAAATCTGGTTTCCTAATTTTATGTGTTATTTTATTTTATTTTTATACTCAATAAAAATGTTTAATTTGATAACATGAGTATAATTAAAATGAGACTATTGGGTTTTGACAGTTATTTGACCATTGGTCAATATGACCGTTGGAAACTAAACGTTTTGACTATTGTCTCTAAATACAAGTAATCTTGGTTAATTAATATAGAAAGAAGATTTGATGGCCTCATCCAGTAGTCTTGCACCGATCGAAGCCCATCTAACAGATCTTGGGAAGGAGGTAGCACAACTGGGCTTTGCTCTGGACCAAACCCACACTGAACTTCATCATGTGAAGCTAGAACGGGATCGCCTTCACGAGAAGTTCAAACTGATAGAAATTACTACTCGTCCGATGTTGGCCGAGCCTCCCTCAGATTCTCTCACCTTAGCAAACCTTACTCTTAGTTCCTATGCTGGTGTGATAAGGGGCTATGTAAGGAGACGGTAACTGCCTTGTGTAATCCTTTGTTTTAACTAAAAATTGGGATTTCTTCTTATGATGAAGTTTATGATTTTTCTAATGTCCAGATAAATACAGTATGCATATTTTTAATGAATTTTATAAAAATGATATTTTAAAAACGATTATGTAAAACTTAAATAATTAAAAATGTGTAATGATTTTCGAAAAATGGTCTTCTACAATTATGTTCAGTGCGAAATTTAGCGTCTAATAAGATAAAATTAATTTTTGATGAATAGTAAATTATGAATAGTGATTTTATGCTTAGGATTAGTAATGTGACCAAATGGATTAGTAATCTCACTTAAAGAAAGTATTAATATAATCTAGGCACCTTGATTAAGTAGTGTGATTCAATAAAATGGTTAAATAACAGTTTCATAAATTATTACTCATGTATTAGTTTTTTCTAGTGAATAGTGTTTTTTAATTAAAAATTAAATTAAAAATATTTAGAAAATTATTTTTATAAAATGGATTTCATTTTTGAACTCAGAGCATCGATATTATGTTAAGGTAAATTTTGGGGTTTTTTCTGAAAAAAATGAATTTTCAGTGAATAGTGTAATTATTTAAAAAATAGATTAAAAATATTTAGAAAATTATTTTTATAAAATGGAGTTCATTTTTGAAATCAGAGCATTGATATTTGATTAAGGTGAAATTTTGGGATCTTTCTGAGAAAGTTGAATTTTCAGTGAATAGTAAAAATACAGTTTTAGGGTTTCGGTATGTTTAATGACATCATAACCGTGTCATAATGATGTCATGAGATATTTTAAGGTTTGGCCGGCCAAGGGTGATGAATTATTGTTTTGGGGGCCCCATGTGGCCTAACTCCATGGTAAATTCCAAGGGAGAGCACATGGTTTTGAGAAAAGCACTTGTGAGGTGTCCCTTGGCCATTAATGCCTTGTCCCCTCACTTTCCCTATAAATACCCACCCTTTACTCCTTTAGTTTTCACTCCCAACACTCCCCCAACTAAGTTCTGGTCTCCTTACCTCCCAAGGAATCCTCCCAAGGTGCCCCCAAGCCCTCAAGGTCCAAACCTTTGAGTTTTAAGAGTTGCGTTTTAAGGTAAGGGATCCGACCTCTCTCTTTCTTTTCACGTAATCTCTTTTATGTCATTCCTTTTATGCTCCATGTTCTTATGTTGGAAGATGTTCTTTTATATTCATTATAATGCCCTTTTTATGTTCATATGATGAGAGACCCCCTCTTACTCTCATCATTTCATTTTATGAAAGTTTAAGTGGCGCCGTTAGGCTGCCGAAATTTTTGTAACGGATTATTTCTCCCTTCTCATTTTTCAAGATCTATTTTCATGTAATGTACTTCAGGTTCCTTTTTTATTATGTTGGGTTATGATCTATAAATTTATCATACTGATATTTTATGATCATATGATGAGAGACCCAATTTTATCTCTTCGATTCAGTATTTTGAAGTTTTAAGTGGCGTCGTTAGGCTGCTGATTTTTTAAGTGGTTCTTCACCCTTCTCGTTTTGAAGTTCTACTTTCATGTCAATTATTTCAAGTTCTTTTTTATTATGTTGGGGTATTATCTCTAAATTTATCATACTGATATTTTATGATCATATTATGAGAGACCCCATTTGATCTCTTCAATTCATTATTTTGAAGTTTTAAGTGGCGCCGTTAGGCTGCCGAATTTTTAAGTGGTTCTTCACCCTTCTCGTTTTGAAGTTCTACTTTCATGTCAATTCTTTCAAGTTCCTTTCTGTTATGTTGGGGTATGATCTCTATATCTATCATATTGGACTCTTATTTTCATATGATGAGATAACCAATTTTATCTCTTCAATTCAATATTTTGAAGTTTTAAGTGGCGTCGTTAGGCTGCCGAATTTTTTAGGGGATTCTTTCACCCTTCTCATTTTCAAGATATACTTTCATGTCAAGTCTCTCAAGTTCATTTTTATTATTTTGGGGTATGATATCTATATCTTGCATACTGATATTTTATTATCATATTATGGGAGACCCTATTTGATCTCATCAATTCATTTTTGTTGAAGTTTAAGTGGCGCCGTTAGGCTGCCGAATTTCTAAGGGGTTCTTTAACCCTTCTCATTTTCGAGATCTACTTTCATTTCAAGTCTATCAAGTTCATTTTTATTGTTTTGGGTTATGATATCTATATATATCATACTGATCATTTATTTTCATGTTATGAGAGACCCCATTTGATCTCTTCAATCCATTTTTGGGATGTTTTAAGTGACGCTGTTAGGCTGCCGAATTCTCATAAGAGAAATCTTATTTTTGTCTTCATTTCAGGTTATTCGTTTCATATGGTATATCATTCAAATTTCATTACCATGTTCTTAAATACTATATATTCTTTTCCCCTACTGTTTTATGTATCATTTTTGAGTGGGTGACCCATGTCCCCTATCTTTTCAATGTTTTCTAAAACCATGTATCATTGACGTTATGCTGTATAATTTTCCTCTCAAAATGCCTCTCTCTTTTCTCAAAATTATTTTTATATTATAAATTTAATACTCAAAAATTCTATTTATACAAGGGTATTCACATATATATCAAAATTTCCTATTTTAAATTCTGGGATTTACATACATGAAACCCGCTTTCCCTTTCTGTGGGTTTAAAGTGACGTAAAGATCATGTCTTTAAAGCAGTTTTTAAAATGATATGATTATGAAATGAAACCCACTTATGTTATGCTATATGGGTTATTTATGAAATGTTTAATGATGATATATGTGGCTCACATGATAATAAAGACAAATTAAGGGTGCGCCCTGATAGCGCTCCAATGCATTGGGTAAAGACTTAATCTCTAGAGATGACCATTTTAACGACGCCTTGGTGAATAACCTTGGTAATTTTTAAACGACACCTTGGGGATGGACCTTGGTGAAACGAAATGATTATCAATATTAAATGTTGTAGCCACATCTCCATGTTATGAAAAATGTTATTTTTATTATGGTGCATCTCATGATTTCTTTCTCATGCCTTAAAGTTCTTTTCATGTCCTTATTGAAGTATCTCAAGTTCACATGTAAAATGTTTATCTTGTTTCCCTTATTGGGCCTTCTACTCACCCTTTCTTTTGATGTATGTCCCCAGGTTATGAGATGCAGTAATGAACCTAGGATGAAATTAAGGAGAAGCCTTTCAAGTGTTTAAGAAGAATGTTTTATGTTGTTTTCATGTATTATGTTCCTTGTTTCCAAGACACTAAACCTTAAAGATCCTCAGTTCCGTGTATTGAAATTAAAGTTATGTTATAAAAAGATGGGGTGATATACACCCCCCCTACTTCTCCATCTAGTGAGGTAGGTTAAACTAAGAGGCATCAGTTGTGAGATTCTACATGACTAGATATCTTTAAGTGAAACTCCCAACTGATTCATTCAAGGTATGGATCACATCATTCTCTTCCAAGGGAGAAAATTAGTTCTATCTAATTTTTAAGAATAGGTGTTTAAAGAGTTTTTCACTTCCTTTGTAGAAGTATAACTTGATGTGATAAATATATACCAAGATCTCAGGTGCCTATTTTTGTGGAATGGCATGGAGGGGAGTATTATTGATTTTATACCACAATTCCTCATATATTATCTAGTGAATGATGAGCATCAATTTTCCATGAGTTTTAGATAAACTTCACTTTTTATGGAGTGGAAGAGTGTCAATATATCATAGAATTTTATGGATGTAATTCCATGATTAGTGAGCAATCATGATATTATTTAGGTGATTATTGACTGGTTTACATCGTCATCTTATTTCATCCTAATTTAGGAATAATGGTTGGAAGAGGGTTTTGGATACAACTCCATATATAAGAATGTGTGATTTCATGGTTCAACTTCAACATTTGACTCTAATCATGATGCTTGCTTCATGTAATAGTTTTATAGGAGACTAGAAGAGGAATTTTGGACCTATTTAAGCCTGATTAAACAATTTATCCCATAGAAGGATTGCTATATAGATAATATTAATCAAGTTTTTGAGTATATTTTGTGGTCCTGGGTTTTTGCTTTTGGATGGATTTGGGATGATTACCTCCCCTTAGTGGAGTTTTTATACAATTACAACTTCCACCACACTATCAATATGAAATATTTTGGGGAAAGATATAGGATATTAGATATGTTTCACCTTTTTCAAATAGATATTGTTGAGATATCTCTTATTAGGGTGATGATTGTGTGGTTGATGATGAAAAAAGTTTAGGTGATCCATAGGTTCTTGTAGGCATCCTAGAGCCTTCAAAAGTTCTATGATGATATAATCTAAAGATCCCAAGAGTTTCTGGGGGAAGAACATGTTTTTATAAAGGTCTCACCTCAGTATAGTTTGATGAGATATGGTTTGAGATTCACACATTCTTTGAGATTAATTTCAATATTTTAGATTCTAAACATGGTAAAAAAGGTTTCTTACCCTTGTTGCAACACAGAAAAATGGAATAGGTGTATAAATTCTTACAAATGTTATTATAGAGGATTTATGTGTATGATATATCCAATATTATTGTCTAGGGAAAGTAAAACATTGAGGAAAACATATCCTTAGTCGAATACCCATTAGATATTGTGGATAACCTAAGAAGATCCTTCAGGGGTGAAAATTTTCATTGGTTCGTGTCTTTTTGTGATGTTTGAATATTTGGAGAAATTGTGGGAGTTTTAAAATCATAGAATCGATTGATAACTAATCATTTTTGTGTGTTCTTTGTTTTTTGGGGAAAAATAAATGATGTTAGGGAGGATATGGTGACCTTGTTTTTCGTAATAAATTACACTAATTTTTTTATTAATATTTAATAATTTATCCATGTAACTATGTTCTTTTATTAGTTTTTTGGGTTTTCAAAAAAATATATAATATATATGATATACTATTTTTTATTTTACATATGAGAACAATTATTACATTATAAAAAGGTCACAAATAGAAGTTGTAACACTAAGGTTATGTCTAGAACGAGGGTTTTTTTATGTATCATGGTGTATCCCATAGACCTGTAATTATTGTAGTTTTTGATTGGTTTATCGGATATTTACACCCTAAATCAAATCCATGTCTATAGATATAGCATTTTACTATTTTTCATGGAGGATCATTCATAAATAATAAGAAAAAAATTAGTTTCATTGAAGGGAATATTCTTTATTGAGTGGTCATTAATGAATATTGGTCAAAGATGAATTATTGATGTTTCAATATTTATAACATGATGTAGGAGAATTTTTATATTCATCTTCAAACTATTCGTTTTTTAGAAAAATTCAACATATCATATATTTGATTTATTCGAATCCTCACAAGAAGGTTATTGTAACAATTCGAGATTTTATAAGATATATTCATTTCAATTTATTTCAAATCTTATGTTGTACGCTACACCAAGATTATCTTACTCTATACGCAACACCGTATTAGCTTGGAGTATATGAAACACTAATCTTGGATCGTGTTACACACAATTTCATGTTTTTTTATAGTAGTTATTCTAAGAAACATTGAGTATATATATATATATATTCAATGTATTTTTTTATACGCAACAACAAAGGATTCGTGCACTACACGCAACCCTGACTTGGCTTGCATTACATGTAATCGCGACCTTCCTCGATAGCGTGTGTTGTACGCAATACTGAGTTTTACTATATCTATTAAAGCTTTAATTTTGAACATATATTCCATGTATATTTTATTTAAATTCAAATAAATGAATAGTGTCAAAATTGACACTATTGTTATTTTATAAAAATAACATATTATAAATTTTTTTAAAAATCACAAAAATATTTACAAATTATAAATATAAATATATATGGTATAAAATTTTATAAAGTATCCAATTATGTGAAATTCACAACAAATAAGTAATTATTTGTTATAATTTAAAATTTAGAATGTTATTACCACAAATAAAATTAATTTTGATTAAATAAGGATAAATCAAGTTGATAATGTTTAAACTAAATTCCTAACATGTCTAAATTTTATAAGTTGATGAGATTAAAACCATATATAATATAATATTGGAATATGAGTCATTTTTTGGAGGTTTTTAAGTGGGGTTAGATTTATTATAAATTAATATTTTTTGGATTTCCAAAGGTGCCCCTCTCCTCCCTTATAAAAGGGCACCTCCTACCTCTCTTCATCACACCAATTTCAGCCTTTAAGCTCGAAAAAACCCTGGAAATTTCCCTTCTCAACTTCCCTATCAACATCTTAGAGGTCCTGGTCTTCTTCAAAGACCAATTTTAGTACCCTAAGAGGAGGATTCAAAGAGGCGTGTCAAAGAAGAGGTAATATCCGTTACCGATTCTTTCAATTTTCTTTCTTCTTCAATTTTAGTTTTTTCATTATTAAGTAATAACATAAGTATCCCTAATATACTGATATGTTATTATAAATATGAAACAACCCTATTTCACTTTCTATCCATCCTACGGAAAACAAAATCACCGCGCGTGTGTACGTACGGAATACCGTCTCCACGCCGTTGTGTAATTTGTTTTTCCACCAACACCTTACATGGATCAGTATAATGGTGTAAATAATAACTATACATGGTTATTATAACATCATAATGATTCTTATATATTATACCATCCACTCCAATTCTATAATTATGGGAACGATATCATCGCTCGTGCGTACGTACGGACTACCGTCTCCACTACGCGATGAGATTCATTCTCCATGATTAACCATACATGAATGATCATAAAGTTTATATAATTAATAATAATTAAATATATGAAATAATAATTCTACTGTATTTATTTATATATATATGTTTTTCATCTATTTAGTTTCATTCAATTCAATATGGAAACGAAAACAGTGTTCATGCGTACGTACGGCCTACCGTCTCCATGAACGGTGTATTTCATTCCTTTTATCGATCTATAATATATATGTATATGATGAATATATATTATATATAAATCATGTTTTACATTCTGGAATTATGTAAATCAAGATATAAGTAATAATATCAAGAAATGACAACTCGAAACACATACGATAAATGAAATGATTTTACCCAAAACGTTACTTTAACATGGAATTTACAAAAGAACTTGTAATATAAAGTCACAAGTGAAACATATATGATATCATAACAATGACTATGATTATGTAATAAGTCAATGACATTATTTAAATCATTATACAGGAGTTTCGGAACCATACGAAGCATATCAGACCTAAGGTAAGGGATAATTTTGCAAATCTCATTTTTATCCGAGATTGCTTATTTGTAAGTATTTACTGGGGTTATTGAAATCCTCCATGTACATGTTTTATAAAAGTTTTTTCATGTAGGTTTAAGGTCCTTTTTACCCATTTTGACTTTTACCCCATGGTATGGAAGGAATCTTTCTTTTATTTACCCTACAAGGTACTTTTTGACTTTTCCAACAAAAGTACGAGAAGAATGTTTTTTTAACGTATACGGCATGAAAGGATTTTTACGGTTTTATAAAGCCTTATTTTCATGAAGCTTCCCAAAAAATATTTCATGACTATTTTTTAAAAAAACTATTTCTTTTAAAATTTCATGACGTTTTGTGAAAATAAATTGATTTTGAAGACGAAAGGATATTTTCCTCAAGAATTCATTTCAAGTGTTTTATCAAAACCATTTTTCCATCTAAGATGACATTATTTCATATGTGTATGTTTCAAGTATAATGTATCTATGATTCACATGGTTTCACTTTTCTTATTATGAAATTATATCCATTTCTTTTATATGGATTATGTGATGATGGGGTTATGTTTATGAAACCTATTTTATTCGTTAGGTTATTATGAATGATGTATGTTTATTTTGTGGAACAAGTAAAAATGATTTCATTATGAGATGGGTGGGACCTATATCTCCCTCAAATTAATTGGGTAAAGATTTATATCTCATGAGATAGACATGGCTGGAATGGATAGTTAAACCGGTTCAGTAATACAGGACTGGAACGAGGAGTGAACTCGATTCAGAAAGGGACTTTGTCCACTAAGATGGTATTGGCAGCAATGCCTTGGCTACTATGGAAATCATATCATGTGATTAATGGTTTCCAAAATTACATGTTTTATTCCCATGCTATATTATCCTGATTGATGTTCCCTTATGATATATCCCTTACGTACTTCCAAGATTCATGTCTTTGCTCAAGATTTTGATGTTTAGATTTTATGTTCAAGTTTTTGCATTCAAATGCTTATGGATTGTTTTATGTTCTCTATGTTTACCCTTACTGGGCATTTGAGATCACCCCTTTTATGTTTTATTTTCCCAAGGATATAAAGAAAGGATTTAGGTAAGAAAAAAAGGGGGTAGATCTTTATTGGGAGATGTTGAAGATCTTTCACCATGATTAGAAGATTTTATTCCGAGTTTCCAAAGACACTAAACTATTATGGTCCGTGTGTGTCTATTTTTGTTATGTATTAAGTATTCTGCAAAAGTAATGTAATGTCCATGTATGTCATGTTTCGGGTCTCTACCGTTGGTATCAGAGGAAAGGTTTAGTCAACCTTTGGAAACTAGGATGCAAAAACGTTAGTGAGATCCCAAGAGATATTTATAAGGTATGTCTACGGATGTCCCTAAGGATAAGTATACGTATATGATATAGTCCTTGAACTAAGACAACAATCTTAGAATTTAACCTATGAAGTTAGATATTGAGGGTACTCCCCCTTTACTATGTTTTTTTCCTTAGCATGATTTTTTCCTCTCACGCTATTCTTTTTGGGTTTTAGAAAATGGCCGGAAACAGGAAGATTCATGATAATGGAGGATATGATGGTCAATGGAATGATATTCTTCATTAGTAACCAAATGAAACAGGATTCAGAAGTCCAAACATCGTTATTATGCCTAATCATCAATCCCATAATATGATCAATAATCTCAACTTTGGTTAGTTTCCCGACTCTGATAATAAGAGAAAGACAGAGTTTCATGATGATCATAGAGGAAAGAAAGTTAAATTTCCCTCATGTAAATCATGTGGGAAGAGGCATCGGGGAGATTGTTTCAAAGGAACTGGAAGATGCTTTGGGTGTGGAAAATAAAGACTCAAAGCCAGTGAGTGCAATGGAAAAGGTTCAGTTAACACAATGGACAAGGATAATGGTATTGCTACGACATCAACAATTATTAGATGTTTTAAATGCATAATGTATGGGCATTATGCAAACAAATGCCCTATGGGAAAATATCATGAAGAGAATCAGCATGGTCATATGAGTAGTATTTATGTGGATGATGATGAAGAGACTACAAAGGAAATATGAGATGAAATAAATGATGAAGCTCAGTCAGTGGTTTAAGATGTTAGTGGAATGATTTTATGTTTATAAAGAATAATGTATGGTACTATGGAATAAAGAATCATCAAGGATTGTTACACTATTGTTTTTCCTAAAGTATTTGAAAGTATATGTTGAATGGTACCGGTAACCATGGAAGGTTATTCATATATTTTTGGAATGTAGATGATATGCACATAATGAATGGATAAGAAGATAATGAGATGTTTGATTGTATTCATGAGCTCATGACTGATATAAGGACTAAGTGATATTATGGTTTGATTATATAGATTTTTTGGGATTTTGGTATGAGGAAAGAGTTACCTTTTGACAGTATTCATGTTTTCACTAAGGTTATATGGTAATTTATGTTTCAAGAGAATATATGACTAAGGTATTCATGTGTTTGGAATACAACCAACAAGATATATCTTATGATATATGTGGGATAAATTCTTGTATTCAAATTCTTGGTAGATAACCTTTCTAGTAATTTTTTTCTTTATACTGTGATCTTGGACTGATATATTTTAGATAAGCCTAAATATTTGAATGGATTATGTTGGAAATAAGTTAGTATTGTTTAAGGATAGAACTTTTTTCGATATTATTGATGGGATGTTATAGTAATGTAGTTTTAGAAAAAGGCCAACCTGCCGGACGGGCGACAACCCATCGCGTCGGACAAGGCTGTGGGAATCAAACCCACAACCGAAGTGCGACTAGCCTTTATCACATACCACTAGCCTACAGGAAGACCCTGGTTAGTGGAAAGTAGTTTTATTTTATTAAGCGGTATGATAAATAAAGTAGAAGTCCATTTTTGGAACCATATATGATTAAGCTCACCATAAGATGGACTTATAACTTTTTCTAACCTTTTATTTGAAACAGATGGAATGACCCATCATTCTATCACATGATTTGCTAAAACTTCATGAATAACAAATTCAACTTCATTTCTTTAAGAGATGAAGTGGAAATTGTTCAATTCACGAACAACAGTGAGATTGTACCAAAATCATGTAAGTATTTTTTCTAATTCAAAATTTTCAACTTTAGGGAAATGATATTGAAAACCAAAAATGTTTTCCTAGTTCTCTTATATCCGATGAATCAGATGGTACCTTAGATCATCACAAATTTATGGCTTTGTGATTGTTGGCTTTTTCATAGCCATGTTCTCAACCACTCTCCATCAGAACTTAATGTTTAGATTTCTCTTACATATCCATATTTTCACCTATGTTCTCCTATATGGAAACCCAATGATGAGTAACATTGGGTAATCGTTACGTTTCATAAATTAGTTTTTAAAATTAAGTTTTAGTATTCCTTTTTACGATGTAGGTTTCTATGAATAGTAAACAATTTATAACCCCGACGAATTTCGAGGGCGAAATTAATTTTAAGGGGGGTAGAATGTAACAACCTGAGATTTTATAAGATATATTCGTTTTAATTTCTTTCATATCTTCTGTTGTATGCTACACCAAGATTATCTTGCGCTATACGCAACACCGTATTAGCTTGCAGTATACGCAACACTAATCTTGGATCATGTTACACACAATTTCATTTTTTTTATAGTAGTTATTATACGAAACATTGAGTATATATTTATATTCAATGTATTTTGTTATACGCAAAAACAAAGGATTCGTGCACTACACACAACTCTGACTTGGCTTGCATTACACGCAATCGCGACCTTCCTCGATAGCGTGTGTTGTACGCAATACCGGGTTTTACTAAACAACTATATATTATTATAATATTATTATGAACTAGCCGTTATGAATAGTATTAAATAAATTTTTAATTTTATAACATTATTAGTCATATTAGACATTTTCGAGAACATGGTATAAGAACAAAATTAATTTTGTGGGTAAATAAGTATTTTTCAAAAAATGCAGTTTTGCCCCCTTTTGATGGCACACCCACTTTAAATCTAGTATTTGACATGTTTATAAGTTCTATTTTACAAAATAAAATAATTCTTTGGAATAAGGATATAAAATTTTACCTTGAATAAAATTTTCATGTTATTCTGATAACTTTCAAATTTTAATGAATAGTAAAAACATGCTAAATTTTAATTAAAAACAACTTTTTTCATCATAATAATTTATGTTGATAAATTATAATATTTAATGGAATTAAAGTATAAATAGATTATATTTTTACCATTTAATATAATGTATGTAATTAGCAAAGATTTTACCTTGAATTCGTAGGTTAAATAAATTCAATCTTTTGTAATGTTTTAAACAAAAACCCGTTTTCTTTCGACAACGAGATTAATTTTAATTTAATTTCTGTGACTTATGTGTATTGAATTTGGAAAAATGGATTCCATATTTGGAATCAGAGGTCCCAAATTATATTAATAGACAACTTTTTATTTTTGGGCATTATGAATAGAAACTACGGTAAATTTGTTTTACCATAGTTAAAGGTATATCGGGTAATTAAGGGTAAATATAAGATTATAAAATTACCCTAACACCTAAAAAAATCCTATTAAATTACTAAAGGTAGACCCATATCACCTAAGGGTCGGATTAGAATCATTTAATGGACTTTGTTCCCTGAAAATAACTTAATTATTATTAAAACCAAAGAAAGTGACAACATGTCACTCTCTTAAATATTATAAGTATATTAATTTTAATTTAGTGATAAACTTCATGAAACTTAAAACATGAATACTCTCCAGAAATATAATGAAATTATCTACATCATATCAAATTATTTATAATTTTAGGGATTAAATAATTATCATTAATTGTGACATAATAGTGATGTAGAAATTGTTTATCTAGTGAAAAATCAAGAATATAGTTTTTATTAAACTAATAGTGACCAAAAAAGGCACAAAACCCTGACAAAAACTTATTGGTCATGTAAATTTAAACCATAATCATCCAATGGTTGAATATTTGACCATTTGGAGCCTTATAAAAGCGATTATGACACTTATATTATTTTATTTTAAATGATGCCAAAGTTGTCACCTTCATAATTTAATAAATATAACAATTTAAATATTGTTATTTTAAGTTGATAAATTATAGTAAAAGTATTATTGTGAAAGGTAATGGATTTATCTTCATCATAGTATTTTATTTTTAATTTTTATGCAACAAATATGTATATTAAATAATTATACAAAAATGATGTAGTAATTATTTTATTAAGAGATAAACCAAATAAATGGTTTTAAAAATAATAAAATAAATATTATATGAACTATTTAATGTTCTACACTAATTTTATAAATACATATGACCTTTTATGAATCTATTAAAGTTTTTAGTTCGAACATATGTTCTGTATATATTTTATTTAAATTCAAATAATTGAATAGTGTCAAAATTGACACTATTGTTATTTTATAAAAATAACAGATTATAATTTTTTTTAAAATCACAAAGATATTTAAAAATTATAAATTTAGATTTATATGGTATAAAATGTTAAAAAGTATCCAAATATGGAAAATTCACAACAAATAAGTAATTATTTGTTATAATTTAAAATTTAGAATGTTATTACCACAAATAAAATTAAATTGATTAAATAAGGATAAATCGAGTTGGTAATGATTAAAATAAATTCCTAACATGTCTAAATTTTATTGGTTGATGCGATTACAACCCTATCTAATCTAATATTGGAATATAAGTCATTTTTGGAGGTTTTTAGGTGGGTTTAGATTTATTATAAATTAATATTTTTAAGATTTCCAAAGGTGCCCCTCTCCTCCCATATAAAAGGGCACGTCCTCCATCTCTTCCTCACACCAATTTTAGCCTTTAATCTCGGCCAAAAACCTGCCCATTTCCCTTCCTATAATCCCTATAAACATTTTAGAGGTCATGGTCTTCTTCAAAGACCAATTTTAGTACCCTAAGAGGAGGATTCAAAGAGGCGTGTCAAAGAAGAGGTAATATCCGTTACAGATTCTTTCAATTTTCTTTATTCTTCAACTTATTCTTCGTTAGTTGTTTGATTATGAAGTAATAAAATAAGTATCCCTCATATACTGATATATTATTATAAATATGAAATAACCCTATTTAACCTTCTATCCATCCTACGGAAAACAAAATCACTGTGCGTGCGTACGTACAGAATACCGTCTCCACGCCGTTGTGTAATCTGTTTTTCCACCAACACCTTACATGGATTGGTATAATGGTGTAAATAATAACTATACATGGTTATTATAACATCATACCGATTCTGATATTTTATACCATCCACTCTAATTCTATAATTATGGGAACGATATCATCGCTCGTGCGTACGTACGGACTACCGTCTCCACGACGTGATGAGATTCATTCTCCATGATTAACCATACAAGAATGATCATAAAGTTTATATAATGAATAATAATGAAATATATGAAATAATAATGCTAATGGATTTATGTATATATATATGTATGTTATCTATTTAGTTTCATTCAATTCCATAAGGAAATGAAAACAACGTTCATTCGTACGTACGACCTACCTTCTCCATGAACTGTGTATTTCATTCCTTTTATCGATCTATAATATATATGTATATGATGAATATATATTATATATAAATATTTTTTCACATTCTGGAATTATGTAAATCAGGATATAAGTAATAATATCAAGAAATGAAAAGTCGAAACACATACGATAAACGAAATGATTTTACCCAAAACGCTACTTTAACATGGAATTTACAAAAGAACTTGTAATATAAAGTCATAAGTGAAACATATATGATATCATAATAATGAATATGATTATTTAATATGTCAATGACAATATTTAAATCATTATACAGGAGGTTCGGAACCATACAAATCATATCGGACCTAAGGTAAGGGATAATTTTGTGAATCTCATTTTTATCCGAGATTGCTTATTTGTAAGTATTTACTGGGGTTATTGCAATCATCCATCTACATGTTTTATAAAAGTGTTTTCATGTATGTTTAAAGTACTTTTTACCCATTTTGACTTTTACCTCATGGTATGGAAGGAATCTTTCTTTTATTTACCCTACAAGGTACTTTTTGACTTTTCCGACAATAGTACGAGAAGAATGTTTTTTTAACATATACGAAATGAAAGGATTTTTACGGTTTTATAAAGATTTATTTTCATGAAGATTCCTTCAAAATATTTCATGACTATTTTCAACAAAATTTCTTTCTTTTAAAATTTCATGACGTTTTGTGAAAAGAAATTGATTTTGAAGAAGAAAGGATATTTTCCTCAAGAATTCATTTCATGTGTTTTATCAAAACCATTTTTTCATCTAAGATAACATTATTTCATATGTGTATGTTTCTAGTACAATGTCTCTATGATTTACATGGTTTCGCTTTGCTTATTATTAAATGATATCCATTTCTTTTATATGGATTATGTGATGATGAGATTATGTTTATGAAACCCATTTTATTCGTTGGGTTATTATGAATGATGTATGTTTATTTTGTGGCACAAGTAAGAATGATTTCATTATGAGATGGGTGGGACCTATATCTCCCTCCAATGCATTGGGTAAAGATTTATATCTCATGATATAGACTTTTATGGAACGACAAGTTAAACCGGTTCAGTAATACAGGACAGGAACGAGGAGTGAACTCGATTCAGAATGGGACTTTGTCCACTAAGATGGTCTTAGCAGCAATGCCTTGGCTACTATGGAAATCATATCATGTGCTTAATGGTTGCCACAATTACATGTTTTATTCCCATTCTATTTTATCATGATTGATGTTCCCTTATGGTATATGCCTTACGTACATCCAAGATTCATGTCTTTTCTCAAGATTTTGATATTTAGATTTTATGTTCAAGTTTTTTCATTCAAATATTTATGGATTGTTTTATGTTATCTATGTTTACCCTTTTTGGGCATTTGAGCTCACCCCTTTTATGTTTTATTTTACCCAGTAGATAAAGAAAGGTTTTAGGTAAGAAAAAAGGTGGTAGATCTTCATTGGGAGATGTTGAAGATCTTTCACCACGATTAGAAGATTTTATTCCGAGTTTCCAAAGACACTAAACTATTACAGTCCTTGTTTGTCTGTTTTTTTATGTATTAAGTATTACACAAAATTAATGTAATTTCCATGTATGTCAAGCTTCGGGTCTCTATAGTTATGCTTATAATTATTGTTTAGTCTATTTTTTTTGAATAATCAATCCGTTGTTCAAGATAATTAATCTAATCAGATAACATGCTGAGAAAATTTATGGTTCTCTTTTCGGTTGTCTTTGATCAATAATTTTAATGTCCAATTCAACCCAAATGATCATTGCAACATAAATTTTAGTAGTACACTCTTGAAATGTTCATTTTTATTAATATATATATTGATGTCTTCTTCCTCTAATTTATTGATATTAATATTATTGTCATGATGTATATTCAACTGTAATTTTATTTTTCCTTGATTTTTTATCCCATACACAATTCATAAAAATTTTATTTCATGATCAGATAACATGGTGCGAAAAAATAATTTATGAACAATAAAATTTCCCCTTCCCTTATAGTTCTGTAATCACAAATAATTTTTATAACTAACTTTTTTAATGGTTAGTGATTTTGCCTTGGAAGTTCATAATAGTGAGTGATTTTGGATTTTTTATGGTGGTTTCCTCTCTCTGTGTTGATTGAAGGATGTGTAACTTTTTGTGGTTTATAGTCTGGGTTCATAGAGGGATTTGGTCATATGAAACATGTTTTTTTGGGCATGGGAATGACCTTACTAAGGTGGAATGATTACCATCATAGAAATGATTTCTGTGAGGGGTGATGTAACCATGCACGAGAGATGCAAGAGATGATATTTTAGAAGAATATGGGGGCATAAATTATAACCACGATAAAGTAAATAACCATAATCTCAGATATGAATGTTTATCCAACTATACAATGTTTATACTGGTAAAAGAATGGGTTTTATGTCACTCCAGGTGGTTTTAGGGTTTCCATGAGTCCCACACACCATGTTCCCTTTTGTAAATGCCATGTAGGTCGATCCCACATGTTTTAGACAACATCAACACACAAATGAAATTTGTCCAAGGGTAACATGTTTAATACTCATGAGTACACTCAATTTATTATTATTCTTTTTGGATTTATTGTTTAATTTCACTAAGGTGTTATAATAAAACAAATATATAATTACATCATTATAATTTATTTTCTATATATAAAATGTTGGTATAGTCCTCTATGACATTAGATACAATTTTCATGTCATCTTGGGAATCATAAGGATATTATCTTGGTAGATATGAATTTATAGATTTGGAAAGGGATACAAAGAATTCAATAAGTTTATACACTCCCCCGGTACATTGGGTAATGATCCTCCATGAATGGGGTTTAGGTACTCCCCTGAAAGAATTTTATTGATTGGGTGAAATCCACTATATGATTGATTGATTTAGTATACTTGTGTATTTTTAGTCACATTCTTCCACTCATTGATTCATTACCCCCATTTGTTAGGGAATAATTATAAATAAGGTTTAGGTACTCCCCCAACTGAGGTTTACCCTACTTGATGAGGAATGGTCCCCCACCACAATTTCTAATTGGTTCCAAATATTTTATTAAAAATTGGTGTGTTCTGGTATGATAAAATTTCTTGGTAATACATGTCCCTTTTGTGTGAGGTTTTTATAGAGTTGATATGAATGTATAGGGACTTAATATAAATTTTTAAGTGTTCTTTATCCTATTTACTAACTTATCCTTTATTTGTAATTTAATGCATCCTATTGGGTATGTATATACTCACCCCTACATGGGTCATATTCCCCCTCATGTTTTTATGTAGATTCTACATAGTTTTTTGGAGACAACAATAGATGTGGTGATGGTAGTGTACGCTATTAGAGGAGTCTTGTGGTGTTTTTAATTAGTGGTTCAAAATTCTATGATGGAGAATTATAGAGTAAGTCTATTATTGTGGTTGAGGTTGGTATTTAAAATGGTATTTTAGCTCAATTATTTTCCACCAAGTTATAATTATTGCATTATTTTAGTATTGGTAATTTTAGTGTGTAAAATTCGTGTTATTTTATAGTTATAAACATGTCTAGTTTTCATTGTTATATATTTTTCTAAGACATGTGGTTGTATTTTTTTTGTATAAAGATTTCCATGTGAGTGATATTCCTACATGGAACTAGTCACCAACCATCAACCTATTAGGGGAGGGTTTTAGGTGGCACAATCACCCTATTACAAACCTAAGTGGGGTTTAGAGGGGTCATTTGGTGTTAGTATTCATTATTTTGGCATGTATAAACCTGTGATTACATCAAAATCGCAAAAAAAAGTGTAAGGAATCTTCTCCATTATTTTATTAAAGTCATTCTCAGATAAATGAATTAAACAGAACTTTTATCCCTTAGATACATGAGTGTATTCAAGATTACAATCTTAGATACTGAATATATGATGAAATTTATTGATATAACTATTTTGTGATGTTTCATGAAAACCTCAAGGGTAATCTAAATATATTTAGATCGCTAATCTTAAAGTATCATCACCATGATATTTCATCTAAAAATTACTTGCTAAAAATTGGTTAGTTTCACACAAAATGCATATATCATTGATGGAAAACTATATATCATTAGTATAAAAGACTATAAAAGTAAACTAATTCCCATATAAATTTTTATATGCACAATAATCCACTGCATTCATCTTGAAACCAAATTAAATAATGAATTTATGGATTTTTTGATAGCATTATTGAGACAATTTATTAGTACTATTGGTGGAATTTATTAATTCTCAAACCGTATTAATTTTAATTTATGAATTATAGTTTTTGTTACACCATATAAATCCTTTATTCATTGTATCAATTGATAAATATTGTATTAACATCAATATAATGTCACTAAATATTAAAATGTAACACTAGTTACATTATTTCTCATATATATTCTATCAAGGAAAAAAGATAAAAAGAGTATTCATAATCAATGCCATCATTTCATGTAAATCCAATTGTGGAAATACATGCTTTTTACCTTTCCATATTACCTTTTTAATCCATTTTTTATTAGATAAATATTTTTAACCAATGGGATTCACACTTTTAGTAAATGAGACAAGATCCCACACATCATTATCCTTCATCAAAACAATCTCTTCATTCACGACATCAATCCTATTTTGCGGGTTTGTGATTTCACTAGCTTGAAAGTGGATTATTTGATCATATTTCATCACTCCAATGTAAAATACATGTCCTTGGAGAAACAAAATACAATCATTCAAAAATATGTTTCCTCTCTCTACTGGATCCATATAATGGAACTAGATTTTGAGGCTGATGAACATGATATTTGGGAATAACCTGAGAAGAGAGTAAAATGATATTATCTTGATCTTGAATGGCTATTCCAATCATTATATAAATATTATAGAATGGTGATTCACCCTTGAGAGTGGGGGGGGGGTTGACCCAGTAATTAATTTTTACAATATATTTTTCATTAAAATTAACTTTTCTTGACCAGTTAGGATATGATACACTCTTATATAATTACCAAGACTCACTAGAATACAATAAGAAATGGATATATAGAGGCATAAGATTTTTACATGGTTCAAAATCAGTTTGATAACCTACTCCTTGGAGTTATTGGATATACAATGGAATCATAGATTGTATACTATAATAAAAAGTAGTTACACTAGTAATATTGTCAATTACATCATAGAATTATCCTTCCATAGAGAGTCAAACAATGCATTTTTATAATCCCACAGGAACAACTTCTTCTCGTGACCTAATACAAAAATATCATGCCTTAATTATGGTTTCTACCAATATTTTGGATGAATATATTTTTCTTGATGTGTTAAAGATGAATTAAATAGAATATTATAACATTTTTATGAATCTTGACAAGTGATAATCATAATCAACACCATTGGTCTTTCTCACTATCTCATTCATTTCACAACACCTTCATGAAACTGAGTCTCACTTTTATTTTAAGTATTTATCCATAAACAACATTAATTATTTTTTACATAACAATTATTGAACAAGATATTTTTTCATGAAAATATATCATTTTTCATGAACTATTACTTTTCAATATAAAAAATTTTATTTCATGAAATATCTGGTTTTGGCAGTTTTTTTACCAGGTAGCAATCCATCTTGATTCATATGGGTTATTTATGTATAATTAACTTATAATAGAAAATATTACACTGTATCCTTTCTAACTTGACACTTCACATTAGGATCTTAAAAAATTGTTTTTCTTCAAGTGAAAAATCATAGGATTCTTCTTCATTAATAGATTCTTCACATACTTCCTTTATATGTGAAGCTAAACTAGGGAACAAATAACTTTACTCCTAATAATATCCTCCCCAAATTTTATCACCCATCTACTATAAGAAAATGGGGGTATTTATAGGCTACTGTATTCTATATTAGACTCTTATAAATCATAAAAAAGGTTAAAACTTTATCATTTGAAGGCATCAAATATCATAGCAATAAATGATGATAAACAACACTACTAGATAGTGAACCATATGCTCATGCCACATATTATAACAACACTGCATGTAGATTTCGCATTCGCATTGTTTGTATGTCTCTAAAAACTCTTCACATAAACCTCATATACATACACTACAATCATTTTCATTGTCTTATAATGTTCTCACATAGTTATTTTTAGAGCTATCCTCACATATTTTCACAGTCACTATATGTTCACATACCATATAATTCACCATATAATGCTTGTATATTCACTATCCCAAATGGATCACCCCATGCTGAATTTGAATAATTCATGTTTACCCACAAACTATATGATTGGTCACATATTTTATCTCTATGTTATCCCCTATTTTATGATACATGTTTTCATAGAGAGCTTTCAAACATTGTATGAAAATATTTTTCCATTATCAATTTTTCTAACTATTTTAATATCTTGATTATCTAATATGGAGTATGATTGCATTTTTTATGTTTTTTTGTAAAATTATAGTCTATTTGATAACTATTTATGTGAAAAACCTAAATTCTATACTGGAGTATGATGAATAAATCTATTCCATTTCCTTCGCATGCCTTTGGATGTTTAAAAATAGTGAATAGTTCTCCACATAGTGTGTGTACCACATAAAACATTTCTTGGGATCTGTACTATTTAATTACTCGACACACCCCTCATACCATCATGAAAATCCATTGGGGTAAACCACTCTGGTGGTCATCTCATGGCACCCCACATAGTGGTTCGACCCTTCTATGTGCAGCCTCTTTCTCTATTTCCTGATGCTTATACTGAAAAAACACTGGTTTTCTTACATTTCTATACTCCCCTCTAGAGACCTAAATCTGACTGTCTTTAATGTTGTAAAGTACACTCATACATGACTTCTTTGCTGGATGACTATGGTTGCAATATATTTTTTGACAATGGCTTAGTTAAATCTTTACCAAATTAATAAAACCATATTTTCAATGGAGTCTCAAAACTTATAGAATTCTTCTCAACATATAAAAATCAACTTATCTAAACATCATCCAACTGATATTACTTTGGATAAATCATTAATGGTTTTTTAATTCAATCCATAGACAGTTAAACATCAATCTTACCTTCATATCATTCTTTAAAACCACTTCACATTATTCATGTTGTTAGCGATATTATATCTTGAAGAATCATAAAAACATATCTTAAATGTCAATTTAACCAATCCAATTATCTAAATTGAATCCAAAACATTCATACTGATGAAACCAATTCAATAAAAATTAGATGAAAACACATACAAATTTAACAAAAATTCCAAGGGTTATTCAATAAGTATTTTGGGATTTGTCATCAACTCCAACTCCTCACTTTAAAAGTCCTCAAATCACATCCTTTCTCAGAGAGAAATCTCTAGAAAAAAACTACATAACAAGGTAAGGTTTTTGAGATAATTATAACTCATGATGACAGGAAATTAATGTCCAAGTGACTTTGATTCTATCCTCACTTCTCATTCAATATTCTCCTCATTTTTATAAAAACCATAACTTCAGATATACTGATCATAATTGTACCTCTCCCCCATTTATAAGAAAATATACAGATTTTCCCTATTGATAACACAATTAAAATCCATGTGGGGGTCATAACAATACATCATCCAGTGAGAGGTTATGGATGACTATAATGTTTTATAATCAATTCAAAAAACCCTCTATTATAATAAATTTAGTAAAAATATACTCACCTTGATTTTTATTATATATATATATTACAGCCTGATATCACTACATTCCAATTTTTATTTGATGAAATGATATCAGATATCGATATTCATTTATACTGAATTTCATACTGGGTTTTTAGAAAACCCAATTAGGATTTTGTTATCAAAGGCTATTTTTAGTGTCTCTCTATCTCAAATTTTAAATATTATAGCAACACATTCTTCTAAAAAATATTTTAGAAGAATATTTAATAGATATATACTCTAAATAAGTTATGATTTGTTTTACTGGATTCTACTTTTTGTTGTACCTACCGACACTACACTCTCCTAGAAATAATGTTCAAGCTAAAGTGGGTCATCTTTTTGTATAATCACCTTCCCAATATGAATATTCAAATCCAAACATGTCCAAATATGCACAATGTTTATATAGTAGCCTACAATTTAGTGTTACTTTCACATATCTAAGTATTCTATTCGTAGATAGAAAGTGAGAATATTTAGGATTAAATTAGAACCATTCTCATAGATTCATTTCATATGTTATATTGGAATTAGATATTGTTAGATAAAGTGTCCTTCTAATTATTATTGTTAATTTGTTTTTGTTAACACTTATTACAGCTTCATCCATGAAAAATTTGGTACCAACATGAATCAGATTTTATTTTTTTGAATCACCAATGAAAAACATGTTTAAAAATTCTATAACATATAATTTTTGATATAAAAATTGGTAATCAGGATCTACACAATTTGAGATCCCATAAAGAATGTCATCTCACCTGGCATGGATATCTCAAATATCTTATTCATATGCTTCGAAAATGTAATGAGATGGGTTTTTACCTAAATGTTACTCAAATCAATTTTGATTTCCAAATTCCCAAGACATATCTAGAGGTAAAATAGTAATTTTTCCATGTATATATTGTTATAATTTTTTAAATTTTTTTGTTACTTCTGAAATATTAAGTTTTCCCCCAGGTAAAGCCTTCATGTGAATGTGAGTGTCACAAGTATTCGAAAAGAATATTATAATGTTATTACATTATTTTATGGAAAACATGTTTGTTTTTAAATAAATAGTGATATTTCATAAATGGGGACTCATATGGAAAATGTTAGAGAGCTAAATATTTTCTAAGGGGTGTTTTTACACAAGAAACAATGTTAGTTTTATTCAAATTTGGACTCCTAGGTTTTATATTTTGTAAGAAGATTAATTAAATAATTTAATAATTTAATGAATTTTTTAAATTCATGGTGAAACCCTATCCCATTTTGAATTAACCCTACATCAGTAACCTCTTTTGGGTTGACCATATTTTTCATTTGAAAAATATAGAGAGAGGAGAAGAAAGAATGAATGGTGGAATTTAAAATGTAAAAAAGATCATTATTTGATCCACAATAATATCTATGAATGGATTTACATGGTGATTAAAAATTATTATGTGACTATGATAAGGGAAGGAAGAATCAGAAATTTTCCATTGTGTTGGGTTTTGATTTATGTATTTATCAACTATTATTATGTCGGTGTGTTCATAAAGTATTTCATGACAATTTAATCTAGAATCAACAGTCGCCAAGCCTATATGTCTGGGGTTTAGAATTTAATTAATGAACACATTGATTATAATTATTAGAATAATTATATAACACTATTATATATTCATTAAATAACCTATAATTATTTTTTTCACCTACAACCGTCGAGGAATATTAACCTTGGTGTTTTATGCCTTTCCCTCTTCATTTTATATAAACTCATCAATTGTAATCATTTTGATCAGTGGTTTGACCAAATTATGTCAACCAAATTCATCATGTGATCATACTTGGGATTTTTGGAATCACTATAGAAGGTTGATAATATTGGTTTATATTCTAAAGAAGGTTCTCTAATGATGAATAGAATCTAAATGAGGATCATGTGATGGTGGTTTCATGATCCATAGCATGGGAATGGTCAGACTTCGATGGGAGGTGAGGCTAATGCATTTTTATGTCACTAAATAGTTAAAATATGTTCTTTGACTTGGAATTGATGACGTAAAATGTGGACTATGAGTATTTTACGAAGATAATATAATGATATTAGTGGATTCAATGAAGAATATGGAGATGTGTTTTATATGCGATGTTTTTTGGAATTTTATGAATACATGACATGTGGTTTAGAAGAGTACATAACTTGTGCCTCACGATGTAGGATAAGGGTTTTGAGTGGGAGTTAAATAACACATGACTATGTGATTGAGAAAGATAAAATGATAACCCTATTCAACTTGCTTAACAAGTATAGGGAGTACACTCCTAGGGTCCCATGTGGCCCTATACACTATGTGTACAGGGACACGCCCCATTTACCTTCAGAGGCACATGGATAAAGTAGACAGTTTACACACTGAGTACCCCAGAGGACATGGCATGTTGTGTGACCACTCTACATTCTATGTTGTTATTATAAGACATTCCATTTGAAATGATAGATCATTTCTATGTGGATGAATTGGTACAACCCACCATTTACCCCTTGGACACACTGTGTATACACCCCTGACCATGTATACTTCTATCACACATGGATTTTCATCTCATTTTTCCTAGGAGGATTTAATATCTCACCCATTGGGACTAAGATCCTCCCATTGGTGTAGGTATTCCCCCTTATGGGAACAGGACTAGTATACTCTATATAAAAAATCAGAGAGAGTTGATATTTCCCCGGCATTTATAGGGTTGGGATCCTCTATATTTATAGTAGTATTTCACCCATCCATTGAGTTATGATGGTAGAAGGATCCTCAATTAGAGTAATTATTTCACCCATAATAATGTGAAAATGATCCTCCAACATCATATATGAGAATAACCATGTAGGATGTTAAATCTTACAGATGTGGTGTTATGAAGGAAAATGTAGTTTGAAATTAGAAAGATGAATATTTTAATATGGGATTTGATAACCTCTTATGACCATATTTGGGGATATTTGTTACCTACAAGTAGTGAGTGCTACTTCGATGAGTGAGTGTGCATCAAGGTTTAGCGGATTCCCCTTTCTTGGATTCTATAGGTGGTGTGGCTAATGTAATCAAATGTAGTACTTACATCTATGAGGCTTGTGATTTCTTTTCACCCTTGGGGTTGCCTTCATGATGTGTGGTTGTGGTTGGATATTGAATTTAGGCTTCCTGGAGTCTTCAGTGTTCTGATAACCACTTTTACTGATGGATATTTGATTTTAAGGATTTGATAATGACAATCGAAAATTCATAGCATCATTGAGTCCTCTAGGGTTTGAGTATTTCTGGAATTCATATTGGCTTCCCTTTGGGTACTTCTTAGTAATTAGAATATTGAAATGACTTATTTTTCTGTTTCTTTTTATGGACCTTATACTAGTCACCCCTTGTGCTAGAAGTCGAGTTAGATACTATTTATTTATCCTTTTATGGTATTTATGGTGTACAAATGAGTATTTTTATACTCAACCTTACATGGGCCTTAGACCCACATATGATATGTTGGCCAAGGTGGCACAGAGTTTAGAGGTTGATTTTGTGGGAGTGGGGTTGACATAGCTTTCTCAAAGCCGATGCCATGCTAAATTAGAGGACACAATGTTGTCATAGATTTGATGCCACTAGGAGCTGATTTTAGAATGATTTATTCATGCATAGATTCATATTTTAGTGAGGGAATCATCACGTTATATTTTTTTCAATTTACCTTTTAAATATATTGGGTGTTAATATGACCCCATATTACATTACTTTATTAAAAATTTTATCTGGTTCATTTTAGTATATTTTTTATATGTGTTTTTCATTAAGTTTAATTTATCAATTATATATATCCTAAACTCATTTATGGTAGTTTTTTCATTGGCAATATATATATATATTTATATATAGAAGGCCGCGATAGGTTAAGAAATTCTATATATGTTATATGCCTACTCAATGCTAGTCACAAGCTTGTATCATATTAGAAGTGAGTTTTGGGTAGCATACACAACCAATTTCTGGTTTAGGTGGGGCCTTAGTGGGTCGTTGTAATGACCTATATAGTTATTGGATATGATTTTCCTATAAAAATTTGACCTTTTCCATTTAGTGGCCAAGTTATTTGGTGAACTAAGGTTTGGTTTGGAATTATTAAGCTTTATACATACTAAAATTATGTTGTTTAAATTTGGTTTGATACTCGAGGTTGGTTCTTGGTATTTAGAAGGAATCTAGAGGAGTGCTACGTTAGCTCAAAGCCTTTAGAATCTACCAGCTAGCCGATTAAATGTGGATTATCCTAGGTGACCAGTTGGATATACATTTTGTAACACCCATATGTTTTTTAAAATATATTCTTTAAATAACTTTTTATTCTTCAGTATATTTCTTTGCACGTAATCATGAGTTTAAAGGAACTGAGAGATTCCCTTAATATAAAATTATCATTATATCCTAGACGATAAGTTAATGGGAATAATTATAACTAACTTATGAAAAATCATTATGAATTCATTGGGTATTAATTATTTATGAAAATATATATCAACTAGATATTTCAATTTTTGAGTGAATTACATTTTGTAATGAAATTAATGAGATATATGTGTTATACACTTAATATAATATTTTTGATAATCATCCAATGGATATTTTAGTCAAAGGATATTAATAAAACCTCATTTTCTGTATAAGAACCTATTTTTTCAAAAGGGTAATTTTACACCGTTGAATGGAGAACCATATTTAAATTAAGATTTAGATATAGTAATAATTTATATATGACAATGTAAGAACCCATGATTTTAGAACGGGTAAAAATCCTAACCCAGTATGAATTTTGACTTGTTTTTTAGAAAACTAGGAAAATCTGGGAAGTTCTGGAAATTTATAGACTTAACTATGTTTACTATAAAGTACAAGCCATGTATGGGTTATGCGCGTACCAGCTGTGTGCTCTCTAATTACATGTCCTGTGGTGACTGTGTATAAATTTCTTTCTACACGACGTGTAGTGTGGCTGGACACCATGTACCCTTGACCGTGTGGGGGCCATACATGGCGTGTAGGCCTGTGGGCTGGGTAAAATGTTTTTATCAAGTACATGTCATGTACTATTTGTACATTCCATGTAGAGGGGAAATGTATGGAGATATACATGGCGTGTTGGGCATGTCAGCCGGGTGGAGAAGTACATGCCGTGTACCCCATAGGTACATGCCGTGTAGTCAGTCGGCAAGTCCTATGTAAAATATCAGTTCTTATATAAACTGTACTATGATACATGAAGTGTAGTCCTAAGTACACGTTATGTTTTTTTCTCTGAAATGGGATGTAGCCTCGTTTTGAGGGAGAAACCCAAACCCTCAACGAGTTTGAGCGGGGAGAGCCAATCAGATCTCATTTTTGCACCCGATCGTCTATCTAAACTTTTTTTCAATCTCCATCAGATGTGTTAGAACCCCTTTAGAAAGGTCTTGATTCCTCTTAATCCATTTTCTTGATTAATGTTCTAAGATGATTTATATGGGTTTGAGTGGTTTTTATTATTTTTTAGATCTACCGTGTTTTAGAACTAATCGGAGTCTGTTATCGGAGGAGCATCATCATACTAGTACAAGGTAGGTGGTGCATACATTTTTTTTGTGTTCTTGTGGTCAATTTGGTGGTGCGGACTTCATCACGTTTTGGGGTATTTTTGAGCGGGAACCGTTTTATATACCATTTCTTGTTTGATTGTTTATTTGTCCTAGGAGATTACTTTGGGTATGCCATGTTACCTTCTTTTCATGAGTGAGGCCGAGCGAGTGCTCATTTCTCATCGGGGAATTTTGGCTGGGGGATTCCAAAATGGTTATAATTGAATTGTGTTGTTTTAAACTATTTATTTTAGTTTATTAAACTTTGATATGAATTGTTAGAGGATTTAAAGACCTCAATGATGGTATGGGACAACACTTAGTAAGTGTATTTCCACTGTTTAGTTTGTTTTTCCTATTTAAAAGTAATTCTTTTGATTTTATATGTAATTGATTAATTGCAATGTTGGAACGATTGAGGTTGTGTTGGGCATGGCCCGAATATTCTTGAGTGGTGCTGATCACAAGTTGGGCTTGGATCGTGTTACATTGGGTGGTCTTGACCCTGAGATTGGGGATCATGGACGTCGGCTTGAGGCAGGGTGACAATTTGGTTGGGCATGGCACGAGTTACTTGGATGGTGAGGTCGTCGGACATGAGCGACATGGTCGCACAATCACATGATGTCAGAGGTGTTGTGGCTTCGAAAATATTTTAGTGATTACCACTCTCCTTGTACTTTGAATACTGTGAACACAGAGAGACTCCATGATGAGGTGGTTTTGAAAACTCATGTGGGTAGAGGACCCCGTTAGTTGCGGTTTAGGTACTATTGGTTTGGCGGTGATTTTTATAGGAATCCATATGGAACGCAAGGAGCATTCAGTGGATAGCAGTGAGGCTATCAGGTTGGAGGGTAGAGGCTCGCTATTATTTGAGGGAAGATATCGCTGTCCCTCCAATTACTTTATTTGAGGGAAGACATTGTAGTCCATCCAGTTACTTATTTGAGGACAAAGATTGATATTCATTCAAGTTTCTATTTCTTGGGTGTGCCTTCATGAAATCGATACATGAGACACACGGTGTTTGGGGCACATGGTTCTATGTTATATGACAGAGACTTTGGCGTTGAACAAAGTAGGTGACACTTCCTTGTGGCTCTTGAGCACTAGTGGAGTTTATGTTTATTTGTGCACCGCACTGTTCACTGTTTTCCTTATAACTGCATGCCTGCTGAAACACTTATATTATATTCGCACCGTTGGGTCTACTAAGATTCATCTCACACCATGCATGGGCCTTCATGATGCGTGTAGACTTTATGGATTTACATACAGGAAATAGGTTAGCTTCAACAGTTAGACTACATTAGCTATCTTTCATAGAGATGGTATGGACCTTGGGGTCTCACCTAGATGTAGTTTACTTTGTTTTTCATTCCTTCCTATATCAGTTTGTTTACTTGTTTTGTAGCTATAGTTGGTTAGCCATTAGAGCCCCTTTACATATGGATATGTATGACCTTCTTTCAATGGCTGTTTTGTTGTTCAGTTGTAGTTACAAGTGATAAGCATGTTGTTTTGTTTACTTTCCAGTATTGTTGTTTATATTTATTGCTTCTACAGTTTATCGATATTGAATGTGATTTTTCTCTGCATGTCTGGTTTGAGCCTACTGTATCTTTCATTCTAATTCACTTTAATTATTACACTCAGACCTTTACCATTATTTTGGTCTGAGGGGGTATAGCCTTCCCACTATACCTATAAGACCCTCACTGCAAGTCGGTAGCATTTGAAATTTGGGGTGGTTCTCCTAAGGTAGTAATACCCGACCCGTTTAGAACTCTTCAGGTGGTTGTTTGGGTCTAGGTAGTTAAAAAGTTGTATCAGATGAGTTATTGATAGATATTTAGTAGCAATGTTTTGCTGGATACTAATGAGATTGAGGCTTCTCCTTTATTTCTTTTGGTTTTACTCTTTGGGATATGGTATACTGGAGATAGGTTGTTATTGGAACTGTGTTTCGATCTTGTGCTTGGGTGCCTGCAGCCCCAGGTATGAGGGATGGAACAATTTTCCATTGGTGGTAATTGCTATTTTTTTGTTCAAATTACATTTTATATGATTTCCACCTTAGTGGATCACTTGGTGTGTGATGTAATTGATTGTGATATTTGAACCTTGACCTGGTGTAGTAAGGGAGAATTGGACCTTGTCCTGGTATGGAAATGCTATATTTTTGGCATTTATTAAGCACATTTTTATGGTCTTTCAATTTCATAACTGCTCATATTCTTTTGGAAGTGATAATGTCATGTGAATAATATCAATTTCCATGGTTTGTAAGATTTGAAATGTGAATAGGTGAAATTCTTAAAAGAATTTCTTGTTGATTGCAATGTGTTATTCCAAGCTTTATATATTTGTAGAATTTCATGTGCTAGGGTATTTGGGTATGGATCTTGAATGAGAAGGCTAGTAATATGTTTGAGGTGATTTTGATCACCGAAATTGGGAGAATCGGTCATCGGTTTGAGGCAAAATTGGTATACAGGATGGGCATGGCCTGAGGTACTTTTGATACTTGGCTCTATTGAGGGTGGGTAAAGAGGCCATGAGGTTAGGATGTCATGGGTATGGGTTGTGAAAGGGGAGAGTATGGGTAGTTGTTATATGATTCCTCTTTACTGATTTCCTAATCTGTGTTGAGTATATATTATTATAGAGATATTTATGGGCTATCTGACTATTTATGGTATTTAGTAGGATTCTTTTAGTCAACACGGATGGAGCATCAAGCGGGAGATGGTACAGTGCCGCAGGACCTGGATCTTGTTCAGGATCCAGTGTTTGGTAGAGTATGATCTGCAAATACGGGATGAGAGATAGGAAAAGGTCTAATATCCAGTTCATATAGGACAACAACAGGGTTTGACAGCATTCATACCATGGCTCGATGAGTAGATCTGAGCTATGATGGTACATGTCTTGCAGGGGATTGATAGAGGCACACATGGTACAGATCCATCTATGGAATATCTGATGTGGGAGTTCCACTCACAGCACCCGCCACTTTTTCATGGTGGGGGTGGTCCAAAGGTGGCTGAGAACTGGATAGAGAGCAAGCAAGTGATCTTTGAGTAGCTCGAGATGCCTCCAGGGAAGATGGTTAAGTTGAAAATATACATACTGAGAGGAATGGAAAAGTGATGGTGGGGTGTACAGGTTTAGGCTGGAAAGCATGAGGGACTATCAAGTAAAGACTTTGAGGACAGGTTTTTCAAGCACTTTTACCTAGAGACACTGAGGTCCAAGAGAGATCAAGAGTTTTTGATCCTTCAGCAGGGATACATATCTATCATGGACTATGTAGATACTTTCACTGAGTTGTCTCTCTTTACACCTGGTATGGTAAGGGATGACTCGACAAGGGTGAGGGGCATCAAGGATGGATTAGGACTTGGAACATGGGTTTAGGTAAATATCATCTTCCTGGGTTCATTCTCAAAGGCGGTAAATCAGACACTCATTACAGAGGTAAGCCAGAGGGATAAACCCTAGGATGGCTCAGTGATTGCTTCAGGTGATTGTTCAAATAGCAGGAAGCGAGGAAGGGATGAGTTCCAGTAGGGCAGTATAGCCAGAGAATCTGATAGACCACATCTTATCAGTTATTCAGTGGATTTATTTCTGTGTGGATAGTCAGGACATGTACAGACTCAGTGCGATAGGCCTCCAAAAAAGTGTTGCTAATGTGGACATGTTGGGTTTCTTGAGAGGCTCTGCCGGTAGCCTTCTCAGATAGTCGGAA
This sequence comes from Viscum album, assembly GCA_963277665.1. NCBI lineage: Eukaryota > Viridiplantae > Streptophyta > Magnoliopsida > Santalales > Viscaceae > Viscum > Viscum album. Next base: position 1,360,102,268 of record OY728148.1, read on the forward strand.
GGTAGGGACAAGGACAGACAGTGGCATCTAGAGTTAGTTCAGGTTCGGTACCAGGAGAGGGTAGCTGAGTTTCAACTACACATGGAGGACACAGTATAGATAGTGGGACCCAGCTGAGGGGTTAGTGGCTGGTGACTGAAGCGACACCACAGGGAGGTCAAGCATCAGATAGTCATATATTAGGCCAGGTGCATGACGTAGAGCTATCAAGGGCTAAGCATGCTGGAGAGCCAACGACGGTTAGAGGTACACCACAAGTGTCGCCATGACTTTTTTTTTTCTTTTGGCATGACCTTTTGAGGCATGTCCGTTTTGAGTGCACAAGGTGCACAGGATTATTGTGGACCGACTAGATGCTGTCCAATGGGATTGTCGCCATATCAGGTGCTTCATATATATTTATATATACTTATGAGATGCATGGAATCAGGGGTATCAAGTATGCTTGTTACTTGAGGTTTCATGGGCATCGGGGCATCGAGGATGCGAGTTACCTGAGGTGATTTGGGAATTAGGGCATCAAGGATGTGGGTCACTTGAGATGAATGGCATCATTTTTTATGTTGAGTGTCCATGGGATATAGGACCTCATGGAGGCAAACAACGATGTAGGGTGGGATACGTTTGGGTGTGAGAAACTACACGGGAGAATGAATGAGGACCATGGGTGACAATGTGTCCCGAGAGGACCATGAGTCCGGAAACATGTCAGTGAACCATTTCTTTGTAGTTTTTTTAGGGTTGATACTGAGTTATGAAATTCTTAAGGTGGGGATCCACATGAGATATTTATCCAGAGCCATTGAGACCAGGAGAGTCCGGGTTACTTTTATCGGGGTGGCATGTTATGTGTCATCTCTGAGTTTCGTTTGATCGCTTAGGGATGAGCTATGTTAAGGTGGGGGGAATGTAGAACCTGAGTTTTTTGAATGGGTCAAAAACACGACACTGTTTGAATTTTCACTTGTTTCTGAGAAATCTTGGAAAATTTGGGAAGTTCTAGAAATTTCCAGACTACACACCATGTACACTAAAGTATTGTCCATGCATGGTTTAGGCGCATACTGGCCGTGTTCTCACCGTGTACATGTCATGTGGTGACCGTGTAGGAATTTCCTACTACCCGACGTGTAGTGTTGCTCGACACGCCATGTACCCTTGACTATGTGGAGAACATACATGGCGTGTATGTCTATTGGTTGGGTAGAATATTTTTATCAATTGCATTCCATGTAATCATTGTACATGCTCTGTAGAGGGTCCATGTACGAGGATATACATGACATGTTGGGGATATCAGTTGGGTAGAGAAGTACATGCAGTGTAGAACCCAGGTACACACTGTGTAGTCGGTCATAAAGTCCTCAGCGAAATATCAGCCATCATGTGAGTAGTAAAATTATACACGACATGTAGTCCGAAGTACACGCCGTTTATTTTTCCCTAAAATGGGCAGTAGCCTCGTTTTGAGGCAGAAACCCAAACCCTCGACGAGTTTGAGCAGGGAGAGCTGACCAGAGCTCATTTTTCCCCCTATCATCCATCTAAACTCCTTTTTGATCGACGTTGAATGCATTAGAACCCCCTCGGTATGTCCTTGATTCCTCTAGTGTTGTTCTTCTTGATTTCCATTTTTAGACGAGTTATAGGTGTTTGAACAGTTTTGATTCTTTTTTACATCTACCCCGTTTTAGACATAATTGGAGGATATTATCAGGGGAGTGTCATCGTACTAGTATGAGGTAGGTGGTGCATACCACTTTTTTGTTTTTTCATGGTCAATTGGGTGGTGCGACCTTTAGGGCTTTTTCAGGTATTTTTGAGCAGGATCTATTTTATCTGCTATTGCTTGTTTGACTATTTATTTGACCTATGGGATGCCTTTGGGTATTCCCTATTACCTGTTTTTCTTGAGTGGGGTCGGGCGAGTGGTCGTTTCTAATTGGGTAATTTTGGCCATGGGATTAAAAAATGGTTATAATTGAATTGTATTGTTTTAAACTATTGAGTTTATTTTATTAAACCTTGATATGAATTGTTAGAGGCTTTGATGACCTCAGTGCTGGAATGAGACAACACTTGGTTAGTGCATTTAAACTGTTCAGTTTGTTTTTCCTTTTTAAAAGTAATTATTTTGATTTTATATGTAATTTCTTAATTTCATATGATAGAACCCTTGCGGTTGTGTTGGGCATGGCCTGAATATTCTTCAGTGGTGCTGATCACAGGTTGGGCTTAGCCTAAGTTACATTGGGTGGTCTTGAACACGGGATAGGGCATCATGGACGTCATCTTGAGGCATGGTGACTGTCAGGTTGGGCATGGTCCAGGTTACATGGATAGTGAGGCCGTCATAATTGAGCGTCATGGTCACAGGGACAAGAGGTGTCAGAGGTGTTGTGCCTTGGGTACTATTTTGGTGATTACCACTCACCCAGAATATTGAGTAGTGTAACCATAGAGAGACTCCGTGATGATGTGGTTTTGACCACTCTTGTGGGTAGAATCCCCAATTAGTTGCATTTTAGGTGCTATTGGTTTGGGGGTGCTTTCCGTAGGAAGCCACGTGGAAGGTGAAGATCCTTTAGGGGATAACATTTAGGCTATCTGCTTGGGGTAAGAGGCTCTCCATTATTTGAGGACAGATATCGTTGTCCCTTTGGTTACTTTATTTGAGGGCAGATATCTCTGTCCCTCCAATTACTTATTTGAGAATAGACATCACTATTCCTTCGAGTTACAATTTATTGGGCATGCCTTCAGGACATCGGTACTTGAGACATACAGTGTCAGGGGGCACATGGTTCCGGGTTACATGGAAAATATTTCGACGATGGACAAAGCATGTTACACTTCATGATGGCTGCAAAGAAGCAGTGGAGTTTATGTTTATTTTTGTATTGTATTGTTTACTATTTTCTTTATAACTACATTCCTTCTTAAACCCTTATATTATGTACACACCATTGGGTGTTATCTGTAGGTTCCAGGTGCAGCGGAAGCGCGTTGGTGGGTTTGCCCAACTTTAATTTTAACGTTAAACAACGTTCAATCCGAGATCCGTCACGATATAAAATGCTGAATCTTTGGAATAGAGCGAAGAACGAAAAGAAAAGAAGAGTCTCGGAACCCTTGAGGAGGATCATCACATGTTGATTATAATTAATTTAATTAATTCATAGGAATTACCTTGTTGGAATTCTTTCTTCGTTGATGTGTCCGGTCACGATTCGGTGATCCGTCGTTGCGTCGTAGAATCCAAGTGTAGGATTCCTCTAGCGGTGATCCACACATGTGTCACGTATCTCCAGAAATCACCGAAGAGATCTCCGGGTGCTAGCGCGGAAGAACCTTCGCTTGCGATGTCCGCCTTCGATCGCCTTGATCCGGTGGAGGATCTTGTTCTTGTAACTTGAGGGCGTTCTTGGTGGAAAGGGAATTCTCTCTTGGCTTGAGAGTATTTCCAAATCCGTTGTGCACAACAATGGCTCTAAAAAAATGTTGGGGTTGCGAGGATATTTATAATCAGGTTTGAGGTTAATAGAGTTATGACAATAAATAAACGCGTTACACGTTTTATTTATTTCATTAACTCTTATTGAAAACCCCCATGTCGAATTATTAATTCCTTGACATGCGCCCACGCTGATTATAATAAATATCATTTAATAAAACAATATTAAATCCTCAAAATCCCAATTGGAAAAACTACACGGCATGTAATAATTATTACACGACGTGTACTTGTTTTTCATAAAACTACACAGCGTGTATATTTAATATACACGGTGTGTACTTTTATTTTCCATTTTTCTCCACCACATTTATTAGACCTTGAGTAATGACTATTTATTTCTTAAATAAATGTAACTGCATTACTCGCTAATAAATATATTATTTTATCCACAGTATATTCTCTCGAATAACTAGTGTCAAAATAAATGCGATCAGACATCCTTAAATAATTATTAAACCACAGTCGGGAATAATATTTATTTAACTTGTTAAATTGATATTTAACTGAGATACATGGACACACTTAGTGTGTGACCCTTTAGGCCTCTTTCTCAGTGGCATTAGGCTGAGCCTGCCTAAAGTCCAAGGTTAGCGTCTAGCAACACGCCAAGGCACCCATAGAGAAAGAAGTTAACGCCGCAATGATGTGTCACCTCCTACGAACGCTTACCGTGTAATATAATCCCTTTGTCTCGATATCTCCAATCAAGAGGGTTGCATGCTAGTGCCATCAACCCACGTGCTTGATTATTCTTTCTTTGACTACCCGGAATTGAACTTGCCCATACCTTACAATGGCCATGGATTTATTTAGGCAATATCAATTCCATCAAAGGGCCTGAGATATCTACCTCCGTTATGGAACGGAAGGGACAAATCCTTTCTCGCATTATCTATTAATGCGGTATTAATCGTGACACACCCAACGTATCCTACCTCACTACGAACAGCGTGTCGTCACAGTTTTCATCAATACATCTAAGTGCGCGAGTTGTAATACCCATTAATAATAATCTTAAAGTCTAAGGATCAATACAGACGTCCGTAGATAGGAACATCCAGTGACACTATGAAATGTGGATTTCTTACTGGCGGGTCTCGTTCTCATAATATCCTCCTGGATATTACAAAGGGCGTACACCATGAGAAGGTGCCTCAATGTTTTATGAGTCCTCACCCCTAATGACCTGTATTATCTGTGTCCCTCAAATAATATCATCCGGCCATAGAACATACATTCGAGAATAGTGTTACGACACTTTCGGGTTCTCATCATAGCAGGGATCTGCTACGACCCTTTAATGCAACAACTGTCCTTAGGACATTATCACATGACATGTCACGTAGAAGAACAATCAAGATGTGATAAGGCTTTTATTTAATGAATAAAGTACAAAGTAGTTGGTTCTAGACCACCAACTCCAACAGACTCCCACTTGGACTAGAGCCAACTGCTAACAACCTTTAACCCGCTAGCTCTCACATGATATTCATGCTTCTGCTGAGATAGGCCTTTAGTCATGGGGTCTGCCATGTTCTCTTCCGTGGACACTCTACTTACTGCAAATTCACCCCTTTGATAGAAATCCCTCAAGAGGTGATACTTCCGGAGTATGTACTTTGTCCGTTGATGTGACCTTGGTTCTTTTGCAAGAGCCACCGCTGCAGTATTATCACAATACAATGTAATGGGATCTTTACTGCTAGGCAACACATCAAGCTCATGGACAAAGTTCTGAATCCAAACATCTTCTTTGGCTGCATCAGAAGCCTCTATATACTCGAACTCCGCTGTAGAATCAGCGACAACTGGCTGCTTTGAACTCTTCCAGATCACAACTCCTCCATTGGGGCAGAAAACATATCCAGATTGAGACTTCAGATCATTCTGATCTGTTTGAAAGCCAGCATCAGCATACCCTCTGATGACAAGCTCCTCGTCTCCTCTATACACCAGGAATATATCCTTAGTTCTTATCAGATACTTAAGGATAGTCTTAACAGTAGTCAAATGCTGTTGTCCTGGATCTGCTTGATATCTGCCCACCATGCTCAGTGCATAGGCAACATCAAGCCTGGTACATAACATGGCATACATGATGGATCCTATAGCCGAAGCGTATGGGATCTTTCTCATCCTATCTTTCTCCTGTTGTGTCTGGGGACACATTTTATTAGAAAGATGTAAGCCATGTGACACTGGAAACAATCCCCTCTTAGATTTTTCCATACTAAATCTCTTTAGTATCTGGTCAATGTATGTACCCTGACTTAGTCCAAGCAGCCTCTTGGATCTATCACGAATGATCTTGATCCCTAGAATGTAGGCTGCTTCTCCTAAGTCATTCATGGAGAAACACTTGTTCAACCAGTCCTTAACTGACTGTAAGGCTGGTACGTCATTTCCAATAAGAAATATGTCATCAACATATACCACTAGGATGACGACCACATTCCCATTAAACCGCTTATAAACACATGGCTCACATTCATTCTTAATGAAACCAAATTCCTTTATGGCTTCATCAAATCGAATGTTCCATGACCTGGATGCTTGATTTAATCCATAAATGGATTTCTGCAAATTGCAAACCCGTTTGGCTTCACCTGGTGTCACAATCCCTTATGGTTGTGTCATATAGACATCTTCCTGAAGGTTCCTGTTAAGGAATGCTGTTTTGACATCCATCTGCCAAATCTCATAGTCATGGTAAGCTTCTATGGCAAGTATGATTCTTATGGATTTAAACATGGAAACTGGCGAGAAGGTTTCATCATAGTCAATTCCTTGACGCTGTCTGAATCCTTTAGCCACTGGCCTTGCTTTATAGGTGCTAACTTGACCTTCCATGTCCAGCTTTCTTTTGAATACCCATTTGCATCCAACATGCTTTACATCAACTGACTCATCGACCAGAACCCAAACTTGGTTCTGATACATGGAATCCATCTCAGAATTCATAGCTTCTAGCCATCTTGCAGCTTCTGAGCTTTCTACTGCTTCCTTGTAGGAGAGAGGTTCATCATTGTCCAACAATAATGATTCACCATCCTCAGTGACTAGGAAACCAAATCTCTCTGGTTCCCTTACCTCTCTTGAGCTCCTACGTAGTACTTGTGTTTCTGGAACCTCTTCCACGAGGACCTGTGGAACTTGTTCCTGTACCAACTCCTGTGTATCTTGAGCATCAACTTCGTCGATGTCAATCTTGCTCCCACTATCCTTCTTGAGGATGTGATCCCTCTCAAGAAAGACGGCTTGTCTGGCGACAGTCACTTTCTTGTCTTGGTGGTTATATAGGTAATATCCTTTTGTTACCTTGGGATATCCTATAAAGATACACTTCGTGCCCCGGGATGCTACTTTGTTGCCTGATAAGGCCTTAACAAACGCTTCGCATCCCCATACACGTGTGTGCGACAAAGTGGGTTTCCTTCCATTCCATATCTCGGATGGAGTTCCATTTTCCGCCTTAGTTGGTACTCTATTTAATGTGTATGCTGCAGTTTGTAATGCATATTCCCAAAAGGATAATGGAAGATCCACATGACTCATCATCTACCTCACCATGTCCAACAAGGTGCGGTTCCTCCTTCCACTAACACCATTCCACTGTGGTGTATAAAGAGGAGTGAGCTGAGATAGAATCCCAGACTCCCGTAGAAGATCGATGAACTCTTGGTTCAGATATTCTCCACCTCGATCTGATCGAAGCTTCTTTATCTTCTTACCAAGTTGATTCTCTACTTCATTCTTGAATTCATTAAATTTCTCTAAGGACTCTGACTTATACCTCATTAAGTAGACATAGCCATATCTACTCAAATCATCAGTAAAAGTAATAAAGTAAGAATATCCACCTCTAGTTTCTACTGGAAATGGTCCACACACATATGTGTGTACCAATCCTAGAATCTCTGTGGCCCTTTCACCTTGTCCACCAAAAGGCAGCTTGGTCATATTAACTTGTAAACAAGCGTGACATCTATCAAGTGGTTTTAGCTCAGTAGAGTCTAAATAGCCATCTTGGTAGAGCTTTGTCAAGCGCTTCTCGTTCACATGACCAAGGCGGTGATGCCATAACTGGGTGATGTATGAGTCATGTGAGTTTGTTTCGTTATCGATTGCCAACACTTGGTTTTCGTAATTTAATACATATAAACCATTATTCAAATGTGCCATACCATAACATACGTTGTTCTTATAAAGGAGACAACCCTTATTTCCAAACTTGAAAATAAATCCATCCATATCCAAACAAGATACAGAAATTATGTTCTTGGTAACACTAGGCACAAAATAACAGTTTTGTAAAACCAAAATCATGCCAGTTGTCAATGAGAGGTGATAGTCGTCAATAGCCAACACAGCCAGCCTTGCACCATTGGCAGCTCGAAGATCCACCTCTCCTCTGGTGATCTTTCTAAATCTACATGGTTCCTGCATTTGAATACAGATGTGAGCCCCACAAGCTGTATCTAATACCCAATGTGTAGAAATAGAAAGATTGCACTCGATAACGAACGCACCTTTAGCATCCCCATGTTTCTGGGTGCAGTTCCTCTTCCAGTGGCCCTGCTTGCCACATGCAAAACACACTGCTTCCCATTCCTTGCCCTGCCTCTGGATCTTCCCCTTCTTGGAGGGACTATGCTCGGGGGCTTTAGACCGTTTATAAGTCTTTGGCCCCTTTTCCTTGTCCTTCCTTTTCTTGTTCACCATAAGGACCACGGGTTTTTCACGCCCCATGTCCTTATCTACCTGGCGAATCAAGGTCAGAAGCTCCGATAGACTCTTCTCATTGCCGCTCATGTTATAGTTGACAATGAAGCTAGAGAAGGTCTTGGGCAATGATGATAGGATGAGATCTGTACGCAACTCATCTGGGAATTTAATCCCTAAGATGTCCAAGCGTTCAATGTAGCCAATAAGCTTGACCACATGAGGCCCAGCTGGTGCAGACTCTCTAAGATTCGTGGTAAACAAAGCATTGGGGATCTCATACCTCTCCTGTCTCGCCTTCTCTTGGTAGAGATCCTTAAGGCGAGACATCATGCTATACGCATCCATGTTTTCATGATGTTTCAAGATCTCATTAGACATGGATGATAGCATGAAACACTGGACATTTGTGGCATCATCCATGTGTTTCATGTAGAGAGATAATTCCTCATCACTAGCCTCTTTCCCAGGCGCAACTGGAATAGGCTCTTCCAGCACATATAATTTCCTTTCGTGGCGAAGGACGACACGTAAACGCCTCTGCCACTCTTGGAAATTGGTGCCGGTGAGAAGGTTTTCTTTTTCGAGTATGGTGCGCAATGATATGTTTGAAGTCATTTTCTTGCCGTTTCTACAATTTAAGAAGAACAAAGGTTTAGTACTTTATTATAAAAATTGACACAAATAAATAAATTAATACTTATTAGTCTCCCACTATTTTATCGAAATCCAATATCCCTCACCATTGACTTCGGAATATTATATTGCGTGAATATTCTAGTGGCAAGGATCCATATTGCCCTTCGCATTACCCCAACTAGGGTTGGTCAAGCAACTTGAAGGGTTTTAGGTAGGCATTCCAAATGCCAACTGCATTAACTCGAAGTTCCTTGATCCGCTGAGTGGACTCCCCAATCCTGAAATCCTTTTTGGATTTCCTCAACCTTTGCCTCTTGGTCACACCAAGTCCTGCTGTGGCAGTCAACCCTTGATGCGAACCAAGTCAAGTCAACCCAAAACCTTGAATTAGAATTCCATGATAATTGAAAGCACCCCAACTAGGGTTGGTCAAGCACTTTGAACTATGGTTCAATTATAACCAAGATTATGGAAGGTTATGCTGACTTAATATTTATTTTGAGGGATTTTATCCTTATACAGAAATTGACATTTTATTATCTTTGATTACATGCTTGTTAATATTAAGTGGGATATACTTAAGTGATTAACCATGTCTAAGATAATATTTACGTATAAGACAATTTTATTTTAGTTCCATCTTGCATGCTTGTTTAATTCATTAACTGTGTGATCGTGACAACACAACCACAATACATAAAACATGCAACTGACAGAAATAAAATAAATGGTATGATCATGAGCTTTTCTATTGGTTAGTTTATCTAGCGGTTGATAAAATAACCCAAGACCTAGGGAGAAACACCTTGATCCTTTCGGGTTCGTGTTTACAGCTTTCCACCTGTCCACCTTTGTATCTCCTTGGATTGGTTTCATCTTGGCTCCTGAATTGAGTCGCCTCCACTAGCTTGGGAGCTCCATCAATTACATATGCATTTATCTCACACGCAGGTAATGGGAAAAAAGGGGTTTTTACATAAAAGAATCCTTGGGCGCGCAGGCCCTACATATTAATGAGGAGATGGCTCGCATGCCAACAAATTTAATTTAAATAAATAAATTAAAAGAAACCATTCACATACAAAGGTATCGGTCTAGCTCATGATCATCCATACATGCAACGATATTTACGCATAAATAAAACTAGCATTCAATTCTTTAATCGTTCTTGTTTAAGATAAATCACGCTCGAATCAATTAATTATCTTTAATTAATCAATCCTTTTATCTTAAATCCCTTTTCTGAATTTCCTTGAGATTCTCATCCATCATAATTTTAAACAAATAAATTCATTTAATATTATCCTTGTACACAACTTGTACCTTGGAGGCAACCCGGCGAATTCCCATTTATTACGCAGATTTTAAATTAAACACATATATATAAAACACCTATCACGTGTTGTGCCTCAGCTTTACGCCTGCACCATGGTACACGTCTCAAGGGTTTGTATAATATAATAATAAATTTTAATAAATCTGCGTAATTTGGGTGAGTACACGGCATGTAGTTCCGACTACACGGTGTGTACTTTTTCTTCACTGTCCATCCGAAGTACATGCCCGGGGATAGGGCGTGTTAATTTACTTAGGAAATTTTCGGAGTACACGGCGTGTATAGTGGGACACACGCCGTGTAGTTTCCGCGTTACATGGTTTCCAGCCGGGAAGGCTATGTACGGAGTACACGACCCAACCCTAACCCGAAGGGACTACATGCCGTGTTCATTGGACCACACGACTTGTATTCGGGAAACCGTGTGCCACCAGTTTCTGGTCAACACACAGTGTCTTAAATTCTTAGAAAAAATCCAATACATGACCTGATTTGGCGGATCAATCAATGCATTGAACCTAGACTACACATTGTGTACTTCCGAATACACGCCGTGTATTCTGGTGTTATATGGCCAAAAACATTTGGATCCTCCGGATGAGTTCGTCTATTTTATTTTAATCAAAATTAAAATAAAAATCTGTTTCTGTGAGGTAAACGAGAAACGAGAGAGGAGGTACAGATCTCGATATTCAGATTTCCAGAACGATTAAACATGAATTGAAATAACTAAATTATTAAATGCGTAAATCACCAACAAAAAACTAAATAATTATAACCAACGATATAACCTTCCTTTGATACCACTTGTAGGTTCCAGGCGCAGTGGAAGCGCATTGGTGGGTTTTCCCAACATTAATTTTAACGTTAAACAACATTCAATCTGAGATCTTTCACGATATAAAACGCCGAATCTTTGGAATAGAACGAAGAACGAAAAGAATAGAAGAGTCCCGGAACCCTTGAGGAGGATCATCATATGATGATTATAATTAATTTAATTAATTCATAAGAATTACCTTGTTGGAATTATTTCTTCGTTGATGTGTCCGGTCATGATTCGGTGATCCGTTGTTGCATCGTAGAATCCAAGTGTAGGATTCCTCTAGCAGCGATCCACACGTGTGTCACATATCTCCGGACATCACCGAAGAGATCTCAGGGTGCTAGCGCGGAAGAACATTAACTTGCGATGTCTGCCTTCGACCGCCTTGATCCGGTCGAGGATCTTGCTCTCGTAACTTGAGGGCGTTCTTGGTGTAAAAGGAATTATCTCTTGGCTTGAGAGTATTTCCAAATCCGTTGTGCACAACAATGGCTCTAAAAAAATGTTGGGGTTGCGAGGATATTTATAATCAGGTTTGAGGTTAATATAGTTATGACAATAAATAAACGCGTTACGCGTTTTATTTATTTCATTAACTCTTATTGAAAACCCCCATGTCGAATTATTAATTCCTTAACATGCGCCCATGCTGATTATAATAAATATCATTTAATAAAACAATATTAAATCCTCAAAATCTCAATTGGAAAAACTACACGGCGTGTAATAATTAATACACGGTGTGTACTTGTTTTTCATAAAACTACACCGCGTGTATATTTAATATACACGGCGTGTACTTTTATTTTCCATTTTTCTCCACCACATTTATTAGACCTTGAGTAATGGCTATTTATTTCTTAAATAAATGTAACTTCATTACTCGCTAATTAATATATTATTTTATCCACAGTATATTCTCTCGAATAACTAGTGTCAAAATAAATGCGATCAGACTTCCTTAAATAATTATTAAACCACAGTTGGGAATAATATTTATTTAACTTGTTAAATTAATTTTTAATTGAGATACATGGACACACTTAGTGTGTGACCCTCTAGGCCTCTTTCTCAGTGGCATTAGGCTGAGCCTGCCTAAAGTCCAAGGTTAGCGTCTAGCAACACACCAAGGCACCCATAGAGAAAGAAGTTAACGCTGCAATGATGTGTCACCTCCTACGAACGCTTACCGTGTAATATAATCCCTTTGTCTCGATATCTCCAATCAAGCGGGTTTCATTCTAGTGTCATCAACCCATGTGCTTGATTATTCTTTCTTTGACTTCCCGGAATTGAACTTGCCCATACCTTACCATGGCCATGGATTTATTTAGGATATATCAATTCCATCAAAGGGACTGAGATATCTACTTCCGTTATGGAACGGAAGGGACAAATCCTTTCTCGCATTATCTATTAATGCGGTATTACTCGTGACGCACCCAACGTATCCTACCTCGCTGCGAACAGTGTGTCGTCACAGTTTTCGTTAATACATCTAAGTGCGCGTGTTGTAATACCCATTAATAATAATCTTAAAGTATAAGGATCAATACACACATCCGTAGATAGGAACATCCAATGACACTATGAAATGTGGATTTCCTACTGGCGGGTCTCGTTCTCATAATATCCTCCTGGATATTACCAAGGGCGCACACCATGAGAAGGTGCCTCAAAGTTTTATGAGTCCTCACCCCTAATGAACTGTATTATTTGTGTCTCTCAAATAATATCATCCGGCCATAGAACATACATTCAAGAACAGTGTTATGGCACTTTCGGGTTCTCATCATAGTAGGGATCCGCTACGACCCTTTAATGCAACAGCTATCCTTAGGACATTATCAAATGACATGTCATGCAGAAGAACAATCAAGATGTGATAAGGCTTTTATTTAATAAATAAAGTACAAAGTAGTTGGTTCTAGACCACCAACTCCAACACTATCCTACTGAGATTTATCCCACACCCTACATGGGCCATTCGGGACTTGTGTAGACATTATGAATTTAAGTGAAGGAAAGAGGTTAGCTTCAAGAGATGGACTACATTTTTTATCTTTCACGGAGATGATATGGACCTTGGGGTATCTCCTAGATGGAGTTTACTTTGTTTTGATATCTTTCCTATATCAGCATGCTTAATTATTTTGTAGTTATAGCTGGTTATCCATTGGCGCCCCATTATATATCGTTATGTATGACTTTCTTTAGATGCATGTTTGGTTATTTCATAGTAGTTACAAGTGATCAACATGCATTTCTGTTAACTTTGCGCTATTGTTGTTTATATTTATTACTTATGTTGTTTATCGATTTTCAATATGATTCTGCTCTGGGGGTCTATTTCGAGTCTGCTATGTCTTTCATTCCACTACATATTTATTATTACACTGGGACCTTTTCTATTATTATTCTACAAGGGGGCATAACCTCCTCACAATACCTATAAGACCCTCGCTGTTAGTCAGCAGCCGTTGGCATTCGGGGAGGTGCACCTAAGGTAGTAACACCTGACCTTTTTAGCATTGTTCGGGTGGCTGTTCGGGTCTGGGTCATTACAAAGTGGTATAAGTGGAGTTCTTGATAGGGATTTAGTAGCTGTGTTTTTCTCACTACCAATGATATTGAGGCTTCTCATTTATTTATGTTGGTTTTACTATTTTGGATATGGTAGACTGGAGATAGATTGTTATAGGAACTTGGTTTCTATATTGTTCTTGGGTGCCTGCAATCCCAGGTACGAGGAATGGACCATGTTTCCATGGGTGGGAATTTTTATTTTTTTATTCAAATTACAGTTTATTTGATTTCGACCTCAGTGGCTCACTTGGTGTGTGATGTAATTGATTGTGATATACGACCCTTGACCCTATGCAGTAAGGGAGAATTGGACCTTTTCATGGCATGGAAAGGTTGTTTTTTTGTATTTTGATTGGAACATTTTTAGGGTATTTCAATTTCATAACTGCACGTATTCTTTGTGAAGTGATAATGCCATGTGAATAATATCAATTTCCATGCTTTGTATGCTTTGAAATGTGAATAGGTGAAATTCATAATAGAATTTCTTGTTGATTTCAATGTGTTATTCCATGCTTTATATATTTATAGAATTGCATGTGGAAGGGTAATTGGGTCTGGCTCTTGTATAAGAAGGAATGTACTATGGTTGGGGTGATTTTGATCACCAGGATTGGGCGACTTAGCCATCGATTTGAGGCAATGTTGGTTGTCAGGACGAGCATGGTCTGAGGTAATTTTGATACATGGCTCTATTGAGGGCGGGTAAGGAGGCCATGAGGTCAGGATATCGTGTGCAGGGTTGCGATAGGGGAGAGTAAGGGTAGTAGTTTTATGCTACCTTTTTACTGATTTCGATATCTTCATTATGTATATATTTTTGTATATATACATGGGTTGACTGACCATTTATGGTATTCAATGGGTTCCTTTTAGTCGACACCGATGAAGCATCAGGTGGGAGATGGTACAATGCCACACGAGCAGGATCTGGTTCAGGATCCGGTGCTAGAAGAGCATGAGCTGCAGGTACATGCTCAGGGATAGGAACAGGTCTGTGATCTAGTGCAAGTAGGACAACAGCAGGATTTGGTAGCATTCAGACCATGGCTTGACGAGCAGCTCCAAGCTAGCATGGTACGTTAGTTGAAAAGGATTGACAGAGGCATGAGGGTATAGAGCCGTCTATGACATATCTTACGTGAGAGTTCCAGTCCCAACACCCGCCACTTTTTCACGGAGAGGGTGGTCCATAGGTAGCTGAGAACTACAAAGAAAGCATGGAGATGATCATTGAGCAGCTTGAGACACCTCTAGGGTGAAGGGTCAAGCTGAAAATGTACATGCTGGGAGAACTGGTAAAGCTCTAGTGGGATCTACAGGTTCATGCTCGTAGGCACAAGGGACTATCAAGGAATGAATTAGGGGACATGTTTTTATAGCACTTTTACCCAAAGACACTGAGGGCTGTGAGAGATCAAGAGTTTTTCAGCCTTCAGCTGGGAGACATGTCTGTCATGGACTATGAAGCCACATTCACTGAGTTGTCTAGCTTTGCACCTGGTGTGGTAAGTGATGACTTAGCAAGGGTGAGGTGCTTTGAGGATGGATTATGACATGCCATTGGTATCCATGTAAATATATTCTAGTTGGGTTCATTTTCAAAGGCGGTAAATCAAGCACTCATAGCGGAGGAAAACTAGAGGGATAGACCCCAGGTTGGTCGGGTGACGACTTCAGGTGATGGTTTATATAGCAGTAAGCGAGGATGGGATAAGTTCTAGTAGGAAATTTAGTCCAAGGACTCAACTAAACAAACTCGCAGCAGGACTTCAGTGGTTTTCTTTCTGTTTGGATAGCAATGACATGTTCGGACTCAGTGCTATAGGCCTCCAAAGGAGTGTCGGGCATGTGGAATGGTTGGGCATCTTGAGTGGTTCTGTAGGAAGCCTTCTCAGACAGTCATCAGGAAGGGACGTGGATAGAAGGTGGAATTTGGAGTTGGTTTAGGTTCGATACTAGGAGAGGGTAGCTATGTTTCAGCTACACACTGAGGACACAGTAGAGAAAGTGGGACCTAGATGAGAGGTCAATGGCTGGTGACTGGAGTGGCACTGCTGGGAGGTCAGGCATCATCGAGTCGTACATCAGGCTAGGTGCATGACGTGGAGTTTCTAGAGGCTGTGCAGGATGGTGATCCGATGATGGTTAGAGGTACACCGCGAGTGTGTCCATGACTTTCTTGTTTTATTTTTCCATGACCTGTTGAGGAATTTCCATTTTGAGTGCACGAGGTGCACGAGATTCATGTGGACTGACTAGATGTTAGTCAAGGGTATTGGCTCCATATCAAGTGCATGATATATATTTATATATATGTATGAGATCCGTGGAATCAAGGGCATGTATTATGCGGGTTATTTGAGGTGTCGTGGGCATCGGGGCATGAAGGATGCAGGTTACATGAGGTGCCTCAGGCATTAGGGCATCGATAATGCATGTCACTTGAGACGCATGGAATCAAGTTTTATGTTGATCGTCCATGGGATGCAAGACCTCATGGAGGCGGACACTACTGCGATTTGATATATGTTTGGGGGTCAAAAATGACATGGGAGGATAAATGAAGCGCATGGGTGACAATGCGTCATGATAGGACCATGAGTCCAGAAACAGGTTAGTGAACCCTTGCTCTATTGTATTTTTGTAGGGTTGAGGCCGACTTAGGATATTCCTAAAGTGGGTAGCCCCTTAAAGAATTTATCCAGAACCCTTGAGACTGGGAGAGTCTGCGTTCCTTTGATTAAGGTGGCATGTTTAGTACCATCTCTGGGTTTTGTTTTATTGGTTGGGGAAGGGCTATGTTAAGGTGGGGAGATTGTAAGAACCTGAGTTTTTAAAACGGGTCAAAATCCCGACACTATTTGAATTTTGACTTGTTTCTGAGAAAACTAGGAAAATTTGGGAAGTTCTGAACATTTCTAGACTACACACTGTGTATTTTGAAGCACATGTTGTGTATGGGTTAGGCGCGTACCGGTCATGTGCTCACTGAGTAGATGCCATGTGGTGACCGTGTAATAATTTCCTACTACACGGCATGAAACGTTGCTCGACACGCCGTGTACCCTTGACCGTGTGGATGCCATACATGGCGTGTAGGCCTGTGGGCTGGGTAGAATATTTTTAGCAAGTACACGCCATGTCCTATTTGTACATTCCATATAGAGGGTACACGTATGGGGATATACATGGCGTGTTGGGGATGTCAGCCGGGTAGAGAAGTACAAGCTGTGTACCCCCAAGGTACACACCATGTAGTCAGTTGGAAAGTCCTTTGTGAAATATCAGTCGTTATATGAATAGAAAAATGATACACAACATGTAGTCCTAAGTACACACTGTGAATATTTTTTTCTAAAATGGGTAGTGTCCTTGTTTTGTGATAGAAACCCTAACCCTCAATGGGTTTGAGTGGGGAGATCCGACCGAAGATAATTTTTTCTCCCGATATTCCTTCTGAACTCCATTTCGATCACCGTTGGATGCATTAGAACCCCCTCGACAAGGCTTTGATTCCTCTTTATCCATTCTTCTTGATTTCTTTTCTAAGACGAGTTACAGGGGTTCAAGATGTTTTGATTCTATTGCAGATCTACAATGTTTTAGACCTAATTGGAGGCTATTATCAGAGGAATATCATCGTACTAGTACGAGGTAGGTGGTGCATACCTCTTTTTGTGTTTTAGTGGTCATTTGTGTGGCGAGGCCTTTAGTGCGTTTTCATGTATTTTTTAGTAGGACCTATTTTATCTGCTATTTCCTTTTTGATTGTTGATTTGACCTATGTGATGCCTTTGGGTACACCCTATTACCTATTTTCCTTGAGCGGGGGTCGGGAAATTGGTCTTTTCTCATCGGGGCATTTTGGTCGGGGGATTCCCAAATGGTTATAATTGAATTGTACTGTTTTAAACTATTGAGTTTTGTTTATTAACCCTTGATATGAATTTTTAGAGGCTTTAAAGACGTTATTTCTAGTATGGGACAACTCTTGGTTAGTGCATTTCAACTATTTAGTGTTTTTTTTGTTTAAAAGTAATTATTTTGATTTTATATGTATCTTCTGAATTGCATATGCCGAAACCCTTGCAGTTGTGTTGGGCGTGGACTATATATTCTAGAGTGGTGATGATCACAGGTTGGGCTTGACCCAGGTTAAATTGGGTGGTCCTGACCATGGGATTGGGCGTCATGGACATTGGTTTGAGGCAAGGTGACTGTCTGGTTTGGCCTGCCTCAGGTTACTTAGATGGCAAGGCCATCAGATATGAGAGGCATGGTTGCAGGGACATGAGGTGTCAGAGGTGTTGTGTCTTGGGTACTATTTTGGTGATTACCAATCACCAATAACTTTGAGTATTGTTCACACAGAGAGAACCCATGATGAGGTGTTTTCGACCACTCGTGTCGGTAGAGGCCCCCGTTAGTTGTAGTTTAGGTACTATTGGATTGGGAATGCTTGACGTAGGAAGCCACGTAGAAGGTGAGGAGCCTTCAGAGGATAGAATTGTGTCTATCGGGTTGGGGGAATAGGATCACCATTATTTGAGTCCAGATATCCCTATCCCTTCAGTTACTTTATTTGAGGGAAGACATCGACATCCCTACAGTTACTTATTTGAGGACAGACATCACTGTTCCTCTGAGTTACTATTTCTTGGGCGTGCCTTCGGGACGTCAGTACTTGAGACACATGGTGTTAGGGGGGAACATGGTGCCAGGTTACGTGACAGTGATTCTGGTGTTGGATGAAGCAGGTGACACTTCATGGTGGCTGCCGAGTACTAGTGGAGTTTGTGTTTATTTGTGCATCATACTGTTTAATATTTTCTTTATAACTCCATGCCTACTCAAACACTTATATTAGGTACGAATTGTTGGGTGGCATCCTACTGAGATTCATCTCAGAACCTATATAGTCCCTTCGAAATGCATGTCGACTTTATGGATTTACTTGCTGGATAGTGGAAAGTTTCAAGAGCTAGACTACATTAGCAGCCTTCTATGGAGATGTTATGGACCTTGGGGTCTCGCAAAGCTGAAATTTACTTTGTTTTTCTTTTCTTCATGTATCAGCATGATTAATTGTTTTGTAGATATGTTTGGTTAGCCATTGGTTCCCCTGTACATATTCATATGTATGGCCTTATTTGGATGATTGTTTTGTTCAGTAGTAGTTACAAGTGATCAGCATGTTGTTTTATTTACTTTTTGATGTTAATGTTTATATTTATTACTTCCTCTATTTATTGATATCGAACGTGCTTCCGCTCTTGTGGGTTTGGTTTGAGTATGCTGAGTCTTTCATTCCACAGAATATTTATTATTAATCTCGTTCATTTACTATTATTACCCTCCGAGGGGGTATAACCTCACCACTATACTTATAAGACCCTCGCTTCTAGTTGACAGTCTTTGATGTTTGGGGACGTGTGCCTAATCTAGTAACAGTCAACCCGTTTAGCACTATTCAGGTGGCTGTTCAGGTCTAGGTCATTACAAACAACATGAACATGGTATTTTGAAGTGGGATGTAAAAATTTACTTTTGATAAATTTTTGTTATTTTTATGATAAGTTTCATGCATTGATGAATAGTAAAAATACCCTAAATATTAATTGAAATCAAATTTGTTCATCAAGATAATTTATATTGTTAAATTATAACATTGAATTGTTTTAAAGTATAAATGGAATATATTTTTACCATTTAATATAATTTATACCATTATCATTATTTTTACATTGAATTCATAGGTAATAACATTTCAACCTTTTGCAAATTTTTGACTTTTAAAACACGTTTTCTCATTTCAACAACGAGATTAATTTTAAATTAATTATATCAACTTCTATATTTTGAATTTTGGAAAATAGATTCCAGGTTTGGAATCATAATTTAAAAATTTGGTGAATAAGTACCTTTTATTTTTTGGACATTATGAATAGTAACTTCAATAATTATTTTATTTATCATGGATAAAGGGTAAATCTGGTAAATAAGGGTAAAAAATAAAAATTTAAAAATATTAAACTATCGTAAAATGTGTACTAATTTTATTGGATAAGATATTTACAACCATGGGAATCCTTGGGTCGATTTTGGGACCCCTTGTATTCACTTGGATGTGAAAATGAAATTTTATAAGAATTAATTTAAAGTAAAGATAATTATAACCTAAATACATATATTTTACTAAATATATTTTAATATAGGGTTATATAACTGATATCCATGTATATAAATATTCATTATAAAGATAGAAATATTTCCTAAATCATGGTATTTTATTTTTAATTTTCAGAAATTGGATAAATATAATTATTTATGACACAATTATGATGTAGTGATCACCTCCTTACTAAAAGATTCAAATAAATGAATTTATAAATACTAAAAAAATGTAATTTTGTTATTTTGATGTCATCCATGAATTTACTGGATGATACTGACATATTATATATGAGTTAATTCCATAGTTTTTATGGAATCGGGTTGTTATAATTTTTTTTAAAAGTCATGTATGAATAGGGTATTAAATTGACACAATTCATAACTTAAAACATAAAATAGTTTATTAAAGTATATAAAATTAAAAAAATCTAATATTAATAAAAATGGTTAATATGAGTCCAAATTTGTCATAAATAACTTTTTTTGGGTCTTTTGTCATGATATGGTAATTACATTCACCCTGAATGTGTAAATAACATCATATCACTGTAAGACTAAAAAGGGTAAAATAAGTGTTTAACCAAAAAGATAAGGATAAAAAAATATTCTACACTTTTCTAAAAATTATTATATGATAGGAATTCGAACCAAAATCATCTTATCTTCTAATTACAAATGATTTGGACCATTTTTAGTCGAAATGGAATTTATAATAAATTAATATTTTGAGAGTTTCCTAAAGTGTCTGTCACCTCTCTTATAAAAGAGAACCTCCTTCCTCTCCTCTTCACTCTATTTTATGGCTTCAAGATAGACAAAAACATTCCCATTTATCTTATAAACTTCCAAAGTTACATTCTATAGGTTCTGGTATTCTCAAAATACTAACTCTACTGCCCTAAAAGTAAATTTAAAGGAGGCACATCAAGGAAGAGGTAATCTCTTCTACCAATTCTTTGAAATTTATTTTTTCTTCTACTTTCTATTATTTAGTTGTTTCATTTTAAAGTAATAAAATCAGTATAATTAATACATTTATTTATTATTATAAATATTAACCAACTCTATTTAACCTGTTATCCATCCTACAAAAAACGAAATCATCGATCGTGCGTACGTATGACTTACCGTCTCCACACCGTCGTATAATATATTTTTCACCAACACCTTACATGGATGGGTATAATTGTGGAAAAAATAACTATATAAGATATTTTAACATTATACTAATTATAATAAAATATACACCATACACTTCAAAGTCATCAACAATTTTGGGCACGATATCATCGCTCGTGCGTACGTAAGACTTACCGTCTATACAGTGAGATGTGATTCATTCTACATAATATTCATTAAACCATGACAATATAAATATATTGAATGAATAAATATGATATATATTATAATAATACATTTCTCTAAAGTATATAACTATAACCTAAAAATAGGAATAAGATCTTATCTGACAAAACAAATATAAGAACATAAAGCAGTTAATACCCGAATAACGAGTAACAATGAAATGTTACTAATAAAAGGATGAAAATACGATAATAAATGTTATCATAAATATTATTATGATTCAGTAATATATAGGTAACATTATTTAAGTCATCATACAGGTGTTTTAGATACATATAAATGATATCAGACTTAATGTAAGGTATATCTTCGCAAATATCTTTTTAATTCGAGATTGTTTATACGTAAGTATTTACTGGGGTATATTTATCATCCATTTCAATGTTTTACAAGAATATTATGATAAAATGTTTAATATTATTTTACCATACGAGGTACTTTTTTGTACTTTTCCAACAAAAGTACGAGAAGAGTGTTTTTTTAACATGTACGACATGAACATTTTTTTATGATTACATAATGATTTAATTTTTGACTCTTTCCATACACTCATACAAGTTTCTTTTCACATTAAATGATTTCTTCTAAAATTTTGTGATATTTTGAGGAAGGAAACCATTTTTGAAAAAGAAAGGATATTTTCATCAAAAATGAAGCTTGCCTGTTTTATCAAAATTATTTCCCATATAACATTAAAAAGCTTTATATTTCGATCCATATTATTAATTTTATTTTATTTTACAAATGATGAAATTATTTTTATGAAATCCATTTAGGAATTATGTCGTGATGGATTGATGTTTAGGAAACCCATTTTATTTCATGGGTTATGCTATAGTGAATGTTTTATGTTTTTTTGTGGAACACATAAGAATGGTTTTGTTATGAGATCTGTGGGACCTATATCTCCCTCCAATGCATTGGGTAAAGATTTATATCTCATGATATATACATGGATGGTACGACAAGTTAATCTGCTTTAGTGTTACAGGGCTAGAACGAGGAGTGAACTCTGTTCAGTAAGGGACTTTGTCCACTGGGATTGTCTTGGAAATGAGCCTTGATTAATATGAAATGATTTTCTATGCTTATCTGTGTATTCCACAAAATTTCATGTCTTATGTTATGACTATGGGATTAAATTTCACTTTTATGATTTATCCCATGACATGATACTGTGATATTTTATATGCAGGATAAGACTTTCAAATGTTATGTTTATATGAATATAATATGATCTTTATTTCATTTGTTTACACTTACTGGGAATTTGAACTCACCCCTTTATATGTTTCTTTTTTCTAGGACATGAATAAGGGTATTAAGTATGATATTCCAAAAAGGAGTCCAGTTATGATGAAATAAATGGGAGGAAATGTGGATGTTTTACAAACCAATTGTTTATGTTTCACAGTTTCTAATGACAATATACCTATACGGTACTTTCATGGTTTTGTTATATGTTTTAATTAATATATTTCAATTCTTAAGTAA
Source organism: Viscum album (assembly GCA_963277665.1). Classification (NCBI taxonomy): domain Eukaryota; kingdom Viridiplantae; phylum Streptophyta; class Magnoliopsida; order Santalales; family Viscaceae; genus Viscum; species Viscum album. The sequence goes on from OY728148.1 coordinate 1,360,124,930, forward strand.
TGTCAATGTATGTAAAGAAAGGTTCACTATACTTCTTATTCCATGGGATTAACACTATTTTAGGTACCTAGTTATACTCACCATGTATCCCGTGAGCCCAAAGAGGCCTGCCGGAGGGCCACCAAAAATACAACGAGCCTCGAACAACTATCTGAAATGGGGAATTGGAAGGAATTTGAATCTAGACCTTTACATATTTTCACTATCAAATTCACCAAATGATTTATGTTTTTTGGCCAATCCTAGGAGGGCCAAATGGATATACCATATTCCAATCCTCCCTCAGTTCCCTTTAATGCAAGATAATCCAAGGTAAAATCCATTGGTGAATTAGAATTAAATCCATTAATTTAACCATATTCATAGCCTCTTTATTGTTCTTATCTCATTTTGGAACATTTATCCAATTACATATTTTTTGTTCATTCCACAGAATATTGGAGAAATTGTCTAGGAGTGTAGTGAAATTAGATAAGTGTTCATTGAGGATTTCTCGTGACATTGACCACTCATAAATGGAAGTAGATATAGTGAAGGTTTGTTTTGTGATGAATTTAGTTAATAAAAATGGTTGAATTGGATGGAATTATCAATGTATTGGACATCATAAGTTAGGGATTTAAACTAGGGTGATGCCAAAGATGCACTGATGACCCTTTCGTTATTATTGATCGATAAATTTTTGAGATGATGATGAAAATTGATCATTTTGTTGATGGTACCATGATTTTTGTTTAATTATTTAATTATAATTGTGATAATTATTTAATTGTTCCTTGTGATATGAGAGAATACCTTAGGCAGTGAGGAAAAATTGCATGAGGATTTATGAAAATTGGATGAGTCATGAAAAAGAGAAGCGGATGCTTATGAGATATTGGTGAGTATGATATCTCTATTGTGGTTGGTGGGCCCTATGATATAAAACAATTTGTGTGTTTATGAATGGGTGTTCATGTATGTGTTCATGATTCATGGGTTCTATTCAAGTTACAGAGGACTCATAAACCCTAATACTAGAAAATATCATCGTTATTGAGTAACCAGACTCGAGATGAGTGATCTAGATCACTTTATGTGAATTGTTATTTACCGATGATGGTTTTTCCATGGGGAGATGATAATACTATGGATTTTGGGAGGAAATATAAGTTATAAGGGATTATAATGATATTTAGGTAACCTATAATTTATTTTATATGGGTAGTTATGTATGTGTGATAGAATCAAGATGTTTTTAGAGTAGGATAAGTCTTCCAAGCCCATATATTTATATAAAAGAGGTGATTCCTCTGATAGGTGGGTTAAATTCTCTCTTTCAGGAGACATAAGAGTGGACATGGGATCCAGTTATAAATCATGATGTCAATCTAGGATCTTCCAAATGTTTTTTGAGTTAGAATGTGAAACCAAGATTAAGAATTTACTAAAAAAAATTAAGAGACTTATGGTGAGTCCTTAGTAAGGGTATGGGGTTCCCATGGGGAGTGGAGTCAAGATTCCCAGTGAGTTTTGGTTTAGAACCAATTGAGGCATGGTTCAGTATATACCTTTTAGTTTTAGTGATTTCATGGGTAATAAGTTAGGGTTAGCTTTGATCATGTTATTTGAGGTAGCATAGAGGACTCTGGGGGATGCCTTATTGGGATGTATATGGAATGTGAAGTATGAGTGTTTATTTTGAGGCTAGGAATAGATTCATTGAACCAGAGAATTGTGTAATGGTAGTGAACTTGTTTATTACTTTCATGTGGTGTTCATGTGCATAACTTGAGATCTATTACTGATATGATCCACATGTGGTCTGTGTGTGTATTCATGATAACAATGCTTCATATGAATTGCATGTGGTTTTGTTTTAGCTATATGAATTTTTATTAACATGAAATTATTATAAACTACCTTATTATATCTAAATGTGTTGAATTTGAAGTTTCCCTATCTATGTAATTTATTGACTAGGTTGATCATTATATACTATTCACTCACTTTTAGGGGAAGTTTTGGTGATCTTGTTGATTTACCTAGATAAATGAGATTTTGTCGATATGTGATGTTTGTCTTTCCCCATAGCTATGAGAATGGGATGATGTCTGGTAATTGGTTTTCCCAAACACCATAAGATTAGGTAGATGTTTTGTGATTTCTTTTACCCATAGTTGTGAATTGTCTCTATATGAGTTCTTCTCTTAATGGAAGACATGACTATCCCATATTACGGGATGTGAGAAGTTGACTGATTGGATGAGTATGTTGGGTTTGATTATAAAAATCACTTTAGTATGGATCAAAATTAGGTAGATATAGTCACTAAGGACCTAAAATATGAGTATACAAGTATGATTAATTGATTGTTACTTTTTGAATTTATTTCCCTCAGGCATGCAACTTTATAAAAAATCATATAATAGTGGACCTTGGTGAGACCTTACTGATTTTATGCTCACTCCCCACATGGGAATCTCAAAGTGTGTAAACACATTATGTTTCCTTTTTCAAGTTTGAGCATAGTACCTAAAATGGCGTGGATTCAAATAGATTTATGGGTATATTATTTTTTGTGATTTGGTTTAGACCCAATTATGTGGTAGAGTCTCTAGTATATATTTTTTTCATTCCATTTATACCAGTGATTGCCAATGGTTTATCAATTGTATGTTTTGTGTCACAACATCATTTATGATATTCCATTGTGTTACTATTAAACATAATACTATGATTCCTATTATGATGCTTACTATTTAGTTATTTATATTAACTTTAAATTATACTATAAGGTCATAGTCACCCCATTATCTGTCTTAGGACATTTTTTCTAATTAGAATTATTTTGGATACACAGAGGCACACTTGAGCCCATGTGGCACACTAGATGGATCCATTGATTTTTTTTGAATCAAAATGTTGTATCAGATGAGTTTTATTCTATGATTTGGGGGACTATAGATATGCTAACTAGGATTGTGTTGGAACATTGGAAAGACCTCATACTACTGATCCATGAACACTTTTTTGAAAAGAGGTCCTAGATACCTGGGGTATGATATTTATATTCTTTCTTTGTGATTTTTTGATTAATTTGTTTCTTAAATATGATGGGTTACCAGAGATGTGTTTTTTTGTTTTTTTATCTTGGTCAATTTCTAAGAGGATATTGTTAATGCATCATGCTTGGAACATAGAATTTACATGACATGTACTAGATTGTATTGTATTTTTTGACTCTTTATTGGTGGTAGGTCATGTGGATCCTGGTGTAGAAAAGTCTCTAATGGTGGAATTAAGCCCCTTTTGTCTAGGGATGGAACCCTTAGTCGGTCAGTGTAAGTTTTTAGAACTTAATATTTATAACTCAATGAGTTTGTTTTATGAATTATATTCCATATTAATTCATGGGTAGGGGAATTGTTTCACCAAGAATGGGGAAACCATAAATGGTTATAGATAAAGGCATGAGAGAGATATATTGAGATTTTTTTATGGATTGCATGGATGAATTTTTCATTGAGGTCAGTGCTCAAGGGTAGGATAATTTATTCTTAGACATATATTTTGGGATTTGTTTCTCATTGGATGGTGACTTAAGATCATGTGTTCTTAGAACTCAGAGGGTTAAATCACGGATAGAAACTTACTGGTTTTGAATCCACATATGTGAGGTGGGTGGTGTGCGATGAAGATGAGTATATGGGAAATAACTACATTGAGGTGGAGTGTCAAGGATACTTCAAGTCATATAGAACTAACATGAAGAAAAGTATGGTCAACATGCTAGGCATGTGAGCATAGGAATAATGATACAAGAATCATTAAGGTATGAGTCAGGGTGTGTGATTGGGTTTCACCAAAGAATACTTATATTGGGTTTTTATGATACCGAATAAGATCTCGAGTGAGGACCTTTAATAAAGTTGTCAATTATTCACTCAACCTTAGATATAATGGAGTGATAATTAGCGTGAATTTATGGAAAAGGATTGGTATATGAAGAAATATATACACAGGGTATAAGGGGTTCATAGGTTTGTGGAAAAATTAGAAATTAGTCCTTATATGGGTTCAATAAGGATTTTTTTTGGTTTTTCATAACCCATATGATGAAATGGAAATAATGTGGTGAAGGTTTTTAGTAATATTCTCTCCTGAAGTGAGGTCAATGGTGAAATACTAATACATGTGTGGGAAGGATATCCAAGGATTTCATGATGAGATTCTAGAATGTCCATATGTGAAGTGGTGGCATTGGTAGTGGATTGGGTGTGGTGGAATGAATAATCTAGGATAAACCTTGATGAAGTAATATGATTGGCATAGTTGAAAAGGAGTGGGTTAGGAGGAACTACACAGGTGTATTGTTGGGAAAATAATGATACATAGAGATCAGTGTTGAGTTTATAGAGTGGAAATGAACATACTCCTATGGTGGGATGTATCATTTCAGACATGGGTAAATGATCTTCATATCAGAAGGATCATAGATGTAGGGAATAAATTCTCCATAAATGATTGACATGACACTATGGTGTCAGAGGGTGTTATATTCCATGTTATTTGGTTCCTCTGTAAATGGGAAAAAAATCAATACATAGATGTCTTATCAAGTGAGAAGGTACATTAACATTGGGCTTGAGGTGGTTTAGTTAGATCTAAGGCCGAGTCAGATTAGAAGTGTGTCTTTCTTAGGGTGACAGTGTGATGTTTGGAACAAATTTTTGGTTACCCAACCATGGTTTTAAATCAACTATCATGCATGGAATTCAGTGTATGTGTTGGGTGTCCATGGTATTCTGATGGTAGTTGAAGAATTTGGATTTAGTATCTTGGTTTCACATCGATGCATGCAGAGGAGTATTCTTGAAGGAATATGTCCTAAGGAGGTATTGTAGATGGTCTTGTATAATGGGAATGGTGTGGGGGGAGCTGTACAAGAAGGGTCATTTGGGATGTGTGTATGATTATTCTTGTCATTGATTTTATGGTATGATGGAATATTTGAGCATTGCTCAAGGATGAAGAGACATGTTGGATTCAGTTCAAAATCAGGATTGATAAGTAATGTTAGTGTTTAATTGTTGTTATATATTTGATTTTTGATGTGGTGGACCATTGGTGTTATGCTTCTATAATATAATCATATAGTGGGGAGCTCCATATCTTCAAATTAGTTTCTGCACGTAAATCCTTATAATTAGGATCACCACAAGCTTAGGACAAGTTGGTAATAGGCATCCTAGAATTATAGGAGAGATGAGTTTGGTGACATATATCACATTGTTTGTGTTAGAAAAATTTCTCGACTTGACTCCTAGTGAAAAGTGTGATTTGGTGTTTGGAGTTATGATTTGGATTTACTTCTAGTGTTCTAATAGGGAAAACGGAAAAGTGTCAATGATTTTTTGAATGAGTAGGTTGATAAAAGTGGTTCAATAATTTCCATGGATTCTAGAGAATGATAATAAGTATAGTGTGGAATTTATAAGGACACACATCATTACATGATGTAGATTTCTAGGGAAAATTTGTTCTTTTCCTTTTAGTGGACAATCCATTTTTATAGTCATGGTTTTGTTTACAAATATAAGGTTTAATATATTCAAAAAAATAGATGTGTTTTGATGGTCGAGGGAGAGCCTTAGTGTTCAAAAGGAATCCAAAGGAGGCCCGAGCATTCTTGTTGGCTATAAAAACACCTTCTAGGTGGTGAGATAGAACCGACTAACCAGAGGATTGGGAAGTAGCCTAAGTATCTGGATTGGGTCACTGACTAGCCGATGAACAACCACCAGCTTTCCAGTGGAATCAGTAGTAGCCCTGGTGTCCAGCTAGGCTCACTGGCTAGCCGGTGAGCCAAGTGTGTCTAGATAAAGGACCAATGGATAGCCTATGATCCCTAGTCATCTATTTTGTGTGGTGTTAAATAAGTAATTTTAATCAAGAGCCTTTTTAAATTTTACCATCAACCCCCCCAATATTTACCTAGTTTGGCTGACCCTGGGATAGAAAAATGACATGACCCTATTCATCTTTTTCCACCCTTGTTTCCCTTTTATATGAGATGATCCAAGGTGTAATCAGTTATATAATATAGTATTGTTGTTAAATTTATCTCTATCCATAGAATCTTTATTGATCTTCCCTCTTCTTGGGTCTTTTCTATTATCAGATATTTGATTTTGATACTAATAGATCTTGGTGAAATCATACAATGTAATAGGGGAACTAGAAAAATGTGAGTTGAGGATGTCCTATGTCATTAATCACTCACCATTGGAATGAGATCCTAGGATGGTTTATTATCCAAATAATTAAATTAAATTTTTTGTTTAATTGGAAAGAATTGTAGATGGATTGGATGTTAGAGGTTATGGATTTTAACTCGGTTGATTACATTTGTTTGCAAACCCTTCAAATGAGACTGATCAATAGGTTGATGATATGAAAATGATATTTCTAGTGATCTTATCATCATTTATTGGAATTAATTAATTAATTATAATTGTGATAATTAATTAATTTTTCTTTTTGATGTGAGATAATATCTCTGGTGGTGAGGTGAACTTGGATGAGGTTGTGCGCAACTTCGATGAATATGGGAAAGGCTAATATGAGGCTTGAGTGGGATCGAAGATAATGATATAATAATGACCCATACTTTACATGCATTTCTATTACTTAAAAATTGAATCATACATATAAAAAAACCATGAAAGGACCATATAGGTATAGTGTCTTTAGAAACAGGGAAACCTAAACAACTGGTTCATAAATCATCTACGTTGTCTCCGATTTATTTCATCATATCTAGAGTCCATTTTCGGCATAACATACTTAATATCATTCTTCCTAACCTGGGTAAAAGAAATCATACAAAAGGGTGAGCTCAAATGCTCAGTAAGGGGTAAACAAAGGAAATATCAATCATATCATATCTGTAAGAACATAACATTTTGAAAATCTTAACCTACAAAAGAGATCATAATATCATGACATGGGATAAATCATAGTAGTGAAAAGTAATCCCAAATAATCATAACTTAAAACATGATACTTTGTGACATACACACATAATCATAGAGAATCATTACTTAGTAGTCAAGACTCATTGCCAAGACTATCTTAGCAGACAAAGTCCATTTCGGAATCGAGTTCACTCCTCGTTTCATTCCTGTTTCACTGAACCGGATTAACCTTCCATTCCAGCCATGTTTAACTCATGAGATATAAATCTTTACCCAATGCATTGGAGGGAGATATAGGTCCCACCCGTCTCATAATGAAACCATTCTTATGTGTGCCACAAAATCATAATTCATACATCATAGCATAACCCATGTAATAAAAATAGGATTCTTAAACATCGTGACATCATAAAACAATTCTTATAAGATAAAGGACATCATAAAAATAATTCCATCACAACATAATAAAATAAATGTAATAATAGGGATAAAAACAGAACCCTATATCATCTTAGAAGGAAAATAATTTTGATAAAACACTTGAACTCCATTCTTGAGGAAAATATCCTTTCTACTTCAAAAACATTTTTTCATTTCTTAACATGTAATATAATTTTAAACTGAAAGAAGTTGATTACAAATAAACATGAAAAATTGTAAAGGAATCTTCATGGAAATAATTTTCTATGTAATCATAAAAAAATCCATTCATGTCGTATAAGTTAAAAAACATTCTTCTCGTACTTTGGCCGGAAAAGTCAAAAAGTACCTCGTACGTCAAAAGATTCCTTTCATATCAATTACTAAAAACTCACCAATGGGTAAAATTAGATTTAAACTATTGTAGATGGTTGGAAATAATATTAAATATTGAGGAAACATGGATTTGGATGATAAATATGCCCTAGTAAATTCTGAAGTATAAAAAATCTTGGATAAAAATGAGATTGTGAGATTTCCCCTTCCTTTAGGTTCGATTTGCTTCGTATGTGTCCGAACCTCCTTTATAATTATTTAAATAATGTAATTGACTTATTCCAGAATCATTTTCATTGTTATGATATCATATATGGTCATATTATTAGCTTCTTATTAGTAATATTTCATTACTACTTGTTATTCAGGTGTTTATTGATTTTTCTTCTCATGCGTGTTTTGTCGAATAAATTCTTATTCATCCTTTTAGGTTATATAAACCTCGTTTACAGAATTTTATTAGAGTAATATATATCATATGTATTCATTAAATTCATTTATATAATCATTATGCAATGAAGATCATGTAGAACGAGTCGCATCATATCATGGAGATGGTAGGCCGTACGTATGCATGAGCGATGATATCGTTCCCATGATCGTGGAATTGTATTGGAGTGTATGTATTCTATTTCAGAATGAATATCACTTTAAAATAATCATATATAGTTATTATTTACACCATTATACCCATCCAAGTAAGGTGGTGATGGAAAACAGATTACACCACGGCGTGGAGACGGTATTCCGTACGTACGCACGCGCGATGATTTCATTTTTTCATAGGATGGACAGAAGGTGAAATAGGGTTGTTTAAAATTTATAATAAAATATCATTATATGAGTGATACTGATGTTATTACTTCATAATGATACAACTAAATAAGAGGAGGTAGAAGAAGAAATAAATTTCAAAGAATTGGTAATGGATATTACCTCTTCTTCGACATGCCTCTTTGAAACCTCCTCTTAGGGCACTAAAAATGGTATTTGAAGGAGAAAATTACCTCTAGAATATTACTAGTGAAGTATAGAACCGAAATTGGCAGGGTTTGGCTGAGCATGAAGGCTCAATGTGGTGTGAGGAGGAGAGGGAGGATGTGCCCTTTTATAAGGGAGGAGAGGGGCACCATTGGAACTATAAGAAATATTAATTTATAATAAATTCCAACCCCACTTAAAAACCTACAAAAATGACTCACATCCAAATCCTAGATGAGATAGGGTTGTAATATCATCAACCAATAAAATTTAGACAATTTGGGAATTTATTTTAAACATTATCAACATGATTTATCCTTATATAATCTATTTAATTTTATTTGTGGTAATAATATTATAAATTTTAAATTATTATAAATAATTAATTATATGTTGTGAATTTTCCATAATTGTATACTTTATTACATTTTCGACCATATAAATTTTAATTTATAATTTTCAAATATATTTGTGATTTTTAAACGATTTTATAATATGTAATTTTTATAAAATAACAATACTGTCAATTTTGACACTATTCATTTATTTGAATTTAAATAAAATATACACAGAATATATGTTCGAAATAAAAGATTTAATAGATTTATAACATGTCATATTTAGCTAGAAAATTATTGGAGCACATTAAATAGTTAATATAATATTTATTTTAATAATTTTAAAATAATTTATTTGATAATTCAATCAATAAAATAATTTCAACATCACTATTGTGTCATAATTAATGATAATTATTTAATCCCTAAAAATTATAAATATCTTCATATAATGTAGATAATTTTATTATATTTCTAGGGACTTTTTATATCCAATGTTTTATGATGTTTATCACTAAATTAAAATTATTACCCTTATAAGATTTAAGAGTGTGACATGTTTGTCACTTTCTTTGGTTTTAATAATAATAATATTATTTCATGGTCAAAAGTCCATGAAATGAATCTAGTCCAACCAGTATGTGATATGGGTTGACTTTTAATCATCCAATAGGGTTTTGACAAGTGTTAGGGTAATTTTATAATCCTATATTTACCCTTCATTACCTGATTTACCTTTAACTACAGTAAATAAAAATTACAGTAGTTACTATTCATGATATCAAAAAAAAAAAAAGTAACATATTAACATAATTTGGACCCACTGAATCCAAATTTGGAATTCATTTTTCAAAATTCAAAATTGAGAATTTTCAGTAATTAATTTAAAATTAATCATGTTGTTAAGCAAATGGGTTTTAAAAGTTAAAACATTACCAAAGATTGAAATGTTTTTACCTATGAATTCAATGTAAAATTAATTCTAATGACAGAATGTTTATTAAATGGTAAAAATATATTCTATTTATAATTTCAAACCATTCAATATTATAATTTATCCATATAAATTATCATGATTAAAATAGTTTTTTTTAATTAAAATATAGTGTGTTTTTACTATTCGTTAAAATATGAAATTTATCAGAATAATATGAAAAATTTATCCAAAGAAAATTTTTATATCCTAATTCCAAAGAAGAATTTTATTTTTTCAAATTGAACTTATAAAATTGTCAAAAACTAGATTTAAAGTTGGTGCACCATCAAAAGGCGGGAAAACTGCAATTTTTTAAAAATAATTATTTTACCCGAAAAATTTATTTTGTTCTCATACCGTGTTCTAGAAAATATGTAAGATGAATAATAATGTTTTAAAATTCAAAATTCAGTTAATACTATTCATTATGGGTAGTTTATAATATTATAATAATATATTGTTGTTTAGTGATACTCGGTATTACGTACTACACACGCAATCGAGCAATGTCGCGATTGCGTGTAATGCAAGACAAGATACTGTTGTGTGTAGTGAAAGATTCCTTTGATGTTGTGTATAACATAATACATAAAAATAATATACTTCTTATAAAATATCAGGGTGTTACATTCTACCCCGATTAAAATGAATTTCGCCCTTGAAATTTGTCACTTCGTAACAAACAGATGAGGATACCTGTCCCTCATCATATCCTTAAGCTCTAATGTAGCTTCTTCTTATTGGTGGTTCCTCCATAAAACTATCACCAAGGGAGTGGTCTTGTTCCATAGAAATTTTTTACTACGATCCATAATCTCTATCGGATGTTCTTCATAAGAAAGATCTTGCTTCAGCGGTACAAATTATGATCTTAGTACATGTGAAGGATCAGGTATGTACTTTCTCAAGAGAGATACAAGGAAGACATCGTGAACTTGAGATAGATTCCATGGAAGCGCCAATCAGTATGCTACCTTCCCAACATGATCCAGTATTTCAAAAGGACTGATATACCTAGGGCTCATCTTTCCCTTCTTTCCAAATCTCATTACTCTCTTCCAAGGAGATATTCGTAAGAACACTTTATCACCCACTTCAAACTTTAGGTCTTTCTTTCGGCTGTCGGTATAACTTTTTTGTCGACTCTGAGCTACTGTTATGTGTTGTTGAATAGATCGGACCTTTTCTGCCATCTCATCAACAATATCTGGTCGTAATAGCTTTCTTTCCCCCACTTCATCCCAGCAAGTTGGAGTTCGACATTTCTTTCCATATAGAGCTTCATAAGGATCCATCTAAATACTAGAGTGAAAGCTATTACTATAAAAAAAAATCCACCAAAGGTAGGTGTTGATCCCAACAACCTTTGAAATCCATAGAGCATGATCTAAGCATGTCTTCTAGAGTTTGAATTGTTCTCTCAGACTGACCGTCTGTTTGAGGATGATAAGCAGTGCTAAAACTCAACTCTGTATCTAGAGTATGCTGAAGATTTCACCAGAACTTTGAGGTAAACCTCAGATCCCGATCAGATATAATAGAAAGTGGTACTCCATGAAATCTTACCACTTTCTTTACATATATCATGGCAAGCTGATCCAGAGATAAATATTCTCTAATAGCAATGAAGTGTGCCAAATTCGTAAGATGATCAACTATAACCCAGATAGCATTATTGACTTTGGATGTTTTAGGAAGTCCAGTGACCAAGTCCATGGGGATGTTTTCCCATTTCCATTCTGGTATGGGTAATGGTTGTAACATACCCTTAGACTTCTGTCTCTCAGCTTTAACTTACTGACAAACGAAGCATCGAGAGACATATTCAGCAACATCTCTTATCATTCCATCCCACCAGAAGTACTCTTTTAGGTCCCTATAAATCACTGTTCTTCCAGGATGAATAGATAATGAATAACTATGAGCCTCATCGAGTTGCTCCTTCTTTAATTCTGGGATGTGAGGTACATAAACCCAATTCCAAAACCTTATTATCTCATTGAGCAGTCATAATCCTTAATCATCTCTAACCATCATCTTTGGTGCATATTCAGCTCCCTTTGTGTGAAAATATACTTTAAACTTTTTTGATCAGTTTAAATATTACACCTTTCACCATAAAGATAATGCCTCCAAATCTTTAATGCAATGATTACCGCAGCTAACTCCAAATCATGAGTTGGGTAATTTTGCTCATGGATTTTCAACTATCGTGAGGCATAAGCTATCACCGTATATTTTTACATGAGAACACACCCCAATCCCTTCTTGGATACATCACTGTAGATCAGAAACCTTTCTCCACTAAAAGGCAGTGTGAGCACAGGTGGACTGGATAACCTTCTTTTCAACTCCTTGAAATTATCTTCACAATCCTCTGTCCACACGAACTTAACTCTTTTTCAAATCAACCTGGTGAGAGGAATCGATAATCGTGAAAAATCTTTCAGAAAACGTCGATAATATCCAGCCAAAGCAAGAAAACTTTGGATCTCAGTTACTGTTGTTGGTCTTGACCATCTTTTGATAACCTCTGTCTTTGCTGGATCCATATATATCGCCTCTTTTGAGATTATGTGACCCAAAAATGTAACTTTTTGAAGCCAAAATTCACACTTGGTAAATTTGGCATAAAGCTTCTCCTTTCTCAGGGTCCTCAATACAATTCTCAAGCGATCTTCATGTTCTTCCTTACTCTTTGAATAGACAAGAATATCGTCTATGAGGACTACCACAAACTGATCAAGATAGTCTCTAAAGACTCTATTCATTAGATCCATGAAGATAAAAGGGGAATTAGTAAGACCAAATGGCATCAATATAAATTCATAGTGTCCATACCTTGTACGGAAATCCTTATTTTGTATATCCACTTTTTTTACCCTTAATTGATGATACCCTGAACGAAGATCAATCTTGGAAAGGTATTGAGCTCCACATAGTTGGTCAAATAAGTCATCAATGCGTGGGAGAGGATATTTGTTCTTGATAGTTATTTTGTTAACTTCGTGATAATCAATGTAGAGTCTCATTGATCTATCTTTCTTCTTAACAAATAGAACAGGTTCTCCCCCAGGCGATGCACTAGGTCATATGAATCCTTTATCAAAATTATCTTGGAGTTTCTTCTTCAATTCCTGCAACTCAATTGGGGCAATTCTATAAGGTGTCTTTAAACTAGGTAAAGCACCCAGTGCGAGTTCTATTGAAAACTCAACTTCACAATTTGGTGTAAGACCAGGAAATTCCTCTAGAAAGGCTTCATTAAATTCCCGTACAATGGGTGTATTCTTAATTTTGTGTTTCTCTCCAACCATTTGAGATAAATAACCTTCATTTAGTGGAATCACAACCCATAAGATGGAAGAAATTTCAACTAGAAGGTTATGTTCTTCCTTGCATCGATAAACGATCATAGATTGATCTGGAATATGAAATGTGACTTCCCTTATTTGGAAATTGATATGAGATCCATATAAAGAAAGCCAATCCATACCAATAATCACATCAAATTCCACTATAGGAAGGATCACAAGATTTGCAGCAAGCACTTTCCCACAAACTTCAATCGGATAAGAATTATAAACTTTTGATGTGACTGTTGTGCCATTAGGGGTTGTCATAGCTAACTCAACATCTAATTGTTGAGGTAATATAGCGTTACCCTTAGAAAAATCTTCAGAAATAAAAGAGTGGGTGGATCCATAATCAAATAAAACATTTTCTACTTTAGAGTGGATGGTAAGTGTACCTTTCACCACTTCGTTATCGTACTCCCCATCGCTGATAGAAAGTGCATGTGACTTTCCTTTGTCTTTAGACTTAAGAGTTTGTTGACGTCGATCATCATCAACAAACCTTGGATTTGGGCATTGATTAGCATAATGCCCCATTTCCTTGCACTTGTAACATTGAAGTGTAAGAGGTGCACTCTGTGTAGCCTTTTCTTTGTTCAAATCAATAGACATATTCTTCCCATCATTGCGGCATTCAAATGCCCGATGACCTTATTTTCCACATTTGAAACATTTACTTGTCCCTTTAAGACAACTCCCTCCATGTTTATTTCCACACTTTGAGCATAAGGGAAAACTCATGTTCTTTTCAGTGTGATCTTTATATTTTCCTTTGAATTCCCTTTTCCTCTTCTTATCAAACCCATATGACTGATGGGTTACTCCAATCTCCATCTCAACCTTAAGAGGGCATTGAACAATTTCCTCGTAGCAATTGAAGTCCATTATGGCTAACGCCCTTCGAAGACTTGATTTTAATCCACTAAAGAATCGATCGATCTTACTCTCAGGTTGGATAATAATACTAGAAGCGTACCTTACAAGTCTTATAATATTTTCTTCGTAGGTACCGACAGATTCATCATCCTTTTTCTTTAGTTCAAGAAAATACTTCTCTATCTTTGTTCGAAGAATACGAGGGAAGTACTTATTGAAAAATAATTTCTTTAACTCATCCCATTCCATAGACTTAATTTCATCTCTTGGCCTCGTATTCTTGAAAATATTCTACCATTGATCAGCTTCAACTTCCAAATGATAAACGGCTAAGATGAATTTATCATGTTCAGAACATTGAAGAACTGAAAATATCTTTTCATTGGTACTGATCCATTGTTCAGCCACTAATGGATCAGTAGACCCACTGAATGAAGGTGGACGCTACCTCATGAAGGATTCAACAGAATGTTGCTCCTTCATTTGCTCATTTGGAAGTCCCGCATGATTCATTGCTTGAGAAAGTTGTGTGAGCATGGCTACAAGATTTTGCATTTCAGCTCCCATAACGTTTGGTTGCTCAGGGGGACAATCATTTCATTGCCCGTCGTATTCTGCATTAACACGGTTCCTTCGGGTTCCATCCATTGACTAAAACCAATCAACATAGTGTGAGAAACATTAATCATAATTGGAAAACCATATAATCAATAATAAAATTTCACACTTAAGGTCTTATCATAGGTTACTCATGGCCATTACTAAGATTGTGTTATATGCTTATACTTATCCTTAGAGTTCTTACTTAGGCTTTCACATCCTATTTTCCAAAGGTTGACTATAACTTTCCTCTGATTCCAACTATAATGACCCATACTATACATAAATTTCTATTACTTCAAAATTGAATCATACATATAACAAAACCATGAAAGGTCCGTATAGGCATAATGTATTTAGAAACTTGGAAACATAAACAACTAGTTCATAAATCGTCTACGTTGTCTCCCATTTATTTCATCATATCTAGAGTCCGTTTTTCCATATACTACTTAATATACTTCTTCCTGACCTGGGGAAAAGAAAACATACAAAATTTTGAGATCAAATGCTCTGTAAGGGGTAAACAAAGGAAATATCAATCAAATCATATCCGTAAGAACAGAACATTTTGAAAATCTTAACCCAGAAAAGAGATCATAATATCATGACATGGGATAAATCATAGTAGTGAAAAGTAATCCCAAATAATCATAACTTAAAACATGATACTTTGTGGAATACACACATAATCATATAGAATCATTTCTTAGTAGTCAAGACTCATTTCCAAGACTATCATAGCGGACAAATTCCATTTCTAAACTGAGTTCACTCCTCGTTTCAGTCCTGTTTCACTAAACCGGATTAACCTGTTGTTCTGGCCATGTCTATCTCATGAGATATAAATCATTACCCAATTCATTGGAGGGATATATACATCCCACCCATCTTTTAATAAACCATTCTTATGTGTTCCACTAAATCATAATTCATACATCATAGCATAACCCATGTAATAAAAATGGGATTCTTAAACACTGTGACAACATAAAACAATTCGTATAATATAAAGGAATTCATAAAAATAATTCCATCACAACATAATCAAATCAATGAAATAATATGGATAAAAACTGAACCATATATTATCTTAGATGGAAAATAATTTTGATAAAACACTTGAACTCTATTCTTTAGGAAAATATCTTTTCTACTTCAAAAACATTTTTCCTTTCTTAACATATCATATAATTTTAAACTAAAATAAGTTGATTAAAAATAATCTTTAAAACATGTAAAGTAAGCTTCATGGAAATAATGTTCTACGAAATCATAAAAAATCCATTCATGCTGTATAAGTTAAAAAAATATTCTTCTCATACTTTGTCCGAAAAGTCAAAAAGTACCTCATATGAAAAAATATTCCTTTCATATCTTTTACTAAAAACATACCAATGGGTAAAATTGGATTTAAAAAATTGTAGGTGGCTGGAAATAATATTACATATTGAGGAAACATGGATGTGGATGATAAATATTCCCCAGTAAATTATGAAGTATAAACAATCTCGGAAAAAAATGAGATTGTGAGATTTTCCCTTACCTTAGGTCCGATTTTCTTCGTAAGTGTCCGAAACTCCTGTATAATGATATAAATGATGTCATTGACTTATTCAAGAATCATTATAATTGTTATGATATCATATATGGTAATATTCTTGGATTCTTATTAGTAATATTTCATTGCTACTTGTAATTTGGGTGTTTATTGCTTTTTCTTCTCATGCGTGTTTTGTTGAATAAATTATTATTCTTCTTTTCTGGTTATAGAAACCTCATTTACAGAATGGTATTAGTGTAAAATATATCATATTTATTCATTAAATTCATTTATATAATCATTATGCAATGAAGATCATGTAGAATGAGTCGCATCACATCGTGGAGACGGTAGGCCATACGCACGCACGAGCGATGATATCATTCCCATGATCGTGGAATTGTATTAGTGTGTATGTATACTATTTTAGAATCAATATCAATTTAAAATAATCATATATAGTTTTTCTTTACACCATTATACCCATCCAAGTAAGGTGGTGATGGAAAACAGATTACACCACGGCGTAGAGACGGTATTCCGTACGTACGCACGCGCGGTGATTCCATTTTCCATAGGATGGATAGAAGGTGAAATAGGGTTGTTTCATATTTATAATAACATATAAGTATATGAGTGATACTGATGTTATTACTTCATAATGAAACAACTAAATATGATGAGGTAGAAGAAGAAATAAATTTCAAAGAATCGGTAACAAATATTACCTCTTATTCAACCCGCCTCTTTGATACCTCCTCTTAGGGCACTAAAATTAGTCTTTGAAGAAGACCCGGACCACTATAATATTACTAGGGAAGTGGAAAAAAGGAATTGGTAGGGTTTTTCCGAGATTGAAGGCTCAATGTGGTGTGAGGAGGAGAGGGAGGAGGTGCCCTTTTATAAGGGAGAAGAGGGGCACCTTTGGAATTATAAGAAATATTAATTTATAATAAATTGCAAAACCACATAAAAACCTCCAAAAATGACTCAAATCCGAATCATAGATGATATAGGGTTGTAATATCATCAAAAAATAAATTTTAGTCAAGTTGAGAATTTATTTTAATCATTATCACCATGATTTATCCTTATACAATCTATTTAATTTTATTTGTGGTAAAAATATTATAAATTTTAAATCATTATAAATAATTAATTATATGTTGTGAATTATCCATAATTGTATACTTTATTACATTTTCGACCATATAAATTTTAATTTATAATTTTTAAATATTTTTGTGATCTTTAAATGATATTATAATATGTAATTTTTATAAAATAACAAGTGTCACTTTTGACAATATTCATTTATTTGAATATAAATAAAATATACACATAAGATATGTTCAAACTAAAATATTTAATAGATTCATAACATGTCATAATTATCTATAAAATTAGTGGAGAACATTAAATAGTTCATAAAATATTTAATTTAATACTTTTAAAATCATTTATTTGATAATTCAATCAATAAGATAATTTCAACATCACTATTGTGTCATAATTAATGATAATTATTTAATCCCTAAAGATTATAAATAAATTCATATGATGTAGATAATTTTATTTGATTTCTAGGGACTATTTATATCCGATATTGTATGATGTTTATCATTAAATTAAAATTATTACACTTATAAGATTTAAGAGAGTGACAAGTTTGTCACTTTCTTTGGTTTTAATAATAATTATACTATTTTATGGTCAAAAATCCATGAAATGAATCTAGTCCGACTCTTAGGTGATATGGGTCGACTTGTATTCATCCAATAGGGTTTTGGAAAGTGTTAGGGTAATTTTATAATCCTATATTTACCCTTCATTACGCGATTTACCTTTAACTGTAGTAAATAAAAATTACCATAATAACTATTCATAATATCAAAAAAAATAAATGTAAACTATTAACATAATTTGGACCCACTGAATCCAAATAAGGAATCCATTTTTCAAAATTCAAAACAAAGAAGTTGCAGTAATTTATTTAAAATTAATCCCGTTGTTAAGCAAATGGGTTTCAAAAGTTAAAACATTGCCAAAGATTGAAATGTTTTTACCTATGAATTCAATGGAAAATTAATGGTAATTACATACATTATATTAAATGGTAAAAATATATTCTATTTTTTACTTTCAAACCATTCAATATTATAATTTAACCATATAAATTATCACGATGAAAAAGTTGTTTTTAATTAAAATATTGCGTGTTTTTACTATTCATTAAAATATGAAAGTTATCAGAATAATATGAAAAATCTATCCAAAGTAAATTTTTATATCCTGATTCCAAAGAAGAATTTTATTTTGTCAAATTGAATTTATAAACTTGTCAAAAACTAGATTTAATGTTGGTGCGCCATCAAAAGGCGGCAAAACTACATTCTTTTGAAAAATACTTATTCTACCCGAAAAATTTATTTTGTTCTCATACCATGTTCTAGAAAATATGTAAGATGAATAATAATGTTATAAAATTCAAAGTTCAGTTAATACTTTTCATAACGACTAGTTTATAATATTATAATAATATATTGTTGTTTAGTGAAACTCGGTATTGTGTATTACACACGCTATCCAGGAAGGTTGTGATTGCGTGTAACGGAAGCCAAGATACTATTGTGTGTAGTGAAAGATTATTTGGATGTTGTGTATAACATAATACATAAAAAAATATATACTTCTCATAAAATATTAGGGTGTTACAGATATCTTCTTTGAGGTTGGTGGCTCATAGGATACAAAACAATACATGCATTTATGTGTGGTTGTGTCCTTGTGTGTCCATTATTCTTAGGTTTGTCAAGAGTTATTGAGGACAGAGAGAACCAGATTCTATTCAAAGGGGTAGCATTGAGCCACCAGGTCTGGGACGAGTGCTCTAGAGAAAATTGGGTGTATTTTAAATTGAGAGGTCACTAGGTATCCATGGGGAAGTGATACTTATTTGGATAATGATAGACCATAATAGGCATTGAGTTTTTCAAAGAGATATGGGTAGCCTAAGATGGATTTATTAGAGCTATTGACACATTTTTGATGGACTCTTGATGTGATTAGAGTGGGATGAGGCCTATGGGACCTTATTCATAAATCAAAAATAAGATTCATCTAATAGGTGGGTTGAACGAAAACCATTAGATTTGTGACAAAGGACATAGGATAGAGTTATCAATCTCATGATTAGTTTTAGTGATTTGTAAAGTTGATTGAGGTGGCATGTGAGAGTACAACTGAGTATTGTGTGGTCTTGCTTAAGATTTGTTTAGTGAGGCCTTACCATGGATCTTGTGGTTTCCTTAGGGAATGGAATCAGGATTAAAAGTGGGTTTTGGTTTTTAGATAGTTAATGGAAGGGTCAAAGTATGCCTCTAGGATGTAGTGTCACAAGGAGTGAGAGGTGCAGGTTGGCATTGATCATTCAGTTCTAGATAGGCTATATAGATCGAGTGGATTCCCTATTGGATTGGATGTGACCTGAAAATAATGCGAGGTCTGCTGGAGGATAGGCATGGATGAGTTTATTCGATGATTCATGTGATGGGTTGTAGTTTTGTTCTTGATTTACATGTGATGTGCGTGTTTATACCATGATACCTATGCTTGATATTATTTTCATGTGGTGTGCATGTGTATCTATGGGACCTAATATTGATATGATTCTCATTTGGATATTTTTTGGTTGTGTGACTTATTCTTGGAAAGTCACTATTCTAAACTGCCTTATTGTAGCATAATTTTTTTCATGTGTACTATCCATATATATAAAATTGAGTGACTATGTTGATCTATATGGAATATTCTCTCCATTGGAGGTGGAGTGTGGATAATTTGATAGATTTCCATAGAGTTGTGTGATTGATTCGACATGTGAAGTGTGGATTTTCCCATCGATACAAGATAGGATCAACTTGTTGTTTTTGGTTTACTGCAGAGATTTTAGATTTGGATGATGTGTGGTTTGTTCCTTGACCTAGAGTTGTGAATTTGTTTGTTAAGAGTACTACATTTAAAGGATGGAATGAATACCCCTTTAAGGTGGATGTGAAAATATAGATGGCTGGCCAAGTACTTTGGGCCAGTATATGAAGCTCCTTCTAACATGGAGTTGAGGCATGTGATGTTGGTCACCATGTACCTGATATATGTGTATAAATATATGATTACTTGATTACTTCCTATTTATTTCATTTCCTTTGACATAAAAACATATATTATATCCTATATGAGAGACACATTATGAGACACTATTGAGTTTCTACTCACACTTTTCATGGGAATATCAGTGTCCATGCCATTCTTATGTTTAATTTTTAGATCAGAGAAAAATATGTCTTGTGGTTTGGTCTAGTGTAGATCAATGGGTATATAAAGACTATTAATGGGTTGAGACTTTGTGATGCAGTAGATTCTCTTTTATATTTTTATTTAAATTTTATTTTACCACATATCGGTCTAGTGGGTGATCAATTATATATTTTATGGGATGACAACATTTTTTATATAACATTGTGTTACTATTATACAAATTATTCAGATATCTACTGTGATACTTATTGTTTTGTTATTTACATTGTATTTATAATCTGATATGATGGAATAGCCTCCCCACTATCTTTTCCAAGACCTTACTACTAGGCGGTAGCCTCTAGTGTACTAGGAGACATTTTTGAGGCCATGTGACACACTATTCAGACCCAGTGATTTGGTCTAGGCATAAAAATTATGCCATGTTAGATTAGTATCAGAGGTGGTTTACTCCAATTATGGATATTGAAGTTAGTATTCAGGCATGGTTTGAAAAAGATATCCTAAGGAAATGTTGTTAAGGGGTCATGAGTGTGCAAAATAGACCATGGAAACTAGTATAGGAACGATGGATGATGTATCCTTTCTTCTGGAATCTGATAATGTGTGAGTCTTCCAATGACCATAATACATCAATTGTGTTGTATAAGTATTATTCATATGAATCATATATCAATCAGTTATGATATTCCCTGAAATTCTTGTTTCCGATCATCTAGATATGCTCTACCCTTTTCAGGTGATACCTATTGATTTTAGGATTCCACCTCGTTATATCCATATTGTAAGTGGAGGTAGGGATGTAACAAGATCACTCATGTGGTCATTCCTATCACCAATAGATATTGAGAGACAAGACATTATTTATTGAGACTTTTTTGAGAGGTGTTCTCATCCTGTGATTTGAGGAAGCCACTCTCCCCTTACATCTGAAGCAGATATTTATAATAGAGTGAATAGAAGTTTAAAATGGGTTGGTAGACAATAAATATAGATTTATTAATCTATATATATTAAAAAATATAGGGAACATGAGTTTTTTAGGCAATCCTAGGCCTTCAGTGGCAGGGGATCAACTAGAGTTTCAGACTCGTTTCTTCATTTGGTTCAAGATTATACTGGTTGATGTCGATTCATGTATTGAACATCCTATATGACATTGTTAGCTATTAGTGGAAGCTGTATTTATCGAACTCATAATTGGAATACTCTTTCATGTTTAGAGTATGAGATTTTATCATGAATGGAGTTCTTGGAAGAGGACATCCGACCTTTTACAATGTGGAACAATCATGTTTATTTACATGTTGGAGTTTGTGGGATTTGCTAGGTGTTTTTTGAGAATGTTATGTGACATATTTATTTGAGATTAGTGATTTGGGAGGAGTTCAAATAATGTGTTTTTTTAATATAGATTAACTTATTTACAATTCCACTTTTCCTAGAGTCACTCGTGGGAGACTTATCATTAATGAACAATGGTTTTGGGAAGGGGAAGGTTTTCTTTTCCCTTAAAAGAAATAAAAATATCGATTTGGATGGGATTCAACATTGTGAAAAACAAATATAGTCATATTATTTGTTTGAATCTTGATTTTTGAAAGAGTTTTTCAATGGATAACAACAGAGAGTGATAATGAATTGCTTTTTGGGTTAACACATGTAGTGGATACCTATTCTCAAGATACAACTAGTGTGAACCATGTTCTAATTATGTATTTATTCCCACAAAACCACATGATATTTTCACAAGATTTCACTATTCACATAGTGCCATATATCTGGAATTTGGATATTCTATTCAATCTATAGTATATATCTTGTTTATCTTTGAATATTCCACTAAATAAAAGGGTTATTAACTCACCCTCATGGTAATGTGAGTCTAACTTACATAGAGGATTATAAATTTTTGAGAGTGAATTAATGTTGCAGAGGAGGTGTGATGGTACGCAATTTCATATGAATTGGTTCCCCCTTGTAGTAATCATAAGGTGTTGGTGTTTATGTTTATAGGGTGGGTTTTATCTACAATAATGATAATTCTATATATATTAGTGAGAAAGACACCTAATATGTGGCAAGGAGATCCATCCCTTTAGAGGGTGTGTTCATTAATCCATGGTTGGAGAGAATATATTAATGTGTTATGTCAGATGAAAATACATACCCCACTATTAATATTGAGGAATACATGAATTATTTAGATAGGTGACCAAAAGTCATCCCTTGGAAAGATTCCAGTGTATTCCTCAACATATATCGCAGTTACGGTGAGTGAATTTATGTACTTGTGTTGTAGTGTATCAAATATTTCATTGAGATTATTCATAGGGAGACAATAAGACCTTTGGATTATTATGGTATGAAACTAGTATTCTTGGAGTGTCTTGCGCCTTCACAAACCAAGGCCTTAGAGGTTATATAGATTAGGGTCGAACATCAATTTCATGATACATGGTGCTTCTTATGTAAATGAATCTATGTCCATGAAAAGGGGGGATATTCCTCACCTTCAGTTGATGGTGGTATCCACATTCATTTATTTTTTGTGATGAACAATATTTGTGTGATGTAAACTATTGACCTTGTGACAACATGTTCAAATATAGAATACTGGAATGGTTTTCCTTATAGGTGTGGAGCATTCCACCCACTTCCTTAGATGGATAGTGGTCTACACCTAGTGCATGTGATGTGTATCAATATGAGAATACTATTCAGAGATCATTCTTCATTTCTATGTTCCATGGTGAGTTTCACCAAATGGTTTTTAGTTATACCCATCCCTTTTCAAACTAGGTTTGTATGGAGGAGGTGTTTAGTTTTATGGAATTTTGATGGTTATTACTTAGTTAGGTCATTTATTTCTGTTTGTTGCCTATATATTAGGTTTATCTGAATGGTTAAGACGACCCACTTTAGATAGTGGAAGGTCAGGTCACCCAGTGATTAGTGAATTAGAATTTATTAGTCGGCCGAGGTGGTTGATATAACTGACATGCTCATTAATGTATTTTCTAAATGACCGATAAAAACCTAATTAAGATATTTTTTACTATATGTGCATTAGTTGGGGATCATGATACAAATAGAAAACTATTAAAATATTGGTGTTGATGTTGGGTTGGAAGGATCATGTCTCCCCAATGCTATGAACTAGAAATGGTGGAGTGTGTGTGTTTTTGGATGTTTTTGGCATAAGATGATAATGTGAATCCAAAAAATCATGTAACCCAATAAATTTTCCAATTCCAACATGTAAATTCAGTTGAGTTCCTAGTTTATTATAAATGGGTTTCCCTATATGAAGACCAAATGGGACTCCATTTAAAAGGATGGTAGAAGGTCCCTCCCACCTATATTGATATTTTGGGGGATCATTTGGGGGTGATAGTTAGTGTTTTTTGGGGACTTTTATAATCCCTTAAGATATGGAAACATTAAAATGATATACATAGTATGAGTAGATCATGCCATAGGTGGAAGCACTACCATGTTCCTTCTTACTTAGAGGTTGAATGAGGAAACAATCTTCAGATATGAGGGGGTATATTCTCCTTTATATATTATGATGTAATGAGTTCACATATAGCTCACATATTTTAGGTGATATTATCTCATGATTTAGAGTATAGATTACATATGATTTCAATCTAGATTCGTGATGTTCATCATCCCCAATTATTAAAATTTTAAGGATAAAAACCTTTTAAGTGTGGAGAATGTAAGGTCTTGGGTTTTTACCCTAGTAGAACAAAAATATATTTTTTGATTTGATGTATTTGTACCACCCCGTGAGTGAAATAATAATTTTAACCTATAATAAACTCATATTAAAAATTTGTGATAGTTCTGTTGGATCGAAAATGTATGTTTTTTCATAAGTAAATCTTGTGTCTAAATATGAGTGTTGTAGAGATTTGAAAATAATATAATAAAAATATTGTATTATTTTAAGTATAGAATAATAATTTATAATGAAACAGAAATATATCTTAAACATATCCTCATATGGGAAAACTAAGAGTGTCGTTGAGTCCAAAATATGGTTTTTATGATAGACGTGATGTTATTTCTATTCGAATATAAATTATTAGTTGTTCACTATAGTGAACAGATTAGTTAAATAATTAAATAGTTCAATTGAATAATCTAATTTATATTCAATTTCTTGGAAATGTTTATTTAACACTCCATATGTATCCTCTCTAGGGTTAGAATCATTTTTCATTGAAAACCCTTAGATAGGAAAAAGTATAGGATGAATGTGGTGGGGGTGAATATGGATTGAGGAGTGTGATTTGATATAAAAAAAATGTTCCTGGATGTATATATGTGGTGAATAAAAATGAATTGTAGTTTTAAAAATGAATCAAAGCATCATAATTTCACTATAGAGGTTGGTTTTTTTGTGGACTGATCCCGGATTATGTTATCAATGAGATAATATATTTTTTCTTAAAAATAAAATATTGAATCAAGAGTCTATAAGATTATAATTTTTTGGATCATAAATTTATTTAATAACATGTGATTATCATTATTGGAATAAATATCTACCACAATTTCATCTGATTTTAATATCCTATAATTTATGGTTGGAACACCTACGAATATTTAGGATTATTCACTTTTGTGTTTTGTGCCTTTCTCTTTCAATTATAATAAGGATCATCAATAGTTTTTTATTTTAACCTTTGGTTTGATAGAATTGTGTATACTTTATTCTTTCTATGATCATAATTTGGATTAGGGAATATTTATTGTAGGTTCATAATTATGGTAAGCATCCTGATATAAGTTCCACAATGATAACAATATACTGAAGATGGATTGGGTAATGGGGGTTTTGTAATCTCTAGTGTGAAGATGATGAGCCTTTGAAAAGAGGCGATGATTATTCATTTATTGGATGATGATCAACCAAAATATATTCTTCAAAAGTAATTAATGATGTAAAGTGTTAATTTTTTATGTTTTGGGTTGTGATCATAGTTAAATCAGTGGAGGGGGTGAATAATTTGGAGATGTGTTGTTCGGTTAAAGCTTCTAGGAAATTCAAAACTACACAACATGTAGTTCAGAAGAACAAATTCCTTCTGTCTCATAATGAAACACTAGGGTTTTGAGTTGGAGATTAATATCACATGAACATGTGTCTAAGAAACATGTTTTAAGAACCATATATACCCATCTTGGTGTGTACAAGGATTATATTCCCAGTGACCTGTGACGCCCCACATGCTGTGTGTGCTGGGCCACACCCTGTGTACCTAAAGAGGTGCATGGATTAGGAGTACATGGTAAAAAATGATTAGCCCCATTGAAATGGAATCCATATGACCCTTTTATATATCATGTAGTTGGGCTACGACATGCCTTGTGGAATGGAAAATCAATGTTGGGTGACTTACTTGGGACAACAGGTCATAAACCCCTTACACACATTGTGTACATCCACTTCAGCTTGGATACTTTAGTTCGACACAAATTTTACTCTCATAATTCCAAGGTGGAGTAGGTATCTCACATATTGGGACTATGATCCTCCAAGGCGAGTCAATATTTCACCCATGCGAGAACATATATGAGATCCTACATTGGATTTGTTATTTCACCCACATTAATGGGAAAATAATACCCAAATACCATCCATGGGAATGATTGGATAGGATTCTCAGAAATCTAGATTAAAAGTTGGGAATGCATAGGCTATTTGAAACGTTAAATGATTGACATTGTAATCTAGGACTTGAGTACCCTATATGACTATATCTATATATTCCTTACACATGGGTAGTTTATAATACATCAGTTGGTTTCTGTGTGTCAAAGCTGAGTATACTCCCCTTCATGGATTCTAGAGGTGGCATGGATATTGGAAGCCTCTGTAGTGTTGACTTTTGTGGGGCTTTTGAATCCTTAGAAACATAGGGATTCTATTTGATAGGTGTTGTTGTGGTAGGTTATTGACATAAATATTTTTGGATTCTTCAGAATTTTGTAAACCACTATCTACACATTTCTACTGGCTATTTAGGATTTTATCTTGATGATCATAACTTCATAACAACCCTATGTCCTCTAGTTTTTTATAATATTAGGGATTATTTTTCACTTCCTCTCAACTACTCCTAAGTGCTGATAATCTAGACCAAACATGGATTTTTATTTTTCTTTATTATCCTTCTCCTAAACATTCCTTGTGTTAGGATTCAATTTAATTGTTGTTTCTTCCCCAATTTAGGGTTTTTTCGACATACTAGTAAGTATGTTTATAATCACCCCTTCACAAGTCTTGGTCCCATGGATGTACTGTTGATATAGGAAGTGCATAGGCCGAAGATGTATTTGTGGTCGTGGAGATGATATATATTGTTTTTTGTTGAAACCTATATAATTTGGAGGATGTGGTGGTTATAGAGATTCGGTGGTACTTAGAGATGATGTTAATTAAAGTTCTTCATGTGTAGATCCAACTTATAGTGAGGGCCGCTTCACCCTCACTAGTTGCCTGTTTTCCTTTCTCAGATATTGGGCATCTATTTTTTAAGTTTTTATATTATGTTATTATCCCTCGTTAGGTTTTATATTTAAATATATGTCTCATGGATGTGTTAAATTCATTTTATTTTACCATTCACACACACACATATATATATATATACCCTTCTATCATTTATGGTATATTTTTGCATTATAGATATATATATGTTGTAGGTTATGATAGGATTTGGTCTCCCATGTGTGTGAAATTCCTACTCAGTGATATTGACCAGCCACTGGCTTATTGGAAGAAGGTTTAGGGTGGAAAACTTAGCTTATCACTTGTCTATATGGGGTGAAGACGGTTTAGTTAATGTCAATATTGTCATCATAGAGACACTCCTTGTCTCCAACAAATATGAAGTTCTTAACATATATAATGACTTTAATTGGACCTTTGGAAATCTATCTTATATAAAGGTTGTTGTAAGACTTCCATTTTATGAACATCATGTTCTTTAAAAAACCATAAAATTTTTAATTTTTGGGTCTAGGGATGTATTCCAACACAAACAATGCTTTAGTTAACATACTGACCATGATTCCATCACTATAAAAGATATAACCATTGGGTTATTCAATATAAAATTCTTCTTCAAGATAACCATTTAAAAATGTGTATATCAAATCCATTTCACAAACCTTTTAATGTTTCTGTGATAACATTTCCATGATCATTTTAGTAGTCTCTATTCTTGAAAATGCTACAAATGTTTATTCAAAGTCAATACCGTTAATTTGAGAATTAACTTTCTACAAAAACCTGAATTTATTTATTGATACTTCTACTTTCTCATTAATTTTACTTATAAACACTAAATTTGTGTAAATCACATTTTAATTTTTAGGTCTTTTAAAAATAACACAAATGATGTTATTCTCTGTATGATCAAGTTCTTCATTCATAGCTTTTATACACTTGTCTTGCTCAATTTATTCAACTACTATACCAAGATCAATTTGTGAGATGAGTGAAGTTTTGTTTTCAAATATCAATATCTTTATAATTTTCATAAGAGACTATTGATTGAAAATAATATTTTAGGATTTAATATTTTTCTTCAATAAGTTATATTAGTTCCTCTCATTTACAACAACCTCATCTTTATCTCCATTTTTTTCAGAATCAATGTCAACTTTGATTAGCTCTTTATCACCTACTTAATCATTATGATACTCTGATATATATATTATAATTTCATTTTAATTTTCCAAGTCTTCTTCAACTATAATATTTTCCCTTTGTTGTAAACAATTTTTACATCTCAATATTAAACTAGATTTTGTATCCTTGTTTAAACATTTATACCCACAATAAATACATATGTATCCTATAATATCCCTTATTTTTCCTCATGTTCAATTTATATCAAATTTATGTTCTTAATATTAAAAAAACAAGGACTTCCAAAAACTGTATAATATTTAATAGTTAATTTTAACTTATACCACATTTTATAGGGGATATTTTGTGTCTTTATCCTTAGTAAAAACCTAATTTGTATGTGTAAAATAGTAAATAAAACTTCTTTTAAGAAATATGTTGAGATGTTGTATTACACTAACATATTCCTAACCATTTAAACTATACTTATATTATTACCCTATGTTATACCATTTTAACAGGGTGTGTATTGTGTGATATATATATGCATGATTATATGTTTATTAAGATACATTTCAAAATAATCACATATAAAATCATTACAATTATCTAATATTAGTTACTTAAAATTGATACCCATATCATTATCAATTTGTTTTATAACAATTGTGAATATTTTAATTCTTTTTATCTTGTGTTATAATCATGAAATTAGTCAAATTATTATAATAAAAAATGAATGTAATGAATTATTGATTACCTTTGGTAGACTTCATTCTCATGTAACCATATAACTCAGTGTTAATAAGCATAAGTAGTCTAGTAGATAGAAATTCCACAACATTATGTGAACATTGAGATATTTTTACCTCTGATAGGATTCATAGATGAAATTATTTTATCCCTTTAGCTTAGGAATATTTCTCACAATATCGTGTTTTCAATTTTTACTCACTCTTTTTTTGGTGAAGATGATCAAGCCTTGAATGTGATAAGATGTTTTCAACTTTGGAAGTCATGTACTGGAAATTTTTAGGATCACCAATTTGAAATATATTTCCATTTTCTCTTCTTCCATAGTTATGTATCCCTTATTCATTTATTATTTTGATGATACATGAATCTTTATTGAATACTATCTTATTTCCATCATCAAAAAACATGACTAACTCTAAGTAAATTATTCTTAATCCCTTCAAAAAACAATACATCATTGGATTTTTGATTTTGAGTTTCAATTTTTTGATGATCCAAATCCTTTGATTTTAAAGGAATTATCATTTCCAAAGTCAGTACTTTGCATTCAAGATTCTCAATGCTTCAATTTTTTTCTATCACCAATAATATGTAAGGAACACCCACTATCAAGTGTCCAAGGCATGGAACATTTACTAGTTTTATATGAAAATTTAACAAAGAATAATTCTTCTTCAATTATCATCAAAATAAAATTTCCTTTAGGACTGTAGGTAATTTTTTTAGGTATACTTTCATGAACTCCTCACCTTTATTACTTGATGATAACATATTTCAAAAATATCATCTAGTTAGTTAAAATTTTAATTTGTTTGTAGATAAGATGAATTTCTTATACCACTTGATTTCATGGAAAATATATTCTATTTTTCTTATTATAAAATTCTATAAGTTCAAGCCTTATGATTGGTAATGACATTTTACACCATTATGAGTTGATTTTGTGCCCAAACACTCCCAAACACTAGTAGTAACTCTAAAACTTGATCATCCATACTGATAATTGTTCATTTATGAAGATTATTTATACTATCATTCCATACACCTAGGATATCAATTCTTAGGAGAAATGATCTTCTCGAAGTATTCATGTGTTCCCTTAATGTATAAGATGGCTTAATATTGGTATTTGTGGTTCAAATTATTCCATATTTTGTTTCGGAACCCAAATTGTTACATGTAAAAAGTTTATTTTAAGATTTTTTAGTATGTTAATTTCTTTACCACTTTAAAACCCTCTTTTTTCCAACTTGTGACAATTCCACATTGATCTAAACTTCCTTGTTGAAGTCATATATAGTCTTCTTCAAATAAATATGATCATCAAGACACATAGAATGTGTATTAGATAATTCTTCACCTCTTAGAGTAGGTATCTATTCAATGAGTTTCACTATCTTATCCAAATTAACCGGTTTTAGTTTATATCTATTGATCCCGTCAATGTATACTTTTTCTTTCATATATTATTCTTTATTTCACTCACTATCTTTTTATTTTTTTCATTAACCTAATACCACTTATCCTTCAAGATATTGTTGTTTTTATCAAGAAAATATTCTAATTCATTCATCATTATGGGTTACTTCTCTATTTGTTTAATTTCACCATCTTTATTTATTAAATTATCAAAATATTTTTCTACATGGCCATAAAATTAGTTTTTTATTTTTACTGGATACCTGAACTAGAGTCATCTTGTAATTATTTTCTTATCAAAGATCTTATTTTACTTCTAAATAACATTTTTTCACAAAATTTGGTTGATTATTTTGATATTTTTTACCAATTATTTTTGTAAGGTTTCTCATCATTTTCATCCATTTGAGGTTCTACTAGAATTATTTCATCATGAAAAAAAAATGGCAATTGTAAAAAAATTACATGTTCTATGCACCGCTGGATTTTCAAATTTCTTTTAATGTTGCATTTCCTCTGATAGCCCGCGATTCGAAGACGTCGTGGGTGACGATGATGATGTATAATTCTTCTCCCAGGGATTTAATTTCCCTTTCTATGTATGGGGTCACCATTACTTCTATTTTGGGGGTGAAACTGTATATTTACTTCCGATACAACCATACAATTTGGATCATAGGTTTCTATGCAGTGGAATAGTGGGTGATCATAGTTATCTTTGTGATGATCCATCGACTTTTTCTCTGTCTGGTGGTAAATCTCATGCTCATGGGGGTTCATCGGGTAGAGGCCCCGAGGTGGTCAAATATTTCTCCTTGTCTCTTTCTTTGGATCTTGATATGGCGAATCCATGTAGAAATTTGGTCTCTTTTTCCCAGTCACCTCAATCTGTTGATTCGCGGTGGTCTTCCAATGTGGGTTCTCTATAGGTTTATCGTACCCCCTTCAATAGTGTGTTTTTTATACACGGATGGAGAGACTATTTGAGAACCATCTTGGGATCTTCTTGGAGGGGCATATGTCATTTCTTCTATCATATGGGAGCTCTACCTTACATTTGGTTCTTTTGGAGCCCCCTCCAGCGGGTTTGTTTCTGTTGGAGGCAGTCTTTTTGGGACCATAAATAATTTGAAAACCGAGGCAGTGATAATTATGATATAATATAAAGTAAAAAATGTGGGAATAATGAAACTATATGTAACTTGGAAAAAACCCTAAATAGAAATTGTAAAAACCCATAGGAAAATAGAAGGATCACTATGTGGTAAAAGTGGATACACACTCCCTCACTATTACAATAAGAAAACCCTCATTAAATATCTCTTGAATAAGTAGGTAAATAAGCCTCATAAAAATTTATCAAATAAGGGATCTTTTGGTGGTGATGAGACCATATGAAACAGATGATCTTTGGAATAGAGGAGAGACTCCTTTTATAGGATTTTTCACCTCTACCCAATGCCTTCTCCCACTGGATTAATTTGGGGGGTTGGCCACCCAACACACCATCTATGCACACCTCCCTTGGAAATCAAGTGGGAGGCCACTATCCAAGGACATATCTTCCGACACATCTCTCACATGAAGATATGATTAAGAATCAATCACATATCCACACATTCTTTCTATCTACCAAACATGCTGCTCAAGTATCTGCAAGGCTGGTCGAGGATCTGCACCATCTGAACTTATCAAAGTTAATCGACTTCATTAGGAATTCTAACAGATTTTCCTTTGTGTCACTATTATGCATATCCACACTTCCTTCCTCCACCTCATCTCTGAAAAAGTGATATTATACCCCAATGTGCTTCATCGTGGAATAAAAATATGTATTCCTTGTAATGTTAATGGAGCTCTGACTATCATAAAACAATAGAATATTCTCTTGTCTGTACTGGAGCACTTCCAACAACTTTTTTATCTAAATTGCCTCTTTTTAATCATGTGTAGCTTCCATGTACTCTCCCTCTGTCTTGGATAAAGCCACAACTGAATGTAACTTTTAAATCCAACTCATAACTCCTCCTGCATGAGGAAACACATAACTTGTGGTGGATTTCCAATGGTTTGAATCCCCTATGAAATCTAAATCTACATATCCTATGATAGTGAAATATTATCCTCTATAATATAATGCAGCATTTGAGGTCTCCTTGATATATCTCAGATCCTTTTCACTATGTTCCAGTTCTCCAGTCCTGGATTCGACATGTACCTAAAAAATTCTCCCACTACATGGGTATTTTCTTGTCTAGTACAAAAGATAACAAACATTAGACTACCCACTACTGATACCTATGGGACGCAAGACATTTCCATAATACCTTCTTCACTTTTAGGACTCATCGTGGTGGATAACATGAAATTAACAGGAATAGGGGTAGATATTAGATTAAATTTTTTATGTCGAAGCGTTTCAAGACTCTCTATAAGTAACAATTATGTGATAGCCAAATATTCTCATTATATCTATCTCGGTAAATTTTCATCCCAAAAATCTTGTTTTTTGGTCCCAAGCCCTTCATATCAAAGTCCCTAGCCAACTGTTCCTTCGTCTCCTGGATCTGATCATTTTTGGGGCCTACAACCAACATATCATCCACATACAATAGAAATATGACGAAATCATTACCATCCGAACCTTTGAAATATACACATGGATCTGAATGAAGCTTGCTATATCCAAGGCTCATGATATAGGAATCATATCTCTTGTACCGACACATTGACTCCTTCTTGAGACCGTTGCGATATTTTTCCAACCTTCAAACCATGTTCTCTATTCCATCTTCTGCAAAACCTTATGGTTGGAGCATATATATCTCTTCATCAAGATAACCATGGGGAAAAGTAGTATTCACATCCTGCTGCTCAAGATGTAAGCTGTATGTAGCACACATCTCCAGAACTAGCCAAACAGTTGTTAGTCTAACAAAAATAGGAAATATAACATTGAAATCAATACCTTCATTCTAAGAAAATATTTTGACCACCAATCTCGATATCTTTCAAAATGTTCATTTCCATCTCTGCTGATTTTAAAGACCCATCTGTTTCAGATAGCCTTCCGTCTATGAGGTAATGAATCAAGATCCCAAGTCATGTTTCTGTGTAGGGATTTAAGTTCCTCCTGCATCATCAACATCCATTAGGATACATCTTCACTCTGGGTCACCTCCACAACAGAATATGTCTCTATATCCTCTGTCAATAAGAAGTTTGCAATATTTTTCTCAGGGACATAATCTGAGTTCCATAATGGTGATCTTTTCTCCCAAGTTGACTGTCGTTGTCCAAACTCAACTGGTACATGATCATCATGCTCTGGAAATGCTTCATATGGAATTGATTCTTCCTTGGATTTTCCCTCTACTTCGACTATTGTTGTATATGTATTCTTATTCTCTATATATTGATTAGTTTCCATTTGCACATTTTTTCTTCAAAAATTAAATCCTTGCTGATGATAAATTTGTTAGTAGTGGGGTACCCAAAAGGATACCCCTTCACGCCATTATCATACCCCAAGATGTTACATTACGTGGATCTCGAATCCAACATCAATCTTTCCTATTCATTAAAAAATTCATATACATTATTTCCAAAATTATGTAACTATGAATAGTTCGTGAGTTTAACAGTCCACATCTCTATTGGTGTCTTCTGCTCAATCACCACTGAAGGAGATCTGTTGATCACATAACATGCAGTATTCATAGCTCCTGCAAAAAATGTTTTGGATACCTGCAGTCTTCAACATTGTCCTTGTTCTATCCAATAGGGTTCTATTCATCTACTATGCTACACCATTCTTCCGAGGAGTGTACGCCACCATGAACTGTCTCTTGATTCTTTCCCAGTGAAAAAACGTAGCAAACTCCTCTATTTAATATTCTTCTCCATTTTCAGTACTTAGACACTTGATATTCTTTCCAGATTCATGTTCCTTCCGTGCATTGATGTTTTGAAGACATCAAAAACATCCACCATCTTCTTGATTGGTTACACCAAACATCTCCTAAAATAGTCATCAATGAATGATAGAATGAGCCTTGATCCTCCTAGGGATATAACCGATGCCTTCCAAACATCAGAATTGATCAACTCCAATATCTCTTAACTTATCGCAGTTGACGTCCAAGACTTTTACCTATGTTTCTTGTCAAAACAAAATTCTCAAAAAGTAGTAGGGATACCTTTGTCTGCCCAGGCAGTAACTTCTGATCCAAAATAATCTTCAGGCCAAGTCATGACATATGGCCAAGATTCTAATACCATAAAATTTCCAACACCTCTTTTTTGGTAGTTGATGGAACAACTATCCATGTATCCTTGTACGTTTCACCCATATGCACGTATAGGTTCATTGAGATCTTCTCTACCTTCATTACCACAAGCGAGCCCTTCACAATTCTCATCACTCCATTCTCTGTGTGCGACTTTTATCCGATGTCATTAAATAGTCCCAAAGACAATATGTTCTTTTTTAGGCCATTCACATGATGTACTCCTTGGATGGTTCGAACAATACTGGCATGCATATTCAATTTGATGTTACTGAATCCAACGATCTTCAAGGTGTTATCATTCCCCACATACAAAAGTCCTTATGGGATAATTTCATACTGGTCAAACCATTTCCATCAAGACGTCATGTTCCATGTTTCTCCAGTATTTATTATCCATGCATCGTTGAGATGTTGTCTGATTCTGACAGTCATCGCCGCTTCACTGGTTAGTATATCGTCACTTCCAGAAATACTCCCCACATTCCCCTGAGATCACTACTCACCACCCTTTTTATTCAAATAATCTTTCTTTATGTGCCCATTATTCCAACAATTGATACATGTGACATTCTTCTTTTTACTCCTTGATTTGGACCTACCATGATTTTGGCTCCCACTAGAACCACGCTCCGTCATCCTTCCTCTCTCTATTGACAGAGCCCTTTCCTAGTGAAAAGTTGTCTGTATATCCTATTTTTTCTAAAAATCCTTCTTGATGAGCCCCTTATTGCGACAATAAAAACATGTGACATTATTATTCTTACTCCTTGATTTGGACCTGCCAGGATTTCGGCTCCCACTGGAACCACGCTCCATCATCCTTCCTCTCTCGATTGACGGATCCTCTTCTAGGTTCGGAGTTTTCCGTCTATCCTCCTTGTTCTTGTGCTGACATCATTCTTCTAGAACTATGGTTGCAACATCATTAAACAGAATAATATATGTCAGGATATTTTTGGTGAGGTTGATAATGATTTAGTCTTATAAATCAGAAAAACCATAGAGTAAAATTTCTACATATTTAGTATCCAAAATTATATAGCCCAATGCTGTGAGCTAAGAGAACATGGTATTGAGGTTGTTGATGTGATATGTCACCAATAATGACTCCACCAACCGAAGAGTTTACAATTTTTTCTTACGAAAAAATTGTTGTGCAGTGACTTGGCCTCATTTAACTTCGTCAGAGTATCCCATATTTCCTCTTCACTCTTTTCTCCATAATCCTCTATAGGACTCCATCTGGAAAATCCAAATTGATGTTGTAAATAGCATTCCCTTCCATATCATTCTATTCCTCCTCTATCACACCCATCAGTTTTTTTCTAATTTTCAGTAGACAAGTATCCTTCCACAACACTGCCTATATATTCATTTTTCACGATTAAAAATAATTCCCATTTAATTTCTTGATCCCAGCTTTCGCCAATATATGGACATGATGTCAGTCCATAACCTCCTTTCTTTGACAACAGCGTATTTAATAATATCAATAATTTTTTTCTAATGTGAATGATCAAATGGATTTACAATCATAGAGCATACTAATATTTAATATAATTATTAATACCCAAAATGTGAACAAAACTGAGCCAGAACCTATCATCTGATACAACTTGTTGGGATAAAAAATGATTGACCCACCGATGTAGTGATAAATAAGATATAAAATAAAGTGAAAAATTCAAGAAAAATGACACCATATTTAATTTGGAAAAACCCCCAAATGGATGGTGTAAAAACCCACAAGAAAATAGAGGGATCACTATGGGATAAAAGTGGGTACAAAATCCCTCACTATAACAAGGAGAAAACCCTCCTAAAATATCTATCGGATAAGTAGGGAAATGAATCTCACAAAAGCTGCTCAAATATGGGATCTATTAGTGGTGATGAGAATAGATAAAACTAATGATGTTTGGCAGTGAGGAGAGCCTCCTTTTATAGGCCTCCTCACCCCTTCCCGCTACATTCTCCCACTGAATGAATTTTTGGGGTTTACCACCCACAATAATAGCCATGCCCACCTCCCTTAACAAACAAGGGGGCGACCACCGTCCAAGGAAAAATCATCCAACATGGCTTCACTCCATAGAAATTCATGGAGGAGGAGAACTGTGAGGTTATAGTTTCTTCGGTTCCTAGTGGTTTGGAATTTAATGTATCATTAATGACTCCCTCTAGGTGTTCGGAGAGGCCTAGAGGTTCGAGTATTGATCAAAATGTCAAACAGATGGGTGGGTCTCATAAGGTTTTATGTGCGGCTCTCTCTTGATAACAAATTCAGTGCTCTAGTGTATGCTTTGGAGGACCTCTACAGCAATGGATGTATCATCTCCTTCATCTAATGGGGTTTATACATGGGTTCAACTCAAGATTTTTTAGAGTGGATCTTGTGATTGTGTTAATGGATTGTCAACACCTGGGGCCAAAACCTAGCATCCTTGGGTTTAGTGATCTCTCTCTTTCTTTGGAATGCAATAGGTTTGGGATCATGATTGAGGACCCATTTTACCCATTCCATAATCTTGATCTCTAAGGCCTCAAAGAGTTTCAAAAATAATGGAATTGTCATAGAAAAGCGGTCGTCATAGTTATCTACATTAGGATTCTATTAATCAGAATATCTAGGTGTTCTAAAGGGATGAATAATCTGTGGTTTTCTTGAGTTCCTCAAATCCACAATTGTTTGTTAGGGTCTCTATTGGGTGTTAGGATTTCATCTTTTCTTGTGTTTATGCTAGATGTGAGGCAAAATATAGAGATACACTTTTGCAAGATCTTGATGACTTTGATCCGGTGGCATAATGTGGTTCGTTGGGGGAAAATTTAATATGAACTAAGACTCATCAGAAAGGAAAGGAGGTGGGCTTGTTCTAGGTAGGGATAGGAAAGAGTTTTTGGACTATGTGATGCATAATGGGATGATTGACATGAGCATTTTTGGGGAGAAAATATACCTAGTACAATAATAAGAGAGGGAGGTCGTTCATATAGAGTAGGATGGACTACTTCTTTTCCAATCTTCAAGAAATGTCATATTTTATGAATACAAGGGATGATTATAGATTGCAGGATCTATCTATCCATGTTCATAATCTTATATATCTTAATGAGGGATCAGGGGTTAGTAATCACTTTCATTATTCAAACTGGTGGGCGTCAGATAATAGATTCACCAGTATGGTCTGGGAATTGTGGATAAATCCCATGCAGAAGGTAAGATGGGTGGGACTTCAGAAAAAACTCTATAGATTGCATTTAGAGATTTGTTCATGGTATGGAGATAGATCAAATAGTCTGGTTTACATCGAATGGTTGAAGGATGAGATTGGTTGTATAGTGGAAGGGATGGAACAGAGATGGAATGACAATATTTTTGGAACTTTAGTGGAGAAAAGAAATTAGTTAGCTAAGTTGATTCTAGAACTGGAGAGGTTTACCCATGAGTGGTTTAAGTCAATGTGGCTTTATGAGGGGGAGATGAATAATATGTTTTTTCGGGATTGAATTAATTAAAAGAGTTGGATCGTTATTCCAAACATACAGTTGGAGGATCGGTATTTTCCCATGCTGCCAAGATTGTCGGTGATATGGCTACTGATTATCTTATAATTTTGTTGGTAGAGCCTTATCCTCTTGTGCGGCATGATTACCCATCTAAGTAGCTAGATATTTTTGACAACATTCATATGGTTGTTTTTCACAATATTAATGAATCATTTTAAATAATTCCTAATGAGGTATAGATTTTGGATGTCGTTCGAGCACTCAATGATGATAGTGCTTTACAGCTTTATGGGTTTCTAGACTCCTTTTATGTCTCATTCTGGGGGCTGGTAAAGGGGGAGATGAAGGAGTCCATTCGGGATTTCCATAGAGGTGGGAGCTTGCCTCAAGTTTCCTGTGCTTCGACCTTGATCTTCATTCCAAAAGTGAAGGATCCATCTTCTCTAAATTATTATCAGGGGATCAGCATGTGTACCATCCCTTATAATGTGTTGGATAACATCATCAATAGATGGCTCTCAGTCTATCTTCCTATTTGGGTCTCGAACAACCAGCAGGGTTTCACCGAGGGAAGGTCAACTCAAACAACCATTACCATGGATTAGGAGATAGTGGTTGACAATAATAAGAAATCCCCTTGTTTTAATGTCATGATCAATGTTGATATGCACAAATCCTATGACAAGATCGGGTGGAGATTTATCAATAAAGTGTTGAGCTATATGGGATTATTAGTTGTGTTTTCAACATCTTTTTCAGGGCCTTCATCGCTCTTGAGTTGGCTATTTCTTTCAGGGGGTAAATGTGTGGTTTCTTCAAGGCTACCAAAGGTCTTAGACAAGGGGATCCGATCTTTCCTTGACTTTTTTGTGTTGGTTCAGGATACAGTTAGTAGAAATATGGGGAGGATGCTCTATAATGGTACATTGGGGCCCTTCCATGGTAGAGAAAGCAAGGGTGTTATTTCCTACATCTTTTTTTTCCTGATGATACGGTTTTCTTACTTAACATTAACATAATAAATATTCATTAATTCAACAAGATTATAGATTTATACTACATGTGGAGTGGATAGTCCATCAATAGGGCCAAAATAAATGTGCTCATTTCTAAATGGCGCTCAGAGAGGCAGAAAAGGAATACTGAGGATGGTCTTGATATATAAAATTAACTTTTCCCATGGATTATCTGGGTGCATCGGTTCACCAGGAATGACTTAGGTTCACCATTTCGATGGGTTGGTCCAAAGGATTACCTCTCACATCACTAACTAGAAAACCTGGTTTCTTTCCTTTGGAGGGCGTATCATGTTATTTAATTGTGTCCTCTCATCCATCCCCATGCACATGATTTGGGTGCTCAACATGCCTAAGGAAGTATTGAAGAATATTGAAAGGATATTAACCAACTTCATTTGGGGCTTTCATGAACAAGGAAAGAATGATTTGGTCTCTTGCGATAAGATGGATATGATAGTTGCTGATGGGGGCATCAATCTAGGGAATTTTAGGGATGTGATGTCCATCATGCAGTCCAAATATACATTGGACTTTTTGGAGGGCCGTTTTATCAAGGCCAGATGTATGATTGGTTGATATGGGTCTCATGGATTTCCTCCTAGTGGGGGTGTTTCTCATCTATAGGCTGGGATTTCAAGTCACCTATTGGTCCTTAGGAGTCACTCCAAGTGGATTGTGGGACATGGTCAGATTAATTTCTGGAATGACAATTGGGTGGGGATGGTGATTAGCTTCCCATGCTACCCTTCTCTAGAAAATTTCATTTATTAGGAAAAACGATTTGAAGGATTCCTCCAAGAAATTCTTTATCTACAACAAATGAAGATCTTCAATGATATTTTCATTAGTGAGCATATAGACATACTCATATTTATGGGTACGTGTTCAAGTGCTTTGTCTGCCAAGTCTTATCAGTCAGTTAATAAGGTTGTGGATGGAGAGGATGCTTCGAATGAAGTCCTTTGGTGGAGTCATATTACTATAATGATTAATTTCTTAGTGGGGAGGATTTGTAACCAATACCTACCCACAGTTGATCGGGCTCTAAAAAAGTGTATCGCAATGGAATCTATGTTCCTCTGTTGTAGGAACTCCAAGGTTGAATCAGTGGGTTATCTTTTATTATGTAGTGATTGGGCGATTACATTTTAAGAGAAAATTGGTGAGTACATCAGGGTTTAAAGCATAGAGCTATCTATGGATTATTTTTGGCAATCATGGTTTGCAAACTCAGATAACCAAGTGCATGATAGATATCCCAAGGCACTCTTGGTCACTGTGTGTTGCTGGATGCTCTAGACTGTGAGGAATCAGTACCGACACACTTGTGTTTTCAGCTCATGCCTCGCCCATACAGTCAAGACATTCTACATCAGGGCCAAATTGGTCCCTCTTATCAAATACTAGGATGTGTTGGCTTCTCTGAGATTGTTCATGGCCAGGAGGTATGCCTGGACCATCCCACAGAACTCATCCTGGAATGGAATTTGGGTACAACAGAATCCACTAATTGAATGTGAACGGTTCCTGTATCTATGGTGTTATTCTAGTGATGCTACTACTCTGGCCTTTTCAAGTGGATTTGGATTGGGGGATTCTCTTGCGGCAAAGGAAAAATCAATTTGGAAGTGTATGTCGGTTTTTCAGAAGCAAAAAATTTCACTAGAATCAGGGAAGACTGACTCGATGGTGCTATATGGGGTTATTCATGAGAAGATTTAATGTCCATGGTCCATCATTTACCTGGCTCATAAATGCATGTGTCTTCATCATCCATGTATGGGAATATTGCATGCTTGGTGTGAGGGTAATACAGTGGTGGATTTTATGGCTTCTTAGGTTGCTAATTGGGGTCAATGTTCAGGTGTTTTCAGCCTGGGTTCTCTTCCTTCTTTATCTAATAAATTTTTGAGGGATAATTCTCTACGCCTTCACTATTTTAGGCCTCCTTGATCTGATTCTCTTTAGGAATTTCCTAGTTTGGAATAAAAATTATTGCATTGTAGTAGGTTCTACAGACTTATTGTTTTTATATTATATAGTGAATAATCCAATACAATTAAAATTTTAGAACCTTAATTTTAATTTTAATTTACCATTTCCATTTCCTTATCAAATCTATTTAATATAATAAAAATAATCCTATTATAATCATAATATTTATATTTATTATCAGATCCACATGATTGTATATCTTCATCATATCTAATATTGAGCTTCAATATAGCCTCAAAATCTATCACATCTTTGAACTTCTTTGTGGGAATCTAGAATTCATCTCATTTTAGAAGGAATTAATATATTAGGTAATACATCAAAGGAAAGATAATCTATTTCTTTTAAAGAAGAAACTTTTGGATCAGACATATTTTAAATGACTTTCATCATCTCATTGACAATAGTGGTATCACCCAACTTTTCTTTAGAACCCTGAATATTGGTGAAAAGTTCATTAACTCTTATATCACAGTCATCAATGATTTCATCAGAATCAATCTTTATATCCTTAAATTTTCATTTTTTCCTCCTTGATATTCACATTTCCTTCATAACTAGTCTCAATTTTTTCATAAGTTTCCTTGACAGTTTGGAACCTCTTGAAATTTATTAATAACTTTTTTTAAAAGAGACCTAAAAATGGTTTTTTATATTTTCTAAACATACATATTTCTCTCATCAATAGATTCTATACAATCACCATCAATAATAGTTGAAAATATAATTGTTTCTATATCACTTACATTTAAGGAATATGATAGAAGATAGGGAAACATCATATTTCTCCAAAGATTATAGTTTTTCTATCGAAGGTAGGAACCAAATACCAATTAAATAGTTTTTATTATCCATTTTCATCAAAAAATGGATTTGACAGAGTGAACCTAGGTTTTCTATAACACAAATGGAAGAGAAAATGAAGGTGTCTCACTATTGAGATGGGGGAATAGGGTGCGTGGTTGAATTAGTAGCGACATTTTACAATTTATCTTTCTGTAAAATTTACTTTATTAACCCATTAGGATCTAATCCACTTATATTTGATTACCCAAACACAAAAAAAATAGTAAAAAATGAATAACATAGGAGAACATGTTTTATTACAAGGTATGGAAATAGTGTGAGAGACTACTCCTTCTGTTATTGGTTAGACACTCCAATCAAATATTCTCCACAATAATAAAAAACAGTTACAATTCCAATCTTCTCAATCCCTTCATACAACCCTCTACGAGTATAGCGTCACACTATGAATTTATAGAGATCCACTAGACTAATAACTTCTCACTTTTTGATATAAAAGTTCGAATCATTATAAGAAAGATCATTCATGAATATTGGTCACACCTGTAATAGTTGATTAAGATCATTCTCCTCAAG
The DNA here is from genome assembly GCA_963277665.1 of Viscum album. NCBI lineage: Eukaryota > Viridiplantae > Streptophyta > Magnoliopsida > Santalales > Viscaceae > Viscum > Viscum album. The sequence goes on from OY728148.1 coordinate 1,360,167,660, forward strand.
ACATCAAGTTGAATGAAATATCATGTCTCTATTCTTAATGAATATCACAAATTGATAACCACAATCAAATCAATCAGTCATGCTCAATATCTTGTTCTTCATACAACACCATCATGAAAAAACTTCTCTTTTTTTCTTTGTGGTATTGCATTGTGAAAAAACTCTAATTCTTCTTAGCATAACCCTTAGCACAAAATATTCTATTCAAGAAAATATAATATTTTTAATATAATATTTCTTCTCATAAATTTGAATTATGGTCTATGAGATATCTCATTTGGGGAATTGCATTTATCACATAACATTCCATTTTCATTCACATAGGATATTCATGGATTATACACTTCACAAAGAAAAATATTTGTTGAATTATTTATGAATTGATAATTTACATATGGGACATCAAAATATGATATTGTGAAATTAAAATTTACAGTCTATCATTTTTTGAATAGATTTCTGAAACACATCCACTATATATAGAACTCAATTGGGGAACCAATAACTTTACTCCCAATACTCACCTCTCCAAAATTAAGCACTAATTCACTATAAGGTAATGAAATTTTTATAGGCTACTATATCCAAAATTAGTCTCTTATAAATCCAATAAAATAATATTAACATATAATCCTCTAGTGATTTTTAAATTCATGGAATTCATTAATCATAAAAAACACTACCATTATTCAAACCATCTAATAATCCTGTATACATTGAATAAACCATGTATAAAATGATAATTCATATAATATTAATTCCCACAAACTGAAATTTTGATGACCACCTAGTCATACACTACATTAATGTCCACAAACAAACTTTGTTTTAAATAAATTTTTATACACTACATTATGTTCATGGTTGTATACCAATCTCACATAGTTACTTGTGAACAATATCCTCGTACATTTTCATACTCATTTCATCTTCACCTACAATAGAATTCATCATCTACTATATTCATATTCACTTTTACAAATTGAATCTCGCATGGAGACTTCACATAGTAAATATTCATATACAAACTATTTTCTTTTACATATTTCTTATCTCTATGCTATCATCTTTTGGGATGTCACATGTTCACATAGAGAGTTTAAAAACATCATTAATGAACATTTAACATTATTAGTTTTTATGACGATTTCAAGATCTTGATGATCTCAAATTGAGTTTTATTTTTTATTTCATGTGCTTATATGAAACCAAAGTCTTACTATGAATTCTCAATGTCAAAACCCTATATTATATATTGGTGGAAGATAAATAAATATGTTCCATTTCATTTATATACGCATGCCTATTTAAAATTGGTGAAGACAGCCCCACATAGGGCTTGAACCATATCATACATTTCCTTGGTTATAAAATTATTAATTACAATATATGTCCATAATTACACTTTGAAAATCCCTCAGGTCTACCTCAATTACATGGTCTACTCATACTACCTCGCACAGTGGTTCATACCTGCTATGTGCTACCCCACGCACTATATCCTCATGATAGTATCGAATGAAACATTTAATTTCCCACTGTTATACTCACTATGGATAACTAAATTTGGATTCCATTATGCTTGGATAGTAAACTCACACTAGACTACTTGGGTGGTCAGTTAATGTAAACATATTTTTTTTATAAACACTTACTAACATATTATCCACCATTACAATACTTTATTACCAAGGCCTTCAGATAACTTGTAGCCTCCTTGTAAAAATATCAAACCCAATTTATTGAAACCAAATCCAACTGATATTATTTATGATAAATATTGAAGGTATGATTACTTCAATTATCATCTAGAAAAATCTTCAACATTCCAAATATTTAGTTCTTTAGAACACTTCAAATTCTTCTTATTGCAAACAATGTTCTATATCCAAGAATCATAATCACTTATCACGAACATTAAGAAAAGGTTTCCAGTCATCATAATTGAAGTTAAAACTTCCCTAAACTCAAAAACCTTCAATCATAATTCTATTAATAAAATGAAAATTTAATAACAATTTCAAGGGTTATTTATTATTAATAGAGATAAGAATAATATCAACATATTCCGCATCATGGAAAAAAATCATCAATCATAACACCTATAGAAACTTAATATACTCAAAAATATCATTAACTATATAAAAAATATACCTTGTATGGGGATCATAATAACTTTTAACCAGTGGATCTCGCAGAGTATCCAATAAAATAACAACTGTTTGTTCTTGAGCCAAATTTCTCTCCATTTGGCATGTAAATATACATCAACTAACATTTTTAAATATAAAAGTTTTATTATCATGGATTATTGATTTCCCAAATATCATAAGGGGTATTTTTAGTTTCATTATTTAGTATTATGCTTAGTATCTACAATCTAGACTTTATAGATTCCCCCTATAGTGAATTTTTTTTGTAGAATGACTAATCATACATATAACCTTGTATTTAAGGGTTTATCTTCACCTTTAAATAACACCATTCATGGTTAGAGACCATAGTATGGTGTGTTATGGTATTATACTACATTCCTCACGAAACTTATTAAATGACCCAAGATGTTGTTTACTTGGACCATCATATCTTCCATAGTACTCACCACCATAATCAAATCTATCACTTTTGATCTGTTTTCTTAGTTGGCTTTCAACTTCATATTTATAATTTCTGAAGATATCCTATTATATAGATTTCTTATGAATGAGATAACTTTATCCATATCTTGAGTATTCATCTATACATATTATTAAACATTATCAACCATTCCATGAATCCATAGTTAATGTTCCATAAATATCTATGTGAAGAATTATTAATATGTAAAATTTTTTGTGAGCATAAAATATTCTTTCCACTTTATAAAAGTGAAACATATGTTATAATATTAAAATTAAATTGGTTTGTTTATTTCATCCAAAAAACATCTCTCATTTATCTTTTGACCAAATATCTCTTTCCACAATGAGGCTAAATTCCCTCTAGTTTATTTATGCGTAGTACAGTAAATAGTTACATGTAATGATTCGCCATAGTTAGAAATTGTATCTAGTCAGTATAGATTATCATTAATTGATAAGGAACTTGTTTCAACCAAATTTTAATTTAAAAAAAATCTTAAATTTCCATTTATAAATAAAAAAGAGTATTGATTTTTATCAAAATATGAAACATAAATAGATTTTGTTTCCGGAAAGATGATACAATGAAAGTACCATTGGAATTAAAATAAAATTAAGTATTATATAAATATTTAATATATAATATCTCCTCTACATGAACTATATTTCCATTTCTAATACAAATGTTTCTTTCATCATCATTAGTACGTAAACAATAAATCAAACCCAGCATGGACACACTATTGTGAGTTGTGTTGGATATATATAAAAAATGACTATATAAAACTGTATGATATATCTCGCACCATCACTTATGATATACATATGATTAGTATTACAGATAAATATATATTGATATCATTAAGGGAATAATATTCCTATACCATATGGTATGATGAGTTAATGATACAGGTGATGCCGATTTCATTACTACTACCACACCTTCCAAATATGGCTCCTTTGGTTTTGAATTATAGATATGATTTTTTTAATATGATATATATTTTATAGTCATTGAAAAATTAAATGATCATAACAAATCCAATAATTATGTGTTGTGGTAACACATATTTTATTTCAAGTGTTGGTAGTTGACACTTGATCTCATCCAATGAATGAGGGGGGCTTTTATAAGGATGGGATCCACTACTTAGTGTGTGAACAAGTTTTCCTTGAAAAATTTAAATCTCTCTTCTACCAAATTATCCATTTATCATCAAATTTAAGTTAATAAAACACCTTTGGAGTTCAATTTATCCTCTCATATAATACAAGGATTCTAGTGGCTGGTGTAGTAACTATGGATGTTAATGTCTAATGGATATCACATGGTGATCACCCTCAAACATATTATATCGAGATATGTATTTTGGGAAAGGAGGTTCACCTACTATATATTTATATTCTTCATACTCATATACATTTTATGATGATTGATCCACATGTGTATTTCATTTCTACTAATTTCATTAAGAACTTGTATATCATATTGCATTGGGGAAATATCCTAATATAAAATATGACATGACCAAGTGTTAGTCCTTGGATCACACAACCATGATTTATGATATGAGATATCATAATTTTATATTCATTATTTATCCATGTCATAGGGTACAACTGGATGTATTGTAATGTATGACTCATTGAATCATGTGATTTCACTCAGTGTTTTATGAGAAGTATTATGATAGCCTATATATGAAAATTTGTAGATTTAAAAAATAGACTATTATTATATAAGTGTGATATAGCATATATCATTAAAAATGGAATACCTCCCATGAGAGTTCTTATTGTAAGACATGATCCCAATTTATTAGTGATTGTCCCACTATTTATCGTTAAATATGATATAGCCTAAGAATTATTTTTTTAAATTTCTCATGCTTTATAATTTTTATAAAAGTTAAATATTCGGAATTATAAATGGAATATTTTTATTCATAAAATAAATATAAAATGTTTATATTAATATCTCAAATTTAGAAAATAATAAAATGTTTATTTATTTAATTAATCTATTTAAAAAATCAAGTAAATAATTTTTTTAAATGATTTGAATATCATGTACACCTAAATTATTTTGATAAATTAATTCTTTAAAAAGTTCCAGGTCATTCTAGGTACAACAAAAAATAATTTAATTTTCACATACCATGACTTCATTTATTTAAAAAGTTATCTTCTTGAATTTAGTGTATGAATATATTTTATAAAAATTATGTATTACAGATGTGGTCGTATTAATTTCTTTGATTAATTTTTCCTTGGGTAGTGGTACTTTTGGTTGAACTTATTATTGGCCTATAGAATTATTCATTGTCTGGAAGAGTGAGGGTTGGATAATAGTGTCTCTATGATTACTATTATAGGGATTTTAACTTTATATAATTCTAAACCTTTACATTGAAAGTGTTTTATATACCACATGCATGAGATCCATTCAGATATGTGTAAATGTGTTTAGTTTTTATGTTTTTGGTATATAGTATAAATTGTTTTTTTATAAAGTGTCATGATCCCCTAGCCCCGAATGTTCCCATTCTAGGCCAACAATGAAATAAGGGAGATTATTCCCCCTGAGTTATACCTGCAATATTCCTTGGGTTAGCGACCATCACTAAAGGTATAAAGAAATTAATAGATACAGGATAAATTAACCTTAATAGATAAGTTTGTATGATCAGGATTTAGGATATCGACCATTAAATAATTCCATAAAAGAACGAAAATGGGAGACCAAAAATATCCCATAGTTAATGTATCTTATAAAAATACAAATAAACGTATCTAGATAATGTACCAAAAGATAACCCTAAGTTATTGACTCAATAATAGGACAATAACCCAAGATATTAGTGTCAAGATTGGTTCCCAATGTCCTTCTGTTAAAATGGAAAATAGTTTATACAGATATATGGTGATCATACCATGTATACTCTGTTTCATCATACTGAAGTATTTTTATAGAAAGTTGAAAAGATAATTCTTATTCCCCAATGAACAAATTATATAATCCACTAGGAAAGATCAATAAACTATTTTTTGTCTCACCAAAGAACACTCACCAAATAATTCATCCGAGTATAGTAATATTACAAGAAGAATATCCAAGGAGGGATTCTCGCACTACTTTCCCACTAATTCCCCACTCTCATGCCCCAAATTCATACATCATGGTGCTCTAATACCTTATGTATCTATCAACCTAATACTATCACATTTCTCATCACAACAGGTAATCCATATCTCTCAAACTAGTCCATAAGCATCACACCATCATAATTCTATAATCACTCGCAGAATCCAAAATATATGAGTATAATTATTTTTAAAAAACATAACCACATGCCCCATACCTACCGTGGAAGAAACCCACCGTAGACCATCATATACTTTGAAATAAACACCACATGTTCTATATATCTTCATTCGACCACACCCTATGTGTTAGAACATCTCTTAGAAGAGAGAGTAAGGAAGAGGGGTATCCAACCATCCATTCTGTCAAATACGGATGGTGGTGGAAAACAACCAAAACCTTTGGGTGTTACAGTAAACACTTGACTTGGCTTGGGTGCATATGAAAATCACAAGGTAAATAAAAAAATATAATACTTACATGTAATCCTGACTTATGATTCAACAAATCCAAACCAGCCAATGTAAAGACCCGTAAACTTCAAGAAGTTTTTTTCTTAAATTCTTTGTAATTTTACGAGAATGTAGTTTCCGAAGGAACCTGATTCCAAGGCTCGGTGTGCTCGAAATAATTTTCTGAAGTTTAGCTCGGGTAGGTTCAGTGACCGAACGAGTGGGTTTTTTCTATCATTTGAACCAGTGCTCATAATTGAAATCTGAGGGCACCGATGAACTCGCAATGCCAGTAATTGCTTAAGGGGACCTCTACCACAGTTGAGTTTAAAGCAGGTTGTGAGATAAAAATTTGGAGTTTATTAAAGAAGCTAAATAAATTTGTTAAAAAAAATTTATATCCAAGGAAGCTAAATCATCCCATGTGTGGATATATGAGAGGTGGGGCCCACATGATCCCCAACCTCTCATCTTCCCATAACTCTCTCCAACACCCCTTTAAGACCCCTTCAATTTAATGGGACAAACCCCTTAATAAAGAGACCATCTCTCTCCCTCTTTAATGGTGCCAACACTTTAATTAATTAAGTGTTTTGAATTTGAAAAGGCTTGGCATGTTTATTAATAGGGGAAGCCTCTTTTTAATATGGGTTGGCAAATATTTTGGAGAATCTTGTGGTTAACCTCTAGAGAAATTTAGGGAGAACTTTAAACCTTTGATCAAGAACGGTTCTCCAACGAAGGCCTTCAAAGAACTTCGATGAAGAAAAATCCTTCAACATAGGTTGGATTCCGACGAGTCTCTGATGTTCAGCTTTGATATGAAGTGTGAGGCGGATGCAATGATCGACGTCAACTCTATACTCTTTCTGCGACTTGACGACGTGCAACGTCATAATTGAGGCAGGGGAATTATATTGTTTTTTTATCTTCACCTTTTCTAGGAAAGAACGACGAGGTAAGACCAACCTCTGCTCGGTGGATCTATGGATCACTCGTTCATGCGGGTTGGATGCGGGGTTAATTTAAAGGATTGGATTTAAGTTTGATCATGATTGAAAACCTCTAATGCGGAGGGCACGGGCTAACGAACAAGCCCGGACCCTCCACAGATTGTTTGTTGTCCGCGGATTTATGGGAGACGATGATATAGGACCACAACAGTGATTTGAGGCCTTCGCAGTAAAGTACGGGACCCGAGATGATCACGAGCGCAAGAGGAAGCTGGAACGGACCACTGGAATGTCTCTGGTGGCCCGTAGAGGACTTCGGCCTGGTGGCACCGGCGACTGGAGGCGGCGGCCGGTGTCGGCCGACCGCCTGGAGGCGGCGGCGCCCCAGCGTGCCGCCGGTGGAAGAACCACCGCGGCTTGCCACGATAGTGGTGGGGAGGATCCCGCACTGCACAGGATCTGGCAGAGAAGGCGACGTCGTGCACTGTCGGTTCCAATCAGCAGGGGGCTGCGCCCCCCCCCCCCCCTCTCCGTGTATTCCGCTCAGCCACATGGCCAAGCCGCCACCGGCCACTGGGCTGGGCCGCCAGCATCGGGCCGCCCTGCGCCGGCTGAGCCGAGCCTGGCTTCACCCTACTAGGGCGGACCTGGACCCGGTTTCGGGTCGCCCCGGGTCGGGCCAACCCAGGGGGTGTTGGGCCAGGTCGGACCGGGCCAAGACCCCTATTTTCGGACCATCTTTAGTTAAATGCCAATAACTTGAGTTGTGGACCTCCAATCGATGCACTGTCAGTTGGGTAGGATTCCTTGGATCGAGACGGTCATTTCAGTATATTACACTCAAGGTTTCGGGAACGTTTGTGTATAGCGGGTTTGGTTCGAACTCGAAACCAACCGAGCCCTCGGAGCGGAAATGCTTATATCTTGATCTACGGACATCCGATTGACGTGCCATCGACTTTGTTGAATTACTCTTGATGAGACAGATCTTTGGCATTCTCCACTAGAGGTTTGGATGCTGTTGGAGTATGGTTGGGTTTGTTTAGATTACAAACCAACTGGGCACCTGGAACGGAAAAGCCAATAACTCCCATACCATACGTCTGATTGACAAACTGTTAGCGGCGTTGGTAATCACGTTGAGAAATCGTTCCATTGAGAATACCCCATGAGAGTTCAGGGTACATTTGAGATATGGTCAAGTTGGTTCGTACACGAAACCAACCGGGGCCCCGAGACTAAAAGGATTATAACTCACAGACTAGGCGTCCGATTGACGCGCCGTCTATTGCGTTGAGACCCCTATGACGAGGCGGTTTGTTGGGATAATTCTAAGTGGTAATTCAAGACACTTGGTCTGTCGACCAGTAGCTCATGGAGAGGCTCCTCCAGGAGATGAGCATTCGAAGTACAGTGACCTTGTAGCTGGCTGAGACCTGATGACTACTTGTCCGATTCGATTCAGAGTGACTTGTATAGCCCAATGGGGAGCACTACTTTGTGAGGTGGCAGACCCATATAGGAGGAGAACTACTTTGTGAGGTGGCAGTCCCGCGGTACATGACAGGAGGAGTACCTCTAAAGGCTATGAGGGGGAGCACTACTGTTTGAGGTGGCAGACCTGTGGTGGGGAGCACTACTTTGTGAAGTGGAAGGCCCGCGGTACTCGACAGGAGGAGTACCTTAGAAGTCAAAGGATAGTGATTGGCACCTCAGAGTCATGGAAGGACTATTGTGCTCGACAGAGGATGAGTTCTCCCGTAGCTGTGTTTTCGTCGTCGTGAATAAAAATCCTGGTTTGAGCTGAGTCAATGACATTTTTGTTTACCTCATGATTGAGATGGGTCACCTGATAACTTTGGTATATGTATGGGAATATACCTAAGTAGTGGTTATCTGTTTATTTCATAACATTTTTGTTTCCTAATGATTGAGATGGTTTACTTGATAACTTAGGTATAAGTATGGGCTTATACCTATGTAAGGGTTATCTGTTGAGATCCTTCTTTGTGGTTATCCTTGATGGATTTAGTTAGATTTTGAGGGTCTCGGGGTCCCTACTGAGTATCATTATACTCACCCCTGCACGGGATATTCCCGCACCTCGTTGTGTTGGATGCAGATGACAGGCATTGCTGATAGAGACCGAGTGTACGAGGATCAGACGGTACCCAGAGGTGGACCTCACGACGAGTCAGTACCCAGAAGTGGACTTTATGATGAGACAGTACTCGGAGGAGGTTGGCAGGTGAGAGCATTGAGGAGGCTATCTGTACCTACCCTTCAGGTAGGATCTGAGGTGGACGACCTAGAAGCTGCTTCTATCTTCCAGCTATTTGTATTTTGTGTTGTACTTTCGTTCACTTGTAGCTGTAATTTTCTGTTGGGATTGTATTCTGGCCCATTTAATTTTCATCACTTTCTTTTGTAATTAGTTTATTACTTCTGCTTGTACTCTGGTTGGATGTGTTTATGTTTTATAAAGGGAATTCCCTCCTAGTTATCAGGATTTACGCCTTTGGTGGTAGTCGCTAGCCCTTGGCCTATGGAAGGCGGGCTTGAGGTAGTCACGACACAGGCCCCATGGATGGGTCTTGAAAAATTGGTATAAGAGGAGTCGGTTCTACCGTAGAACTCAGGACTCTGATAATTAATTTCTTGTGAATAAATAGAGTTAAGGGTACCGAGTATGGTCTTCAGTTCAGGGAGTCCAATGTTGGTGCAGCGACCAACATATCCATACACCAGGACCCTGACTACTGATTTCCGACATAGTGCACAAAAACACTGATTGCATGTGTGTTTCCAAAAGTTTTAAAATCAACTCAAACCAGGTCAGCTCACCAGGTGTAAATTGTTTGACCGTGTTGCATCTGTTGAGGATGCCTCCACACAGACAGTCAGTTGGAGTACTGAGAGAGTACTCGATGACGTCCCACTAGGCGATGATACTCCGGTGTAGGGCCCCCTTTATATGTTGGCACTTTCAAGTGGTGTACCAACAGCAGCACCACCCGTTAGGAAGCAGATGCCACCAGCCGTACTAGCGGATGGTGCACGCTGACAGAGCGCGTTGCACAAGTTCTAGTAGTAGAGGCCTCCGAGGATACAAGGAGAGACAGATTCCTAGACAGTAGAGGACCGGATGGAGGTGATTCCTAGAGTTCTACACCTAGTTTAGACACTAGTAGATCAGATGGAGATCTTAGCTACCAGTGTTTCCCAGGGAGTGACCATGAAGATGTTCAGCATAGTGATGGTACTTTGGTATGCGGACCGATGCCTAAGATAGTACCTTTGTGTAGTGTGCCAGCTATATCACTACCTGTTGGTTAGTAGTTTCAACCAGCAGTATTGGTAGTTGACACATGTAGACATAGTGCCTTACATGTGTTTCAACATCAGATACACCTCAGGTTCTGAGGCAAGCCCGACTCACAGGTGGCTGAGGGCTGGCTTGAGGAGTTGGATGAGAGTTTTCTAGAGCTTTTATAGCTTTGACAGGATGACATGTCGGAAGCTGAGTTGTCATCGAGGCATACCAATCGTTCTTGGTACATGATGACTATGATACGATCAGTTCTTTTGAGCTCGGACCTCAGAGTGAAGTCTTTTTAAAGGACATCTGAGCCATCACTTTTCCTCTATGCATTCCTACTTATGGTAGGGTGCTAGAGAGAAACTTTGTGGTTGAGAATTCTTTGGCTGAGTGGATACATCCAGTGAAGGTTAGCTGTAGGAAAGTAGGAATCTGGCGCCAGCCTCTGAGACTTGGGTGTGTAAAATGTTTCAATAAGAGGAAGTGTTAAGGAGAGATGAATCTGCAGAGCAGCAGAAATCACTACTAGAATCTTTACTTTTGGAGGTGGGAGACCTATAGCAGCCGCCATTTGGAAGCCGCTAATGCTATCAACAGCGACCGCCAAATGGAGGCCACTGCACAGAATACCTAATTTTACCCTTTTCCCCTCCTACCCCCCAATTACCCTACCTAATCCCGTCCCCCGACCCCGCGACCCCGACCCCGGTGACCCCGCCCCCGGCGACCCCTCCCTGACCCCGTGACCCCAACCCTGACAACCATCCCCGACCCCGGCGACCCCGCCCCCAACAACGACGCCCCCAGCGACCCCGCCCCCGGTGACCCCACCCTCGGCCACTCCAACCCCTGGTGACCCCTACGACCCCAACTCCTGGAGGGCCCCTGCGAGCCCCGGTGACGCCTAGCTACCCCCGACGACCTGACCCCTGGTGAACCCAACCCCTAGCGACCCCGATGACCCCGACTCCACGCTGCACCACCCACAACCCCGGAGACCCCCTGCGCCACCTGCAACCCCGCGTTGCGCCACCCACAACCCCGCACTGCACCACCCGCGACCCCGAAAGCCTGCGCTGCACCTTCGAACAGTCCTGCCCCAACCCCACGTTGTGCCACCCGTGACCCCGACAGCCAGCGCTACACCTTCGGACGGTCCTGCCCCCTTCTTCCCCTCTCATCCCCGCTGCATCCCTCTGGCGAGTCCTCACGTCCTGCCTCCGTCAGACCCTTCCGGTTCGTCGTGCCCCTCCGTGTAGAACCCTCCCACGCTTCATCCAGTAGTTCTGCCACTTTCGATTGCGGTCGTCAAACCCCTGTCATCAAGTCGTTGCGCCGTCATGAATCCCCAATCGAGTCGTACCCCGTTACCCATGGTCGAGTCCTCTGCAGGTAATGTTTTCTCTCCTTCAAATTTATCTTTCAAGTCATTGGTTTTTAAAATATTTATAAGTGAAAATTGTAATTATATCCCCATTTATTGTTTGTAAAAATATATATAAGTTGTATATCTATAAAAATTTCTTGATTTAACTATAATTTCTTTTAATGTAGGCATGTCACATGGTGGTCACAGTGGTTCAACTGATGTTATCAGTATGTATGTTTTCAATTTTTTAAATTAATTGATTGTAATGTTATGTGTATATTCCCTTAACTGTTTCTAATAATTAATTTATATTGTAATTGAATTATGAATTTATGTTTATCAGGATCTAGTGCATCTTCCAGCAGATGTAGGGGTCCTGGTAGAGGGGTTCGATCCTGGAACTCTGGAGCCCGATTGGATGTGTTATTTGACGACACATTTCATCCCGTCGGAGAAGGTGGTACTATATTGAGTCGTCATTTTGGGCATATGATATGAGACTCACACAGATTTCCTCTGACGACTCATGAATGGAGTTCCTTCCCCTATGATACGATGGACAGATTATAGAGGGAGGCTCAGGTAAATTCATTGTTTAATTTTTCATGTTATTGTTATTATTATTGTCTCATATACTGACAATTTTTTTTAACAGGATAATTTTACATCCTGTCCAGATGTGTTTCGAGCTGTATGTATGTCCAAATGCCGAATATTATGGAAGGATTACAAGTCAAGGGTGAGGAGAGATCACTGGACACCATTTTCAGGTGTGCCCGACAATCTACAGCGAGTCCCTCCAGGAATTCTTCCTGAGTAGTGGTAGGATTTGGTTGAATTTTGGTCGAGTGAGGCAGGGATGGTAAGATTTATAACTTTTAATCTATAAATGACTAATTTTTCAAATGTCAATTAATTAAATATGTAGAATGTAGACCGTGTATTCTCGTCATTCACATAATCGGGCGATGCAGGGCACACCTTCTAGACTTGGCACTCGACATGTGTCACAACTCAGACATGATGTAAGTTTAAAATTCACAATTCATTCATATCTTAAAAATGTTCTTGTATAACATGGTGAACCCCTTTATTATAGTTACACCAACATGGCGAGCTGATCGATCGGATGTCTATATGGGTGAGGACTCGTAGGGCGGGTGATCCCGATGTTGCTGGTGTTATAGTAAGAAAATTATTTACTAATAAATTTATTTTTATTTTATATAAATTATTCATATTTGTTCATTGATTTATTATAGGCTACAGGCTCAGTTTGACGCTTAGTTAGCAGGGTTTCCAGAGGAGCAATGTCATAGTACTGTGCATAGAGATGAAATATTTCACCGTGTCGTGGGGTGTGACGGTCATGGTTATTCTTTGACTTATGGAGGTGGTGTCCCACGATGTGCAGTTGTTAGAGAAGTTGCAATGGGTGCATGTAGAGATTCAGGGATGCACACATAGACTGAGATAGATGCTGCCATACAGGATATGCAGTGCAATATGAATGCGCAGTTTCAGCAGTTGTGTGCAGAGTATGAGGATGGGTTGTCACAGATGTCATCACGTATCGATGAAATGACGATGCAACAAGTGACGCCATAGGTAAACATTAAAACAAACCATACTCAGATTGACTTTTATTGGTATGTTTAAGAAACATAATATTGATATTTATTGTTGGCTCTGAATACAGCTGGTGGACATCGTAGTGATATTGGTGATCCAGATGAAGATGAACCCCATGCATGATGTAATTTCATTTGTGTTGATGAATTATCTAGTATTTGTGGATGAAATCTTTGTGCACTCCAAAACTGACTTGATCATACCCATACCTTGAAATCATCTTGATTACACTTATTGAGCATCTATTATATTCCAAACTATATATATGTCACTTTTGTATTGATTAGGAATAGTTAATAGGTCAAATAATCTTAGAGGAAGGTGTTTCAGTGGATGGAGAGAATGTTCAGGCAGTTGTTTCTTGGGAGAATCCCAAGAACTCTTTCAATATCTGTAGCTTTCTAAGGTTCATAGTATTCAATGTAATTATTATTCTTGATGTATACAAGGAGACGACACATCAATCAGACATGTGGTTTGCGTGAAACGACTCAATATGCGCTTTTTTAGTGTTGAGCGCGCTTCCGAAACGCACGTGGGGTGGTCCAAACTGGCCGAACGATGTCGGATTTTCCTGAAATCAAAAGAAAACGATAGTTGAGTGAATTGTGAAGTGTTCGGGTAGACGACACGCCAATCGGAGGTGCCATGTGCCCGCGGTGGCCAAGAACGCACTTCTGGTGTCATAAACTGCCAAAACGGGCCTCAAACTGTCAAATTCAGAGCGTATGACATCGGATTGACCTGAAATCATAAGGGGGAACAATGTAATTATTATAATTGATGTGTACGAGGAGACGACACGTCAATCAGACGTGTGGTTTGCACGCAACGACTCAATATGCGCTTTTTAAGTGTTGAGCGTGCTTCCGAAACGCGCGTGGTGTCGTCCAAACCGGCCGAACAATGTCGGATTGGCCTGAAATCAGACGACAACAATGGGTGAGTGAATTTTGAAGTGTTCGGGCCGACGAAACGCCAATCGGAGGTGTCGTGTGCCCGCGGTGACAGAGAACACACTTCTGGTGCTATAAACGGCCAAAACGGGACTCAAACTGTCAAATTCAGAGCATACAACACCGGATTGACCTGAAATCATATGGGGAACACAGTTATTATTATTTTTGACATGTTCGAGGAGATGGAACATCAATCGGACATGCGGTTTGCGCGCAACAACTCAATATGCACTTTTTAAGTGTTGAGCGCGCTTCCGAAACGCGCGTGGGGTGGTCCAAACCGACCAAACGATGTCGGATTGGACTGGAATCGGACGACAATAATGGGTGAGTGAGTTTTGAAGTGGTCGGACAGACAACACACCAATCGGAGGTGTCGTGTGCCCGCGCTGACCGAGAACGCACGTCTGGGGCCACAAACGGCCAAAACGGGCCTCAAACTGTCAAATTTAGAGCGTACGACATCGGATTGACCTAAAATAATAGGGGGAACACTGTAGTTATTATTTTTGATGTGTACGAGGAGACGACACGTCAATCGGACATGCGGTTTGCGCACAATGGCTCAATATGCGCCTTTTAAGTGTTGAGCATGCTTCCGAAACGCGCGTTGGGTGGTCCAAACCAGAAGAACAGCGTCGGATTGGCCTAAAATCGACGAAAACAATGGTTGAGTGAATTGTGAAGTGTTCGGGGAGACGACATGCCAATCGGAGGTGCCGTGTGCCCGCGCTGACTGAGAACGCACTTCTGGTGCCATAAACGGCCAAAACAAGCCTCAAACTGTCAAATTCAGAGCGTATGACATCGGATTGACCTGAAATCATAGGGGGAACACTGTAGTTATTATTCTTGACGTGTACGAGGAGACGGATGTCAATCAGATGTGCAGTTTGTGCACAACGTCCCAATATACACTTTTTTAGTGTTGGGTGCACTTCCGAAACGCGTGTGGGGTGGTCCAAACTGGCCAAAGGATGTAGGATGGGCCTGAAATCGGAAAAAAACAACGGGTGAAGGAATTTTGAAGTGGTCGGGCAGACGACACGCCAATCAGAAGTGTCGTGGGCCCGCGGTGACCGAAAACGCAATTCTGGTGCCATAAACGGTCAAAACGGGCCTCAAACTTTCAAATTCAGAGCGTACGACATCAGATTGACCTGAAATCATAGGGTGAACACTGTAGTTATTATTCTTGACGTGTATGAGGAGACGTCACGTCAATCGGACGTGCGGTTTGCGCGCAACGGCTCAATATGCGCTTATTAAGTGTTGGGCGCGCTTCCGAAAGGCGCATAGGGTGGTCAAAACTGGCCGAACGACGTCAGATTGGCCTGAAATAGGACGAAAACAATGGGTGAGTGAATTGTAAAGTGGTCCGGCAGACGACATGCCAATCGGAGGTGTCGTGTTCCTGTGCTGACCGAGAACGCAATTCTAGTGCCATAAACGGCCAAAGCAGGCCTCAAACCGGCAAATTCAGAACGTACGTCATCGGATTGACCTGAAATCACATGGGGGAACACTGTAATTATTATTCCTGATGTGTAATAGGAGACGTCACGTCAATCAGACATGTTGTTTGTGTGGAACGACTCAATATGCGCTTTTTAAGTGTTGGGCGCGCTTTCTGAAACGCGTGTGGAATGGTCCAAACCGGCCGAACGACTTCGGATTGGCTTGAAATCAGACGAAAACAATGGGTGAGTGAATTGTGAAGTGGTCGGGTAGACGGAATTCCAATCAGAGGTGCTGTGTGCCCGCACTGACCGAGAACGCAATTCTGGTGCCATTAACAGCAAAAACGGGCCTCAAACTATCAAATTCAGAGCGTACGACATAGTATTGACCTGAAATAATGGGGGGAACACTGTATTTCTTATTCTTGACATGTACGAGGAGATGGCACGTCAATCGGACGTGCGGTTTGCGCGCAACGGCTCAATATGCGCGTTTTAAGTGTTGGACGCGCTTCCAAAACGTGCGTGGGGTGGTCCAAACCAGCCGAACGACATTGGATTGGCCTGAAATCGGACAAAAACAATGGGTTAGTGAATTGTGATGTGGTCGAGTGGATGACACGCCAATCGGAGGTGCCGTGTGCCCGCGCTGACCGAGAACGCACTTCTAGTGCCATAAACGGCCAAAACGGGCCTCAAACTGTCAAATTCATAGAGTACGACATCAGATTGACCTGAAATCATAGGGTTAACACTGTATTTATTATTATTGACGTTTATGAGGAGACGACATGTCAATCGGATGTGCGGTTTGCGCGCAACGGCTGAATATGCGCCTTTTAAGTGTTGGGCGTGCTTCTGAAACGCGCGTGGGATGGTCCAAACCGGCCGAATAGTATCAGATTGGCCTGAAATCGGACGAAAACAAAGGGTCAGTGAATTGTGAAGTTGTCGGGTAGACGACACGCCAATCGGATGTGCCGTGTTCTCGCGCTGACCGAGAACGCACTTATGGTGCCATAAACAGCCAAAACGGGCCTCAAACTGTCAAATTCAGAGCGTACGACATCGGATTGACCTGAAATCAAAGAGGGAACACTGTAGTTATTATTCTTGACGTGTACGAGGAGACAACACATCAATCAGACGTGCGGTTTGTGCGCAACGGCTAAATATGCGTTTTTTATGTGATGGGCGCGCTTTTGAAAGGCACATGGGGTGGTACAAACTGGCCGAACGACTTCGGATTGGCCTGAAATCGGACGACAATAACGGGTGAGTGAATTTTGAAGTGTTCAGGCAGACAGAATGCCAATCGGAGGTGTTGTGTGCCCGTGCTAACCGAGAACGCACTTCTGGTGCCATAAACGGCCAAAACGGGCCTCAAACTGTCAAATTCAGAGCGTACGACATCAGATTGACCTGAAATCACAGGGGAACACTTTAGTTATTATTCATGACGTGTAAGAGGAGACAGAATGTCAATCAGACGTGTGGTTTGTGCGAAACGGCTCAATATGCGCTTTTTAAGTGTTGGACGCGCTTCTGAAACGCGTGTCGTGTGGTCCAAACCAGCAGAACGACGTCGGATTGGCCTGAAATCGGACGACAACAACGGGTGAGTGAATTGTGAAGTGGTCTGGTAGAAGGCACGCCAATCGGAGGTGCTGTGTGCCCGTGCTGACCGAGAATGCACTTCTGGTGCCCTAAACGTCCAAAACGGGCCTCAAACTGTAAAATTCAGAGCGTACGACATCAGATTGACATGAAATCATAGGGGGAACACTGCAGTTATTTTTATTGAGGTGTACGAGGAGACAACACATCAATCGGACATGCGGTTTGCGTGCAACGGCTCAATATGCGCTTTTTAAGTGTTGGCGCGCTTCGGAAACACGCGTGGGGTGGTCCAAACCAGCCAAACGACGTAGGATTGGCCTGAAATGGGACGAAAACAATGGTTGAGTGAATTGTGAAGTGGTCGGGCAGACGGCACGCCAATTAGAGGTGTCGTGTGCCCGTGCTAATTGAGAACACACTTCTGGTGCCATAATCGGCCAAAACGGGCCACAAACTGTCAAATTTAGAGCGTACGACATCAGATTGACCTGATATCATAGGGGAACATTTTAGTTATTATTCTTGACGTGAATGAGGAGACGACATGTCAATCGGACATGTGGTTAGCGCGCAACGTCTCAATATGCACTTTTTAAGTGTTGGACGTGCTTCCGAAACGCGCGTGGTGTGGTCCAAACCAGCCGAACGACGTCGTATTGGCCTGAAATCGGACAAAAAATATGGGTGAGTGAATTGTGAAGTGTTTGGGCAGAAGACATTCCAATCGGAGGTCCCGTGTACCCACGCTGACCGAGAACGCACTTTTGGTGCCATAAACGGCCAAAATGGGCCTCAAACTGTCAAATTCAGAGCGTACGACATCAGATTGACCTGAAATCATAGGGGAAACTGTATTTATTATAATTGACAAGTACTAGGAGATGACACATCAATCGAATGTGAGGTTTGCGCGCAATGGCTCAATATGCGCTTTTTAAGTGTTGGATGTGCTTCCAAAAGGCGCGTGGGGTGGTCCATACTGGACGAACGACATCCGATTGGCCTAAAATCGGACGACAACAACAAGTGAGTGAATTGTGAAGTGGTTGGGAAGACGGCATGCCAATCGTAGGTGTCGTGTGCCCGCACTGACTGAGAACGCACATCTGGTGCCATAAACGGCCAAAACGGGCCTCAAACTGTTTAATTCAGAGCGTATGACATCAGATTGACCTGAAATCATAGGGGGAACACTGTAGTTATTATTCGTGATTTGTACAAGGATACAACACGTCAATCAGACATGCGGTTTGTGCGCAACAGCTCAATATGCGATTTTTAAGTGTTGGACGCGCTTCCGAAATGCGCGTGGGGTGGTCCAAACCGGCCGAACGACGTCAGATTGGTCTGAAATTGGACAAAAACAATGGGTGAGTGAATTCTGAAGTGGTCAGGCAGACAACACATCAGAGGTGTTGTGTGCCAGCGCTGACCGAGAACGCACTTCTGGTGCCATAAACGGCCAAAACGGGCCTCAAACTGTCAAATTTAGAGCGTACGACATACGATTGACCTGAAATTACAGGGGAACACTTTAGTTATTATTATTGTCGTGTACAAGGAGACAAAACATCAATCGGACATGCGGTTTGTGTGCAACGACTCAATATGCACTTTTTAAGTGTTGGACGCGCTTCTGAAAGGCGCGTGGGGTGGTCCAAACTAGCCGAACGACGTCGGATTGGCCTGAAATCGGACGAAAACAATATGGGAGTGAATTGTGAAGTGTTCAGGCAGACGAAACGCCAATCGGAGGTTTTGTGTGCCCGCGCTGACCGAGAACGCACTTCTGGTGCCATAAACGGCCAAAACGGGCCTCAAACTGTCAAATTCAGAGCGTACGACATCGGATTGATCTAAAATCACAGGGTGAACACAGTAATTAGAATGATAGAATTAACGATTTTATATTTTTAAAACGATAATTGAAATTATGAATATATTTTGAAAATCGTATACTTTCGATCTGTTATTGTAAGTTTGAATTGAAATATGTTAATTTGTTTCAATTATTTTTTCATAGATTTTATTTGGTACTAATTTTATTATTAAATTTTGATATGTAGTTATATTTGATGAGGGTTGCAGAGAATGGAAGATGACGATGAGATTTATGTGGTATTCATAGTATTTTTGATATTTTTTTAACAAAAAAATTAAAAGCTATAGCGGCCACTGTAGCCTGTGTTTGGGTCAGCTAAAGTGGCCGCCAAATGGCGGCCGCTGTTGGTCAACCCTACAGCAGCTGCCAAATGGTGGCCACTCTAGTTCATCCCTATAGCGGCCCCCAAATGGCGGCCACTGTTGTTAATACCTGCTGGCCTTCAGCGTCCACCAAATGGCAGTCGTTGACAGCAACAACGACGGACCAAAAGCGGCCACCATTTGACGGATGCTAGGCGGTCGCTATAGACCTTTAGCGATGGATTTTGGCCACCACTAAAAGTCATATTTGTACTAGTGCATGGAAGAAGAGCTAAGAGAGCAACATGAGGTGGTGAACATTTTGACATGTTACAACCACATGCCTTTGTAGTCCCCGCAAGGCTCAGGGAGCTGGAGGGCAGAGGAAGAGAGTAGTTTCATTCTGTCAAGGAGTGTGACCCAAGGGATCTAGGAATGATTCGAGGTACAGTACGTGTCTACTACTAGATTTCGTAACAATAGACATTGATACAAATCATTCCTTCATTCCACGAATCTTGTCCCAGACCTAGAGTTTCCTGTTAAGCCGTTGAATTGACCCTCACGTCTAGAGATACCTATAGGAGGAGACTCGATAATCACACTTATGCCGATGGTGTGATCTGACCCTTGAGGTGAGAGTTTCGGTTGGAACCTCTTGGTGGTAGCGTTGAGGCCTTACGACGTTAGTTTGGGTATGGTCTGGGAAACCACATTTCATACACAGATTGACTATATTAGGTAAAAAGATTGTGGTTTATCTTCAACATTGGGTTAGGGTTTTCCCTTGTTCGGGAAAAAGGGAAACCCAGGCAGCAAAGGATAAACTTATGCATAGGAGGGTGCGGCCGATCACTCTTGAGTCAAAAAACCTTTCCCTCTTGGCAGCAGGAGTTTTAAGTTTTCAGTTACAAATAGGGAACAGAGGCCTCTAGAGTTTGAGGATGGCGACCACATCTTTATACGGGTCTCACCTCGACAAGGTCTAAAGAGATGTGGCCGAAGTGGCAAGTTATCTCCGAGGATCATCAGAACTTTCTAGGTCCTCATCGGTGTAGGCAAGGTGGCATACCGCTTGGCCCTTCCATCTCGGTTGCATTGGGTGCACGACGTCTTTCCCATATCTCTGTTGAGGTGATACGTGCACGAACCAACGCATATCATTGACCACGGGGAGCTGGACATCAATGAAGGGGCGACATTATTGGAGGTCCCGATGGAGATCGAGGATCGATAGGAGTGGGACCTCTATGGACAGTTGATTCTTCTGGTGTGCATTCATTGGCCGCACGAGAACCTCCAGGAGAGCACATGGGAGAAGGAGGCTCAGATGCATGATCAGTACCCTCATTTGTTTCCCTAGTTTATGTTATAGCTTTACGGGAATGTAAAGTCCTGAGGTGGGGGTAATATAAAGACCTGTAAATTTCAAGAAATTTTTTTGCTTAATTTTTTTGGAATTTTACGAGTATGCAGTTTTTGACAGCACCTGATTTTGAGGCCCGGTGTGCCCGGAATAATTTTTTGATGTTTATCTCAGGTACGTTCAGTGAACAAACGAGTGGGTTTTTTCTATCTTTTGAACCGGTGATCGGAATTGAAATCCAAGGGCACCGATGAACTCACAATGTCAGTAATTGCTTAAGGGGACCTTTACCGCAGTTTTGTTTAAAGTAGGTTGTGAGATAAAAATTTGGAGTTTAGTAAAGAAGTTAAACAAATTTGTTAAAACAAATATATATCCAAGGAAGTTAAATCGTCCCATATGTGGATATAAGAGAGGTGGGGCCCACACGAGCCACAACCTCTCATCTTCACATAACTCTCTCTAACTCCCCTTTAACAACCCTTCAATTTACTGTGACACCCCCCCTTAATAAAGAGACCATCTCTCTCCCTCTTTAATGGCGCCAACACGTTAATTAATGAAGTGTTTTGAATTTGAAAAGGCTTGTCATGTTTATTAATAGGGGAAGCCTCTTTTTAATATGGGTTGGCAAATATTTTGGAGAATCTTGTGGTTAACCACTGGAGAAATTTAGGGAGAAATTTAAACCTCTGACGAAGAACGGTTCTCCAACGACGGTCTTCCAAGATCTTCATCGAAGAACAATCCTTTAACAGAGGTCGGATTCCAACGAGTCTCTGTTGCTCAAGCTCTGATATAAAGTGTGAGGTGGATGTAATGGTCGACGTCAACTCTATACTCTTTCTGTGACTCAACGACGTGAAACTTCACAATCGAGTTAGGGGAATTATATTGTTTTTTCTCTTCACTGTTTGAGGAAACAATGAAGAGCATGGACTAACCTCTTCCCGATTGATCCGTGGATCGCTCGTTCATGCGGGTTGGATGTAGGGTTAATTTTCGGGACTGGATTTGTGTTTCATCTTGATTTAAAACCTCTAACCCAGAGGGCAAAATCTAATGAACAAGCCCGAACCCTCCGCAGATTGTTTTTGTGTGCGGAATGATGGGAGAAGATGAAATAGGATCACAACAGTGATTTGGGGCCAGCGTAGTAAGATACGGGACCCGAGATGATCACGGGCGCAAGCGGAAGCTGGAACGCACCACCAGAATGACTCCAGGGACCCGCAGAGGACTCCGGCACGGCGGTGCCGGTGACCAGAGGCGGCGGCGCCCCAGAGCGCCGCCGGTGGTAGAACCGCCACGGCTTTCCGCGGCTGTGTTGGGGAGGATCCCGCACCGCGTGGGATCCGGGAGACAAGGCGGTGCCGAGCGCTGCCGGTTCCTATCAGCGGGGGGCCGCGCCTCCCCCCTACTTTGTGTATTCCGCTCGACCATATGGCCAAGCCGCAACCAGCCGCTAGGTCGGGCTGCTAGCGCCGGGCCAGTCGCGCCCTACCGGGCTGGACACGGACCCGGTTCTGGTCGACTCGGGTTGGGCTGACCCAGGGGTGTTGGGCTACATCGGACCGGGCCTAGACCCCCTATTTTCTGACCATGTTCAGTTAAATGCCCATAACATGAGTTTTGGACCTTTGATAAATGCACTGTCATTTGCGTAGGATTCCTTGGATCGAGGCGGTCGTTTTGGTATATTACACTCAAGGTTTTAGAGAAGTTTGGGTAAAACCGGGTTGGTTCAAACTCGAAACCAACCGTGCCCTCGGAGCGGAAACGCTTATAACTTGAGCTCCGGAAGTACGATTGACATGCCGTCCACTTTTTTGGATTCCTCCTAATGAGAAAGTTATTTTGGAATACTCCACCATAGGTTTGGATTCTGTTGGAGTACGTTCGGTTTGGTTTATCTTACAAACAAACCGGGCCGCTGGAACGGAAAAACGAATAACTCCCATACTGGACGCCTGATTAACGAACCGTCAGTGGCGTTGGTAATCACATTGAGAAAAGGTTCCTTTGAGTATACCCCATGAGAGTTCGGGGTACAGTTGTGATACAGTCGGGTTGGTTCGTACACAAAACCAATCGGGCCCCCGGGACTAAAAGGCTTATAACTCACAGACTGGGCGTCCGATTGACGCGCTGTTTGTTGTGTTGAGACACCTTTGACAAGGTGGTTATTTGAGATACTTATACGTGGGACTTCGAGAAACTTGGTGTGTCGACCTGTAGCTCGTGGAGCAGATCCTCCTGAAGATGAGAATATGGAGTACGGTGACCTTGTAGCTGGCTGAGACCTAATGACTGCTTGTCCGATTCGATTCGGAGTGACTTGTATAGCCTAGTGGGGAGCACTACTTTGTGAGGTGGCAGACCCATACTGGAGGAGCACTACTTTGTGGGGTGGAAGACCCGAGATACTCGACAGGAGGAGTACCTCTGAAGGTTATGAGGGGGAGAACTACTGTGTGATGTGGCAGACCCAAGGCAGGGAGCACTACTTTGTGAGGTGGCAGACCCGCAGTACTTGACAGGAGGAGTACCTCATCAGTCTAAGGATAGTGAGGTCTTGAGGGTCTTAGGGTCCCTACTGAGTATCGTTATACTCACCCCTGCACGAGCTATGCCCGCACCTCGTTGTGTTGGATGCAGATGACAGACAACGCTGACGGAGACCGAGTATACGATGATTGGACGGTACCCGGAGGTGGACCTCATGACGAGTCAGTACCCGAAGGTGGACATCACAACGAGACGGTACTCGTAGGAGGTTGGTGGTCGAGAGCATTGAGGAGGCTATCTGTACCTTCCCTTCAGGTAGGATCCGAGGTGGACGACCTAGGAGATGCTTCAATCTTCCAGCTGTTTGTCTTTTCTGTTGTACTTTTATTCAGTTGTAGTTGTGCTTTTTAGTTGGTTTTGTATTCTGGCCCATTTACTTTTCATCACTTTCTTTTGTACTTAGTGTATTACTTCCGCTTGTACTCTGGTTGGATGTGTTTATGTTTTATAAAGTCAATGCCTTCTCAGTTATCGGGATTTACGCCTTTGGTGCTAGTCGCCAGCCCCAGGCCTATGGAAGGCGGGCTTGGGGAAGTCACGACACGTGCCCCGAGGACGGGTCGTGACAGCCAACTACAGAATACATTGCATCATTAGGATCACATGCAAAAAACTATTACATAACATTATCCCCCCTTTTAGTTTCACATGCCAATCACACCACCACATTAGAATTTCATAGTTGTCATGTTATAATATTAATTATTGACCACTTAAATTTTCACTTATAGTCTTCCCACTTTAAGGATGAGTAATTATACAGAAAACACACAACATGATCAATCATCCCAACATAAACCCCATGATTTAACATTAAAAATTATTACTATATCCCCTCAAGTCGAATAAAATAAGTAACCACACCCATAATTCCATATATCATGCAAACCATCACATCAAGTCAACTTTACATGAAAAGTGGGAACACATCAACTCCATATTCACACATGGCTAGTTCAATAACCAATTTTATGGGAATTCACATTTTCAAGTGAGGTTATTTCTATAATTATATTTAATTAAGAAACAACATATTTACAGTATTAGAAAAATTTCATAAATAAAAATATTCTACAAAAAATCATGGAGAGGAATTATTATAAAATAAATAAAGCTCATGTGATATAAACCATTTCCCCATCAATTTGATTACATCAGATTAATTATCTTTAATAGTAAGACTTTTACCATCCTCAGAAAAGGATATAAAAATCATGCTAATTTAACATATTCATATAGATTAAAAATGTGAACTCATATCCCCTACCTAGAAAATAAGTTCAAAAACATAGTGGATATAAAATAGGGGAAATATGATGATGTTGACACCTGAATATCACGAAGGTAAGGGATTGATAGATCTTACAAAACTTATTGATAAAGGACAAATATATGGGAAAAGCATAATCCTACCTCATTCATGAACCACTTTAATTGAAAATAGTGTGGAAACCAAACTGTCTAACACAGTTGAGATTAAGAATAGGGAGGATCTCGGCGGATGCAAAAAGCTATTCACATTTTAATAATAGGGTTATTGTTCATCCAAATTGGAATAAAAAACATTTCTGGAGAAGATCTCATAATTTCTGATTCCAATACTATTTCTAAATGAATAATGTAGTTTACCTTCAGTAATCGTTTCCATTTAATCCAATTTCATTTAAAACACACAAATCAACACTTTATAAAACCACAAGGTTTAAGAAATTAAGTTCATAGATTTAAACCCTAAAAAATTTATTTTATAACATTTATTTGGTAATTAAATTCCTTATTTTCACACTGAAAATATTTTTTACATCATTATGGAAAATCAAGGCATTTGAAAAAATTGGAAATTTTTTGAATTAGAGGATCGATCATGAAAGAATTGTGATGGGATCAACCATTAATGGATCATCTATGAAGGGATCAACCATGAAGGGATCGACCTTGATAATGGATCAATATTGGAAAGCGATCGCCAATACAAACAAAACTACGACCATGCGAAAGAATAGTGTTATCGTGAGAATAAAAGGATCTACCATACGGAGGAATGAATTAACCATGAAAAAAAAATAAAATCGTGAGGAAAAGTTCCCAAATGTGAAATAAAACTATGATTGTGAGAACTATTAGATCATAATCTATTGAAATAATAACTAAAGGGGTGAATAACTGATTTAAAATGCAAGGACATAAATATTTAGATCTTTATTAATTCAATAATCTTTAGTGAGTTATGTGTTGAAGAAGACAAAACTAGAATAAAAATAAAACCAGTAGATGATCAGAATATATGGAATTAGATGAAGCTCGATGATCATTGAAGTTCTTCAGTGGTCATAAAAAAGGAACAAAATCCTTAGAATTTTCTTGATTGTATGAGAGAATGAATAATTGTGTAACACCATCATGTAAAAATGTAATTTTGAGTTAATAATTTTTATTTGATTTTCCTTGTTGATATCTGTAATGGATTAATCCAAACTCATTGATATCAAATATATTCTCAAATCTTCAAGTTATCCAATCACTGTGTCTGACTTGTTAGCGAATAAAAAATAGAATATTATCGTTACTTATAATTTGATAATTTGGTGCTCATCGACAAAAAAAACATGTGTTATTTTGTTGCTAAAAGAAACATGTTAAAAATATATCTAATATATTTTTTGAAGTAAATGATATTATTTAATCTAACTAAAATAAATAAAATTTCCCACATAATATTTTAGTAAAATAATAATTCAAATATTACAAAAAATAGGGTATATGATGAATAACATAAAAATTATAAATTTTACATGAATTTCAGTCATAATTATAATTCAATAGATTATCAAAAATTTGGATAACATTTAATTATTTTATAAAACAATTAAATAGTTCAATCATTCTAAAAAAATCTAAAATTAGTATATATATTTTTAATTATTTGATATATTGACCATTCATCTCATGGTCAGTATGCTGACCCTGAATAAAAAATCACTTTAAAAAACCAATGTTCAGTATAAAATACACATGGTATATTATATTTCATGGCTTGATGTACATGACATATTGTAAGGTGGAATCTCATAGTCATATTCATGATAGGTAATATGATCTAATGGTTACTAGACACAGTAGGCAGGAGGTACTGTCCATGGTAGGTTCACCATCATACTCACAACAAGGTGAGTTGTTCCAAGATAAGTAGAAAACATATACTATGGTAAGGTAACTCTCATTGTAGGTTCAGTCCCATAGTTGGTTCACTCACGATAAGTTCCTTTTGATATAAATGGTTGATTGAGGTTAATTTACATGTGAAAATATTTATGTGCTTTTTCATTTTCATAATTTTTGAACTCATAAAAGTGATTTGGAAAAATTAACAACAGACTCAATTTTCATTTTCATTAATTAGAAGTATTTTGTTCTAATTTCTATATGCATGAAAAATTTAGTTGCATGTATGATACCGAGACTATTTGAAATCAAATCACGATCATAGAATTTTCACTTTTTCTTGAATCATCCATGGAAATATCATATTAGAATGATTGAATTCTGTTTAAGAATTCTGATGAATATTTGCCTCAAATGACTGTTGTAGGTAGAAGATGATAGAGTAGTATCGAACAGAAAACTTGTATGACTTTAATCAGATGGATAAGCTTTTATGTGTAAGATATTAATGGTGAAGAATAGTTTAGTGTTCTCCTTTGTCCCACATCATAAATATGGTTGGGTGATCTATCATTATAATAATAATGTACTCCCACTGATGATTTGAGTTAGCTATGGGGATCGACACCCATTACCTATCCTCCCACACATACATGCATAAGCCATGTTGGCCACTTGACCTAACCTCATGCACTCTTATGGGGAAAATCTAGCAAGCTTTAATCATGGAATCACTCACACACCTTCCTCTATGAAGGATTCTTATGTCGTTCCTCCCATAGGGTTGACCTATGTGTCCCCTAAGTTATCAAAGGGATATCCCATGGGATTGTTCATTTTTTCTATTTTTTCAATTAACCCCATGAAATATTTTGAAAAACAATTAAAAAATTAAAATTCTAAGAATAAGATTTATAATTATAAATAATTATAAATTTTCCATTAAAAAAAATTATAAATATAAAATTATTACAAACATTAATCAATTAAAAACATTAAAACATGTAAATAAGAAATGACTATTTTTAAACAATTTGAATTTAATTAAATATGATGAAATAGTAATTTATCAAAACAAATAAAAAAATATTGATGTATTAAAACACAATTTTAAATTAAAAAAATCTAATTTTTTTTTAAAATTTTAAAATATAACATTTTTTAAATTTTCAAAAATATTCTCCAAATTTTTGAAGTTTTAGAAAAATAATATAAAATGGTATTACTTTAATCATTAAACCTTTTAAATAGTATGAATTAATTGGAATTAATCTGAGTAGAATTATTTTATAAGAATTAACATTATGTTATAGAATAAAAGTAAACAAAATTTAAAACAAGGATTATTTTTTATAAAAACCATAATTATTATAAACAAAAGTGTTAATATTTTAGAATTCTTAGTTAAAATGTCATTTATCAAAATTAAGAGAATCTAAAGGTTTAAAGATTATTTTTTACAATTTTTTCTATAGGAAAATATTATAATCAAATATAAACTTTGTTTAACTGATCCCTCAGAAAATAAAATCTAAAATCTATATTTTTTTCTATAATGTTGCAGAGGGTTTTTAGAAATTCAAATTATGCTAGAATTATCGTAGAATATTGGTATTTTATTATAACAAATATTAACATCCCATAAACATTGTTTATCCATATACTTTTTGAAAAAAATTAACAATAGTGATATATTCATCCTTAGTTATTGACAGTTCTATTTATATTTGTTTCTTTGAACCCCATGAAATTTATGTTTTACTTATAAATTGACACATAGATTTTGTAAATTTCCAGTCAATCCTATATCCTTTAAATCCAGAATCAAACTAAGATATTAAATAAAAAGCTAACTATTATAATAAAAGAAAAAGGTGTTTATAGTACCCTTAATATATCTAATTACTCTTTTTAAAATTTTTAGAATAATTTCCTTAGGGTTGGACTAAAATTTATCACCAAAATAATCTGAGAACATTGTGTCTTGTCTTGATGTGGTGAGATACAATAAACTACATATCGTGCCTCTATAAAATTTAATATCAACTTACTTTCAATATTCATCGAAGCCCAACTAGGAATTTATACTCATTTAAGTTTTCTTAGACATACTACTATTAGTCACAAAGCTTTTTATAGGCTTTTTAGTCGACATATCTTGATTTATGAAAATACCATATTTTCTTTGATTAATTTGTAATACAAAGAAAAAATTTTCTTTGTCCTATTTAGTGTATATAAAATTCACTTATCACCCATTTAGAAATATCATCACATAATAAATAATTTTTTGATCCAAATATTTTAACATCAAAAAAAATATGTATAATCAATTTATCTTTTAAAACACTCCTTATGAACATGGATGGATCAAACTTTTCTAAAAAACCATTTTGAATTAAAAATAGAGTTATCCTTTCATAACAAGATCGAGGAGTTTGTCTAAGACCATATAAATCTCTATTAAGATTAATTTTATGATTTTTAAATTTATCATTTTCAAATCTAGGGGGTTGTCTATCAAAGAATTCCTAAAACATTATTCCATTTAAAAATACACATTTTACATCCTTTTGAAATAATTTTTTATTATGAAAAAAAGAAAAATCCAAAAGAATCCTAATTTGTTTCATCCTAGAAACACGATGCAAATAATCTTATAAATAAATACCCTCTTCCAGATAATAACATTGAGTAACTATTTTTTATTTTTAACTACATTTCCAACACCATCAATATTATTATGAATAAATCATTTAGTTCATATTATAGTTTTATCTTTTCAAAAATCAACCAAATACCATAATTTATTACTTTCAAATTGACTTAATTAATTATGCATGATCTTAATATAATTGAATCAATTAAATCATTGTCAATGTTAACAAGAAAAAAATCAGTGACAAAATTAGAGTTTCCATAATAATGTAAATCCAAATGTCTAGTTTCTATACCGAATTCAACATTACCAATTAATTTTAAATTGGATAACATTTAAGTATTTTACATTATTTAGGATTATTTTGAGAACATATTTTCACCCCTCAGCTGATGTAGTCTCATTATCTTGATTGAAAGCTACACCAAAACTAACTTCCCTAAAATCATCATCATCTTTTTTTAAATAGTAATTTTTCTTTTTATTTCCTTTTTCAATAAACATAATGTGTAAAAAATATTCAACAACTAAATTTCTATTATTGAAAAATCAATATGAATTTCCATTAATGTAATATCCTAAAAATATTCCTTCATCACATTTATAATTTATTTATTCTAAATTTAATTTTGTGTTTAAGATAAATACATTGCAACCAAATGGCCTAAAATATCCAAATTTAGGTTTAACCCCTTTATAAATTTTGTAATGTGTTTTTTTAAAATGGTTGAATAGATACTCTATTTAAAACAATAAAAAATATATTTACAAATCAAAATAAAAAATATATAGGAACATTAAATTAGATAAGCATTGATCTATTCATTTCTTGTAGATATCAATTATTTCTTTCAACCACACCATTTAGTTGCGGTGTTACATGGGATGAAAAATAATGTTTGTATACGTTATATTAAAAAAATATATCAAATTATAAATTGTAAAATTTTCCATCTATATAAATTCAAATAGATACTATTGAAATATTCTTGGAGTTTTAATAAAATACATACGTGTATGTAACATTGGAAATAGAGAAACTATTTCATGATTTCAAAATATGTGAAATAGTTTAAAATTTTCATTCCCAAACCTCCCATTCCACAAAATGTTATCTCCTTATACAAAATTCAAACACTCCACCTTTTTGGGATAGATTAGATAAATCAAAAATGTAAACATTATATTTTCTATTTATAAAAAATAAACATATATTTTTTAAAAAATAGTAAATTTAGAATTTTCAAAAATAAAATTTAATACATCATAAAAAATCTATGATATACAAACTAGATTATGTTTTAAAATGTCTATATATAATAATTTTTAAATAATATCGGATTTAGAAAAACCAAATTCAACAATACCTTGATTATGAACTTTAGAGTTGTCCCCAAATGTAATAAGGCCATCCAAAAAAGAATTAAAAGACAGAAATTTTGAATTATCACTTGTCATTTTCCTAGAGGATCCACCATCTAAATAGAATTAGTCTTTTAACATTATATTGTAGATTTTCTCATGTTGTATTTTGATCAAAGAAAGGTTCCTTATATGCCATTCACTTCCAGAATCACTTCTTAATCAAAAACTATATGAGTAGTCCTAGCCTTCAATAAAAGATTTCTATTTTTTTATACTTTTTTATTTTTCCTTATTTGGATTTTTGAGTTAGGGTAATTCTAGGTTAATGTGACCTTTCCTTGAACTCATTACATGTTAATTAAGAAACATTAATACTATTATCAGAATTACATTTCTTATAATAATTTTTGAGCATTCTTATGAACTATCATTTTCCACCTTTGATTTTTCATGAACCTGGAATAATTCTTTAAAAATAATCCATCTCTTTTTCAATTTTTGGGAATTGAGATTCATAAGTGTTAGAGATTTTATTGGAATTATACTTAAAAGATATACCATTTCTCTTTGTAGACTTATCTTCAACAATTTTTTCAAGTATATATTATACTAAAACATAGATATTATCAGTTATCATAAACAATACTCATTAATATTATTACTCTCATCAATGGACACATTATTTTCAAACCATATTTTTGGAATATATCTCATTACTCGTTCAACATGATATAAATTGTCCAAAAATTATCAAATATCAATCTTTTTTAAATACGTGTAAGCTGATGGAACATCTGGTTACTGATTCTTTATATCCCACCTAAAACCATCATATTATACTCGGAGCATCTCTAACTTGGTTCTCTTAATATCTTTATCCCCACAGTGTGTCACTTGAAGTATTATCCATATATCATGGTATTTCATTCAAGATGATACATGGCTATAGGGACTTATACTTATATCATGATACAAAACATTTTTAGCCTTATAATTAAAAATATATTTCACCTTTTCATTACCAAAAAGCATCTCTAAATAAAATTTGGGTAGCTCATATGGATTATCCATGATTTTCTAGTGATCCCCACTTAACTGTTTTTGGTAGGCTTCCATTCTATCTTTCCAGTATCCATATTCACTTCCATAAAAATGGGTTTTTTGTGGAATCCATCCATTATTTGCATTGACACCTACCATATTTAATGAAAACATCCATTTAATCCTTATATTGTTAAGTCTATGAAATCCTATTAGAATAGATATAAAAATGAAAATATGAAAAAAAATCATAGTCTATAAATATCCTTTTGTGGAATCACCACTTCTGATACCAATTTCCGAATCGTAAGAGACAGTAAGAAATACTGGGGGTGAATAATTGATTAAAAATATAATGAATAAAACAACATGTATTTTATTAATTCAAGAGACTTTATTTAGTTTTGTGTTAATGATTATAAATTCAATGTAAAAAAAATGAACAAAAATGTTTATAGTGGTTTAGTCACCATAATCCTATTCCACTCACAAACCTTCTCTCCTTTGGAAGAAGATTGGTACCCACTAATAAATCACTTTTATAGGTTTTATAACCTATTACAGACCCAATCGTATACCATAATCACAGGCACAACCCAGTATTTTTAAAGGAGATGAAATTTTTTGTGTGACTTTAATTTTGATCAGGATTCACAATCGAAACTTGATCATGGTGGTGGAACAAACAGAATTCAAGACCTTATTTTGATGGGGAAAATCATAAACCAAAAACAGATAATTAATAAACAAAAACAAAAATATAAAACGAATAAAAATAGTACAAAAATAAAACCAAAAGACTATCAAAAGATATAGAAGATGATGAATCTATATTATCATTAACCACTTCAATGGAATAAGGAAAAATGTTTATGTTATTCTAAGATCATTTTAGGAACACAATTAATTGATGTTTCTTGATCATGTGTGAGAAATAATAATTGAGTAATAAAATTATTTAAAAATGAATTTTAAATTGAACGATATTCAGTTTATTTTCCTTAATGATATCTCTAATGGACTAACATAGCTTCATCAACTTCAAAGATGTTCTTAGATCTTTAGGTGATCCAGTGAAAACATAAAAACTATTATAAAATAAAATAAAAAAAATATTAATATTACTTATTGTTAACACATGAATAAATGTATCAAGGGAGAGGATAAGGAAGGCATATTTGGTACATAGAGAATTCAAATCAAAATAGAAAAAAAAATACACTTAAGGGATTGGAATCAAATATGTCCCCACCTTCCCAAATGACCACATATTGAGAAAGCACTTCCCATGCAAAAGGTTGATAGTAACCTCCGTGCAATGTACGTTTATCTCATGGTGACCTATTTTTTGAATGTCTACAGCCATATAGAGCTTTCATGGAAACCATCACACATCGTAACTGTAGTTCATAGAGAATCATTGGTTTACGAAGCTAATAATGTTTTATGAGATCCTCTATGTTTCCCAAAACCAATTCCCCACCTCTATTGGACCCATAAATACCCCCCTTATGATGGAATTTCCTAAGGTTTTATGAAATCCTCTATGTTTCAAAAAACCAATTCCCACCTCTATTGGACCCATAAACACCCCCTTATGTTTGAATTTAAAGGTGATGACACCATCTAGCTTCAAATAAAAGACACGGGTTTGCAATACTCCAAATCTTCTTGGAAAAAATAGATGATATATTTCCCAAGGTAGATTTTTTTTGTGAAACTGCCTCCCATGGGGTTTTTAGAGCCTCAACCCATGGTGGAGATGCCTTAAATGAAGGTCAAAGACCTTTTAACAAGAAGAAAGAACATAGTGGATCTTAGGGTTTTGTATGATAACAATATTTCAAGAAACCAACCCCATGGGTATCAAGACTTTACTCTAAGGTATGGCCACTTTGTTTCATGAAACATATTCTTTCGTGATACCCATTACCTCCATGAGATCTATGAACCACATGAGACCATGGGCCTTTTTGAGCTCCAAACATCCATATATCCACAAACATATTGAATCCAATCATCTAGGAAATTCCATTGTTCCTCCCTTTAACTGGTCCAATTTTGTGAAGGTTGAGTTCCTAGGTGCCCTATGATCAACCATGACCATTTTATCCACACCCAAATTTCATGTACGATTGCTACCACCTACCCTTATATCCGCTGAATTTTTTATATGTGTGGACCATGCCTTCGTCCTACATAATCCTCCTAAGAATAAGTACCATAATTCCTATTTCTAATAAGAACAATTTCCCTAACATTGGGCCAATTAATTTCCACTCCGGAATATAAACAGCCATGCCATGACCTACCAAGAGAAACATGTGCGGTGAACACACATGCACTAGAGTTGTAATCAATGAGGGAAACTATTCAACTATCTCTTGGGTATTTCTTATGAAAAATATTCCTCATGTATTGACATGGTCCCCCTCAAGGGGTAGAACCCATCCATGCCCCAGATACATGATGAAAACTACCTAAATATATATCCTTGTCATATGATATTAATATTCATGAAAACATCCTCATCACATGATGTAACACTGTATCATTAACCTTTGAAATGAACATAAGATAACCCACATAAAATCATCATTGGATGCCACCATCTCCCCGACCATGATATGAAACTCCATGCATGGGAAAATATTATGTGTAAGCCCCAAACCATCCTTCCCCACTAGGGGATGAGACAACCACAATGGGAAGCTTCCATACATAATCCCAACACCACCCCCCATCCACATGAGATGAAAACATCCTCATCACATGATGTAACACTGTAGTCTATGGCATTACCAACATGAATATATCTATTCTTTAGGAATAATATATGGAATTGTGGAATTACGATCACTTTCACTGTATATGTGTGTATGGGTAAATCCACTTGACTTATAGGAATCAAGATATAGGGAGTTGATGGAATTTTTATAATGAATGTAATGGAAGAGGGAATTTTAATGTGGGAAATCTAACAAAATTTCAACCCCAGCTTGACTTCTAACTTGTTTTAAGATGTTGAGCCCCCAAAATCTACCTCACCCACTCAGGTCATTTAGAGGATGGTGATCAACACCCTTGTTCACTGGTACTAGAAGGAAGGGGTCATTACCACTATGGACATGGCCCATCAAGATCTCAAAGCATTAGCGCCTCATTAACACTATCCACGAGGGCCATGAAGAGAGAAGCCACCCCCTTGTCAATAGAGAATCACTTCATGAGCGTCTCCCTAGAGCACTTTGATAGCTCACTCCCCCATGCTAAGTAGGTAGGGGATGTTCGAGCCACACCTACAATGAACACCAATCATGGCCTACTAAGGAGGGATCCAACTTGGACTCTTCAACACTAACATTGATCGAGCCTATAGGATGGAGAACATATTTATTTTATCCTTTCTTCACTGGACTAGGTCATGAAAACTCAACACCAATTCTAGGGTATGACTTAGGACATTTCTCGACAAGGTGTATCTTATGAAACTCCAATGGACCCTACCACTACAATGAACTAAAGTGGAGGACCTCACTTCTCTATCACCAATCATCACAGAGGTCATCCCCACACCATGAACCAATAAGGGGATCCTCTCGACTCCATCAATTACCAAGGAGGATGGACTCCCCACACCTCCATGAACTATCCTGGAGGTCCTTCCCATGCCCCTTACAATTAGTGTGGATGTCCTCCCTCCACTGACATTAACCATAGAATAGGTCCTCCTAGTTCCCTTGATAACTGATACAGATACCCTCCCTACAACACCATAAACTAACATGAGGTTCCTCCCTATTATCCCTCTAATAAATGTCATGGTCCTCCCCATAGTGAAATAAATGAAAGAAGTGGTCATCCCTAAACCAACACTAACTATCATGGTGTTCCTACACAAGACAAAGACATGCCCTTCCCTGAAGAACCATCCAAAGGAAGTAGGTAAAACACCCTCGATTAGAGGCATAACCATGCGAATCCTTATGTTATCACCATCCTATCTTATTATTAGGTGAATAGAAAATCAATGAGGGAACCTTCAACCTAGCTTCTAGAGTTTGGGGTTGAAGCCTGATGATTGATATAGATGACCTCAGATGCCGAGGTCAACAAGATCCCTAGACCCCTCTATATGCATCTATATGTCGAGGATGTTCGGGATACCTTTTATCAAATCATTGTGCCACCATGTCTATCACCACTAGTTTTCCTCCAATCCAAATCCACACATGATGTTGGAGATATGTTTCTATCTTCCTTGTCACCCTTAGATTATGAGAAATCAACTGATCCACAAATGGATACTGCCATCATCACACAAAACGTAGTAGTAAACACTTCATCCAAAATGAACATGATATTGAATATGGATCCACATCCATGATACATACCAATGTGAAATTAATTTTTAACCCACGTGGCACCCCAATTATTGTAGATTATCCACAAAGAAGGGCTACATTGGTGAAACTACCCATATCTCAGCCTGCACTAATATGGTTTTAGTTCCACTAAGAGCAGGACCATTCCCCTATGAAAGAGGAAATGTGCGAGGTTCTAGTCATTGAACAACTATCAGTAGTGTTCTGGACACCTTAAAATTTAGAATTTATCTTCTTAGAGTCCCTTATAGGGGACCGAGTGGTGTGTATCCACTAGATTATCTAGGCGATGTTTCACCACCTCCATGATCAATAAATGACATACCATGGGATCCATGAGGACTTTGATACCATCCACCGGAAGTGCAGGGTGATTGATATCATTGTGATCACAGTTTCTCAACACCCTCTTTCATATAAATACCTCAAGGCACTCTAAAATAATAACATTAAGATCCTTATTGTGATCTATCGTGTTATAGAAGTGGCATCTATTCATTTAAAGATCATAGGTTGGGATGATATAGAAACCTCCACTTCATCCCTACGCCATGGCAGTAACAAGACCAAGAATTGGATCTATATTCAAGGGATAAAGATTCCCATTTAACTACTTCCATGGTCAATATGATCATCACTGACACTCTAATGCATTATAGGAACATGGTGGCTAATATAGGGAATGATTTGGATGGCCTGCCTCAAGGGGAGACATAGTACTAGGAATTCCCTCTAGAAGGTGTACTCACACTTCATCAATAATAGGAATTGGGCCTCAAAAGTCCCCCCAATTTGACTTTTATACCTATCCATTAGTACATAGACAAATTAAATACACATTTCAAACCCTCCAACCCATATGAGGATACACTGAAATCATTTTCAAAACCAACGATAGCCACCTTACTCGAAATGCTGGAGGAATACAAAAGGATAACCACTGATCCCATTGTTTAAAAGTTCCTTCAATACAGACATTTCCTAAAGGCCCCCCTTATCACCTCACGTAAGTCACTCAGCCCTCCTCTTTCAGATGCCCTTGTTTAAACCAATTGGACCCTTGCATATGGTCAGGAAAGAAGTTGAGGGATATGTAAAATTACCATGGTATGAATTGATGACCCCACCCAAACAGTATGATTATCTTCCACATAAAAATGGATGAGTTTCTCCTATATTCATTGATCCTATAAATGAAATGGTATCCAAATACCTTCACCAAGATGATTTGATAGCTTCTCTTTTCACACACCTCAAGGATATGAAAACATGACAGGTGGAAATCCCTAATGGCGATAATGTCCAAGAACACCTAGAATTTGGTAATCTTAGCTTCATCCCATTCAATGGGATGGGTGGCCCTATATAGAATATGTCGCACTTCTCCTCAAGATGTGGCCCAATTAGAGGGACTCTAGAATATTATGCGGCTATTGATATCTAATTATTCATTTAGAATCTCGAAGAACCTATGATTTTCCGGTACATGCAGCTTCCCATACAATCCATTTATAGCTAGGAGGACATTTTAAACAGTTTCTCTACAAGTTCAGCTCCCACACATGAAATAAAATCATTTCCAACTTCTTGAAATGGAAGAATAGTACCTATGAGTGAGTCACCAACTTAATGGCCAAGTGGAAAGGCCTCACACACTCACTTGACAATACACTATCCCAAGAATAGTTTCTCTTGATGTGGTTGGAATATTTCAAGATTGAGATGGTCCCTACCCTCATTTCCAGGAACCACTCCAACATATGTAGGGAATTATCTAAAAATGATAAGTTGTAATGGCCCAGACCTCTCTGGTCCATTAATTTGTGAAAATGTGGTGTTGGAGATATTCCAGGAGGTCAAGGTGACTTATCCCCAACACTTTGCCAAATTTTCCATTTCTGTGAACAGTGTTTCCAGTTTTATAAATAGTATCAGTAGGTGAACAATGTTTCTATCAGTGAGGTTCAGTGAATAGTGTTTCTATCGGTGAAGTTTAGTGAACGGTGTTTCCAGAATGGTAACCTTCTAACGGTGACCTTCTATCGGTAGGCTTGAACAGTGTTTCCAGAACGGTAACCTTCTAACGGTGACCTTCTATCAGTAGGCTTCAACACTATTTCTAGAACGGTAACCTTCTAATGGTGACCTTCTATTAATAGGCTTGAATAGTGTTTCCAGAACGGTGATTTCTAACGGTAACCTTTTCTTTCCTTTGGCAAATTTTGTGTATGTGAACAGTGTTTCCAGCTTCCTACAGTTTTTCCCCATTTGACATTTCCTTTGACGTAAAATACATTTAAAGCCTTGTTTTAAGGACTCTTAAGGCTGAATCAAATGCCATAAATCCTATATTAATTATTCCTAAGGCCGAGATGTATTTACTTGGTCAAACCGCGTGGGTTAATGTGATCCGTTTTTAATAGAGAATTAACTGAATGTTAAACCGTCGCCCCATTAAATCTTCAAAAAGGGACGAGATATCATTCTCCCTTGTTCATTCCCTTTATTCTCATCTAAGAGACGGTATAACCTTTCAATAATTCCCATAGGAGTTACACAATCAATATTTACTCCTAGGATTGGTTCTGCTCTGTTTTGGATGCAACCGAACTATGTCGGTCAATCTTCCCAATAAGGTATGTTTTATCGTCGTTCCATTGGGGATCGTCTTCTCTTGTTTATCCCTTCCATATTATACCATGTAATTTCCAAGATTCTGATGGGTTTTTTTTCTTGGGGTTGGTTGGTACTGTCGCACAGTGGCATCCTCTGGTGGATGCAGTTGTCGTGAGAGGAGGATTGTGACTTGTTGTGTGGATAAAGGATGTCAAGAACTCTTCGAGGTAGGGGATTCATGGATTCTCTAATTTTATATGTGCAATCGTAGAATTAGCATGATTTAGTCCTTTGGATCATAATGAAATTGACCTAATTAAATACTTGAACCGGATTAAAAGAATTGGTTGATCGCATGTTGTTGATTTATACCATGATAACGGTTTGCATCATGTTTTGCTAGATTGAGTGATATCTATGATTTCTTTGATTTGTTGTTCGTTCATGATGGAAATTGATAATGAACGTAAAGATGGAATTAATTTTTAATTAATTGGCTAAAGATAAAGAGGCATGTAAATGAATCTGGTTATTGCTGTTGTTGTAGTTGTTCTAATTTGAGGTTAATCAAATTAGGGAAGTAAGCAAGGTTATTTAATTGTGATAGCATACTGATTAGATCTCATGTAATTGGAACCTACGAATAAAAAATCTGCTAATTCAATATAGATTAATGAACAGATTGTGTGAGAATTTATAAAAGGGTTCTGAGTTACACTCTTGTTTGTTAAAGGGCCAAGAGCCCATGGTTGTGATTGTTGTTTTCCTGCTCCTTGTGATGTAATGTGTGCCTGGATGGATTTTGTGATATGTGGAGGCATGGGGACTTGTAGTTGTGGTAGTGGACGACGCCTAGGGTGGGGAGATGCATCAGTTTATGCATGTGGGTGCCGGGGAGGACACCAGGGGTGATGGAATGGGATGGATGCTGTTACTGGATGCTTGTGGATTCTTTGAATGTTTATCTACTTTTCTTTTCCCCACTGCTCAAGGCAGCTGGTCTTGCATACCCTTATTTTGATGGAGACGAAGACGCGCGGGGTATGCCACATGCTTTCCGTGTTTAGCCTCTTGAGGAAGAATGGGTCTGTGCTCTTTCTATAGGCGGAAAAGAATCGACGGGTAGTGTATCTACTCACAGTGTTGAGGCTCCTTTGTGTTTAAAACCATAGGATGCTTTTCTTGAATGCCTGGGAATATGGAAAGGTAATTCTGTAATGAATTTTTGATTAAATGGTGATAATCCATGGGGATGGAGATGCAGGAATTTAAAGGTGATGTGAATCTTAAAAAGGAGCTGTTGATTTTGAATGTGATGCCAATTCAGTTTAATGTGGAATTGTTCATGGTTAATTAATGTTTAAAGAATTAATTAACGTACAATGGAACTGATAAAATGAGAATGGAGAAATCTAATAAAGCTCTTCAAATGTTTGTGTTCTTATAGGATACCTAGTCTTAGAAGTAGCAGCCTGGAGTCTGAGAGACGTTAGCTGCAGTGGTATCTAAGACTAGGTAATGCCCATAGTGTGGATGTGAGTTATATATATATTCTATACTTTTTGTGTTTCTGTGCGCTACTCCACCCTGCCGGTAAGGGAAACTGACACCCCGGGGATTCTAAGCCCTGGGGGGGGGGGTGTTTTCCCCAACATCTTGATGGGAGGTCGAATGGCTGACTACCCCCTTTGGCCCCGCTCTCTTCTCATGGTAGATACATGTGCCAACAGGAACAACAGTTAGTTTCCCCATATATGTGTGTAGAGGGATGTAGTGGCTTGTGGTTATTTCACACACATATATTCTGGATATAGTATCCTATGGACTACTATAGGTGTAATGTGTATAGGCTGTGCTGGCTTGAGGATCCCTACTCGGTGTATGGGCTATAATGGCTTGAGGTTTAATACTCGATGTATGATACATGTTATGCGGGATGTGGTGGCTCCCGAAACATACCTGGTTACTTTTGGTTGGGAGGATGGTGTGGAGCTTTGCCCAGGTGTCTACAGGAAATCCTTTGTAGTGCACGAGGGGCAGATTGTGGAGCTTAGCCCAGGTGTCTGCGGGAAAGCCTTTGGAGAGAGATGCACAAGACGTATGTCGTTGGGGAAAAGCAGCATACCAGTGGGGAAGTAGTAGTGGGGTACCCTTGATATTCTTTACTATATACTATATTCTTGTATGCGTTATTTGGTGAGAGTAGCCATGGTGAGGTTGGGAACTTAGTATACCTGTTTACGTGATGAGTCAGTTTCACTTGTTGTTCACTGGGCTTTAGCATGCTTTCTTTACTTTTTCATGAGAGGCTTGGGGAGGATCTTACTGAGTATACTATTATACTCACCCAATGTATATATAAACTATTTTTCAGGTCACTTGGAGCAGGTTGGAGATCAAGCTGGTTACTACTACTTGTGGTTGGAGGAGGAGCTGTTCGGGCTTGTGGTCGCTGCCGTTTTACTTTCTTTTGGGTACTTTTAGTTTCCCCATTCAGTTGTGGTACTTTTGAATGTCATTTCATATATATACTTGGGTTTCTTTTATATTTCAGTTCTGAGTTGGAGTTGATTGGAGTCTATTCTATCTCTCTCTTCTGCATGAATTCTCTTCGAGGGTAATGCCTCCCATTTGTGTGTTTATTATACCTTCGGTGCTAGTCGCCAACCCGGGGCCTACTGGAGGCGGGACTCGGGGGTCATTATCTTCCTTCTCACATTGTCGGGCCAGGAGGGGTACACTGTTTACAGAGGGGGTCGTGACATAAGCATTTTGATGAATCCTTCTAGATAACTGGATTACAGTAACACCTATTTCCCCATATAGCTCTTGTGAGAAGATTCACCAAGAGACAACCACACTGTGCATGAAAAGGTTCATGAGCTAGTACAACTACTTGATACTTTTACATATGAGCCCCATTAAGTACATACCTATCAATATAAACCTTTTCTAACATAGCCTCACCAAGAACTACCTCACTAAGCACAACCACCTCGACGAGAGAACAAGGCTCCATCCCCCATCTAGGTTAGGATCCAAGTGAAAATTTCCTAGATATAAGAAATAATAACTACTCCTTTATGTATTTATAGATCCTACGGTATTTTATCTACATCATTCATAAGAGGATTAAGAAATTCATCGAGGTAAGGAGACCCTAGGATCCCCAACTCACTATCAATTCCAACAACTACCCATACCACTGGATCATCAGACACACAATTAAGAAATGATTTATGATCAAATATTGGATCTAGAACTTTGTGGATCATGGTTGAATCCAGTTAGGCTTTGTATAAGCACATGAGACACATGTCTCTTTTCAATTCAGTAGAGAAAACTAATATTATGATGAATAAAAATAATTTCCTAGCCATGGGACCCAAAAGTACGATGACTAGTTGGTCCCAAATATAGTCTCTCACACCCATGGAATTATCCATGCCCACTTAAATAAGATCGAAGCTCCTATGGTTATTGTGTCCCCTCTGACCGATGCCTCTATATTTGTATCTTATACATCCATGTATCTGAATAATTGGAATAGATGGTGCAAGGGAAATCATAGTCACCCTATTTCTAAAACAATCTCTCACTCTTAGTGATTTCATGCCTCTCAAATTTGGAGATACACCCATGATACATCAAACCCTGTAAAATTCCACTGATGATGAGTAGGAGCACACCTTCATGAAATCTATTGAGCTAATTTACAACTTCATGCCACCAAATAGTGAGGAATATCATGAAAACCACTCTTGAATCTTCGACTTACATCATTGAAGGGGATGTATAAGACACCCGAGCCATAAAAATGATTAAGATAGTTACTTAAACCCATAAATTCATGATACTATGACTTGGAATCAGGCCTTGTTTAAATATTAGTAAGAATAAACCGCTGGGTCTTGGATATTTCTTATGCCTCCACAACTGACTATACTAGTGAACCATAAAGCCCTACTGTACTCATGTTGTGATCAATCACGTCTAGGAAGAGCCCGAACCAAGCCTACTAACATTCATCCAGTTTTCGTTTAGAGTAGACCAGCTACTTAGCAACAAAATATTTTATGTTCTATCCAGGTCTAAATGACTTATCCAAGAACATCTGCTACACCCTATACCAAATAATTTCCCTATGTAGGCCAAAATGTGCCCCAAGTATTGAAATATGTTGGGATGAAGCACCTTGCTATATGCTTCAAAATTTCTGACTGATAGTAGCAGATCTTACTCCCTCCAACCTAAGGAATTAAGGGTTTGATAAGAGTGAGATGAAACCGCAAGGAAATATTTGATTAAAGACCCAATTTTTGGCCTTATATCTAGCACCAAATTCTTCATTTCCTCATAGAATACCACCTACAACACACAGATAAGAAGACACTTTCTCCATTTTCATGC
Organism: Viscum album; assembly: GCA_963277665.1. Classification (NCBI taxonomy): domain Eukaryota; kingdom Viridiplantae; phylum Streptophyta; class Magnoliopsida; order Santalales; family Viscaceae; genus Viscum; species Viscum album. The sequence goes on from OY728148.1 coordinate 1,360,210,946, forward strand.
AGTGTTCCCATCTTCATACCATCAGTACCTGATGTACTCTGTCAATGGTCATGTAGGGGTACTCTTTCATAATGCATCCATGTTTGACTCCTTTGAGGATAACTATATTGATTTTGAGTACCATAAATGGTAGTGAAAGTTGGTCTAAACCATTGGGGTTGAGTGCATCAATGCTCCAAATAATCCAACATCCACTACAATCAGACTGTGGGAAGACTTGAAAGATTGTTTCATCCTCTTGATTCAGTAGTTAATGTAAACAATAAATATTTTGGGGGGTTGTTTTATTATCTCTAAGGAAAAGGGTTTTCAAATCTGTAAGAAAAATTATTTTTCATAGATTACCTCTTACTCCTGCACTTTGATGCCCCAACTAGTACTAGAAGACCCCACTATCATGAAGTACGATGATGTTTCCCCAATGTCCACTGATCTATGGAATTATTTCTTGTTCAAGAATATAGGTATGACTCGATAGAGGTCAGATCATATCCATTTATTCGATATCAAGGGTTGAACCAATGGTTAAAACCCATAATGAATTTTCTAAAAAGTTTCTATCACTGCAGTCTCTATGATATTGGGACCCCTCGTTGAGAATTATATATCGACCACAGTAGACATTGGTTCGTACCCTAGTTTATAGTTTCCAAGAAGCACTGTCTCCTTCATTTGATCCTCATTTAGGATATTAAAAATAGCAATTTCAATACACCACTCCAACATTTGAAGAGGGTGTCTCCACAAGTGTTGATGAGTAAACCTTGGTGAACCATGGTACTAAGAATGATTTGTGGCCGTTGTTAATAAGTGAATCAATGATTCTGGAGGATTAGATGTATTATATTTAATTCCATAAAAAACTATAATATATTCAATTGAAGATACGATGAGATCCCCCGATTGGAACCTTAGAACACTATTCATCATCTTGGCCTCCCTGTTAGTCATCACGGTTCAAACCATCTTCCAGAAGGTTTTACCCTTCTCATGGTGTTGTGGTTTAGGATGATGCTGATAAAATTATCAAAAAACCCTTTATTTGGTAAGTCCAATACCCATGGTAGCTATCCAATACTTTCCCAGTTAGGGTAAAAAATGAATTGATCAGAGACTGTATAGAAATCCGAGAACTCAACCGCCACTGTATGAAGTCTAATTTTACCATTTGAGTGAAAAAGCAATTGATTGATTCTACAGTCTGGTTCCAAGATGTCTATTTAAGGGATTAATCCTCCATATACAATCAAATATAGATGGACCCTAAGGATGGGAAATACCCCATTTTCAGGGTGACATAATGTAGTTTTTTATATTAGGTGATTCCTTTTGGTTTAAATAATAAAGTAGCCACATATAATATGGTTGTGCATCCCATATTTAATCCAATTATTTGGACATTTGTTGAGTGTTATGTGTATGATATAGTTCTCAAATCCTTATAGTATTAGGAATGTCTGAAGGATATTAAGAATGTGTTCAGATTCCCCCCCCGATACTTGAAGATGAACCCATTGAAGTGGGAATTTGGTATCACATATGAAAGTTTTCTTGGATTTTTTATAAGATATAGAGGCATCAAGATTAACCTGGAGAACATCAAGGCCATCAATTAGATTCCACCCCTAAGTAATCTATGAGAATTTTGGGGCTCTAAGCCCCTTATCCTATAATTGTTGATTTATTAAAAAGTTTTCTTATAATAGTAAGATCTTTTTGAGACCCATAAATACAATAACTATTTTCCAATGGGATGAGGAGTTCTAGAAAACCATTGAGGATATTATGAAGTATCTACTACAATGTTTGGTACTGATTCCACCAGTCTCAGGAAAGCCTTTTGGTCCTTTATGTGACTACCGAAAAATGGTCCCTTGATGCACTCTTAGACTTGAAAAAACAATAAGGGTAGGGATTAAACCTATAATATCATAGTCATATGATCCTCCACACATACACCATATACTCCCCCATAGAGAATAGTTGCCTCATGTTGGTCTTCACAGTGAAAATGTCATGAAATTAACTACATTACCACGAGATAAAGCCAGTGCCCCAAGTGGACTTGTGAAAGTACATCCTCAATCAACTCATGCTAATAGGATGATTGGAACCCTGGGAAGTGATCTTACAATAGTTCTACATTATGTTTTACCAGAGAAGGCTATCAAAGTCCAATCATTAGTAGAATTCCTAGAAACACATCGATCTGTTTATGAACAACCCCTGGCTAAATTTTTTTTAGATGAATATTTTATTTTAGTTGATTAGGATGCAATGCGTTTGAAGATGAAGTTCAATTGTTCCTCCTAAAGAATGAACAATACAAGGCTCAATATCCACAATATCTACATAGTTGTACTGGGGATTTTTTTCATCACCCCAACACAAGACGTCTTACCATAATCATTCATACTATCAGAAGGATGCACCATAAATGAGTTAGAGTACCAAATATTTATTATTGGTCTCCAGTTCGCTCTCGATATTGATGTACCATTTTTACATGTGTATTAAGACTCCAAACTATTCATCAAGTTGATTAATGGTGATTAAGTCATTAGAAAGAAAATGTTAGTTCTCTTATTGGTACATGACCACCACCTAATAAAAAAGTTCCATTACAATAAAAAGATAACTCATTTTCCAAATTCATAGAATGGTTGAGATGTAGCCTTAGATGGTCTGATTGAGTCCCTTTTAGAGCGTAGTCAGGATAACCTTGTCATTCATGTGGGACATCAGAGGGTCATTTCCACTACCACTTAAATGATAGAAATAGACAGGTATATAAACTGGATGTTGGACCTCTGTACCAGGGCCCTCATTTCCCCCTCATAGTCTAATAAATTCATGATTGGATTACTCCCTTTTTTAGTGGCTCTATTATAGCATTATCCCATAAAACATAGCTGAGCATGCATGAATCCTCTAATGCACTATGCATTTTACTCTCTAGAGTGGGCTTGATCTTGGGAAAACCCCATAAAGATGTTGGATGGATGGAATTCTCCCCCATTTTATTCAATGGGGCAAGATATCTTAGGTTATTCAATAATTACATTCTAGATCATGTTGCGCCCATAAATTGGGATTAAAGATTTCCCACTAAATTTGGATATTAAGTTACATTTTTCCCACCATGGTCCTTAAATACATTGAATTTTCCAAGAGGTGTCACACCAATTTGATCCATGCTAATATTGAGCATCGAACATGAATCATTATCCAAAACACCAAGTATTCTTTTCCCTTTTCAGTATGGGGAATGATGTTATTGGACCAGACCCACAAGCAACAACTTGAAAGTGTGGGTTCATTTTGACCACAATAGACTTCATATCTAAATATGATGAATATATTCCCCTCAAAGAAGTAAAAATACAGGCCTTGATCATGTTTGATAGCTCCAAAAACATACACTGATTTGGAGTTACTCAATCTATTCTCATAGACAACAACCCCAATTCTTGGGTTAAAAAGTTGAAGAAATTATATTCCAAATAAAAAATCTGGTCTAACCATACTTCATGTAACATGTGAAGGAAAATGGGAAGATTGAGTCATTCAACAGGACCCTCTCTAACATATGAATGAACATGGTGGGATAGAACAAATAGAGTTGGCCTGAAAAGCTCCCCAACGCCCTCTGGGACTATCAGAAGATGACTCTAAATTCTAACTATGTGACCCCATAATCATGAATGTATAGAACAGAGTTGGTTTTACCATTTGAAGTTCAGGTTTTTTTACTATGGATAGTTGTTTATGACTAAAACATTCCGGACAGAATAGAAGAGGTATGTCTAGCTGAGTTGGAATCCCATGAGGAAAATATGATGTATGCCTTGTATAACAAGGAAATGTATCAGAATATGATAAAGAGAGTGTTGAACACTAAGGTTATCATTTATTCCTTCCTCAATAGTGATATGGTATTGAATCTAGTTATTCCTATGATACCTAAAAAAATCCACCAAAGTTGGAGCCTAAGTGGGAAGGGCCTTATATTATCCATAATGTCTATTCCAATTGGGAATACTCTTTGATCACCATGGATGAAGAGCATATCACAACACCAACAACACCAAGTTCATCCATAATTAATTCACATGAGGAGCCACCTGTGGTCAATGCAGTATGACCTTAAAGTTCTTGAAACTAGTAAATGATATGTGACCATAATTTGAAATAACTAGGGTCAAATACATATGAACTTAAATTAACAACAGCCCCAGGATCCATGAATTATGACCTTAAACTATTTTAAATTTGTTTAATATATGTGACCCTAAACTACAATAATCATGGTCTCAACTATATGAACATAAACTAGGAATATTGTTCCAAGAATCATGACCTTAAACTATTTACGTCCCCCTTAGTCCAATCTTTATGACCTCCAACTAGTAGAAGTCATAGTCCATGATGATTTACATTAAACTAAAAAGCCCATCCTCTTTAGTACATGACATTAAATTGTGTTCCAACCCTATGAAGTGAACATAAGATTCCTCTCATTCCATGTGTGAGCTAACAAAAAAATAACGTACCAGACACATGATGATAAACCATAGTATTACCCTATTTCCTATGCATAGGATTTCCCATTAAAACTTTAGGATGACTTAATTCCACTTTTAAAAAGGTTTTTACCCACTTTTGGTGTTAGATTCTCAACATACCATGTCTCAAAATTATGTGGGGATAGATTTCCATTCCCATGAGATACATAATGAATCCTAGCTGCCTCATCTTTGGGCCCATCTACAAATTTACAAACACTTTGGCACTTAAAACCCATTTATGGTCTAAGAATTTTGACATTAAAATATGTGTAGTTTGTCTCAGGTATATATGTGGTATGGAGGCCTCCATTTCCACCTTTTTCCACAAATAGACCCTTTCGAAAACATCTTCCCAATACAAGCATCATGACTTTATGATTTTTGTAAAATCTCCCCTAGTCGTAGAATTATGAACTTAAACCATGTAACATTTATTACAAGGAATTTATGTGGTACTTTTACCAAAATTACCTCATTTAAAAAAGGTTTCTACCAATTTCATTCCATAAAAATACCCTAAATTTTTTTCATTAGTCCAAGCATCTTAACATTATTATATTTTCCATGGTTGAATCCTTACGACCCAAAACTGTGTTTAAGTAGCTTCATGATTTCTTTCTGTGGTGTAGAGCCCCCTTATCTTATTTCACATTTATTTTTATCACTTTTTCACAAATTGAACATCCTATAAGAAACCACCCCATGGTCCAAGATTTATAACCCTAAACTATTTGCATTCCCCCCTCATTTACATGGTTTTCTTCATCCATGGTGTTTTAGAAAACCTATTCCTCCACCCTTTTCATGAAATACATGTGGATTGATTACCATTATAATGATATATGTATCGATTCCTAGAGCTTCTGTGTATGGTCCCATCCATATATTTGCTACAAAACCATCTACCATGATACTATTAACTAATAATTCTCCTATGGTCCCCCCTTTAGGTATAGTTCCCATTCAAATTCAATGATCCATTAGTGGGATAAGATTACCTCATGACCGAATTGAAGAAGAAAAGAATGGGTGGCTCAATGTGTAATCCCTACTAATATCCTAAACACAATATTTTAAACTACAACCTTACCCCATATAAATTCAATAAGCCACATGCCCAAATATGTGATTAACTAGTATCCTTATTTGAGAGGTAAAAAACATCTAGGCATTGGTTTCCTACCACACCACCTTCCAGTACTATGTGTGGCTTGATTCCCATTCCCATGGGATGTGCAGCGACACTCAAATGTCTTGTCTTGGTAATAACCCCCATCTTTTCCACATTATAGAGTCTTTTCTTTCCCCACAATCAGGATGTCAACAGAGGGTCTGATTTATTGAGTTTTTGGTGGAAAATTGTCCCTTTGACTTTCCTTTCACATTATGTTATCACTATTTCAAGCCACACAAGCCCGTATAGGACACCTGTGTCCTAATTTGTTCAAATCTACTTGAAATGAAATAAAAAACTGTTATAATAGTCTAATTTCTATGATTTTAAACTAGTAGAAACCATAGTATGATTTGTATGAAAATATTCAGAAAATCCCAACATCCCCATCACATGATGTTATACTGTGATCATACTACATATAAAACCATGATTCCATATATGATAAGTATGTGATGATTAAAAAGAATACCTCATATAAAAAGTCATGCCTCATATGATAGGTTTGGGATGGTCAAAAAACTTTACCGTATATAAAACCATGATGCCTCATATGATGGATATAGTATGATGAAAACCCAAAATCCTTAGCATGAGAAGTTAAACTGTAACCCTTCCCAATAAGAAATTGTTAGGCCTCAAACAAAAGTATGGGATGATAAAAAAACTCTTCCCAGTATAAAATTGAGATTCCTTCTTATATAAGATGATTTTTTATCCTCTATGAAAAGGATTTCACCCTAACAGTGTCAGTCTCTAAGCCGACTTCCTTCTAGAACTATGGGTGGCTTGTTTCACATTCTCATAGGATATGTGGCGACGACATATATTTCATCCTAGTACCATCCATCCCATCACATCATTTCAGGGTCTTCCCACTCTGGTATAGGCTTGATTCTCACCTACAGTCACGTTGATCCATCACATTTTTGCACATGGTGAAATACCTCCTAGGGAACTCAATATTACCATTGGAAATTTCCCCACTTCCATTTACACACTTCATGCTTTATCCTATTAGGAAAATAATCATGCTTCCTATCTGAATGGTCTCCTAAATATAAATGGTCTGATGCCACACTTTCTTACTTACCATCCTGTTCATACACCTTAAAAGAAATTCAATAAAAAATTGAGCCTAATGTGTTTTAAACATAGTCAATAGTCGATCTTGCATTTTTTCACCACATCTAAAATTGATGGAGGTATGAAACCAGTGTTTTTAACATGGTTAACAGCTTTTCCTAGATTTTCTATCATTCCCATTTTACAATACAAGTCTAAATATTCATTATCTCTATCACAATATTTGTTAATATCTCTCTCCCCTCATATTATTCTCTTATTGAAATAAGGGGAACTCCATACCACTCATTATTTCTCGCATATAGCATGGATCATGTGATGTTAAGAGTTAGGAGGGAGTTTTCCACAAGAAAGGATGAGACACACAAGTAATTATTGTTCTTAAATCTATGACCATAAACCAGGAGACCACGTCCAAGAATCCTGACATTAAATTATGTGAAAGCTGTATTATGGATTTTTTGTGTAGCATTGGGTGGAATCATAGGCTCGTCCTTTCACATTGGGTAACCATTCTTTAATTTCATGAATGTTCCTTAGAGACACTCAATGGTGAAATAATTATGGACTTAAACTATTTTCAATTCGTCTATACTCTACAACCTTAAAATAGATGACTATGTCCTAGCGTCATGACATCAAAATTTTTTCCAGTCACCCTAGGAATATGTTTTGTGGAATCAAGATACCCAGGTCTTAAATTCATGTAATTTTATCACTCATCCATTCCAAACGAGTCCTTTTGGGTTGATCACTTAATGGTATATGTATCATGACCTTAAAATATGTTCAAGCTATCTCAAAAATATTTTTTATGGCATTAGGTGGTCTCCTAGGATCCTTAATTCACATTGGGTCCCCTCCCTTATTAGCCACACAAATCCCCCTTCGAGACAGAAAACCAAAATCAAGTGAATTTTTTTTAGAAGGTTAAAACACCATAAGGGAAAGCTAATAAAGAGTATAACCCCCCCCCCCCCCACCATCAGGATATTTCCATGACTTGGAAATAATGAAGGGAATTAAAGGAAAGTGGAACTAAGCCAAAAATTACCCATAATAGACCTTGGAAAAAACCCATCTACGCTAACTGAAACCCTCATTTCTAAAAACATTTAGATCCAAATCAAAATCTATATTCCCCCCCCCCAAATCCCCTATAAGGGATACCCCATTTTTTTCCCTCCTACAACATTACCACTGGCTAGGCATGTATCATTTACATCGATTCACACATCCTGATGATAACACACTAAACTATATGACTATATGTTTCAATCACATGATGTTAAAATATGAGATACATCATCCTCACCACATTTTGTTAAGACACGTGTATATCCTCCTCCCTGCATAATGTGATACTATAGAGAATCTTAGAACCTTTCACAAGAAGACCATTTACCTTTTAGTTCCATTATCCCACTATATCGATCATGTTCTTCGACCGTCGTCCATCATCTGAGATGAACCTCCCCTTGGGTGAATATTCTTATCATTGTTCATACCACGTGCCTACATAATGTTCTCAAAAACCACAATGGGATAATTCAGAGAGTGTTGAATACCATTCAAACATTCCATAAATTCATCTCCATTATTCACGTCACCCTTGACTTGGATCCCCAGCATAATCCATCTCCAAATGAGCCCCCTTGATGGCATGTTCGCATTCCACACTAGCTCACCTACCATCCTATGCACACAACCCAATATACTTTTGATGATATCTTGAGATAGGTATCATGTTTTGAACATAGTCATTGGTCAAACCACATTTTGCCCCATACTTATAAAAAAATAACAAATTATGCATTTCAAAGATGGTTAGAAGTTATCCTCCATCATCACACCACCCATTTTTATTTCAAATATTTGGCATCTTGATTCATTCTCTTCCTCACCAATTTATGTGGGTAGAATTAAACATAGTTGATGTTAATTTATTTGTATGCTAGAAAACATTTAGAAAGTATGTTTGCAGATCAAGGAGCCCCATTCTCTATCCAAGACCTCTTTCATCCCGGACCCTCCGAGCGGTGAACAAAAAATTTAGACCCTGGGTATTCAGCAATTGTGTGACCATCTCATATAAATGAAAAATCACAAGGTTGAAAATTGTTTTTCACACCGAACATGACTCATGTGGGCTTACATATTGATGTTTTGTTTTCTAGTTAATTTTATTATAGGATTATAAAAAAATAAAGATCATAGGAAATTTAAAAAAAAAAATCAAACAAAGATTCCTAGGGTCATCCACATATTAGTTCCTCTCATTTATTTTGGGATAAAACAAGAATACCATATGGTTTGACCCTAGTGATCGACCATTCGAGAATTGCTAACCACTATTGTGTAGCCTCCAGAGTCCAATACTACTCAACTTGGTCTGCCACATATTACTCATCTTCAGGAAGGACGTTTTGAGAAATATCCACATCTGGTCTAGCTCAGACTAGAATTTGACCTCCAGATATGATGTCTATACTTCCTTAGCCTCAGCTGCCACCAACTGAACCCTAATTTGGCAGAAGATCTCATCTTGAGTGGTAATAATGGTCAAATGATCTATCTAATTATATTCTAAATGGGTAATCTCATCCTCTTCTACATGAAGCAACTTGGTTCCCTCATCCTTATGTTTATTCCAAGAAAAATAAAAATCCCACCACTCTGCAGTTTCTCATTCAATGAAGAAGTCTACAACTAATGTGTGGAGGCGACTAGATTCCACCCCACCAATCTATAGGATGACTAACCAATGTTTAAGAGACACCACCTAGTTTATAAGGTCAACCAGTGGGGAGAATTTAATAAATTTATACATTTACCTCAATACCTTGTGATAAACAACTTAATTCTCCTTGGAGGTGTCTGAACTATAATCTTTGAAGTCCTTAGGTAGTGTAGCCTCATAAGGAGGAAAGATCACTTAGATGTTAGTGGCCAGATAATCCACAATCATTCTCTTAGGGGGGATGAAATCTATTTCTAGGGGAAATCTATCCTCACCAACCCTTCATCTGTATTAGTATCCTTAGATTCTTCTTATGAAACCTTCAAGGTAGACAAAAAGATTCTATCCACCTTGAATGCCTCCATTTGTGGCATGATCTAGGCTACCTTCGTTGAGGCCTCATATCTAGCATCCTCCCCTAAAGTCACTTTCAAGAGTGTTGTTTCCATCATAGCCTAATTAAACATCTCAGATGATGGTGAGTTTTTTTACATATTTCATTGATGATTTAGCTCCAACAATTGAATGTTGTGGCCCATGTATGACATCATAATCCATGAAACCCCCCCTCAGATAGAACCATTTTGGGAACATTCTTCAACCTATACATTGTGGTCATGGTCTGGAAAGCCGCATCTAGTAAAAACTCCATGGTTGTCCTGACCGAAACCCTCTCCCCATCAGTATTTACTGGGAGAGAAGCACCAGCTATCAGTAACATGAATTTATACACCACTGACATGAACATTGGAACTAATTTATGGGTCCAAAATGTGGTTTCAATTTCCATTTAATCATTATTAAATTATACATAGAAATAATAATTAAATAAACAGAGAAAAGGGTAAACTATAATAAATTTATAATATAGCATCATGATAATCTCAAAGAGGTTGACAAGAAATCCCACCAGTGAGGGAATTCACCATGTAGGAATCACCTTAGACGCATGTACTACTTCGGCTGATAGTTAGCCTCCCATGGTCATGACATCAGGGGGTCCCAACAATTTCCCCGTTAAGGGTTGAGGATCCCTCACCCTCTTCTTGAGGACCGTCACGATTCTCCCCCTCCTCCATTCTTGTTTATTACTACACAACTGAAAAAGAGTTAGGTACAAATCATAAAGGTTGGGTTTTTCTCAAGGAATACAATGTAATGGTATTTAATTGATCAATGGTAGGTACTCTATCCCAAGGGGATCCCAACATGTTTCAGTTCCCCCAAACTTCTCTAACCCATCAGGAAGAGGGGAACACACATCTGGCTTTCTGGATGAGATATAGAGAGAAGAGGTCATTCCCAAGTACACCTTAACCCAATGGGTTAGAGGATTCATAGTGCCACAAGATTAGACCAAGTCCTCCAACTTAATTATATATTGCATTTCCTCATTTGAGGACATTTTTAATCCTTACCTAGAATTACCAAACCTAGTGAGGAAGATATCATCTATGTTGAGATGCTTCCATATTCGATAGATAGTGGTGATTTATCTATAGATACCCATCTCTCCTAACCTTCATGAAAAATTACATCACTAGGGATATTCGAGTGACGCAGTTATTTCCCTACACCTTGAACATGCACCATTTGGAATTCCCCACAGGTTCCACCTTCCTTTAGAATCCATATTGTCAGGAGCATTAGTTATGTTTTTGATCCCCTATATGTGGATCATGTATGTTCTAACTAGGAATCGCTGAGTCTAAAGTTGCCTCAAATTTACCCATTGTGCCGTCTCTACCACTATGGTGAGCTGCACCTACCAATCACCGTTCAATCCATGGTTGTGGGGACCCACTTTCATTGGCTCGAGTGGGTTTCCACCACACCATTTCATTGGGGGTATGCACTCTCCCAGATCTATTCATAGTCATGGCTGAGCCTGTAAGTTGTAGAAAATGGTGGAAACTATCAAAATCTAACCCAACCTGAGACTGAAGCCACAACTACCCGAAGCAAGCCTCCATAGGCTAGGGGTGGTGACCGATGCCGAAGGAATAACTAACATGGGGAGTTCTTTTCTTAAGTAACTGTATGTGTACAAATATTCATATCGATGAAAACGTGAAGAGGTAGTAAAATTAAAATAAGAAAAAAGATAAGGGGTAACCATGCATGAAAATCCAACAGACAATATAATTGTATGGTAGTACAAAATGAAAATTAAAGGGAAAAAATACACTTCCATCCGGAAATATTTTCCAAACTAAAAAACAAAAAAGTAAAATGAATCGATAGCCCAACTCCTGGTCTCCAAGATGTGACCACCATATGTGTTCCAAAGTACCAGGTATCCCTAAACTCTTCTGAAGTCACCACTGACCTATCCATCATCTATATAAGACCCGATGCGTTCATGAAAATCCCATGCAAGTGTGAGTATATATATACCCACTAGAACTACCCAAAAGCTAAATGGAATTAGTAAGAGATACAATATGAATTAAAAGACTATAGATAACACACAAGGGCAGTGAAATATAATTTCTTAACGCAAACCAATAGTGGAAGTAACATTGTGCAAACACAAGGGGCTCAACACGGTGGGTAGATGAACTACCCATCGATTCTTTACCCCCTATTTTAGGAATGTAGGACCACCCAACCATGATAAGTGAAATAAGTAAAGAATGTGGAATACCCCGTCCATCTTCAGTTCTCATGGAAAAAGAGAAACAAAGTTGAACATTATGGATACATGAGTTATATATATATATATACTCAGTCAAAGAAACCCAAACAAGAGAGTACATGGATATCCATATCACATCACATCCCAAGAAGAAGAGTATCCAATAATTATAAAAGTACATAAATGATACCCAACATATCACATATCTACCCATAAGTATCTATACAAGTCCAACCATGGTTAGTCACAATTTCACACAATCAAGGGGCCACAAACTCAAAGTAGACAATCTACGTCATACTGCATCGGGGGGGAGGGGGGGGGGGGGAGGGCGGGTCCACACAGTAAGCCATTGAGGATCCCACTACCCAGATATACTATTGGGTCAACATGGTATCTATCAAGGACACCACTTATCAGCTATGCAGGAGGGTAAACTTGATTCTGTTGAGGATTCCACTACTTGAATATGCTGGAGGGTCAACTAAGTATCAATTGAGGAAACCACTATCCAATATCTACTAGAGGGTTAACTCAATATCCATCGAGGAAACCACTACCCAGCTATGTTGGTGTGTTAAATCAATATCTTCCAAGGATTCCACTACCCCGTCTCTATTGGAGGGTCTACTCGGAAAGTCTCTGGTGATATTGCACAATCTGAATCATCATTGAGGATTGCCTAACCAAGTTTTGTGCCCTAAAAAATCCAAATAATATCTAGAATTCCACAATCTAGGGAACCATAATTTTCAACATGAAAAAACACATAAGATATCCTACTCACGGGCCCATATCTGAGTTGAAACAAAGGAGATATTAGAGGTTACAGATTCATAATGGAGTACATGACTTGTAAGGGACCCAAAAAACATGTGGTCCCAATATATTGTGAGGCCATGTTCATTCCAGGACACAAATTTCTTTCCATGTAGTACTATATGGTGTATAAGAGTACTAAATGCCATGTCTCAACAAAAATCCTGATGAACAAACAAGTCTCATCATCAGTCCAAAGGGAAAAACGATATTTCACTAATATTCTCTAGAAAACAAAATCTAATGGCCAAATGGATCACACCGTTTTGATCCTAAGGAAAAAATGATTAGGATAGTATATTCACATGCCTAAATCTAACACCCAGTGAAAAAGTATGATATTTACATTTAACACATGAACAGTGCTTCATGGGCCAAATCCAAAAAATGGAATTAAATACCCAATATTGGACTTGAATCATACACATCAATTTCATAGTCACGATTCTTGAAACAGTTCATCAATCAGACATCGTATGAAGAAGATATGTCATATTGAAGTTTTTAAATTAATAATATTATGAGTTTTGTTAACTGGAGTCACAAGTCCAGAAAGGGTACCTAACATTGGTATTAAAATTACCATCTTACTTCTATGGTAATACTGGCACTATAGGTTTTTCAATTCGAGGTCATACGAAGAAGATACGATCATATTTGGTTTTGTCACCCAAAATAATAATAATAATACAATTTTTATAATTTCAATTTATTTAAAATACTATTTCAAATTTAGAGGGCACAGAAAAGGGTATGCTCTCATTTTTTCTACATACTTACACTCTTTTAATTCATTTAATTTCTCATTTCATCATCAGCATCATTATTATTTTATATAATAATAATAATATTTTAAAATAAGTAAAATCATATATTATTCACCCAGGTCATGCTCATCACCCCTCACCTCCTAAAACAAGATTTTTTTCATTTATAATTTTAATTAAAACCATTTAATTTAATTAACCACAGACATTATTTTTGTAATGTTATTATTTTTATTGAAAATATAATGCACCCGCTATGTTGACCACATTCGACCACCTCGTCAGATGTCCAAGTCCATCCACCACCTCTTCCACACCAAGAAGCATCTTCCATGAGACCCCATGCATGACCTCTACTTGGAACCTCTCCTGATGCACTACATATCATCACCACATGCAAAATGGGAAGACAAGGACCACTGATCCAATCCCAAACCACCTCTGATCTCAAAATCACACCCATAGTGCCATTATGATTCATTCCCAAAACACCATGCCACTCATTTTTTATCCCACCCAAAAACCATCAATCCATGTGTCTTTCGTGCTTCTAGCACAGATCCGGGGGTCTGACTGCACTTGAACCCACCTCTACAAAGTCGAATAATGACCTCATGGTCCAATGATGAAGAACATGAAGAACAATGGAGAAAAAGAACCAATAAAAAGGTGATAAAATATTTGGAAAATAATTCTTGGGAAATTATTTCATATTAGGGAAGCTTAGGTGAAAAACATGACATGAACAAGATATATATTTAAATAATAATTTATTTTAATACATCAACTCATGTGATGGTTTTTTGAATTGCATATCAATGAAACAGATTTTATCTTACTCAATCTTTTAATCAAAATGGATAGAAACTAGAATTTAAGAGTCATACCTATATTATGGATTGTTCATTGGTGAATAACAAATCAAATAGAGATGAAGGGTATCCACTATGTTTTCTTCTAGTGGATTCACCTTTATCCAATCACCAGTTGTCATTTGGTGTCAATCTGTTAATTAAAAAGGGGTGAACGATCCTCTCAATGATCCCAGATTTATGCAACTATCCATAGAGATTAGTCATATTAGATTCTTTATAGTTGAAAATGGTGATTTAATTAAAAATAAATAAATAAATAAATAATTTTAATTGGACACACGCGCCAATGTCTGTTTTTACCATATATACCACACCAACTATGTTTGGACTATGCCTAGGGTAAACACTGTATTCTGAACTAAACGGTGGTATCAAATTGCTCATTCGAGTATATTTCTGTGTTTTATTTGGGTTATAGTTATTGAATATATTTATTAAATTAATTAATTTGTCTAATTCACCCACCAATGTTTTCACCATCTGAATGCCGCACACCGACCATATTTAAGTTGCACTTAGGGTAAAATCCATGTTTCATATTCGAATGTGTCCTCATATTTTTGATACGAGACTCCATTTAGGAGATATTCCCCTATTTTAGGATAATCATTTCTATGTAATAAAAATTTATTTAATATTTTTATAAAATTAATTTTGGGTTTACTGTGCCTCAGAATCATACTCCGTCTTATTTTCTACCTCTAAAATTTTTCCTAGAAATATTCCAATGTCTTACATGAAAAAACCATAGTCTCTAATTTATTCCCCTTTTTAAATATTTTCTTCCTCCATAAGAAAAAACTAAGGAGAAATTTGGGGGCACTAATCTTACATCTGGGTCTTTCATTCAACTTTGCTACATCAGGATGTACAACCAAAGGAGACATGTAAAACTTCCTCATCACATCCTCTCTTAATGTGACCAGAATAACCACACGTACCTAAAAAAGGATGATGATATTCCATTATTCATAAAATCTATCAAGTGAAAATCTTAAGTTTATTTGGTCAAGCATGACCTCTCAGTCATTACCTTAATGTTTCTCTGTCTTAACATGTTGAGGAAGTGGAATGGTAACACCATCGAGTGGAGGTATGATACACCATCCTTAGCAATAAGGGTCAGTTATAAATAGGTCAAATATTCCATCACCATACATGACAAAAATGGATGGAGAACCCCACTGTGGGAATCTTCTTCAATTACCAGACCCTGATTGTCAAAGAAGATCAAATTTCTCTAATCTTTTCAAGGTCCACTTTCACTATTATGTTCGAGATGAAATCTCTCAAGAAGTTGACCATCAAATATATATCTAACTCCATGAGATATTTCACGTAACTAACACTCCCAGAGCATGTACCATCCTCCTGTGTCTCGCATGATACAACCCTGACATCGAGGACACATGGGTTCCATAGTAGAAGACTACCACCCAATGATCCAAGAAAGGTTAATGATCTAGCTCATAAGGATTTTGAACTCTACTATTGTGTTCAAATGCCAAAGAGTACCACCAAGAACTCAAATAAAACAAAATGGATCTAGGAGTCCATGCTCGGTAAAACCACATATCGAACTGGGATTTGGTGATAACCCATCACGAGGTTAACCTCTAAGATCCACTTTTACCAATCCACCAGGCGAATAAATCAATGATTTTTGGGGGTGGTACTCTTCCTCACATCACATGGCTCAGGTGACACCAACATACACCCAACATAAATGTCCTATTTTCCTATTAGGTAAACATAAAATCTTTCCCTTGGTGAACATGTTGGGTATTAAGAATCCCTACCTCAGTAGAACATCAACAAAACCAATGATAGAGGGAGATGAGAGCTCATAACATTTTCCATTCCAAGGGAAATACTATCCAACTATTAAATCGACTATAACCTCCTGTGAATGATATCATTTATCTATGTCTGGGGATCAATCCCCATGAAGAATGAAAACGTTTTCCCACAACCCTAAAGCATTACCAAACTCACTGGTAACAATCATCTGAGCATGGATAGTACACAAATACTCCATGTTGTGTAAATCATTTTAGGGTCTCAATACCACTAAATAATGATTTGGTGTGAGTCTCTCTCCCATAATAGACTAAGGTCATCCCACAAGCATGAGCCTACAACCACCGATCCTCTCTGTAGGGACTATGACACAAGGGTTCAGTAAGATGGCCTCATCTAGCATCAATAGGTCTCGAATAGGGGATAGACATATGGAAACATTGATTTTTTACTTTGTGACAAAACTTTCAGTTGAAGTAGCAGTGACATAAGTCATAACTCAAACCACACTCGAGCCTCCCAATTAGAAACCCCATATACTAAGAATTCATCATTTACATTTCCTACCTACTCTCCTCAACGAGGTCCTTCTCTGACACCCATCACATCCACACATCATGAACCAGAAAGTCAAAGGAAATCCTCCATCACACTATGATAATATCCCATGTGGGACAACACTAACTCCTCTGCATGGTTTTGAGTCATGTCACAAGGACATGTCTTAGTGGGAGAAGGGTCCCTATTCCGGGCATGTTTGATGAAACACTAGAAAAGTTACATCACATGACCTTTTTGACACCCATAATCATTATTGAGAGGTATCACCATGAATATCAATATCAAAAGGGATCTTAACTGAGTGGGATATCCAAACCAAAGGATCAAGCCTGACCAAAATCATTTGAGAAGGGAGTCTGGATCAACACAAAACCTGGGTGATCCCTATTTTTGAAACCTACTATGTGTAGTCTGTACGTGTGTGTCATATTTAAGTTCCACAAGAACTAACTACTATTCTATCTAGAGAAATGTTTGCAAGAGTAACCATTTGATGGGCCAGGACCAACATAATTCAGAAAATATAAATCATTGACTAAAGAAAAACTTGTGTTGCCCATAGAAATGGATTATCCTAAAATCTATGTGGTCTCTGTCACTATAACTCACTAGGGGTGCTAATCCTACACATATAATCATTCTTATATGCTTGTACTAACTACTTCTCAATCAGAGGGGGTGTTGCTACATGCCCGACTATAGGAAAAGATATAACAGGATGTACCTTGAACTAAGAACTTATCGCTCTTTAGACCATCATCATGATTCCAAAATCAATAACCTTGGATAGCTATATTCATGGAGGAATCTTGAAATTGATTAGGATGCACCATGATAAAATGATAATATATATATATATATATCAATAATAGTGAGCTGAATCTAGAAGCATAGTCAAATACACAATACTATATAATGCATGTACCATTAATACCTGCAACCAATGTGTCATTATGCCCAGTGTACCAATAGGTAGTCATGGTCCCTAGGAATTGATATGTTATCTTCCTGCACTATCATTTGACTCCATGTCCCAAGAGATGCACTTGAGACCCTTTGAAACTATTTCCCTAAACCCAACTATGTCCTCTTAAGAGGACTAGTCCTAGAAACATCCTGACGAATGAACTTTCTCAGATACCAATCCATCATGAACCGAACCAATATTGCAATTTATCCTCAATTACCCCAATCCCTCATTCATAGGCCAGGGGATAAAGAACATCACTTAAGGCATAACTAACATGGGGAGACCCTTTCTTATGTACCTGTTCACACATACACAACCATCATAATGAAGAAGTGTATATGGATTAAATTTAAAAGATGAAAAAAACCAAGGGAACAAGAAGTGGTGAAAGACCACTAGAGTGTACAAAATTATTTTTTTTAAAATTTAAAAAGTAATATAAATAAACATGAAAATCCCAAAATATTTCCCATCTTGAGAAATATCTAAAGTAAAATGCCGAGAGATCCCAACTCTCGGTCTCTAAGATGCAACCATTGTACATGGTCCAAAGTACCAGGTATCCCTAAGCTCCTCTAAAGTGACCTCCGACCTATCCATCATCTACATAAGACATGAAACATGAAGGAAATTCCAATGATGGGGAGATTATATACATACCTAGTAGAACGACCGTAAAGATGAAGTAGGGGCATCAAGAGATACAATAAGAATAGAAAGACTATATATATCACAAAAGTGTGGTGAAAGAGAACAACTAAACACCAACCAAGAGTAGAAGTTACCTCATCCAAACTCAAGGGGATAAAAATGGTGAGTATAAGCACTACCCATCATGTCTTCGCTACCTATATTTGGAGAGTATACTCATTGAACAATGAGAATCAAAACACAAAAAACATATGGAATACCCCACGTGTCTTCACCTCTCATGTAAAGAGAGTAAAAAAGTACAAAGGTTTGGATACAAAGGTATACATATATACATAGTCAAATAAGCCCAAAATAGAGAGTAAGGGGATCTTCATATCATATATCATCCTAAGAAGAACATTATCCAATATTTCTAATAGTCCCTTGATAATGACCCACATCTTAAATGTTTTCCTAGAAGTAATCGTACTGGTCTTACCATGCCTTGTAACAACACCACATAGTCGAGTGGCCACAAACATGAATCAGTGGACCTGCACCCTAGTGTGTCAGAGTGTTCCACTCTCTAAGCATTCGAGGACACCACTTACCATCTCTAGTGGAAGGTCAACTATGTATCCACCAATGAATCCACTGGCCAGCTATGCTAGATGATCAACTCGGTAACTTTTAAGGATATAACCATCCAACAATGCTATAGTGTCACCTCGGTTTGCTTGTAGGATTCCATTTCCCAGTATCTTCTAGATTCCCTACTTGGTATCCGTCGAGGACTCCACTACCAAGCTATGCAAGAGGATCATCTCAGTATTTATCAAGGACGCCACTTCCAAGATATACTAGAGGGTCACCATGGTATCCTTCATGGATGTGATCATTGTTGTCGATGAGAATCTACTAACAAAGCATTTTTTCCCAAACATTCCACATTGTACTTCAAAATCCAAAACCTAGGGAACCATAACATTTTACACAAGAAAGTCCTCAGGATATTCTTCGTATGGGGGAAATCCATGTTCAAATTAAGGATATAAGAGAGTTTAAATATTTATAATGGATTACATAGCATGTAATGGACACACACATCATGTAACCTAAGCAATTTTTGAAATGTACACTTTTAAATAGATATATTACTTCCAAATTATTACTATATAGAATTTAAGGGTACTATATGACATGTCTCATCCAAAATATAGACGAACGCATGAGTTTCAACATTTTCCTCAATAGAAAAAAGTAATTTCATTTATATAACCCTAAAACAATCTTGAGATGGCCAAACAGATCACACTATTGCGATCCTTACCACAAAATTGATTAGGATCGACTATTCACTTTCCCAAAGCAGACACCTTGTGAAAAAATCACATTTAAAAATGTTATGCATGAATGGTGTGTTATGGGCCTGATCTAAAAAACCAAATTAAATACCTGATATTTTCCATGAAACATATGGCTCAATTTTATGGCTAAGATACAATAGAAGGTTTGTCAATCCAACAATGTATACATAAGATTTGTCATATACTATATTTATTAATAATAATAATAATAATAATAGGTGTTTCTTTGACCCGAGGAATGAGTTCGAAAAAGGTATCCAACAATGGCCTTAAAATTAAAATCTTAATTCTAGGGTCACACTACTGTTGAGTGTTTGTCAATCCAAGGTCATATGAAGATGTTACGACCAAATTTGGGGTTTTCACCCAAAATAAAAATAATAATTTGCCACTGTTATTGTTATTTTTCATGAAATCCTTATTTAAATTTAGAGGTCACACACAAGGGTATGCTCTCATTTACAATACATGACTCCACTATTTTAATTCAATTAATTTCTCATATAATCATCATCATAATTATAACTTTATATAATAATAATAATAGTTTGAAGTAATAAATATCACATCTTATCCACCTAGGTCATGCACACCTCCCCTCATCTCTTCAATGCACTTTTTTCCATTATCATTTTAATTAAAACCTTTTGATTTAAATAACCACACATTTTTTTGGTAATGTTATGATTATTATAAAAAATAATAATTAAACCTACTATGTTGAACACATTCAACCACCTCATCAAAGGTCCGAGTATGGACACTGCCATGTCCACACCGAATGATAACCCATATAAACCATTTCTCAGAATTGATCTCGATGCACTGCACGCCATCACCACATGGTAACCAAGAAAATGGGGATCCTCGATCCAATACAAAACCACCTCCAACCACAAACTCATACACACGGTATAGATCTTATCCATGAAAAAACACCATATGGTTATGAACATACCCACAAACCATCGATATGTGTGTCTTTCATACTACCCCCACAAACCCAAGGGTTCGAACACACTCGAACCCGCCCTAATAAAGGCGAATCGTGACCCCATGGTCCAATAATGAATAACATGAACAACATTGGGATAAAATGATAAATATAAAAGGTTATAAACAACATTGTCCAAGTATTCTTGGAAAATGATTTCATATCGGTGAATCTGGGGTGAGAAACACGAATTGAACAAGAAATAAATTTAAAGATTACTTTATTTCAATACAACAGATCATGTGAAGGTTTATTCAAACACATACCAAGGATTTGTTTTTTTGATAATTCTCAATATTTCAATCAAAAGTAATGGAAACCACAATTGACGAGTCCTACCTCGATTATGGAAGAATCATTGGTGAAGAATTCATCTACAAACAATGAAGGTGATATGTTTCGTATTCTACCTATTGATTCACATGGATCTTATCACTGGTTGTCTTCTAGTGTCAATCTATTAATGAAAAGGGGGTAAAGAATCCTCTCAATGATCATAGGGCTATGTGGCTAAACATTGAGATTTTCTAGAGAATTTTATTTTTAGAGGAAAATGATTTCTCGTTTAATTCTAAATAAATAAATAAATTGTTTATTTTAATTAGACACATCCCCCAACAACTACCATTACCAGACATCCCATATTGACCTAATTTGTGTTGCGCCTAGGGTAATTACTGCATTCTAAACTCAGCGGTGGTATTAGATTTATCATCTGCATATCATTATGTGAGTTATTTGGGTTAGAGTTATTAAATAAAATCATTAATTTATCCAATGCACCCACGAACAACTTCGCCATCCGAACAACCCATGATGACCAACATTAGGTCCCATTTAGGGTAAAATCCACATTATAGAATCATCTGTGGTCTCAGATTTTTGGTCCAAGAATATGTTTTTTTGTATATTCTACTTTTTGATGAATACTTTATTCCCACAATAAAAATATATTTAATATAATTATAAAATTTATTTTGGGCTCAACATCCTTGAAATCATGTACCATATCATCTCTTAGATTCGAAAATATTCCAAGGAATATTTCAAAGTCTTTCACAGAAAAACTAGAGTCCCTAAAATAATCATTCCACACTATTCAATCTCCACCCATAAATATGAACTAGATCTTTTAGAGTACTGAGGTATGAAACTCATAACACACCTCTGTGTATTCCCTCAGTGTCAACCTCTATAGGAATCGTAACTTCCTCACAAACTACTATGTGGAATAAGACTCTTAGATAGCCTTATAGTCAACCCTTTCCACTAGTAGCCTACCACAAAAGGCTAGGTGGAATGACCATGGTTCTTCGGTCCTTGTTCCATCATAAGTTACTATACCTGTGAGGAGGGAATACTAGTGGAATGTGAAGAATTAAAATCATCCATTACTCTTTAGTTCTTCCATAGATCTCGTGTTGATAGTTAATACCCTGATGATGTTGAGAATCAATAGCTAGAAGTTCATATAAGGTGGAGATATGGGGTTTAGATATTAATATTCCCCATGCGTGTGGTGAACCAACCGAAAAAATGATAGGGCCCATAAAAATGAGGAGGAGTCTTCCTTTGGATAACATGAAAAATCACCTTATATAGCTTTTCCAAATCAAAGATATGTAGTTTTATTCACTTCCCCATCACCAATATTACATCCTTGATAAAATTTCTCAACTGCACCCCATGTGCACATCCCTTACTAAGAGAATCCATATATTGATCCATAAGGTGATAAACCACACTATCCTAACCACTAGATCCTTAGTCATCCAAATATATACCCACATCCACCACTGACTTCCCTCCAGAATCCTCTAGTTAGAGTGCTCATTGCCTCACTAGGATGCCCCGAGGAATTAACGTGACGTTCCAGGTATCCTGTCCACTGGTTCATTCAACAAATATCCAAACCAATTCTTGAAGTGGATGTCTATAAACCCCAACATGTTATCATTCATCCCAATAAGAAAATACACTATAACCCTTTACATGATTTATATATATTACTGATCCTCCCTGATGTTATCTCTGGGGATGAATTCATTATACACTACTCCATGAATTGTAAGACCAAAAATTTGGTAAAGATACCACTATCACATATCAACCTCCCCATAGTATAGATGGAAGGTGTTGGCCCCTGGTTGACAACTTATTAACAGCTCCAACATGATTTCCATGTGGCTGTAGATGCAGAACTGTGTGAACCATGCCACTTTTAAATCCTGAAAAATGCATCTCTACCTCAAACTCATCACACAACTAGCATTACCTGTACACCCAGACCCGTTCATCTATAATGTTCCAACCTTACTATAAGTCCAAAATTTCGGTCCACCCCTTGAGTTTGTTACGCAAGCCATCCTTGAGAATTTTTTTTTTATACTGAGGGGGGGGGGTTCTTCCACCAATTCATCCTCATTGATGTTGTTAAGATAGTTCCATAGAGAGTGTGTGGTAAGAGATGTATGATCCTTTAGGTTTTTTCCCTAGAATCCCTATGCCACTGGTACTATTCATGTGAGCTCGAAAAATTATTGGTGGGATCATCTTGGATAGAATCCTAGAAGAACACATCCTCACATAGCCCTAATGCATATAGTGGTAGCATCTTGTAGAGTGTGTATTCCTTCTAACCATCCATTAGTAGTGCATTGACTATGTCAAAATTTGATGTGCACTATACACTCTCCCCTATAATTAGTTTCACGAAAATATCTTAATGATGAGTAGCAACAATATTTGAACATTCAATGGCCATCTTTTTTAAGGCCTGGATATTTCTTTGAGACTGGTTGACAAATGTCCATTCACTAATTTCATGTTCACAGAAGTTAATAATCTAACTTTTGTTCATAATAATCTAACCATAATTTACCCATAAGACACTATTATGAGGGTGGAAGACATATATTAGCACTGAAATACATGTTTAATGGGAGATAATGAGGAAGGAATGACCAGTTCATAGAGAATTCTGATAAAAACGACCTATAAATCCACTTAAGGGGATGGACTAACAAAATTACCCACCTTAACAAATTACTGTAGCTTGGAAACATGACAGAAACATGGAAGGTTGATTATAAACTCTGTGCAGCATAAGTCCGGCTCATTGTGCACCGTTTCATGGATTTCCATGACCATATGACCATTTAATGGTAATTTTCATATACTGTAACTCTGGTTCATAGAGATACATCATTTTATAAAGCTAATATGTTTTTTTGATAGCCCATTTCATTCGAAAATCCAAAACAACATCCGTTGTTTGGCCTATTAATACCCCCTCATGTTTGGATTTCAATGGGAAAAAACATCTTCCCTCTAATAAAATATTTGCATTCATCTTTCTCCAAATCCTCTCACGAGAGATATAATAATAATTTAATAATGTAGGTATCTTTTTAAAACCACCTATCATGGGGTTTTGAGAACCACAACTCATGGTGAGAAGTTTTATTCAATGACTCCTATCCTTCAAATATGAAAAAATCCCTTTGGGCACATGGGTTCTCATTAGACAACCACAGTCAATGAAACTAAGCCCATGGGAATCAAGGCTTTAATTTGGGGAAGGGTCACTATACTTCATGAGACATACTCTTTTGAGAGAGCCTTTATCTCTACGAGATCCCTGACCCCCATGAGACCCCTGACCTTTTTGAGGATTAAAAATTACATGAATATCCAACCTTTACCAAACCCTTCCTACAAGACTCTCTATGGTTCCTTTTTTCTACTTATACACTTTTCTAAAATTTTAGTGCCTAGGTCCCATGTGATCATCTTGGACCGGTTCAACCATACTATAATTTAATGTATGACTAGGACCACCTATCGTTGGGTTCACCCACTTTTCTCCAATTGTGGTCTTGGCCTTCATCCTACCCACCACTATTAATAATAGGATCCAAAATTCTTATTGATCCAAAGCATAGGTACCATAACGTCATGGATCCTAATGGAAATTCCACCACCACAGTGATAACGTCATGCACCACCAATGGGAACATAGACGAGGGAAATGTAAGCCCTAGAGGTGGCATATTTGAGGGAAACCATTCACCTATCTCAGTGGAGATTTCTTATAAATAATATTTTTCCTACCTTTACATGACTCCCTTCAATGTGTAATAACCATCAACATTTGAGCTATATGATTAAAATCTTTCAAGATAAATATCCTAGTAATATCATGTTAAATGAATTACAATTTCCTCATCACATGATATAAAATTCTATCCTTACCCTATGAAAAAATCATAGGATTCCCCATGTGTGATGATCATGGGATGACACCATATCCACCACCATTGGGAAAAACACCATGCCTATGTAGCTTCCAGAAATATGCCCCACAACATCCATCCCCACCAGGTGATGAGAAACCTACAATAGGAAACATCCATGGATAATCCTGGCACTATCCCCATCCGCTTGGGAGGAAAATCCTACTTCATGAAGATTATATGTACAATCCATAAACCCTCACGCATGATTCTTTACAAACGACATGAGAATCCTCACCGTACAACATTAAACTGTATGTAATGGTCCTGTCACACAACCCTAAACTACAACATCAAATACATGGATTTTGATCCCAGTCTCTTAAAAAGTGTATGTAGGACACCTAAATAAGGTTCATTCCAAACAACATCTGAGTTTTAATGTATCCCCCTTGGGGGGACACACTCCACCATATTAGTGTGAAATTATCCCCCATGGAGGACACACTGCATCATCCCGTGTGAAATTATCCCCCTTTAGGGGACCTCTCTATCACCCAATGTGAGATTATCCCACTCCAAGGGACACACTCCATCACCCAGTGTGAAAGTATCCCCGTTGGGGGGGACAAACTCTATTATCGCATTGTGAAAATATCCACCTTAGGGGTAAAAACTCTTCCATCACATTTATTTGTTGGAAATTAATCATATGAGATGTTACGTTGACACTACATATTGAAATTGTGACTAGAATCCAAACTCCATTCAATAAAAATGGGATTCATGTGGAAAAATCATATGAAGACTGATTCTCTTGGTGATAATTACTTCGTGACTGAAACATGATTCCTTGGGTTATGAACCTATGATTCCTCATACATGAGAGGAAATCCAAAAGATGAGGACATTATAGGTTCCCATTCTACCAAATGTCTAGATGTTCCCCAACATTCTTAATTCCACAACCTCCCATAATAAAAGGTTGCTACCCTTAAAAGATAGAAGAATCATAATTTACCAGAATTCATTTTGAGATTTAACATAGACGATGTTTCATGAACATGATTTTGAACTATGTGGGTGACCAGAACTTGGAAAAGGGCTACAAAGAAGAAATATACAGAAGGAGGAATCAATATCCCATCATAGTTTTTCAATCAAGGAGAATACATCACTGATGAAAGTTATGAAATCCACATTCTTTGTAAATATAGAATTTGTGGAAATAAGAAATCAATGCATTGCCTCTAGGTAGAGGAATGGCATTGTGCTTCGATGAAAGGATAAAAAACACCTATAATTTGAAAATGTGGCACTCATTAACCAATAATTTTCACTTATTTTATTTTTGAATGAATTATGTTTAAAATATTATTATTTATTGATAAAAATAAATGAAATTATTTAATACAATTAAAAAAATAAAATTTCTCTTATTAACATTATATAAAAGAATAATTAAACTATTATAGAAAATTGAGCATAAAATTAATAGCATAAAATAAAATTATTTTCTGCTTCATTTAAATCATAATTTTGATTCAAAATATTATGAAAATGTTATGGTAATGTTGAATTATTTTATAAACCAATAAAATAGTTAAAAATTTTAAACAAAGTTGTAGTAAGTATAATTTTTTTATAAAAAATAACTATAAAATTGTGTGTGGTAGAAACATACATTTTTTTAAATATAAAGTAATTGTTGAACATACAGTGTGAGACACAAGAATCCCAATCATAATTCTTACCTTAAACCTCATGGTCGATATACCGACCATGAACCTCATGGTTTTTAGGTTGACCATGAAATAATAGTCACTTCAAAAAACATACAATGAGTAGAAAATACTCATGGTTTGTTCCAATTCACAGTAGGTTGTACATCACATACAGCGAGGTGGAATCTCATAGTCACATTCATATTAGTAAATGATATTTCTTGGTTACAACACACGGTAGGTATGAAGTAGAAAACACAGTAGGTTCACCTTAATACTCATGGTATGGGGAGTTGATCCATGATAATTAGAAAAAATATGGTACGGTCTGGAAACTATCATGGTAGGTTTCATCCCAGGGATGTTTCACTAATGGTAAGTTCCTTTTTTACACAAGGTTGGTTGATGATTCTTTATATGTGGAAATAATTGTCTAATTATTCGTTTTTAGAAGCTTAAAACGCATCCATGTGTATTGGAAACTCAAAATTTTGACTGTAAAATTCTTTTCCTTCAGTATAATTTTTTTTACAAATATCCATATTGATGAAAAACGGTTTCATGCATAATACCGTGACTAGTTTGAATCAAACTCAAGATCTTATCATGTTCATAGTTTCTTGATTCATCCATGAAAATATTGTCTTAGAAATATGATAGTCTATCCATAATTCCCATGAACTATATCCTTGAATTATTGTTAGAGGTAGAAGACGATGGAGTAGAAGAGAATGAATAGATCAAATGAATTTGATCAGATAACTGTATATATATGCATAATATTTTATGGTGGATGAATCATGTATCATGATCTGTTATCACAAATAAGTAAGGTGGTTTGATGATCCACTACTATAATAATCAAGTGCTCCCACTACTTCTATGAGATGACAATGGAGATCAACACCCATTACACATCCACACAAACATATCTGTTTCAACCCTTTGGAACTCTGGGACTAACCACACTCCCTCATGTGGGAGAAATCCTTGGGGGGATTATACATGTGATCACACACACGACTTTTTCTATGCATGCCTCTAGGACTGGACCTCCCTTGGGGTCAACCCAAACGCCCCCTTAGTGGTTGATGGGTTGTCCCAGGGGCTGATAGAGATGGAATATTGTTATAATTAATCCAACAATTAAAAAATTATCAAAAAATATAAAGAAAAAATATATTAATATTTGAAATTATGATTAAGAATCATAAAATATTTTCCATTAACAAAGAAAATTTAAATATAATATTATAACAAACATTAATCAATTCCAAACAATAAAACACATAAATAAGAAATGATTATTTTTTAAACAATTTCTATTTAATTAAATATGTTAAAATAGTAATTTATTTGGAAAATTATAAAAATAAAACTGTTAGAGTAATAATTCCCAATTTAAAATACTAGAAAGAATTATTTTTTGGCTATGTAAACAAATTACGACAATGAGAAAGAATTTTTTGAGTGTGAGAAAAATATGATAGTGTTAAAAAACTATGATTATGAGATTGAATTGTTCAACCATGAGAAAATAAATTGTTAATTTCAAAGGGACGGAGAACCAAAATACCCCCTTAACACCTACATGTATTGGAATTAAAAAAATGGAAAATTTTAAGAACAATGTAAATTACGAGAGATACATGTCAAATAGGTACAATTATTGAGAATCAAATCAAAACCATAATAAAAATAGAAAATAAGTCCAAAAAATAACTCATGAGATACCTCTCATGAGATACCTCTCATGGATCTCATTATAATAAGTACATAGAAATGTATTGGAGGAATAAAACACATAGCCTATGGAAATCATTAACAATGTTAGATAGTTAATATTATATAAATCCTTAATTTAAAAAAAATCTTCCCATCAAATAAGAAATAAGAAAATAATCAGAATAGATTGGGATATTAGGAATATATCTTTGAATACTGCACCCAATTACTCTTATATACTTCAAAGTGTCCCCACAAAACATGATAAAATGATATAATTAAACAATAAACACTTTCTTTTAATGTTCTTGGATCTCAATTGGTAACTACACAAATGTTATAACATCATTGATGTATGGCCCTCCCCATTTAGTGACATGAGAGTTATTGTGAAGATAACTATGAATTCGATACATGTGGAAGAAATCATGTATTAAATTCAACTATGGATGTACAACCAACTAATAACATACCTCACCAATGCGCTCCAGCACCTCAAGAAGTCCAAAAAACTTGGGTGAGAACATTATTCCCCCATAAAACCACCACTATCCATGACAAGTGGAGACCTCCAACAACACATGGTCCCCACCCTATAATTATAAGGGCCTACTTTTAGGATCATTACAATACTTTTTATTGAATTATCAACCTTTTTATAGTCACAAACCATCTATAAAGTCTCAATCATACTCTATACCACATTGGGACTCAAAATAGACGACTCTCTAATTTCGATCAGAAAACATGGAGAATGAAACAACCTCCCATACAATGCCCCAAATGGAGGCATGATAATGGATGAGAGGTAGCTATTATTATTGGTAAAATCAATGAAGGGAATTTTTTTTACCGATGGTCTTCCAAGATCCAAGATACATTCCTAAGACATTGCTTTGAGCAACTCGGTGGTCCACTCTATCTATCTATCTTTTTTAGAGTGGAAAGTATTTCTACAGTGTAACTAAGTTCCAAAAACATTCTAAATATTATATAGACACTTAAGGAAAAATTATCATCAAAATAAAAGATGGTGGACATTATAATTCCATGTTATATTTTACCCCATCCACATACCTCCTTTCCAATGCATCCATGATACTCGACTCCTTGATTGCTAAGGTGTGTCCTGAATTTTTTATCCAATAAATTATTTCTTAGATATAGACATATCCTTCCTAATTTTGGGGTAATACTATGATGAATTCTATCAATATGTCTTTGAATTTCTAGTCAGGTATATCTAATAACTATAATAAACTATGAGGAATATTATGATTAGATTTTAATTTCTGACAAACCAAACAACATGCCCTTAATTTTTACACTACCCATTTCATCCCAAGACACTAGAACTATATTACATCTTGGATAATTTTGGATTTATTGAAAAAGGTGAGAATTGAATGTCATGAAGGACTACCTTATGAATTTACATTTTCATGAACATCATCTTATAAAAAATCAACCAATGTTGGTCATTCTCTGACCACTACACAGTGGCATAACATTGAATAACTTGATCTTGCATCACTTTCATGTATGGGTCTCCAATTTGAGACCGATACACCGACTTCATCAAGAAAGAATATTCTATCATATTAAATAAGAAAAAATCATCTTCAACTACCCTTGAATCTAGGCGCATGCTTCTAACTCCCCTATCACACTATAAGCATCCCTGGTATCCTGAAAAACATCCATTTGTTCTTTTATGAACATTTTTCAACCAATACATTTCCTTTCCCTCAGATGTTGGATATCTTGATGTCATAGTCTTGTAGATAATCCATCGAAATTTGTTTT
This sequence comes from Viscum album, assembly GCA_963277665.1. Lineage (NCBI taxonomy): Eukaryota > Viridiplantae > Streptophyta > Magnoliopsida > Santalales > Viscaceae > Viscum > Viscum album. The sequence goes on from OY728148.1 coordinate 1,360,241,428, forward strand.
CATAGACTTTGATAAATTGTACCTCAGCATCTTGTGATCAGTGAATACCACAAAGAATTATTCAGTAAAGTAATGTCACCATTGATTCTGGGAAAAAAGGCCGTCACCAATTACATATCATGACTGGAGTAGTTAAACTCATGGGGGAATAACTTTCTATAACCATAGGTGATCACTACCCACAACTATAACATGTTTTAACCGAGGAACAAATAAGAAACTTCACCGAACACATCAAATATATCAAATTACCCATAAAATAAAAGTTCTATGGAACTAACCAAATACTTCTTCATGTAGTAAAAGGATACCATTCAATGATCATCAAAAAAGAAGTCACATTTCATCTTTTTTGAGCCAATAATGGGGTTTTTACCTAAGAAATGTCAGATATAAATGTCTAATAGTATCCTATGAGATAAATAAATTAGTTAAACTCTAATAAATTATTGGGTTTCAACCATGGAAATCCACCTAAACATTTAAGGGATCCACTAATACTCTCTGATGAGACTCCAAATATCGAATTAAATTCACCATTGATGTCTAGAAATGACCCATGGAAAACATCCTATAAATTTAGTATTACTAGAGAGTATCTAGAATGATCATTTGATGATCAAAATTCTCTTACTTAGACGCAAATTATATAATAAATTCATCAATGATACTGTCTATAAAATAATCTAAAATCTCATGAAATATAGAGTTTGTGAGTCCCATAGAAACTGTCAACACATCTGTGACACTAAATGAAATAATTATAAAAAAGTGTCCATATTTACACTAGAAGGATGAATTCAGAAAATCGTCCTTCATTACCTGTAATTGATGATACCCAAACCAAAAACCAATCGTCAAAAACTATCCAAATACACTCAATTGGTAAAAAATATCATCAATATTTATAGGAGGGTAATGATTCTTGATTCTCACCGAATTTAGCCTTTAATATTCTATACAAAACCTCAAGATACTATCAGAATTCTTGGTGAATATCACCAGGGAACCCCATGATAATACAATTGGTTGGATGAAACCCTTCTACATTAGATCATCTCTCTAAATACATATTCCCCACAACATGGAAGGTTTCATATGATAAGGTTTTGTTGAAATTTTAAAGACACAGATTTTTAATTCTATCTAAAAACTGAAAACATGTTAAGGGGGTAGTGTTACAACTTCCTTTTGAAATAAAACCAGAATTACCTGATTATTGTAGGGACCTACACCTTATTAGTGCCCTATAATTTCTTTGATAATCCCATTATCAAGGATATATGGGGATCGATGAACCGACTACCCATATGATAACCTCATTTTTTGATGAAAAATACGCACTAGACATCCCCTTCATAGAATGAAAATATCCTCTAAAATTAATCGGTAACCAAATATAAGGATTATAAGACACTCATGTTGATGATGAAATCATATGATTTTATGATTATCCAGATGAAATGAAAACATGGCTAATGTTTCTACATGAATTGTATATACCCCTAGAACACATCAAAAAAGCATTTCTGCACTTTGAAAAGCATTTTAAACGCTTAGGTAATGGGAATACTCTCCACATCTATTTCTATTGTACATACTAAATCAACTGGAAAATTGATTTTGAATTTATAAAATTAAAAATATTGGAATGAGGGTAGATGATAATATTTTCATACCTCTAATGAATTATGTTCCCTTTGGTGATAACATTTCCATGGCATGAAACTTTACACACTTAGATGACATAACTCACTATTATCAACCAAATCTACAAAAACACTTTGGTTGTGGTTCCAGATGATGGGGAATATACTGAGGTCATCCCATACATGCCATGCCTTCTGTCGGTAGAGAATAATCCTACAACCCCTATTGCTAATACAACCTAGTTGGAATCTGTGACTATGGATGATTCCAAAACTACCTACAACCATTATGATGATATCTAAATACCATTGGGAACTAATACTAGTAATGTCCTTGATTCCCACAAAAAAATACCACTGGTCGAAATTATGTAGATAAAACATGAGATCTCTAGTCCCTTGAAAACTAGAAACGAACCCACTATGGCTGGATCCCCCCTGATCGAAACGTCAATGGACATGAGATCCAAGATTATCCACAAATAAACATAATACTTGAAAAACCCTATTGGATCATCTCTTATGATAAACCTCCTTATAAGTGCATTCACTCAATCACCCCCTCTTTCTTTCAAACATCCAAATACACCAGTAACATAAGCATAATAACTACATACTTAATAGACGAATGAAGTACTTCCTCAAAACGTTTTGAACATGAATCCTCATCATGAAAATGATTAGGAGATAAATTTAAGAGGATCTAAATCCAGATCCAAATTTCACCCATAGTCATGCTCCCCTGATGAAGAAAAAGCATCTCCAGCCTCTTTTTAACCTTTAACATCAATGATAGAAATTATGCCTAGAAGCACATCTTGTAATCTACCTAGAAAATGTTTGATTCCTCCCAATACTTCTGAAAACATTTCCACCACTAATGCTCTACACCCCTCATTATACTAAATTAAAGAAATAATTATTACTCTTCAGGGGACCAAAATAAACAAAAAAAGATATCAAGCTCCACAAAACATTAATCCATCTCCACATTAGAGATGTTTCCCTCATATTTTTCAAGAGATTACCACCGAAATGAATGGGATATCATTAACCACTACCCATTATCTTATGATGGTTTAACCCTTTAGTGATCAACTAGGTCCTCCCCATGAACTTAACCGCCAAGAAAACATTAAAAAGACACCCAAGAGACATAATTGAAAGGGAAACAAGTATTTACTAAGAAAAGAATCACATAATATTAATCCCATTTAATTGAATCCTTTTTAAGTTCCTAAAGTCACATGATTCAATCATAAGAGAAAATAATAATGATGTATGAACCTTTAATGGGTCTTTATCTTGTAAGTGACACCACATGACATGGTCTTTAAATATTCTAAAAGTCATTTTATTTGATCATAGGAGGCCCTAATATACCATGTTCTAGCCAATATTTTTTGTCTATATCATTCTCCAATATCTATTGATATTATTTCCCTACCAAACCATGGTGTTCTCATAAGTTCTAAACCCCAAGATCATTCCTTTCTCTCAACCTAACACTTTGATTCCACTCTTTCTTGAAACACTCCCCCAATGGTTCCCCTCTAGGGCCGGCAATGGAGGGGAGATAATTATCCCCGATTCCCACATATAGTAGGCCCTATTTGGTGACAAACATCTAGGGTATAATGAAATTCACACATATAGGAGGCATTACCCTCAATAGATAATGATTTAGGATTGGGAGATAGGTTATAAACTAGCTAAAAACTCTATAAGAGAAATAAAAGGGGAATACGCACAATATCCCACAATGCATACAATATCATAAAAATACAACTATATATATCTAGATAAAGTACCAAAATGTAACCATCTGGTAATAAATCAACAACACATCTACTTCCAAACTATTAGTGTCAAAATTAGTTTATGATTTCATTTTGGGAACCTAAAAAATAGTTTATATATATGTAGACTAATCATAACTTGTATATTCTCTAGTATACTAACCATGGAATCACTTGAAAATGTTAGAAGAGAATTCTAATGCCTTAGGGATCAAATAACAGAATCAACATCCACATATCTATCAATTAATTTATAAGCCCATGAAATAACACATCCATGTATAGTAATTTAAATAGATTCCTATCAAAAGTTTGTATCCCACACAACTTCCATATTAATTTTATTTTCATATCGCCCAACATTATATGTTTGGTAACTCCAATCCCCTATGTATAGATGAATCTCATACCATCACAAGTCAAATCACAATGGGAAGGGATTGAATCTTAACCAATTCCATGACCATGACATCTTCATCATCCAATAACAACTTCCATAAAATATAGTAGTAGGGTATGATGAACAAGAAGGGCATGGACGCTTTACCATCCTCTTACCATACATGACCCCTACCATGAAGCACAAAATCTACATTCCAATCATCAAATATAGTTCACTATATCTACAATACATCATATATTATGCATAACAACCTCTTCTCAAAGAGAGAGTGGGGTAGAGGGTGTATCCATCCTTCAATCATTTCTAACATGGATTTTTGGGGAAATAGCCAAAAACCACAAAAAATTATGTATTAGTGTAATCACATGAATTAGGTGGGGTGAATATGAAAATAACATATGAAATACATATTATAATATCTACACACAATCCAAATCTATAGTTCAACGAAAAAACCACTAAACTACTATAACCTCTACATCACTATGAACATACACCAAAATCACTTCAGTAATACTATCCACCAGTACGACCCCGCTGACAAAGAACACAACCACATATCAGTTTCATATTTATCATTTTAACTCATTAATTACCAACCAATTACATATTTAATTATCATATTCCCATATTTAATTATAATACATTCTCTAAAGAAGGTCTACATTTTCCCCATCGATTCCCATTCGATTAATTATCATTATCCCATTTACTATTTAAAAAATTCTATAACTTCTAGGAAACTATCAAGCCAACACACAAACCATCTACAATCCCTAAATTAACCCCATGCTTTTGTATCAGACATCATTTCCAAAACCCTACAAGTAAAACATAGAAACCAACCACACCCATAATTTTATCCATCATGCAAACCATCACATAACATAAACTTCACAAGAAAATGATAAATACATGCATTTAATATGGACACATTGATGTATCAATATTGATCTTTAATAGATTTACTATTTTCATCTGGGGTGATATTCAAAATTTTATTTAATCAAATAATTATATATTCACAATATTAAAGATATTTTATTATCAATATGATTCTAGGCACAACCATGGAGAAGAGATGTTATGTAAAAAGAAAATAAAATGTGATATCTTCCCCTCCAAATAAATTTTATTATGCCTGATTAATTATTACCATTAATAAATCTTTTTAAAATGTTGGGGCTGAAGACTCAATTTATTATTATAGCAAAGAACGATTTTTAGTCTGGGGAGAGGGAGACCAATTACATAGCCCAAAGGCCCAAGACTATGTGGTCCGAATACAAGGCTTGAAAGCGCATTTTTGGCCCAAAGGACCCATCAGTGAATAGTAATACTATAGTACCCTCGCTGCTCCAGTACCTACTATAGTACCACCACCGCCACAGTCCCGCCGCTATTATAATACTACTACAGTACCCCTAGAATTTCCCTTCCAAAATGTAATCAAATTGTTCTACTATTATATATTCAAAAAAAAAATAAAGAGAGGACTCGGATACACTACTTGGAAATAAAGCTACAAGACTTGATTCATTGAATGTATAGGGAAATAATATGACGTCACTAAATGGATATAAAAAAAGTATGGGATTGTTCAATCTTACAACACTTTCTGAGAAAGGGGGTAATATGAGGTGGGGAAAAGCTCTTACCTCATTCTTTTCTATAGTTCTATAAAAAGGTGGGAAAAAACCAAGCTGTTGAACACACATAAAATCGAGAACAATGAGTATCAATGTGGATGTGGAAAACTATTCAACGTATAGGTTTTTAGTACATATAGACTTGATAAAACTTGAAAAACAATAAACTGGAAGAGATCACATACTTGGAGATTCCAATACACTTAACCAAAGATTAACACAGTTATATTTCAGTCTTATTAATCATTTAATTCTATTTAATCTAAAACACATATAATAACCCTTTTCAAAACCACGAGGATTGAGTAATTGAATTTCATGATTTAATACCAAAATACCATATTTTAAAAAATTTATTTACGTATTCCTACATATCTGTTAGATTCGGGTAACAACAAGCTAGGAAAACCTAATTATTAGGATACCAATATACCATTGTTAAGTATTTTCAACATGATAGATATTGGTAATGATTTTTCTACTCAACTATCCATGCTTAATAAGCTACATAATTTAATAATTACTTACCTAAATAAAAAAATTCATGAGGTTCACAACAAAGAGAGTTCATTACAAATTTTAATGTGAATATTTATCCATTTAATGGTGTAGTGTATGGGTTGATAATTTTGTTGGGAGTAAATTCATTAAAATTACTTAGTGAAATGATATAAAACAAGAAACTAACACAAATATATTTATTTGTGGTAGATTATGATGTGTTCAGTGATTATTATTTTTATATATCTCATAGTCATGACTTTTAAATTAGTTTTATAATCAAATATAAATATGTTTAGTGTTTTAGTAAATAATAATTTTGGGAATATGGTTTCAATGATATAGAATCCAATTTTATTAAATAATGAATATTGGGTTTTAGATATCATGGGTTCATACAATATTTGTGTTGAAAAATAAAGACAAAATAACATGATAAACTTAATGAAAGTTGAACAGGTTCCATATGTTAGAAACTAGGAAAGTTTTTTAATTAAAGATAAAATATTATGATATAATACTACTATTTGGATTAGTTTTAAAATTAGAAAGATGTGATTATATTCCTAGAATGAACACATATTTTATTTGTTTATATATTTTGGAAAATATGGGGTTTTCATTCATTATTAAGAAAAAGAGTTCTTCTATAAATATCAATGAGATGTTTTATGACATTGGGAATATAGATAATGGTTTATACATTCAGTTTGTAGATAATCCTATCAATAACACATATATTATTACTTTAACCAATTCTAAATAAAGTGTTGAATTGAGTTATGAGAATGACCATAAGAAATAAAACATGAATATAACTATATGATATCCATGAAATTGATAATAAGGTGAGTGAGACTCAGTTATAATGATCTCATGATCACTTTAAAGGTATTCAAATGGGATTATATGAATATGTTGAAAAGTAATTAATTCATGTCAAAACATTGTTTCCTCGATTCGATTTTATAGTGATGGAAATGAGGATTCTTCCATCATGAAGAAGATTATGATATTCCACTTTGATAAATTGTATTTGAATACATTATTCCTTATGGATCAAAACAAGGATGAGTGTACCATTTAAAAACAAAAAAATGTTTTGATTTCTTACAAGATGACCAGAGCGAAAACCTTAAGGGGAAAATAGAAAATATAATATTAGTTTATATTATGGTCACTAAAAATATTAAATTATATTGATTCAATGTATAATTATGGGGAAAAACTAATAGAAATAGTTTATTCCATGGAATTTTAAAAATTTATCTCTTTATTACAAAAATTTATGTCATGAGGAAAAGGTAAATATTAATGAATGATTAAAATTAAATTCTTTAATTGTAAAACGACTGGAAGTTTTTAAACTATGTTACTTAATAAAAATAAAAGAGAGAAGAATTATGATCAAGATAAATGATCATCTCATTAGAATAGTATAGATAGAAAATTAATTAAGTGAAGATCATTTGAAATAAAATGAAAATACAAAACAAATAACAATAAAAAAATTATACCAAAACTTGAAGCCATATATTTTGATCAAATAATTTAAATATTACAAGAAGAACTTAAGGGTGAATGGATAACAACCTTCATGACCAAATTAAATCATTTTAATGATCCCTCAAGTGGATAAAATTGTGGGAGTAGATTGAATAATGTATTAATGGGGAAACATTAAAATAGTTTCAAATAAGAGTGTTCATGTCATGATTAAAAGAAAATAAAAAAAATTTAAAGATAAAATCAATGATTAAAAATAGAGAATGGATCAATTAAGGAAATCCCATTATGAGTCAAAATATAAATATATTACTTAGATGTAAATTGAGTTAAAAACATGGGAGATATTAATTAAATTCAATTAGTAAAAGAAAAAATGATTAATGTTACAACTATAGAATTTATTACTAAGAATTAGGAGGTGATGTATATTAATCCAAATATAGAATAATTTTTAAATTACTTTAGAAAAATAAATTACATGTTGTATAAAAATTTACTGAATAAAAATGATGAAAGACACACAGTAGTGAAGGAAACTGCTGATGCTACAAGGTTACTAGAATATTATCATATGGTAACTAAATAAAAATTTGGAAACTGGGAATTTCCAATCTTGTGGTGGTATCAGTGAAAAAGAAATAAATAACGTGGTTTCATCATTTGTAAATGAAGATGCACCAACCACTAATATTTATGATGATGATGTAAATTAAAGAGTTCAAGAGTTGTGGAAAGATAAGAACATTGAGTATATAAATATGGGAAATGTCCTGATCAAATAGAATTATTATAATATTAATAATGATTCAAAACAATAGCATGCTTCAAACTATAGTGATCAATAATGAGTATATTTTAAAGAACCAATTTTCTTTATGATGAGTTTTTTTGATTGAGTGAGAGTTATATGGAGTGTATGGTTAGAAGTAATATATGTTATTGTACTGTCTCTCACTACCTTAATTTAAGATTGGTGTTCAATTAAGGGGGATTAAAACTAAAATTCAATAATTCTAACAAATAAAACATTAAAAATAGAAGGTATAAATGAAATTTAATTTTATTATCTTGAAGAGACATATGGGAGGTGTGATCATCCTAGAAACATCACCAAAACATATATTACCTTGCTACAATGTTAAATGGAATAAAAATAATGTTCCAAATATTTTAAGAAGACTAAAAATCCAGGTCATGAAATAGTGTTTGATGTATCTTACGAGGTGAAAAAATGGATAAAATCCCTTAATACATGATATTTGTTACTCATTAAACAATAAAAACAAGAAAAATATTTTTAATGATATATAAAATTATGATGAAGGAACTAACACTTTTTAAAATGATGGATCACTCAATATTTAATGTGTTGAATAAACTAATATTAGTAAGAATAAATCTCATGATGTTCTCTTTATCGATGGGTTGAGGCATAATCTCTTTAGTTTTTCTCAAAATTTTTGATAATGGGAATGATGTGTTATTCAGGAAGAGGGAGTGTATCATAAAGATTTTAAAGGTTAAAGAAATTATTTTGAAGGGTCACTGATAAATTGAAAACCACTTCAATATTTATGAAGATCAAAATTCATGAATCATGAGAATAATGGTGGTAAAACATCTTTAGAATATAAAACCTAGAAATTTGGGGCACAAGAAAATGGTTGAGATTATCAATTACAAAGCTGTGAGGAATATTCTGAAGCATAAATGTAAAATCATCAACACATGTTCCAAATTCCACATAAGAATTTTTTTGATAAAGATTCACAAAAAACAAAAAATGGAACCAATAAACCTCTTTAGTGATTGTAAAAAATGTGTATGGATTGATGATCTTGAAGTCAATCAATGGGTATAGGAATTCAATGAATTTTGTTGATGGATTTTATCATATGACTTAATACTAATTTTTTGGGTAAACATAATTCACTATAAATATTTAGTCAGTTTTAGTGGATTTTTTGAATCAAAATAGGTTTGTAATCAAAATATTTCAATTTGAAAATCATTAAAAACAAATAAATGTAGAGTTGAATGAATATATTGAGAAGAATAGTATAAGTAATGATCATAGTGCTCCATAAACACACTAAAAAAATGCAGTTAACAATTATAATATATGATGCTTGATGGATATGGGAAGAATAGTGATTTTAGAGCTTAGAAATTCAAAATTATTTTTAAGAAAAAACACAAAATTTTACTATCTATATTCTTAATCACTCATAACTCTATCCAAATTCACTCCAAAAATAATATTGGGTTTGGTTTGGAAACAATACTTTCTTAAAGAACATAAAATTATTAAAATAGTGGTTCTATATCAATATTAAAGTAAAAAATTTGGGAATGTTTTATGAGTTTGTAGATAAAGGAATATTTCTTGGGTGTACATGAGGTGGCATAATTTACATATTCTTTAAAAATAATATGAGGAAAGTTATTGATAGAATATATTTTATTATTTTATAAAATCAAAAGTTATCACAAACATCATTGGTCACTGATGATAACATTGAAGAAGACCTTGAAGAGTGCACTAGAAAACAAAGATAGATTCTTGATATACGAGACGATTTTAATACTTCATAAGATGATTCTAAAAATTATAGTAGTGAGAAAGGCCCAGTAGTGAGAAAGGATGCATTTAACCCATTCTCTTCCTCTTATTCCCTCCCTATCATGATAGAGCCCAGTTTGGTTGGGATCTGTAGTTATTTTCATTGAATTTGGAATGTGATAGGGGTGGTGTCCAATTGCGGTTGACTAGATGTTTATATTATAGTGAAGTATGAGAGTCTTGGGTTCTTTTCAATTTTTTTTTTCAATCTATGGATATATAATTCGTGGTATCTTTTTTATTTTATAGTTTCTTTATATGGTCGGTTCTATTGAACATAGTGTTTATGGATTTCTTTGCTCACTGTTCTTCTTGTTGATAGTGATTATGGAAGGGTTTATTTCTTTGATATGTTATTGACTCCTTTTGGAGCCTTTATCCTATTTTAAATATTTTATTTTTTCGGAGTCCATTAATACAAAAAAAATTTATTCATGTGTTGTGTTCTTCAAGGAGGTCTTTATAGGTTTTATTCGAAATGTTTCATGATGTTCCATGATGAATGACTGCCATAAGCTTATATTACTTTGGTCCTTTGATGGTGTTCCTTATGACAAGTTTATTATATGTTGTTAGACTACATGACACTATTATACTATTTTTTATGACTTAGTTTGGTGAATATGTGATGGTTGAGCAGTGTGATGAATCAATCCCTGACTTTAATGGTTCCCAGTTTTTCTATATTTTTTTATGACTATTCTAGTTTATTTTTTGGTGGGTTCTTTAAAGAGATGTGTTAATAAAAATGTGTTCTATAATTTTAGGGGTTAATTTTAGTCGAATACAAATAAAGATGTTTCTTACCACCTAAGGTGATTTAGTGGCACTGGGATCAATGAACATTTGTTTTTTGGATTTTGTTTCAAAATTTTGACAATTTGAGTAGGTGGTTTTTGTTTTTTTCATTAGTTGTTTTTTTATTTTTATTATGAGGTATTTGTTTGTTGATATATTCTATTTTTGAAGTCTCTCTTTAAACCTTAAATTGGGTTTTCAAAAATAAAAAAAGGGTTTATAGGTGGGATGAGGTGTAGTGATTTTAATGATATGTTTTGTCCAATCAAAATGTTAGAAATAATTTGAATAGTTCATATGATTTATTCACAAATTAACTATAAGGTTTGAAAAACTAATTTTAATTCAGGGTTCTTTTAGGGATATTTTAAGGTAGAGGTCAACATTGAACAACCATAATGTTCTCTCCCTGAGTATGATGGTTCTGGAGTGTGAAAACTAATGATAAAATTATATGGGTGTAGACAATTTCTTCGATAAAGGTGTTCAATGATGGATAACAACATAAATAGTATAATTTATGAATGGACGATTGGATTCCAATATTTATGTCATGAGAAATGATAAAAACTCACTCATTATGATTGTGTATGACAATGAATAAATATATTCTACAAAAAATGAAGAAAATTTTCATTAATTTTATATACAAAAAGGAATAATTTTTAATATGTCCATTATTGGTGAGTTAAAATTCATTAAAGTATAAAAACAGACATTTATAATATTTTATTTTTATATCGTAAGAGATGAATGCTCTTGAGTAAATCAATAATATTAGAATTGAGTGTTTAAGAGAAGTGTCAAAACTTATAACACATGGGACTAAAAAGTACCTTAATGAAAGAGGATGTAGTATTAATCTAATAGAGTTTCGAAGGCTCATCGATATCCTACTCTATTTGATAGTGTCAAGGTTATACATTGTGTTTTTAGTTAAATTAAATTCAGGATTCCAATTAATCCCAAATAATTCATATTTCATAGAAGAAAAAATTATGATTATTCTACATCAAAGGAAATATTTATTATGAATTGGGGTATGATAAAACAAAATAAATATTTATTTACATCTATAATGATTCTGATTGAGCAGGACATGTTAGAGAAAAAAAGTTTACTTTTGGAGGTAATTTTTTTATCATTGGATTATGTTTTTCAAGGTACTCATAGAAATATAATTTTATCACTGTTAAGTTAATGAAATTTGATTATGTTGTGGTATCAAATTTCAAAAATCAAATGTTATGGATGAATTAACATCTTTAATACATGATAGTTCATGTCTTATACCCATTAGGGCTTGGGTGTGATAATAAAAAAATTATAATCATATTCTTAAATAAACTGAAACAATGGTTGAAACATTTAGGAAACAATAACCACTTCATAAAGAAAATGTTATAGATGGGAGATCATCAATGGGAATATGTTTTAACCATGGATCAATTCATAGATATATTGATAAGGTCTTTGTCTTGGTATGACTTCCAGCAACCAAGAGTGTTGTTAGGAGTTAATTCTATCCCAAAATTACAGTACCTATTTACTAGATATTTTACTTCCCTAATTCATTTTAATTTATTAATAAAGGGGAAGGTAATACAATTTCTATTTTTCTGACCATTAGTTTTCATGTTTCCAAAAAAATTGTAGATTGAAGAGATCATTGGGAGAAATTTGAATGACACTCATGAAGTATAATTGGAAAGGGGGGAGCTGAGTTATCTCAATTAAGACACTTTCAATATGATATTAATCTTACATAAATTTATTTATTACTATTTACAATCAACATTTTCTCCTATGGGGATGTGTTTATATGAATTTATATTGGAATAATTTAATGTCTTTTTTAATGAGGAAATTTATTCATGAGTTTGGGATGTTGTCTAACAACACAAGATCTTTAAATTTATATATATATATATAAATATATTTTTTAAAATAAATTTAATATTTTTGTTATTTTGAATTACATTCAACATAGAGTATAGATTTCATTACATGGAACACTGAGTTTTTCTTTCATTACATGAAACACTTATTGTGGATCGTGTTACATGAAACACAAAATTTAAATGAAATGTGACAAACTATTAAAATATCATTATTAATATGACTGTAATCAATTATTAGTTAGAATAAATGCTATACATAAAATTTACTAAATTCTAAAAAATACTTTGTGTAAAAATGTATATATAATAAATTATCCTATTCATAGTTAATTAGAAATTAAAATAAACCAATTTTAAAATAAAGGAAGCCTTTTTCTGAAAAATATTTTCAAGTTCACAAATAAATTTTTCCTCAATAAATTTTAAAAATAAATTTTGGTGAATGATTTTAATGAAATTTATATATTATATATTAATTCAAATGTTTAAAATTCATATTATGTATTTTATATACAAGATATAATAAATAACTCCAATTTTACACTTAAAACATTTATCTTTCAGAAAGTAGTTTTGTCACATTTTTTGTATTTATTTTTAAATTAATTTTAAAAAATATTAAAAAAAATTGAAAAATTTAAATTCATTTTTTAATTTAAAATATCAATATTATCTTGGTGTTAATTTTTTCTAATTGTATTAATAGATAAATGTTTTAGTGAATAATGAAAAACATTTGTTTTCAGGAAAAACACCCCTTTCATTAAAAGAATTTACAATATAAATATTATTTTAGTATGGTTTTAAACGTTATATTACTTAAATTATATATATATATATATATATATATATTTATATGTATATAAATTAAATTAGGGTTATTGGAATCAATTTACTATTTAGTTTTGATATAAAAACTTTTTAATCTTTTTAAACTTTTGAAAAATTTATCTGTGCAATACCACATCTTCATCATGTATGTGGAATTAATTTTAAATTAATATTTTCAACTTTCAGGGATATAATTTAGAAAAATAGATTATATATTTATAAAAAAATTAGTTCATATTTTATAATAATGTAAAGTTTTGTTTTTACCATTGGGAATATTGAAATTAGTAAAAATTAATTACCACGGTTAAGGTTACAATTTGTTTACTGGGGGGTTTAAACTAAAAAAATAAGGTTTTAAATGACCAATAAAATTGTGAAATTAAATTTTATATCCATATTTTGACCTTATAACCTATAATTTTATATAATGGTTATTTTTATATCCTTTTGGTGTGTGAAAAACGAAGACCAAAATTATTCTTTTCAAATATTTCAGGTGTTTTACTCACCACACATATAAAAGGGTACCCCAGGTCCTCTCTTCTTTAAAAAAACCCATAGTATTGGAAAATAACTTTCCAAATAACATATTATATTCCCTAATCCCATCTTGGAAGCCTTAGTTTTGTCATAAATCTAACTTCATAAGCCTTTTGGTGTAAACTAATTGAAGTTGTCCGAATAAGTGGTAACATCTGTTACCAAGTGCTACATTTTTTTCTACCACCTCATTAAATTGTAATTTTGAAATGAAGATATAATAATCATTGTATATTACATATATTTTTATTTTATTATGTTAATTTCACAACCTAAAACCTTCTATTCCTCCATAAAATGGTATATGATATCACCATTCTTATGTACGGAAGACTACCGTCTCACGAACCGAAGGTGGTCATTTTCCATCATCATAACTCAAAACCAGATATAATTACGGATATAAGGTTTATGTACGATATTATTGATATAATTATAAATTTTTAATTATAATATTACTTCAACATTCTTACCACCCAACCCATTGGAAAACAATACAGCGAATTACCGCCTCGTGAACCAAGTAGATGTATTTTCCAATTATATTTTACATGGATGGTAATAAGTAAAGAATAAATAATTATATATTATAAATGTAAAATAATTATACTTATTTAACTATTATACCACATATGTCTTCTTACTTTCTATTCCATGGGTGATGCAATAATGTCGTTCGTGTGTATGGAGGATTACCACCTCACGAAGCGATGTGATTAGTTTTTTACTAAATATTTTCATTGAAGGACAATTGTGTAAATGTAATGAATATATATGATATATATTACATAATATTGATTATTTATGTTTAATATATTATTTACCTTTCCTTTATTTCATCCATTGAGAAAATGGAAACAATGTTCACGTGTACGTATGACATACCGTCCCCATGAATGATGTCCTCCATTTTATATATCTAAATTTTATGGATTGATATAAATACATATATAATGAATATATATTATATTAATATCCTATTTAACATTATGTATTTTATTTAAACATGATAAAAGTAGTAGGATAGAAAATATCAAACCAAAATAACATATTTTATTATATATATAATTATTGCTATTTAGTGGATTTATAATGAAATTATATTTATTATATATGTGTTTCAAATGTGTATGAAGGATATCAATATTTAAGGTACTGTATTTTCGTCACACTTTTTACTTATGTGAGACATATGACATATTCACCACTACATCTTTTATGTGGAGTAAATATTATCAATTAATGTATTTTATTATTATTATCCGGAATATTCTTGTTATTACCAAATAAATTTTAGGATATTTATTTCATTAGGTATATGGTTAAAAAGTTACTAAAGCGATAAATGAATTCTGAATCACTTTTTACTTCTGTGAGACACTTTCCATTTTCACCACCTATTTATTTTATGTGGTTTATATAATTCCCATGAATGTATTTTATGATTATCATCCTTAAACTTATTAGGATTTAAATATCCAATTTATAATCTCACTTTCATGGGGTTTATGTTCCAAAAGTAACCAAAGCGACAAGGGATCATCTCCCTTTTTACTTCTACGACACACATGCCAAATTCGCCAACTATTTATTTTATGTGATGTATATAATGACCACGAATTTATTTTATTTTTATTATAATTAAAATTATTTGTATTTAAATATTTATCAAAGGATATCTCTTTCCTGGGGTTTATGGTTCAAAATTTACCAATGTAGTAAGGTATTTTTGTCTCAAATTTCATTATATGGGACAGAGGTTATGTTATGTTCCCATCCTCTTCTATGAATTTTTTATAATTTCCCTTTAACACGTTTTATCATGAATATATTATTTTCATGATATTAAAAATTTCATAAGAAGTTATTCTTTAATAAGGCCTTTAATTTAAAATATTCCAAATTGGTAAAGGTTTGATGTTAGGATCACATTATTTATTAGGATTGTTTAGGATTATTCCTTTGATAATGAAATATTATGATCATTATATCAAAAAAATAATGAATTTTATTATAATATATTTATTTCTTGATAATTCATTTTTTCCTTCATATCCCTATATTTTTGTTATGAATATTCAATAATATTGTTTCTAATATAAATCAACTTAATTTCTCTCTTCTGTTGAAAAATATTTTTTCACTACAAATTCATTTTTTCTAATTTTGTTTTTAAAAAATGTTTATTAAAATTTTCTAAATAAGTTATTATAATAAATTTTATGCATTTTTTCCTTTTTAAATGAAGGTTTTCATTGTAATATTTTTGTATTTTTCTAAACAATTCCCTTTTTGATTTTACCAAAAAATGTGAAAGGAATATTTTTTTTAACATATAAGGAATGAATGTGATTTCTACTATCATTCCATATCATGGTTTTAAATATTCCTTTGTATATTTCAAAGTGTTTTCTCAAATAGAAGGATATCAAATATATTTTATGAATATTAAGTTATTTTCAAAGTAGAAAGGATATTTTCCACCAGAAAGATTTTAAATTATTTTAAAAAAATATTTTTTGACATTAAATTATTGTTTTTGAGGAAAATTATTTTCAAAATTATTTATGAAATTTTAGTTTTAAAAATGATATATTCAAAGAAAGGGATTCTGAAAATATTTATTTTATAAAAATTATTTTTCAAAGTGTAAAGTTTATTTTCCTCAAAAAATATTCAAAGTTATAATTCAAAATTATTTTCCATCTAAGATGACATCCCTTGACATTACTTATGAATTACTAGTGATATGATCCAAGGATACCATCCTTATTCTTTCTATAGATGGTTGATTTTTATGATGAAATTAAATTTTTGAAACCCCTTTCTCTTACACAATTTGTACCAATTTAAAATGATTATGAAACCAACTATTTTTTCCATTCATTATGATTTTATATAAATATAGACTGATTATGAAACCCATTTATTCTCTATAGGCTGTGATAAGATGAGATCTTAATAAAACCCCTTTTATTTTCAGGTGTCTAATATGATAAATGTTTTATGATCTTGTAGAACATGTATTATTATATTCATTATGTGGTAGATGAGAACAATATCTCCCTTCAAGTAATTATTTAAATATGGGTATATCATGGGATAAATAGCCCTGGAATTGGAAGTGAACCAAATTCAATAAGGGTCTCTTCCACTATGATTGTCTTGGGAGTGAACCTTAACTACTGTGAGGGTTTTGGGAGTGAACCCACTACACTATTATAGACTTGGAAATGACACATTACTATTAAGGAAAATATTTTCTATTATTATATATATATTTACTAAAATTAAATTTCTTATTCCGATGTTATGCTCTCACAAATCATGTTTTTTGATTCTTTTATGATTCCATTCTTACGTACTATCAAAATTTATTCCATGAATCAAGTTTATTATCTATGATACGTAAGGTATGGTTTTCAAATGCAATTATCATGTTATCATGTTGAGACCAATAAGGGCCTATATACCCTGAGAGGGGGGGGGGGGTGAATTAGGGTATGAATATTCTTTTTCTAAATTCTTCCCGCCCCACTGAATCTTGACCTCCTTATTACAAGGGTCACTTTGTTTGAACTTGTGTGTTTATTATGATCACTTCTTTTATTCTTTATATGATGATGATGCATTGAATGTAATGTAGGGAAGAAAGGAGGTAGAAACAGAGATTTTTACTTGGTTCACCCTCACGGGGCTATGTCCAAGGAGCACACACCGGCGATTGGATGATGTACCAAATCCATTATAAGCACACTGCTGTTTAAAAGGTTTGGGATAGATCACTTCTATTCCCAGGATCACTTCCTTTACAAAGATTAGGGTCAGATCACTGCTTTCCCTAGAGTCACTCCCTGTTTCTCTCTCTCTGGCTCACTGTCGGTGGAGAGGATCACCTTATTCCCCTTCCTTTGCTCACTGCTCAGACAAGGATCCACTCACAGTTTATTGACCTGTAGGTCTCTTAATTATCTCTAATGAATGTATCTTACGTTGTATGTAGATGCTCTGTTGAAGCCCAACTTTCACCCTTAGTTGAATCTCACATTGCACTGAAGGTATTGGGGAAACTTCCAGCTTCCATGCAGCCCTGAACCACTGCTGTGAAACAACCTTACTTGGAACCCTTCTCTAAGCTGGCACGCAGGTCTTGGCGCGCAAGTCAAAATTGGCATGCATGTCCTCCTCAACCACTTGCGCGACACAAGATTCTGAAACTCCAAAATTCAATGACTTACACCCTTTTTTTCCCAAACCAATACTAGCACGCAACCAACGACTTTCACGCTTCTTCAAAATCTGGCGCGCAAGAGTCACCAAACCACTTGCACGACGCCTTCTTCTCCAAATCAAAACTTGAGTGACTCACTTCCTTTCTCACCCCAACCACCTTAGGCGCACATCTATCACCTGGTGCACAACTTATACTTGCGCAACCACACACCACTTGTGCGACCACCACACCTGCACGATCGGAGCTCTGATTTTTCGAAGTGTTGAACTCTTCACCATATGAGGAGGGGTTAACCTGTATTTATATTTATTTGGTCACCCTGCACGATGGTGCACATGTCTCCCCTCATCACACAAGTTTCAGCGCGCAATTATCACCGCCCTAGTCTCTGTCACGCAAGTCACTTGTGCGATCAAACCTAAAACTTGCACGACCCTTCTTCCTTTGCCACCTTGAATCTTCTCTTTTTGAATGGCCTCCAGATCATCCATTCCTTTGTCGATGTTCTTGAATCAATCTTGGATCATTAACCACATCCCTTGAACTTGACATGCCACCATGAAATCCCCATTTTCAACAAATTTGTATGTCATGGCTTTCTTTGTCAACAATCACAACACAGATGTCCACTTTGTCAACAAAAACAATCACCTAAAAAATTCTTCAATGATACCTTGATGGATTTTTTCTAAATATATCACACCCTAATGATCATGTTATTCTTATGTGAACATTGATATCCCATTTATACCCTTACCGAGAATATGAGCTCAACCTTTATTATTTATTATTCCCCATGTTATGAAGAACATATTTATATAGGGTAAATATAATAAGAATAATATATATGAAAATATTTATTGGGGATGTTTAAGATATTTTAGAAAATAAGAATATATTTTCTCTAGACTCCAAACAAACTAATCCATTTTGATCCTCGAGCACATGTTTATGAAATATATGGAATATGAATCTATTTTATTGATGTTATTAATAAAATACTATTTCACTATAGTTGGAATAGATATAAGGATTTAGTCATTCTTTAGTGATTAGGATTAGAAAAAATTTAATGAGATCCCTATTGATATGTAAAATGACATAACTAGCAATATGTATAGGGACGTCTCTAAGGTTAACTCTAATGTTGATTAAAACAATTGGAAATTGTTCCAGAATTTTTGTAAAGGATAGAGTAAGTGGTTTCCATGAAATAACATACATTTTGGGATAATAAAATTCGATGTGTCTCTTGAATAGAGGTACTAAGGGATAAATAATCTCGAAATAATGTATTAATCATAACTCGATCAAAACCTGGTGCTTGATAACGAGCCATACAACACAACTAGTTTGAAAATCATAGGGGATATGCTTTTGAAATTCACAGAGTCCATATGAAACATCATTAAATATTTAAATAATAAACATGAATGACCTTGGTGAAGCTAATGTGTCATATATTGAAAATAATGTGTCCTGATTTAGACATGATATAAGTGTTTTTCATTATAATGTTGTTTCAAACTAAGAATATTGTTACTCAAACTATATTTTTTTTTGGTTTTAACCAATGATGTGAACCACGAAAAAATAGATTAACAGTGAATGTGATAGAAAAAGTGTTGATGATAAAAAAATTGGAATGATTAATGGATCAATTAATATTGTAATTATTTATAATCTATTATGCAGATATTTGTTTTTTAAATTGCAACTTAATTGAATCCCAAACTCCCCAAAGAAAAGAAGGATATTTCTTGTTAAGAGTTTAGTTGGTGGAGACCATATAGGAAATAAGATTTAGTTTCCTATATGTTAATAATGTTTGAATAGTCATTCCATGGAATGTCTTAAAGGGTAAATAAGATTTTTTATGTAGAGAAGAAGTACGTCGATTAAGCGATTTCTGAGGAAAAATGAAATGTTCCATTGACATAATAAATGATAATAAGTTTTTCTATATGGAATAATCAATGTTTGAATGGTATAAATATATAATTTATGGGAATTAAAGAAATATATGTTCTAGGGTGAAATCTCAAGAAGATGATCAACAAGGTGGTTAATGTAAAGGATTTATTTTTGATGATGGAGTAAAAAAAACCTGAAATAAGAAAGGAATTTAGTGCTATGAATTGAGATGATGAATCTTAGTTAATGGTTTATGAATTATGTATAATTACTAAAGAGTTTATGTTTGGCAATTAAAGAACTATAAAACATATAAAAAATTTTTTGAATAATTTTTTCATCATGGATTTTCAAGAATATGTTAAATGGTGTTGATGATCTAGAAAATTTATTTAACAGAAATTCAATATTTTATATGAAACACATGATTAAGGTATGATAAAAATTCTTATGTTTTTGAAGATGAGATAATTATGTTGGGTTAAAAATATGGTAGACATGAATAATTTAAATTTCATAGTATTTATGTCATCAGACTAATGAATGAATTATGAAAATAGTTGTTTATGTTATCATCTATAAACTCTAAAAAAATTCTAGGATTTATTGAATATATTTAATATTCAACAATTTTATTCATGTAATAAGGTGTTATGTTTGTTTTTTTGGGATTTATTATAATTCTGCTTATTACCATGTTTATGAAAATATATGATCAATACATTGTCATATTTGGTTTTTTATATTAATAGTTACTTCATGATTTTTGTTATGTTAATGATAGGATTATTTTGAAATGTAGTGACGTACATTATAAATTTTGGGATTTATATTTTTGTTAGAAATGCAGGAGCATTAAGGTACACTATTCATTAAATGGGTTAAGTTGAACTTTAGATGTTTTTGTAAACATGTGCTACCAATTTGGGTTTTCAAAAATAACCATAGGACAAAAGAACGAATTTTCGTTATTTAATTGATATTATTTTCCACTAGTGCTTCCGTAATAAAATAAAATATCTTCAATTCACAAAAAAATCATCTGTAAATTTGTCAAAGCATAACCAATGGATGAGATTCTGATTATGAAATGGAATGAAATCAAGTAAATATTTTTTCTTGTAAAAATTCTCCAACTTTTTGAAAATGATTTTGAAATAAAATTTTATCATATTGAATTTATTTAGGATTATATCAATGAAAGTTTTGAGAAAACCTTTTTTATGGTATTATGATTGATTATTTTTACATTTTCATTCAATTTATTGTGATCAATGATCTCTGCCACCATCCCTCATTATTTAGACATTATATTTTTTTGTGTCAGAATCATAACTTCCCCTATATGTTCTCCAACTTAGAAACCTATTATATGTAATTTAATATAAACATTTCTCACTCCTTTTTATATTTTTAAGTGTATGTTTTACTAGTCCTCTTTATGATGTGATTTTCCTATAAAGGCATTTTCAAATGTTATACCAATGTATACAATGTTCAAGTTCAACTTCTGAGGGAATAATAAATTTTAGTGGGTAAACTGTAATGCCAAAATATTTTTTGAAATGTATTTTTGAGATAAATTTAATCTCATCGATATTTTACATTACATAAATCACTAATTTTTGGTTTTGTTACACATAACACTGAGTGTATCTTTCATTGTACATAATACAAAATTTAAATGAAACGTGGCATACTATAAAAAAGATTGTAATTTAAAATGATTTCTATCACCTAGCCATTGTAATTGATGGTATGAATAATATTTAATAAATTATGAAAATATATGTTTTATGAATTTATATATAATGGATTATTTTATGACCAATTATTTATAAACTAAAAAAACCATTTGAAAATGAAGGAAAACGTTTTCAGAAAAAAAACATTTGTGCTCAAAAACAAGTTTTAACTTATTAAATTCTCAAAATAAATGTTGGGTTATTATTTTAATTAAATTTATATATTAAAAATTCAATAAAAATTTAACATTCAACTTATGTTTTTTATATTCAATATATAATAATTAATTCAGATTTTATTCTAAGAAAATTCATTTTTCTAAAAAGCAGTTTTTTTCGAATTTTGAAAACCTATTTTAAATCTAATTTTGGAAAAATTTATAAAACATGTTTTAAAAAATTTTATTTATTTTTGAAATAAACATTTGATAATTTTCTTGGCATGATTTTTTTTATAATTTTATAAAAAGGTAAATTTTTTGTGAGTAGTAACAAATAATTATTTAAAAAATATATATATTTTCAATAAAATAATTCAGAAGATAAATTTATTTTGAATATGAATTTAAAACTAAAATTAGTTTATATATATATATTAATTATATTTATTTTATTTAATTTTATTTTATATTTAATTTTTATATAAATTTTTTAGTCTTTTGAAATTTTTATCTTTGGAAACCCATTTTTTCGTCGCGTCTATGAGATTAAATTAAAATCAATATTTTCCAATTATATGAGTGATATTTATAAATATTTATTCCAAATTTATAATAAGAATAATTTATTTTTTAAAATAAGTATAACTTAATTTTTGACTATAATGAATTGTAAAAGAAGTAAAAAATGAATTACCATGGTAAAGGTGAAAATGGATTTACCTTGGGGTAAAACTAAAAAGCTAAGGAATAAAATGACCTATAAATTTGTTCAACGCCAATTGTATGAAATGTTTTTAAATTTCAGTCTACAATGTTATATAATGGGCCATATTTTTTCTTATTGGGACGTGAAAATTGGGGGCACATCTTTTTCTTTTAAAAAATTAAAACTGTGCCACTCACCTCACTTATAAAAGGTCACCACTCTCATCTTATCTCCACACATTAAAACTCCATTGGTTCAGAAAATACCTATCCAAATCCATTTAATTAAATTTATATTTATATTTTATATTAAATATTTTTTTTAAATACAACCTTTGATGCCTTTTAGGGAAAATCAAAAGATTTTTTTCGAAGTAGTATCATCCCTAACCGAGCATTTTTTTTCTTAATCTACCTTATTAAAATATCATTAATAAATGATTATATTAAAACATCAGTGTATTATATATAAATTTATATTAATAATTTAATTTAATAACCCAAATTATTCTCCTCTTTCATTAAATGGGTGGGGAATCAATATTCATGTGTGTGGTGGAATACCGCCTCAAGAACCAATGTTATTAATTTCCCATCACCCACTCTAACGAATGGTTTTAATGATGGATATAATGTTTATAAATTATTATACCTATTTTATTTTCTTTCAAACGAATACCTTCTTATATCCCAATCTATTAGATAATAATTACTTCGCTCGTGTGTATGGTGGACTACTAGATCGCAAATCGATGTGATGTGTTTTTCATTTCCGTTTTACATAGATGATAATATGGATATATTAAATGAATATAATTTATATTCCTAAAATAATTATAATTTTTTAATTATGATACCACACATATAATCTCACTTTCTACTCCATAGGGGATAGGATAACATCGTTCGTGTGTATGGAAGATTACCTTACCGCAAAGCATGTGATTCATTTTTTTTCTAACACATTTAATGGAAGAAAATTAAGTTATATTTAGTGAATATATGTTAAATATCTAAGATAAATCTATTCTATAATGGAAATATATTATTTATATTTCTTTCATTTCATCTATTTAAGAAATGGAAACAGTGTTCTTGCATACATACGACACACCATCTCCATAGATGGTGTATTTAATTTTTTATCTTCAACATTTATGGATTACTATAAATGACTATATAATTCAAATTTATTATATTTATATCATTATTTAAATTATTGATATAATAGAAACATGACCAAATTAAGAGTACAAAAAATAAAAAATGAAAACTGACGTGAAAATTGAAGCACTTATTACATGAAATGTAATTTTAACAAGGAATTGTTAATAAATTGGTATTAAGGGTCATAAATAAATAATATAAGGTATTCTATATATAATTATGGATCTTTAATATATTTAAAATATTCTTATATTTATTATACATGATATTTAAATGTGTACAAAGAAAGATGATACTTACGATAATGGATTTCCGTCTCACTTTTTACTTATGGGAGACACATGCATTATTCACCACCTATATCTTTTATGTGGGGTATAAAATATACATGAATGAATTTTATGATTATTATATTAATTTTTTTAAATATAAATTATAGGATATTTCTTTCTTTGGGATTGTAGTTAAAAATTTATGAAAGTAGTAAGGGATTTCAGACTCACTATTTTTTACTTGTGTGGGAAAAAATCCATATTCACCACCTATTTATTTTGTCTGGTGTATATACTGACCATGAATATATTTTATTATTATTTTCATGAAATTTATTTTAATTTAAATACCCATTATGGTATCTTTATTTCATGGGGTTTACTGTTCAAAATTTACCAAAGAGATAATGGATTTATATCTTGGTTTTTACTTTTGTCAAACACATTCTATATTCACCACATATTTATTTTATATGGTGTATATACTACATAAGAATTTATGTTATTAAAATTTTATTAAAAATTATTATGGGTTAAATATACATTTTAGGATATCTCTTTAATGGGTTTTCTAGGGTTCAATAGTTTTGTAAAAAATTTTGTCTCAGATTGCCTTCTTTGGCACATAAATTATGTTATACTCCTATCATCTTATATGAGGTGTATATAATGACCCTAGGAAATGTTTTATAATGAATATCCTAATATTCATCATATTCAAAGTTTCATTATATGTTATTATTTAATTGGTAATATTATTCCAATGATTCCAAAGTGGTAAACGTTTGGTGTGACGATTTCATTATTTAATAAGATATTTTTTTGATAATTCTTTCATTGATAAAACTTATGATCCAACTCTAAATAAACTAATGAATTTTATTGTCCTCAAATTATTTCATGATAATACTTGTTTTCCCTCAATTTTAATCTCTTTATATATATATTATTAAAAAAGAATGTTTTTAAAGTTAATCAATTTTATATATCTCTTCTGTAAAAAAAACCTTTTTTCGTTTGAAATCATATATCCCAAAAAAAAATTTCCAAAATATTTTTTTTGAAATTATACAAATAATTTATTCAATAAAAATTTACCCATGGATGAATTTTAACAAAATTTTCTAGAATGAATCTTCATGTCATTTTTCAAAAAATTCCTATTTGTATGATATTGAAAATGTGAACGAAATAATTGTTTTAATATGTACAAACTGAATAGAATCTCCTCAATTATGAATAAATTATTTTTAATGAATTCTCTATAATTTTAGGTGTTTATTTTCAAATAAAATGTTTTCAAAATTATTTTATGAATTTTTATTGATTTTCCAAATGGAAAGAATATTTTCCTGTTAAAATTTTTTAAATAATTTATAAAGATTCCTTTATATATTTAAAATTTATTTTAAAAGATATGTATTTTCCTAATGTTTTAAGGACTTCTAGTTATAAAAGGGTTATTTTAAAAGAAAAATATTTTGAATGTATTTTTTGTATTTAATTTTATTCATATTGAAAAAGATATTTTCTTCAATAAATGTTTCAAGTGATCATTTAAAAGAAATTAAAATCTATGATAAACCCCTTTAATGTTACCTTTTCATATATAGGTATATGATTCAATTATATTATTCATAATATTTCTCAATATGGTTTATGTTTTTGATAAAAATATTTTTATGAAAACCATTTCTATTCGATTTTTATACAACGATAAAGTGCTTAAAAAACCGATTCTTTTTATATGGTTAGTGATATGATTAATTTATGGAATGATTATGAAAAATATTTATTTTCAACAGGGTTTGTTTTGATGGGATGTTTATGAAACTAATTTATTTTCATAGATTAAGAAATGTGGAATGTTTTAATATATTATGTCAAAAATATTTATGTTTTTTATAATGTGATGGCTAGAACCTCTGTTTCCCTCCATTGTGTTGGGTAAGGATTGAAATCTCATGATATAAATAGGGATAAAATACGGATTAATTCTACTTCAGTATGGGAATTTTTCAACTATGTTAATCTTGGGAGTAAAACATGACTAGTACGATGTTTTTGAGAGTGAAACTATTCCACTATAATAGTTTTGGAAATAATCCATTTATACGAAGGAAATTATTTTTTATTGTTATTTGTATGAAATAATTCCTTGTCTTATTCCTATGTTATGATCCTATGGATAATGTTCTTTGATTACTTTGTGATTTGTTTCTTATAAA
Organism: Viscum album; assembly: GCA_963277665.1. NCBI lineage: Eukaryota > Viridiplantae > Streptophyta > Magnoliopsida > Santalales > Viscaceae > Viscum > Viscum album. The sequence goes on from OY728148.1 coordinate 1,360,268,060, forward strand.
ATTCCATGATTTATTCTCTAACTCGGGTTTATGATGTATGATATGTAGTGTATTTTTTCCAAATGTTATTATCTTGTTCTCATATCCATATGATCTAATTATTCTTATGTGATAATTGATATAACGCTTATTTACCCTTAGTGAGTATCTGAGCCCACTCTTTCTTATGTTTATTTTCACCTAGTAATAAAGAAAGGTTATTAGTGGGGCATATATAATAAGAACACCATGTTATAAGATCTTCACTATAGATTTTTAATACTATTTACGAAATACTATTTTATTTCTAGTCATAAAAGACACTAAACTATTATGGTCCTCATGTGTGTGTTCATGAAATGTGTTGAATATTTATAAAATATTTGTGATATTCATTTATAAAAATTCCATGTCTCTACATATTTTTTTTATATTCATTGTAAACAAGATTATGGATGAGTAAGAAATACGTTATTGGTGAATACATACGATTTAGAATTAAATGAGTGAATTTATGCTTCTGATTCAGACTCACAACATAGAGAAGAAAATCACTACACACAATGTTCAGACTAATTTCATTTAGTAAATAATTTAATTGGTGTAAGAGGTTAATAATAATAATGTAAACATACATAATTTTTTTTAATCTTACCTGAAGAAAATCACATTGTGAATTATTTAGTTGTATCATAAGGATGATGATTAGAAAATGAGTTAATTATATGGGAGACACTATCATGTTTTTTAGTATGCTATGAAGAAACCCTGAGAGATATAGGAAATGTTCCACAACACATTGTGTAAGGAATTGAAGAAGATCATAACATAAAGGGTTGATTGAAACTACTACCACAAGTGAGATATAAGATTTAGGAATTGATAGATATAGGAATTAGTAGTGGATGTTGAGGTATGGGAATGAGGAATTGGTTGGGTTGTTAGTACTTATTGTTCAACTTATAATTAGATTTCATGGAAATTACTCTTTTTTAGTTCCTGTTTTCAGTCTATAATAAATTGGAATTTGGGTTGTGGAATCTCAAACCATGCACACCAGGGATTATCCACTTGATAATAATGCTGGGGAGCCTTGTAAAAACTATGATCCCTACCTATACTCTTTATTACAAAATCTTGCTTCATTATATCAGGACCATTGAAATTATTTTTCACTAATTGGTGATGAGAATCCATTATTTTACAGAGAGAGTTTGTTTGTTTTTTCACGTTTTATTCAACCCTATTAGTGGTGGTACAATATCCCCTGGGTTTATTAATATATAAACACAAAATTACTTAATGGTAATTTTTTGTGTACATTTATATAATAAACTATAAATGTTTTGATATTTTAAATGAGTCTGCTAATGTTTCCATGTTGTGATTGTCCATTTTTAGATTGAAGCAGGATTCAACGAATTAGAAAATCTTGATTGATTATTAAATACAATTTTAAAACCAATTAAATCATAGTTATAAATAAAAATATGATTTATAATTAATCATTTTTTATTAATATTTATAATAGTTGAAAAAAATATTTTTATTTAATTTTTAAATTGAGAAATTTATAGTTTTTACTAAATTATATTTATATGTATTAAATTTATTTAAAACTCAAATTTATTAATTTTAGAAAATTAAATTGATAAATAGACTACATGTTTTTGTTAACATGTAAAAATAATTTTTAAATAATTTTTATTTATTTTTTTGAAATATTTTTTAGGGTGGATAATGAATAATTCTGATTTTGCAAATACATTCATTTTTATGATATTAATATAACATAAGAATGACTTGAAAGTTTATGAAGTATTTTGTCATACTAAATAGAAATTTAAATTTTAATATAAATATTTTCGAAGTATAATGAGGAACTAATAAATTAATGTTTTATTATTTGGATGTTTAATTCAATTTTTTCTTAAAAAACTATTATTTGTTATATTTTTATCAACTATTTACATAGTTACTTTTAATATTTTGTTTGATTTAAATGTTAAATAAGACTAAATTTATTTAATATGATATAATTAATTCTTTTGGAGTCAACATTATCCATTATTTGTTTGGTGAAATCCGTTTTATGCTTAAGAAATAATTTTTTAAATTGTTTTTTTAGTGTTTTTTATAATATATTAAAATAAATTTTATTAAATTTTTATATTAAATCTCAAAAAATATATTAAATATTCAGGATTATATTTTTCTAAATTTTTAATGAATTAAATATCTTTTTTTCATACTAAATTGTTATGATGGTAAATATTTATTAGCATTGCAAAGGTTAAAAATTTAAACAGGGGTGGGAGTTGAACTAAAATATAAGTTTTAAAATATAATTAAAACTAATCTAAACATGATTCATTACATTAATTTAAACCTTACATTTTTTTCATTGAAATTGAAAAAAATTAGAGCCCCTTTCATTGAGAAATAAATTTATAATGTTTTAATAATATTAGTATATACCAGAGTGGCAGTCAAGTACTTCCTCTCCACACTTATACAAAAATTTGGAGGATAATAAATCAACCAATATTTACCTAAATACCTCCCCAAATATTCTTCCCACATATTATATGACATTTTATCATCAAATTTAAATCATTTAAGGCTTAAGGTTTCATCCAAATGAGGATATCTTAAGAGGTGGTATAAGTCTGAAATGATTTCTTTAAATATTGTTTAATATTATTCCTCCTTATAATATATTATAAAAATTCTAATATAATGAAATTAGTTTCTATTTTATACTAAAATATTATTATGTCAATAGAAAAACTATTTTATAAATTATTTCGATACCTAAGAAAATTAAAATGTTGCTCATGCATATTTTTAGACTATGGTCTCCATGAAGTGATGTGTTTTTTTCATCACCAACTCAACAAAAAAGTTATAAAGATTAAATTAATGGATATATATACATGTTAGAAATGGAATTTGTGAGTGTTTGTATACTAGCGCCTGCATGAAGTGATGTAATTCATTTTTCATCACCTCCTAAAATGGATGTTAATAGGAATGGATTTAAGAAAGAAATATTATATGTATATTATTATTATTATTCTATAAAGTTAATCCTTAATATTATTTATATCTTTTTCATCAATTTGTTAATTGATAACCTCGCTCATCCGTGCATGCTAAGTACCGCCTTTATGATTGACTTTTCTAGTTTTTCATTAATTATTTAAATGAAGGGTTTTAAAAGTATATTAAATTTTAAAACATGATAATTATGACAGGTTTAATATTCTATAGATTATTGAACCATATACCCTTTGTACTTTGTGATCCTACCTAAGCTATTTTAACTGTAATAGACTGAATAACCTCAAAACATCGGTTGTAAATATAATAGATTTATTCAATAAATATAAAATTGAAAAATGAAATAATAATTCATAATAATGTAATTAACATGAAAACATTTCTTAATAAATTACATAATTAATATAATTTTTTTGGAGCTATAGAACATACGTCACAAGATTTCACTAGATGTGAGGCATTTTTCTTTAAAAACCCGTTTTAATGTTTTCCTATAAACAATTTACATATAAAACCATATTTTCAAAATGATTTAATAATTTTTATTTTTTACTTTCCAGATTTATAAATATAATTTTATATTTCCTTTTAATTTATTTAATTTTTTTAAATGAATCTTTTTAACATTTATTGTACGATTCACCTTAGACATTTTTTTCAAAAGTAAAAGAGAATGTTTTATTTTCATTTTTTTTGAATAACCATATTATCCCACCATAATATATGTTTTTAATTTTTAGGATTCCAATAAAAGTATTCATATTTTCAAAATATAATCCAATTCCCATTCTTCTATGAAATTTTTACGTGTTTTAAATAGAAATGGATATTTATCGTTATTGTATTTAAAAAATGGGAAGTGTTTTTGAGGGTCCAAATTCGTTTTTCATGGGGTTCATGTCAAAAAATATAACTATTATTATTTTTGTTTAGGATATCCTAATTGGAAATTATATAGGATGACGAGTGAGCCTGTGATATATCTCTTGAATACATTAGGTCATCATTTACTATTCAGAGACAAAATTCTAGAGATAGATATTTATATTACTCTTATTAAAATGGTTCTATGAAAGAGGTTAACATAGGTTTCAAAATGATGACTCGTATTGAATTAATAGTCTTTATATTATTGACATAGTTTTTAAACATTTTATTTTAGTTGTGGTTTATTAACATATGCGATTATGATATATTTTATATGCTTAATGTTTATTGAAATAAATATAATTTTTTTTATTGATTTTCATATTTTTTTAATTGACTAATGGGATTAATTTAATTTTATATCTGTTATTGATATTTTTTCCCATCTCACAATTTTAATTTTTTTCATATGATTGAATGATTTTTTTCGGCCTACGTGTTGTTTAGTGTTTCAGCTACAGTGACTAAACTTAATAGAACAAAAAGTTTCAGGAATGAAGCATTGGTGTAAATTTAAGAACCTATTTTTTTAGAAAGAATGTACACTATTATAATATGTTAATTGTTTTATGTAATTGGTTTTTTAATTATCTAAAATTATAAACCTAAAATATACTAGTGATGTATAAATGTGAAATACTTGATCTAAATATCATAATTATGTGTTTTTATGTAATGATGTGTTTATCTGGTATAAATGAAAAAGTTTAGATATCCATAGTGGTTAAGATGATGTTAAAATAATCTTTTCAGTGATTTTAAATTTATTATTATCATGAGATCACTTTAAGGAATTTCATGTTACATTATCTAATAAATATCTATTCAAAATATTATTCCACATAAAAAATACAACTAGTGAGGTTAGAAGGCATTAAGAGTGAAAAATCATTTAAAATCAGTAACTTGAAATGATTGGAGTCAAATATAAGTAGTTTTATTATTTTTTAACTCAATTTAAACATGTAGTAAATGGTGACCCCCTAAAATAGGGAGTCTAAATTATCTATATTAGAATAGTTTTTGAGTTTATCATTTCATGAAATATAACTTTTTGGTATTTTGTGGATCTATAGACATGGTGAAACCTAAAGGATGGAAAAATGATTTGGATAAAATTGTTTTAGTCCCAAGATATTCATAGAATCATATGTTTACAATTTCTACTTTCCATCTTGAAGTTAAAACCGATCAGTGGTGGTGTTTAATTATGAATATGAAGGGGAAAATTGAAATTTATATTATCGAGTAAATGCTATTTGATGATATTTTAATAGATAAATATTTCTCTAAATAATGTCAGAAATTAATAGAAATAAAATTTCTAGAATTAATGTAAATGTAATAGGTGTAAATTTATAATTATGAATAACATTTCACTTGGATGGCTTAGTTTGCACTAAATTTCATTCTATAACATGATAGTAAATTTTATAGATTAAAAACCAAGTTGGTGATGATATTTGGGATTTCATGAATTTAGGATATATGTGGATGTTTTTTGATATGTTGAGAAAGTTTATATGGAGTTTTCTGGAAGTTATGCACATCATGAAAATAAGAATAATAAGTGTTCAAGGTGGAAAAAATGGAGAAGAATTCAAAATTAAATATAGAGGCAACCCATCGATATGTTCCAAATTTGGAAAATGAATTTTTATGGAATGTTTGATAGGATCATGAAAGTGTTATTAATGTGGAATGTTTAGTTATTTATCTCATTATTCCAAGGAAAAAAGTTCTGATCAGACAAAAAATGTGAAACTAAATAGACAATCACCAATGATTTTTTTCATTACAATGATTTGGGTTATGAGTATTTATGTATGAATTTAGTTAATCTTGGTAGGAATCATCTTGATCTGAAGAATAATTGTGTGAAAAATTATTTTTATACTACTAAAATAGTTATTGAACACTCAAATTAAGTGGTGAGAGGAACACTGCTTGTTTGCTCATCTTATTGCAATGTCTTGTTTTATTCAGGTACTACCAATTATTTAATTTATTCTGAATTACAATGTGAAATGTAAAATTCATCTCAATCAATTGAGGCATATATTTTTATAAAAATTAATGGGAGAACTATTAAAGAATGTAGAATTTTTTGGAATCTTCAAAGAATAGTTTTTTGTTTTAGAATCTTGAGGTATAATTAATATGTAGTTAAATGTGGAATATATACACATTATAAATGATTAATATATATATATGCACTTAAAAAGAGTTAAAAAAGAGGCACATTAGATGGTTGGAACTAATATTTGATTATGATTACATGATTCACTATAATTATGGTAAATAAAAAAGGTAACTAATTCATGGATTGAAAAATATAATGTATCATTAACTATGTTGTATTTAATGCATGATCCATTAGTTAATGATTTAATGAATATATAATTTGATATATTATATATAGAAACTCATTAATATTTAGTCCACGTTCCAATGCATTAATCTATGTAAAAACAAATTACACATTCTCAGATGGAGGATCATGGATTTAATTAAAATCTATAATTGGTTAAGAGTGGGAAAGTTAACAAGTTAAATAATAGAAACTAAGGTTTTATAAGGTTTAAAAATTGGTTCTGTGTACCAACTGATTTTCTGTTGACGAAATAATTATTGAGATAGTTTTATGGGTCAATATTTTATGTTCATCCAAGTCAAACTAAAATGTACATAGATCATTGGGAATATTATTGGAGGGATGGAATGAATAAATATATTTCTAATTTTACCATTAAATGTTTTAATTGTGAATAAGTTAATGATGAGTGAAGAAATTGTTTGATTGAACTCTTTTCAGTTCCTCAATCAAAATAAGATAATATATATATAGATTCCATGGTGGGATTACAAAATACATGTCATGTTCAAAATGTGATTTGAGTTTTTGTCGATAATTTTACAAAATCTATACATTTTATTCAAATTCTAGAGAATTAATTTCTGATAAGATTGATATACTTTATTTTAAAGCTATTATAAGGTTAAATGGTGATAATATCTCTATAGTATCTGATTGTAATCCTAGATTTATGTTCAATTTTTGGAAGTTATTTTAGATTTTTTTCTATACTAAATAAATTTATAGTACATATTTGCATCCTTGATTTGAGAAAAATTTGGATTAAAAAATTCTTACTTTAGAAGATATGATTTTTTATTTCCCTTTAGATTATTAGGATGATGGGATCAACAAATTTTATCTATGGACTATTTTTATATTAACAGTTTTCCTTACAGTATAAAAATGGAAGAACTTGATGAATAATATAGAATGTGGTATTAGACACCCTTATGTTGTGATAAATTAGATGAGAGAAAATAGTTGGGACTCGAATTGATAGAATATATGGTTGATAAGGTAAATATGATTCAATACCATATGAGGTATTCTTTTGTTAAAAAAAATAGTTATGTAGATGACTAAAGGATTGTTATTTTGTCTATGGTAAGGGACCATGATTTAATTAATGTATCTCCTTGTAATATTGTTCGACATTTAGAGAGGAAAGGAAAATTAAGTCTATAATATATTGGTCTCGGTGAAGTTTTGGGGAAATTTGAATTTTTTACTTAATGAAAACCCTTACAGATCATATTGTGACATTTTTCATCAATCGTAACAAGAATCCCAAGGTCCGGGAGATTAAATACATGTTCCCTTAGTATTGTGAGAGAGAATAAGGATGATAAGATTTTATTATTGAGATTTTTCATTAGAGATTTATCTTTGGTGTTGATATAATTCTCTAGATAGAAATGTTTTTTTTGTAAAATTTTTATTGAACCAATAAAATGATATAATAAGGATTATATACATAGGTTTAGATAAATAGTTACTTCACAGAAGGCAAAAATAATTATCTATATTCTATGTAATTCCCATAACTTATAATAATAACATTATTATCATTTTTATAATGTGTGATAAATCAATGATTATTTTAATAAGATATTTCATTAAATAACTATATTATTATTTATCTAGGTGATATTAAATTAAATATATATTTTCAATATATTCTCTTAACTCAACGCATCAATCAACCTCAGAACTTATCAAACCTTATACATAAAATGTATATTAAATTAAATTGATATAATTACTAGTTCAATAAATAAATAGAACATATATTAAATAAATAGATATTTCATATTTATTTAATATTCAATTCATATATAATTAGAATTAAAATAATTAGTGATTGAATTATGTGATCCACATTACAAAAATAATAATTATTCCTCTATATTGAGAATAATTTTTATTATATGTTAAATTGAAATATAATTTTATTTAGATTCTGGATACACTGAGCCTGTGATCCTCTATGCCTCTTTCTCTATGGAATTAGGTGCACTTTCCTAATTTAGAAGATTATCATATAGAAACATATTAATGAATAATTTGAGAAAGAAAATAATTTCACAATGACAATAACCTCATACTAATTCTTACGATTTATTATAATGCCTTTATATCTATATCTCATAAAGAAAGTTGTATACCTTTGTTGTAAACATATATATTTGAATATATTTATTTAAAACTCAAAAATAATATCATTTCTAAAAATGAAAGAAAATTTACTTAATTAGTTATTTGAATTTCTATGAAAGGGCCCGATATATCCCCTTCTAGTTTGTGGAAGGAGAAATCCTTTCTTGGATTATCTATCAATGTAGTATTACTTATGATACACTTGATGTATCCCACTTCACCATGAACATATATTTTCACTATTTTTGAAAATAAATAAAATTACAAGACTACTGATATAAATTAATAATAATATACTACCCAATAACAAATACACACATTCATTGATTGGAATATATAATGACACACATAAAATATAGAATTACTATTAGAATATTTATTCTCAAAAGCTCCCATAATGGATATTAATAAGTTTGAAAATCACCGGAAAGTGTCTCAATGTATTATAATACTCTAAATCCTAGTTTTCAAACATCACCCATGTCCGTTCAAATAGACGACTTACAACCATATGATATATTTATGAATATTGTCATAAAACTTTAGGTTTCTCATTATAATGATGTTATTTTATAACTTATCGATGAAATAAATATTATAATGACATTATAAAATTATAATCACATAGAATAAAACTGATGATTTAATAATATATTTATTATTATTCATTTATTCAAATATATGGGTTTCAAAAGAAAAATGTAAGTTGGTTATCAGGAACCAAATCCAACTAAATCTAAATTTCACTAGATAAACACTTAAAAGTTTTGATTTGGGTAGCTTTATGCTTCTGCTGAGGTAAGGTTTTAGTTAACGAGTCGAGGAAATTATATTCCATGGATACCATGATTTCTAGTACCTTACCCCTTTGAGAAAAATATCTTAATATTTTATACTTTTGATGCATGTATTTTCTCCATGGATGATACCATGGATCCTTATCTAGGCTCATCATTACAACATTGTTATAATACAGTGTGATAATATCTTTATCCCTAGGTACCATGTACAGATCTTGGATAATGTTTATATCAATATTTTTTCTTTAACTATATTAAAAATGACAATATTCTTGGATCATAGTATAGATTATGTGACCACTTGCGTCTTTGATATCTTCCAGTTCTTAACTCCTCCATCAAGAAAGAAAACATCTCGTGAATATTATTCTATATTGTTAGAGTCTATATATAAATAATAGAATCTAAATTTCTTGATAAGTAGTTTCTTATATCATATTTTGACAAGGAATACATCCTTATTATGCCTAATAAACTTCATCATGGAATTTATAGTATTCTAATGCCATTATCTTGGGTTATCTTGATTTATTTCTACCACAAATATGGTGTATAAAATTCCAGGCATGGTACATTGAATGATATACATGAATGATAGTTTCATTGATGTGAAATGAATCATACACATCCTTTCTCTATCATGTTTTTCCCAATGGAACATTTTTATTGAGACATAAATACCTTGGTACATTGGAATAAATCTCCAGTTGTACTATTAAATATTGAATCCCTCTAATATATTTTCATTGTATATACCATTAGTCTAACAAGCCACCTGGATCTATCACAATAGATCTTGATCCCAAGGTTTTTGGCTGATTCAAGTATTATTTTCATGGGGAATAGTTTTTTTAACCACATCTTAACAAACCATAAGAATGATACAGTATTTTATATAATTAATATATCGTCAAAATATATTAAAAATAAAATCAATAAACTCTGAAAAAACCACTTGTAACCACTGGGATCATATTATTTATTTATGAAACTGAATTATCTTATGCCTTTATCATAGTGAATGTTCCATGATCTTGATGCTTTATTTAACCTATAAATGGATATAAGAAATTTTTGTACCATATTTTTATAATTTAGATATATAAACACCTTTGTTTTGTCATATAGTAATATTAAAAAAGGTTCCCATTAAGTAATTTTTATTTTTTACATTCATATACAAAATTTCAAATTCATGTTAAGATCTTATAGTAATAAGAAATCTAATAGATTTTAGCACAGAAAATAATGAAAATGTTTCTCTATATTTTATGCCTTGATGTTGCTTAAACCCATTAGGAAAAAACATGATTTGTTAGTACTGAAATTATCATCAATGTTCTATTTCTTTTTGAATTCCCAGTTTACACCCAATGATATTTATATCCACTAGATTATCTATCAAAACCAAGACTTGGATTTTGTATATAATACACATTTTTTACTTCATAGTTTCTATCAACCAAGAAACCTATGACATACTTGATACTTCATTGTAGAAAACAATATAATTCCTTGATATTTTTTGGTATGTATCTACCTAAATAAAATCAATTTATTCCATAGCTTATGATTCATTCATTACCAATCTTAAACAAAAGGTGGCGTGTTATTAACTATCAACATGTCTATTAGATTAGTAATGTGACATTTAAGAGTAGTAATATTTCCATTAGAATAATAACATCACCTATGAATGTATAAATAATATTTTGGAATCTCAAAAATGAAAATATTATATATTTATATTATTGAATAAGCATATAAACTCTTTAGAAATGAAAAATTAATTGTTGGTATTTTTGTGAAATATAAAATGTTATTTACAATTTTATAATTAATATAACAATTTAAAAGAAAATTTAATTTCAAAAAATAGTTTCATAAATCAAGATTTTCGTTTATTATAATTACAAAATAATTTTATTATAGCATAATTAATTTTTCAAAGTGTCGTAAAATCATTTTTAATATTGAAATCGATATTTTTGGAATAAAAGTTTATTTTAATTAGAAATTAAATTTCTAATATTTTAAAAATTATTTTTATAAAATGTATTTTATATTTGAAATGTACATGTTAGAAAAACATTATGGGGATGTTATGGGATTTTAATAATATAGTTTAATTTTTTGGTGAATTATGAAATATAGTATTTTTTATATTTAACATTACAAGTAAATAAATGAATTTTGGAGTCATGGATGATGTATAGATGAGGTAATCACTCATTATTTCTTACTCACATGCTCTAGTAAATGTATTTAGTAATGGAAATCAACACTATTCATAGTTTTTGAGTTAAAATAGTAATCAAATGAAAAAAATAATCCAGAGAACCCGTCTCCCCTCCCTATAAATATCCCCCCTTACAACACCTTATCCTCACACATTATAAGGCTTGATGTTTGCCAAAATTATATTAAATTAGATTCCTAGTACTCTATTACATGTCCAAGAACTATTTGTATTACCAAAATTCTAAATCTCAGTGTCTTAAGGAGGATTTGAAGGAGAAAATATTCAAGAGGACAATAAGAATAATTGTAGAAGGCTTTCGAAGCTAAGGTAAGGGGTTTCTCATCTCACTTTTATTTCTAAGATATATAACTTATTCACCATATATTTCTTATTTTTGGTGTATTTATAATTACATTTCATATATCATATCCTGAATCTCTTTATCTTCATGGTATAAAATGTTTCATTTGATGATTATTACATTTATAGGACATACAAATCAATTGATTGAAAATGATAATTTTTTTCTAATCTAAACCTTACTTATATGGGAAATATTCCTTATTCAATGCGTACATATTGTGTGTGGTGTACTTAATTCCATTTAATATATTATATGATGAATCTTTTATTCTTTATGTTATTCAATTTTTTATTTAATTATTATAATTTTTTGGGAGAAAACGATTTGATTGATTAAAAGTGGTAAGGGTTTTTTGTATCAATTTAATTTTAATGGGAAATATTCCATATGCATCACTTATTTAATTTTTGTACAAGCCCTTTTATTGATCATAAAAAATCATTGAATATTTCATTAAATTTACATTTTTATTATATCATGTATATGATTTTTGTCTAAGATGATTTACTTTTTTACATACAATGTTTACTTTTCATGTCACTATAACTAGGAAAATATTGATGAATATATATCCTATACTAAATACAAATATTTTGATAAGACATATTGTTCATGAACTAAATCGATGTTAAAATAATGTATTTGACTTGCAATGAAGGGTGGGCCATGACTTTTTATATCACCTCGATTCATCGACATGCCTTATGAGACAAAACTATATGTGATAAAGCCTTGGTGTTTTTTCCAAGAAGAATTAGATAGGTTTCTACCCAAAAATGTTAACTGTATTTTGAATGGTCTTTATGGTAGTGGTTCATGTTCTAGAAAAATTATGTCTAATATTAAACATTTCATTCATTTAGTATTTAGTTATTCCTATCTCTAAGATTTTCACATTGAAAAAATCCATGCATTCTTTTAAATTATCAATTTATTGAATAAATGTCACGTTTTCTCATTAATTTACCTTTCCATATTGTTTAATACTTGTTTATTTTTATTAAATTATTATTGATTCGTGTTTATACTATTTTTAACCCATACTGATAATTTTATCTCACCCTCTTCTTTGTTTTCCTTCTTCTTGTTTTGAAGAGGAAATATTTGAATAAGTGTCATGGAAGATTTTTCCTCTTTTTTATGTTCTATGTCTAATTACCAATGTAATAAGGGAACTATGTACATATCTAGTATTTATAAAATACTAAAGTGATCCACCCTTAGTGGGGTGATCTATTGTGTCTATGTCATTATATTAAAATAATCACCAACTATTGGATACTTAGGTCAGTTTTGTTGTAGGTGTTGTCATAGTAGGTTACTAGTAACCATGGGAACTAGATGTTAAATAAACATTAAAATTATAACAAGTACTTATATTTAATTTTTGGCTCAATAAACATGATGACGATGGTGATCTAACTAAGTGTGTGTTATTATTTAGTGATAAAGCCTAATGGAATAAAAGAAATAAAAAACCACGGAAAATGTAGGGATTTCCCCCCTGAGTAAGTAAATATTTTTGGTGTTTGAGATGATAATATCATGACCACATTATAACACCTAAATTTGGTAATGATGAAAAAACACACTAAACCAATGTTGGATCATTTCATGTGGCAGAAACTTTCATCTTTTAGTGAGATAATAATCCATTGGTAGATGAAAAATAGATCATGTCATTTAAAAATATATTTCAAGCATTTAGATGTGATGAAAATGAAAAGGTAGTGATGGAAATATATTGCCTTAGGGGAGATGCTGATTAATGGTGCTCATTAATCAATAATACTAAAGAGGGGGATGAAAAAGTTTAAAGTGAAAAAAATGGACAATGAATTTTCTAGATCCAATATATTCAAGGGGAATCAAGAAAAGCTATGTCTTAAAATAACCTTGGAAAAGATAAATCATCAATTAATAATAGAGAAACAAAGAAATTCCTATTATGAGAAAATTTTGGAAAGAATCGTCTTGGGAAAATCGTGAAAGGAATGAGATTTTGTCACAAGTGTAAAGAAAAGGGTTATATATTCAATTAATTCAAGTTGAAGAAAAAAAATTAATGATGTTCAATGATTTCACTATAAAAAAATGGAGAATTTCTAAAAAAAAAATTCGCAATATTAATGTTATGCCCCGACCCTAGTTACCCAGTGATGGTGCCTTATTACATAACATTGACATGATCCCAAAAGATCACGTCTCGAAAGACTGATTAGTTTAGTAGCCTTATAAACACTAGATACATTCATAAGTCTTACATTACATGATAAAATGGGAAACTACAACAAAATAGTCTCCATAGTCCATACTAATATCCCCATAGACTATCCCTATAGATCAGTCATAAAATACTTTTTCACATCCTGGGAAAAATAAAAAATATAAAGGGGTGAGCTCAGATGCTCAGTAAAGATAACAATATAGCGGAAAAATTCATAAATAAGCATAAAATTTTAAGGCAATGAATAACTAAAACAAAATCCTTTTAAACTTGAACTTCAACATAATATGGAAAAAATAAAATGAAATAATTCCATTTACTTATTCACATGGGTATTCTACTAGTCGAATAATCACATGTAATATCAATAACCACTTTCATAATGATGGAATGCATAATGCCAGACTATCATAACCACATAGTCAAGGGCTTATGAAAAGACTAAAAATATGATTTTTTTCAAGGCCTTGTGCCAAGACACTAGTTTGTCTCATGAGACCCACCAATTCATTGAGGAGCTATAGCGGGCTCCACCTGTCACTTACTAAGTCCAATGCTTTCCTCATATGAATAGGTTTAAACATAAAATAATCATTCGTATTAAAATTAGCATAAGAAATTTCAATACTTTATCCATAAATTATTAATGTTATAAAAATAACACATCCACAGTAAAAAATATCACAAAACCTTCAAAACTATATGGAAGTTTTGTATCATAATAAATCAATATCAAATAAGCTTAAAATCTGTCAAAGGATGTTGACATAGATGAAATCAAAACTATTTGAGAGAAATAACTATTTTTTTAAAATCATTTATGAGTCACATAATTTTAAAATAAAACATTTACTTTGAAAATATTCTTATAAGCTTGTAAGGAACGCTTCACCGATTTTATAACGGCGGAAAATAGCCGCACCTACCGTTTAAGTTAAAAAAAGACATTTTTACCTTAATTTTTTCAAAAAGGTTAAAAGGACCATGTTTGGAAAACGACAGAAAGATTCCTTTATAAACATCTTATAAAAAATCAAGCAAGGGTATAAATGACATTAAACCATATTCTATAAAATAGTATGAATTTTTTGAAATGAATTTTTAAGAAACATGGATGTGGATGATAAAGGGGTCCTAGTACATAATTATATATAAACAACCTTAGATAATGAAGAGATTGTGAAATAAACCCTTAACATGCACTTTTCCTTGGTTGAGGGTAGGTTAACTTCCTGTATAATGGTTAATTAATTTTTATTAAATTATACAAGAATCATATACATTAATATGATATCATATGTGATCTTTTTTCATTGCTTTGTTAATAATATCTTAGTATTATCGTCGTTTTGAGTGTTAATAGATTCATTTTCCTTAATATTATTTGTTATGTGAGTCATATTTGTTGTGGATGGGATGTATCTTATTCATATCCAAAATGATATAAAGTTTTTAAACATTACTTTTAATCATCTAATTAAAGTTAGTCCTGAATGGATTCAACGGGGAATGAATCTCATTGCGTTCATGGAGACGGTAATCCGTACATACGCACGAGCGACAATATCATTCTCTTGATATTAAAATAATAAATAATTGTATATTATATCGTATATACAGAATAATTATCATGTTATATTTATTATTTACATTAATTACACTTCATTATTATACCCATCCAAATTATAATGCATTGAATAACAATTACACCACGACGTGGAGACGGTAAGCCATACATAGGCACGCATGGTGACATGTCATTCAATAATGGATAGAATAATTAATTTGATTGTAAAATATTTATAATAACATCACATTATATCGAAGATACTGGAGTTATTATTTTATAATTGAAGCAACAAATAGAAATGAAGTGGAATAATAATGGAACTTGAAAGAGGTGGTGAGATATTTACCTCTTCTTCGAGTTCTTTATTTTGATTTGATTGAAAGGGCTCCTTAAGTTGGCTTTATGACTAAAGGAAGTCCACTAGGATGAAGTGAGGGAAGTTGACTGTGTATTTTGGTAGAGGTTGGACGAGGCAAAAGGCTTTTATGGTATGAATTAGAGAGAAGGGTGAGTGCCCTTTTATAAGAGGGGTGAGGGGCACCTTAGGAAAATCTAGAAATATTATTTTATAATAAAAAAAATTCGGTTTTTAATGGCTCCAATGTGGATTATTTAAATTATAAGGTGGGTATGGGTCGAAAAAAACTTAACCTATAGGTTCTATACAGGTTTGGGTCACTATATTAGCCTTATCTTTTAGATTTAACTCAGAGTTAAACAGTTTGACATTTACCATGTCTCTTTTTATTTTTAAATTATATGTGTAATAAAATTACTATAAAATTACAAGAGAACCCCAATAGGCCCATTAATGTCACATATAATATTATTAAGGCCTTTTTGAAGAACCTAAGACTTCTAAAAATATTATATTAACCAATAATATTGTATTTGTTTTAAAAACTCATTTGTGTCAATTTTGAGATTATTTAATATTTGATTTTTAGGAAAGTCCTAAAAACATTATTACTTAGAAATAAATACATTTAATCAACCCTAACATTTTATAGTTACCTATAAAATTTTTGGATCGAATCAAAACTTTCAAATTATTTTTATTTTAGTATTTATAATATCATTAATTTGATTCAATCATTAGTAAGGAAAATACTCCATCATCATTATGTCAGTAATAAATTTAATTATTAAATGTATAAAAATTAAAAATAAAATATAATTATGTAGGATATTGTTTTATCTTTATAATTAATATTTATAGTCAAAGAGATAACATGTATAACCCTATGTAAATTTTTTTTACTTAAAGATATATGCTTTTGTCATTTTTGTGTTTAATTTAAACTTAATTAATATAAAGTGTCATTATCACTTACAAGTGGATCCATGGGGTCCCAAAATCAGCCCAAAGATTCTCATGGTCGTACATGTATCTTCCAATAGGGTTAGGACACGTGTTAGTGTAATTTAATATTATTATAATATTATTTATTACCCTTATTTTCCAGATTTACCCTACAACTGAGGTAAATAAAATATTTACCGAAGTAATTATTCAAAATGTATAAAAATAATAGTTACCTATTTACACAATTTGAAACTACTGATTCCAAATATGGAATACATTTTTCTAAATTCAAAACATAGAAGTGGAAGAAATCAATTTAATATTAATTCTCGTTGTCAAAATAAAAAGGGTGTTTTTATGAAATAATAACGACCAAATGATTGACACTCGTTTATGTCAAATTTAAATGTGAAATTACTTATAATGACCTATATTGTATTAAATGATAAAAATATAATCGAATTATACTTCCAAACCATTCAATAACATAATTTATCAATATTAATTATTTCGATTAAAAGTTATTTTTAATTAAAATTTAGTAATTTTCACTATTCATCAATAATGAAAGTTATCAGAAAAGTAGAAAAAATTAACCCTAAGATAATTTCTATATTCCGAATCCAAAAATTAATTCCATTTTGAAAGGTAAAATTCATAAAATAACAGCTAGTTTGAGTGGCTGTGGTGTGTTAGAACTCGACGTTGTATACAACACACGCTATTGTATTATTCAAAGAGAGGCATACCGTGGAAGCTTAGGGTGTTACAATTAAGGGACTCTACCATAAAATACGCAAAGGGGAGATGACCAAGATTATGAAATCACCAAAAAATTGAAGTATAATTACTTAATGATGTGTTGTTAGGTGGATTAATCCCATCTTCAAATTTATTTAATTCTTTATTTAATTCATTATAATCAAACCCTTTTGTATCCATATTTCTAGAAAAAATATAATGTTTTATTTTATAAGAAAATTGACAACAAAAAATCCTAAGGGTAGTATCATTGTAATAAAAATGACTCGGTAAATCCCATTTATGATGCATAAAAATGATATATTTGTTAAACTTATCATTATAACAATGGTTGAATTTGATGTAATCCATCGCATGGGATTAATTACGTAATTTTATACAAAATATTATTATAGGAAGAAAGAAATTACAATTTTTGAGGAAGATGTATAATTCCATATCTTTAAAACAAAAAATTCTTCATTTGATTCTTATCTAGATCCACCCTAATATATTTACCCTATGAAATAATTGGGGAGAAATAAAAAACAACATCTAGGGATGAGGAAAGTTATCTTCAAATTGGGGATTTAAAAATGGTACAGAAATACATTGATATATATTCTAAGGAATTACCTAGACAACCCCAAAGAGCATGGAATTGAGTTTAACATTATTTAATCCTTGATTCAAGGACAATATCAAATAATCCTTATAGAATGGACACTATGGAATTAGTCGATCTTAAGAATCAATTTGGAGAGTTGATTAATAAGGGATTTAATATCCCAAGTGTTTCCCCATGGTGATCCCTTGTTCTCTTTGTTAAAAATAATGATGGATCCATGAGGTTGTTCATTGACTTTAGAGAAAACAATGTTATTACAATAAAGAAAAAGTATTTTCTACCTTTCTTTAATGATTTATTTTATCAAATTCAAGAATTAGAATATTTTTTTAATATTTTGCTTCGTTTTGGGTATCGTGAATGTTATTTTAAAAAAATAAATTCCAAAGTTTGTTTTTCAAATAAGGTGTGTAAATTATGAGTTTATAGTAATTCCATTTTGATAGACTAACGAACCTTAAATTTTCATGGATATCGTTAACAAATTATTAAAATAATATCTTTATGATTTTATTATAGTATTCATTGATGATACTAATGTGTATACTAAAATCTATAAAGACCCTAACAATCACTTATAGATCATTCTTGAGACTCTTGGAAGGAAATAATAATTTTGTAAATTTAGAAAGTTTGAATTATATGTTTAAGAAATTTCATTTCAAGGCCACAGTCTCTAGGGAAGAAATATCATATGATCCTATAAAGAAAAATGAAATAAAAGAATGTCATATTTCAGCATACATAACTAGCATTTTTAGTTTCCTAGGTTTAGCAATTTACTATGAGTATTTTTTTTCAGAATTTCACAGATTAGCTAACCCATTAACCAATATCACTTGTAAAGAGGTTAAGTCAGTATTGAAAAAATATTGTTTTGAATGTTTTACAGAATTGAAGATAATAATATTCAATGATCCAATGTTGAATCTACCCTAATGAAATGACTGTTTCTTGATATATAGTGATGAATTTACGAAAGGACTAGATTATTTCCTTATTCAAAATTTTAATGTTATGGCATATACATTATGTCTGTTGAATAATCAAGAATAAAATTTTCCAACACATGATCTAGAATTATCATCATAAATCATTTCTCTGAATATATAGAGACACAATATCTATATTGAAATATGTGAGACATATAGAGATCAAACATGACTAAAATAAATATTTAAATAGGATGAACTCAACCTTAGAAAGGATGATGGCTTGAGATACTCAAATATTTTTATTTCAGAATACACTACCACCCATGAAAAGAAAATAAGGTAGCAGATGCATTATGGAGAAAACACCATGGGCTTATAACCCAAATTTGGATTTAGAAATATCATATGTTCAAGGATTTAGTAAATTTGGAAGTGGGAATTTTTAAAGAAGGTTAAACATCAGTCTTTTATAAAATTATAGTGAAACCATATTAATTAGAAAAGATAAAAATCTATCAATTTGATGATAAGCATTTTTAAAATAATATTAAAGCATTTAAGGATGGAAGATTGGCAGAATTCATGTATGAGGTTGGAATTGTTATATTTGGGAATAGGTTATGTGTTCAATGAATACATGTGATTAAAATGGAACTATTAGATGATGCTCAAAGCTCAAATTTTCCTATAAACCCACTTATTACCATGATATATAGGGATATTAAGGAATATTATTGATGGGAAAATATGAATTGGAAAATTGATGACTATCTTCCAAGATGTCTAGTTTGTCATCAAGTGAAGGCTAAGAGACTACATCCTAGAAGAGTCATGAAACCTCTACCTATTACTTTTGGGATGTGGGATGATATTATAATATACATTATCTTTGTATTACCAATGAACCCAAGAAATAATGATATGATAAGGGTTATTGTAGATCACCTTAGAAAACCGGCAGAATTTATTATTGAAAGAGAAGACTTACCAATTGTGAGCCTAGAAAGACTCAATATTAATGAATTTTTAGGACTCCACTATTCACTTCTATTAATTTAGTCTTACTGAGATCATTTTTCACATAAAAATTAGGGTTGATTCTTAAGAAGGATTTGGATACTGAGCTTCATTTGAGTACTGTTTATCACTCTCAAACTAATATAAACTCGGAATGGAATATTCAAATATTGAAAGATATGTAGAGACAATGATAACATTACTTTCAAGGTAAGTGGGATTAGTATTTACCTTTGATTTAGTTTTCCTATGATAATATTTTCCATTATAGTATTCGAATGATTCCATATGAGGCTTTATTTGAAAATTGATTTCATACTCCAACTTGTTGGGAAAAAGTTGGTGATAGGAAAACTATAGGAATAAAAATTATTTAAGATATAATGAAAAAGTTATAGGCTATTCAGGATCATATTATCTATTATGAAAGTATTAAAAAGAGTTATATTGACAACTAGATATTGGATTTTGAATTTCATGTGGGAGATCATGTCTTTCTGAAATTATCTATATGGAAGGCTTTCATATGGTTCAGTAAGAAAGGGAAACTAATCCTCATATACATTATAAGTTTTCAAATTCTATAAATAATTGGATTTTTACTTTACAAATTTTAAATGCCACTAATAATCTCTAATGATCATGATTTGTTTCACATATCATTGATAAATAAGCACGTCCCATGCCCAAAACATGTTCTGACATATGAATAAATAGAACAGGAACATGATTTGCCCAACTGAAAGGAACCTACTGAGATTATTGACACTATATAAAATATATTGTGAAATAAAAGGACATAATTGGTAAAATTTCTTTTGAAAAACCATAAAATGGATGAATTATTGTGGAAACATGAGAATTCTTTGTTGGAGAAAACCGTCATCTATTTAAAAGGAAATATTTGTTAAAATATTCAAGGATGAAGTTTTCAAAGGAGCGAAGAATATAACAGTTTAAGATTCTTTACTGTATATCCATTTAAGTAAATTTAATTTATTTTATAACATTTATTGCATATAACATCAAGCTTAATGAAAAATTAATATACTGTTAAATATTAACATAACCGTTGGAATTGAAATGTGACTATTAATGAATGTTAGTATGACCATTAGAATAATAACCTCACCGAGGAATATATAAAAACAACTTAGGTAGATTATAAATAAAAATATTATATATTTATATCTTGGAATAAGTAAATAAATGTTTTAAAAATGATAAATTAATTATTGGTAATTTTTTGAAACATAAGTTTTTGTTTACAATTTTTTAATTAATATAATGATTTAAAAAAATTAATTTTATAAAATAGATTCATAAATCAATATATTATTTTATTATAATTATACGGTAATTTTATAAGACCATAATTAATTTTCCAAAGTTTCGTAAAAGTATTTGTAATATTAATATTGATTTTGTTTCGAATAAATGATTATTTTAATTAAAAAGAAAAAATTTCATATTTAAAAAGTAATTTTCATAAAATTTGTTTCATATTTGAAATCAAAATTAAGAAAAATGGTTTGGGTTAATTATTTGTAATTTTTCTAAAATAGTTTAATTTTTGGTTAATAATGAAATACATTAATTTATGGTATTTATCATTATATATGAATTAATGAATTACTGAGTCATAGATGATGTATGGATGAGGTAAGAACTCATTATTTTAGACTTAATTTCATTAGTTATTTTATTTAGTTATGGTAACCATAAATATTTATAATCTTTACCCAAAAGAATAAAAAAATTAATAAAATAATCAAAACACCCCTCTCCTCTCACTATAGATACCACCCCTCACCACCCCATCTCCTCGCACCTTTTAACGCTTGAAGATCATATAAATTCATTCCAATTACATTCCAAAGG
This sequence comes from Viscum album, assembly GCA_963277665.1. NCBI lineage: Eukaryota > Viridiplantae > Streptophyta > Magnoliopsida > Santalales > Viscaceae > Viscum > Viscum album. The sequence goes on from OY728148.1 coordinate 1,360,290,256, forward strand.
AACTTCCATTGGTCTAAGAGAATATGTTCATACCCAAAGACCAAATCCAAGTGTCCTAATGTGTTTCTAAAATAGATGATATTCAAGAGGACAAGTACAAGTACAGAACACTTTCAGACATAAGGTAAGATGTTTCTAATATATCTTTTTTTCTTTGTGATATGACTTATTCACAAAATATTTCTTTTGTTTCGTGTATTTATAAATTCATTTGATATATCATATCCTGAATATCTTTGTTTTCATGGTATTCTATGTTTCATTTGAAGATTATTAAATATATGGGGAAGACTATTTGATTGATTACAAGTGGTATGGGATTACTCATCCGACTTTTACTTCTATGATAATTATTATTTATTAATCCCTTATATATTTTTTTTGGTGTAAATAATTCCCTTTAATATATCATATCATGAATCTATCAATAATTAAGGTATTCAATGATTAATTTTATGGTTAATAATTTTATGGGCCATATGATTCCAATGATTACAAATGGGATGGTTTTTTCATCTCATGTTAATTTATATGGTACATATTTTATATTCATCACTAATTTTCTTCATGTACTGTGCCTTTTATTTATGATTCTCAATCATTGGTGATTTTATTAAATATCAACATTTCTTATATCATGAATATGATTATAGTCTAAGCTGTATACCATTTTTTACATATGGTGTTTACATTAAATGTTATTTTAACATGGGAAATATTGATAAATTTTTATCCTCTAAATAATAAGTATATTTTTATAAGGATTATTTTTCATAAATTAAAAGTATGTATAAATAATTCATCGGACTTGTAGTGAAGGGTGGGGATCAGTATTAGATTTCCTCTCGATGAATTGACAAGTCTCGTGAGAGATAACAACTAGTGAAGGACCCTTAGTGTATGTTTCTAATAAGAATCAACGGGTTTTTACCAATTGACTTAAAATATCTTGTATATGGTCCTAAGAGTAGTGGTTCATGTGATCGATACATTATTTCAAATAATTAGGCTTTACCTTCATTCAATATTATGTTATTATTATCCTTGATATTTTTACTATGTCAAAATATATGGATGCATTTTCATTCTCAGTTTATTAATTCGATGTCATGATTTTTTATTTATTTACATTTCCATATTGATTATTCATTATTTATTATGATTTGAAAATTATAGATTCATGTTTCTACTATATGTAACCCTCATTGAGCATTTTTTCTCACCCTTTTATTTTTTCCCTTACCCTGGTTATGAAGATGAAATCCTTAAATCAATGTAAATGAAGTAGTTAATTTTCCATTATTATGTTACATATTTATTTAACAATGTAATAATGAAACCATGTATATATCTAGTTGTTCAATAAAAGATAACCGATCAATCCTTCGTGATGTTGTCTCTTATATCTATGCCATTGTAATAACATATTGATAGAATCTAGGATTTTGTGGTCAGGGTTGTTACAAACATGTTAACTATTTCCAACTAATAATGAGTCACCATATCTGGAAATTCAAGTAAAATGTAATTTCTAAACAAACCCTATAATTGGATTTTGGGTACAGAATCCATTTTTTAATTCATGGAATATGAATTTTCTAGACACTATTACCTTTTTTTATGAGGTTTAAATAGATAATATCCCATTGTTTCCTTTGGAAGTCCTATAAAGATACACTTTATGCCTTTGGGTGAAAGTTTTTTTCCAGTGATAGCCTTAAAAAATGTTCAAAATACCACACGTGTAAACATGATATATCATATTTTCTCACATAAATTAACTTATACAAAATTTCATTATATAATTAGTTTTCACTCAGTTTATTATATATGTCATAATAATAATACATATCCTCAAAAGGATAAGATAAGACTCATATGGCTCATAATCGACCTCACCATATCAAAAAATGTGTGGGTTCTCCGTTCATTAACACCATTACATTACAGTGTTTAATGACAAGTGAGTTTAGAAAGAATCACATAGTCCGTTAAAAAATATATATAATATTAGTTAATATATTCTCCACCAGGGTCTAAAAATATTTTATTTATCTTCTTACCAAGAAAATTCTATAATTAATTCTTGTATTATATCGATTTCTCAAAGGATTATGACTTATATTTCATTAATTATACATATATATATCAACTAAAGCTATCTGTGATAGTTATGAAGTTAGAGTATCCACAAATAACATTAACAGGAAAATACCTACACACATCTATATAAAATAATTCAAGAAGTACTATGGACCTTTACCCATTCCCTTAAATAGGTCATTCATTGTTTTAAATTTAAAATAAGCCTAAGATATATGGAATAGGTTTAGTTGAATTGAATATAAATACCCTTCCTATTTTTTTTCTATCACTTCTTATTTACATGACCATGCTGATGGTGTCAAAATCATGTGTGATATATGTCTTATAAAATTGATTCATTGTTAAATTCAGACTATTGAATCTTGTATTCATGAAAATAATGAATTTTATTAATATGTTACATCTAAAAAATATTCTATATTTATTAAATTTACAGCTAATATTTCTTTACTTGAAAATAAATCCAATCATATCCAAACTGGATATAGATATAATATTCCTGGAAACACTAAACAAAGAATGAAAATTATATAAAATTATAATTAAACCCATAAAAAGTAAGGTGTGATATCCAAGGTAATTTTTATAATTGTTAAAATTCATATTTTATCAATATTCCTCATTAGATTTTATGTAATTATATTCACTATAGTAACATTATGAAATTATTCAATAAAAAAGTATTAGTTTTATTTCAACCAAATTATTTTTCATGAATTATATGTATTTATTTAATAGAAAAATTTTAAAATTTTAAATTTTAAATTTTATTAAATTAAATTTATTATTTATATTATCATATCAAAAACTAATTTTTTGTGATTATTTTGATTTTTGAAGAAATAGTTCCTTTTTGGGTGAATGGTGAGAAATACCAATTATAAAATTACTATAAATATTATGAAATCATCATAATATAATACTGATGTAAAAATTTATAAAAACATAGAATTGAAAAAATATGTATCTAAGGAGTGTAATAGTCCATTTATAAATGTCAACTTGAACTTCGAAACCCATTCTTGGAATTTTGGAGAATTTGTTTTTTTTAATATGATCAAAATCTATTTCGGGTTCTCTATATTTAAAAGTGTGTTTAGAAGGTTCCATTCAGGGTTGGGATGATTCTAATGTCAGAAAACTTCTATTTTTTTTCTTATAAACCTATAAATTTATTTTAAGAACCTTTATTCAAATTTAATTATCCTAAATAAGTGTAAATTCATTTTACACATAAAGATAAATTCTTTTATTATTTTTTGTTTGTGTTATGTACGATAATATTAAGAGTAATTTATGGGAATTATATGATTTTCTATTTTTAAAATTATTTTAATATTTGAAATTATTATCCTCAAATTAGATTTTAGGTTTCACATAACTTTGTTTCATAACGACTAGTTACCATAGAAAATGTGTTCGCCCTGGTAAGGGTTAAAAATGATTAATGAGGGGGGAACGAAGAGATAAAGAAACAAATTTCTCCATACTTACATAAATTTGATTGATTGGTTTATTTATAACTAAACCTTTCTTATCTTTAAATTTTTTCCTTGGTTTCTCTTTACAGTGAAAATGAATTTATATTATATTAATTTTCTTAATATTTATAAGAGTTCCACTCCCCTAACATATGAAAGGGGACCTCCTCTTCTCACTTTTACACACTATTTGATCAGTCTATATTGATAAAATGTCCCAGAATCCCTACCAAAATAATGTAACCACTCATTATATGTTTTTTCTCACCAAAAGACCATTCCTAGAAGGCTTAATGTGTATTTAAAATTAAGACATCCAATGAGGAGGTCTATGTCTTAACCAAATATTTTCAAGATTATTTCTTCTTCTACCTATATAAAATCTTTTCTAACCATTATAAGATAACTAAATCTGTATATTCACTATAATTAAATGTTAAATAATTATAGGAAAAGACACTTACTCCTCTTTTCTATACGATGGGAAATAAAAATGTTTCTTATGGATAAGCGTGGACTACCACCCCCCCACAAAGCGACGTGTTCTGGTTCTCATCACCATAAGAAAGGATGGTTAAAAAATTAATACTAAAAAATATATATGATATTTATGAAATTAATTTGATTATTTAAACATAAGAAACTATATTCCGTATTATCCTACCATCTCCAATAAAATGATAATGTTTCTCATGAATACGGTTGGACTACCACCTCCACCAAGTGATTCAATTTTTTTTTAATTTCCCCTTTAAATGAATGGTCATAATGATGTATTTAATGAAGAAATATTATATTTATAATATTATTATGATTTTATATGGTAAGAAAATTTTCTATTTTATTTCATTCTCATTTGTTATAAAATTGAAAACATTATTCACGTGTACGTATAGACTATAATCTCTGTGAAATGATATGATTAATTTTTCTTGAACACAATAGATGATTAGTTTTATTACTATATTTAATGAAAAAAAATAACAATTGAAACATGTTTTAAATTATGGGTTTAATTTAACTATGATCCATTTAATCATTTTCAACACACTGAAGTCAATTTTGGAGATTCTCAACCAAACAACCTCAAAATGGCCAATGTAAACTCTACTGATTTATTAACTTATAGAGGAACAATTATATATGAAACCAAAGGAATAATACAAAATGAATAAACATTTAATTTTTTTGTGGAAATTATATAATTGATATAATTTTATTATTTTGGGAATTAAAAGAAATAATTGGTGAGCCAAGACTCAATGGAGGGAATTTTCTTTAAAACATTGTTTAAAATTTATCCCTTAAAAATATTTCCCTTCCATATCCATATTATTCAAAACTGTTTAGGAATTTTCTTATTTATACTTAAAATATTATTAATGTACGTTTTTAAATACTCTTTAATTCCTTTATAGATATTTCATATTGTTTCCTAAGGTTTTCTATATTACTCACATTTAACTTTTTTTTAAAAAAAATTTCTAGAGATTTTTTTATAATTTACCCCATGCCTAACTTTTCCTAATATCATAACTTTTAATTATTATTAATGTTCTTATTTTTTAATTGGTTTTGAAAGAATAATATATTTCCATTTCTAAGAAAGTTTCATTTCTATGTATTTTCAAAATAAATGGGCATTTATTTTAATCTTTATGAGAAAATGGAATGTGTTTTTATTATGGGTTGGAATAATCTTTTCAATAGATGTATAGTGGAACATTAAAGCATAATAATGTTTTTTCTTTGTGAGATAAATAGTAATTATATATGTTTATGGGTTATAATGTCATAATTCATGTTTATGGGTGAACATGACATTGATCTCCAATGAATTTGGTACTGATTTAATGTTTGAAGAAATAAATAAGGGAGATAACCAAGTAAGCTACTTTGATGGAATAAACCGTCCATCAGTTATTCTCACACGAGTAAAACATGAGTGGGAATGGGTTATGAATACTATGGTAAAAGATACATATTTTATTATTTATACTTTTTTTATAGAAATCATTTTATTTATTGAGTTAAGTAAACTTTATAAACTTTTAATGGTGAAATGTTTATTTTAAAGAAGCATTATATGAGTTATCAAGCTCCCCATTCTTCATTTATAGGGTTACTAGTCATTAAAATGGAATTCAATGGATTTATTTAAGAAAAGTTAAAATTTATTCATATGGATATTTTTTATTTATTTTCTTATAATTGTTTTGTGGAACAACAAAAAACATTCAAGTTTTTTTTCACTGGACCAATGACTAATCTTTATTTTTAATTTCTTAATTATATTTTTTCCTCATCCAAAACTTTCAAATATTTTTCATAAGAATTAATATTGTGTATGAACAATATAAAGTTTAATATTTACTCTATATTGAGTAATATTAAAATAAGAAAAAGTGTCTTGAATGAAACTAAAGTTTAAATTTAAGAACCCATTTATTGTGGAAACAATTAAAACTATATGGATGTGTCCACATTGTTTTATAATGGTTTAAATAATTCAGTAAAACTCAAAGTATAAAATTTCCTTGAAATTTATGTTCAAACCATATAATAAATTATGTAATTATAGGTTCTCTATGATACAGAAGTTATATATTTAGTATTATAGAAATGGTTTAAATAACTTCATAGATTGGGATATTGATGAAATAAAAATTACTGATGTTAAAATATATTGATATACTATAAAGAGATAGATTTTAATTATTTTCATATTTCATCATCCAATCCATCCATATTTAGAATGATATTTCAAAGAGATATCCGAAAAATGAAGAATGAAGTAAAAATAGAATGATATCCTTCCAAATCAGTAACCTGGAATGGTCGGATTAGAAAAAATTATGGAAGTGTTAACACAACTAATTTAGAACATTTATTGAATAACCCATGTAAATTAGTGATCAAACTCCCCATTGAGAAACATGTATATAGTGGATAATTTCATGAAACAACGCCCTATGAATTTAAGTGGATATTTAAGCCTAGTGAATGATAAAGGATGGAATAATACTTAAGAAAATATATGTGAATTTTTGGGATGTTTGAAAATCACAATTTAGTAAATTTTAATAATTTATTTGTAATGTAAAAATGAATTGATGATGGTCTCTAATAAAAAACTCTAAATAAATATATGATATTGATGTTATATAGTGGATAATGTTTAAATCTTTTTTCCTGTATAAGTAATTTCCTAAACATATTTTCCATTGAATGGAAAATAAATTTCAAGAGAAAAAGTAAAAAAGAATAAGACGTAGTTGATGCTTATAATTTTTTTACCAGACTATCCTAGTATGCACTAAATTTAATACTATATGATGAGAATAAATATTTTAGGATTTACATAGGTTCAAAACCAGGTTTACAAATATCTTTGGAATATTATGAATTTAAATGTTATGAAGATGATTATAGATGTATTAATAAATTTGCGATAGAGTTTACCAACCCTTATATACATTGTGATAATTATAATAAGATGCATTCAATGTGAAAAGTATTGGAGAATTAAGAAAAAATCTAAATCTACAGGTAAGCCCCCTAAATTTTCTAAATTTTTTAAAAAATCATTTTATGGAAATTTTGATAGGAACAAGAAACTGTTTCCAAATGGTAATATCAAAAAAATGAAATTTTATTAGACAAATAACGGAAAAATAATGTCAACTACCAGTGATATGTTTTAATTGTAATTATTTAGGTAATTATTATAATTTATTTCAAAATTTTGTTACTCATGGTGGTAATCATCTTGAATGAAAGTATAATGGCGTGGAAAAGTATTTTACTTCTACTATGATAGATTTTACACCCTCAAATAAAGTGGTGACAACTTTTGGGTTCTCAGTATTTTTAAAATATTTATCTGAGGTATAGCAATCACAAACTGAAAGTAATTAAGAATGAAATTATAATGATAAAATTTCATAGTAGGTATAGAGATAATGTGTTTTTTATTACTCTATTGGTTAAAAACTGTACCTAGTTTATTTTTGTATCTTATGAATAGAGTTTTCCACAAGTATTCCAATTATTTTTTGGTGGTTTTCATAGAAAATATTATTTTTTATTTTAAAATTCATGAGAAAAAAGAACCGAAATCTACGTATTTTTTTTGACTAATTTAACTTAAAATAAGTATTTTATAAAATTTATAATAATTTAATTTTAGTTGAAAAATATTTCATTCCTTTAAATAATTATTTTAAGGATAACATTAATATTGATCTTGTTACAGCTAATATTTTTTAAGAGTTTCCATGACCAAATAGTTTTACTATGATACATAGTTCTCTTGGATATGTGGGTTACTAGTTGAGGTTTTTTGTGTACATTAATTGGTTATCTAGATTAATAACTAAGTTAAATATTTTTTTTTGTTAAATTAATCTTTATAAATAAGTGTGATAAATATTTCTAGATATTGAAAAGAACATTGGTTAATTATCTATTATTTTTCCTTCTTTATAGAAAAGGTGAGTTTTTTGTTTATTAATTGTTTGTTGAAGTGTCTTGGTTTTTTATGCAAGATTATCTGGTGATTTCTTATTCATTACGTCAATTGAAAATTAATGAGTGGAATTTCTCTATGAATGAAATTGACATGGATGCTATTTGTTTTTCATAAAAAATATGAATGAATAATTTATATGTGGTGAAATGTGAAATTCATATAGTCTATAAATTTTTAAGGTATATATATAGTAAAATATAGATAAACATTAGATATAATTCACCATCATTACTAATAATTGATTATTATTTCATGACACACAATCATCCAGGTAAGGGAAATAAGGTAACTAATGCCTTGAGGTAAAAATAAAACACATCATTAACCTTGATATGTTTGGAAAACAATCTTTTGGTTAACTATTTATTGAGTTTTTTCAGAGACATTATTCCTGCATGTAGTGTATGTCTTTTTTTTTCTTTTTTCATTATAGTAATATTTTTTAAATAGAATTAAATATACTAAAAATGAAGATTACGATTTTCCATAAGGGTAGAATTAATCAAGAATTTTATGTCTTATAAATATAATATTCAAAAATTAGGATTTATTAGATTTAAAAAGTGGTTATCTATTCTGAGTTATTTTTAACTGAGAAATTAATTATTAAATGTAGCTTGTAGCTCTCCATTTTTCTTTCATCTTGGTAGTACTAAAATTTATAGAGAATATCTGAAATATTAGTGATGCGGTGGAATTATGACTAATATTTCAAACATTACCATGAAATGTTTGACTTATATATAGTGCAAGGATAAATAACAACAAATAAAGGGGTTGATTCTACCATTTTAAATATCTTAATAGAAATAGAAAATTTTATCAAATGATTCTATAGTGGGCTTACCATTGAAATATTAAGGTAATAAGAAAATTTAGGTCATTGTTGATTATTTTACCGAATCTAAATTGTTTTTCCTATTCGAGATACCAAGAATTGTTATAATCTTACAATAATATAATTTATAGATATATTATGATTATATAGAGTCAATATGTTTATTGTATCTTATTGTGATCCCAGATTTTCATCATGTGTTTAGAAAAGACTTAAAAATTAATTTGGTGCTGAATATATTTTCATTACAGGTTTTCATCCTCAATAGAAAAAAATAATCATAGAAAATGATTTGGAATTTGGAATATATGATTCATCCTTGCTCATTTTATTACCATGGATGTTGGTATCATTATTATTAATTGGTATAATTTTCTGATTATTTACACTTTCATTTTAGTTTATAGATGGGAACTTTTGAGGTATTATATGGAAAATAGCATCAGACTTTAGTATGTTGGGATGAAGTTAGTGAAAGGGAGTTATTGTGAAAAAACATATTGAATAATTTTTTAAAAATGTAATGATGATTCAGTAACACTTGTGGATATCTTATAGAAGGTGGAAGTATTATACGAATAATACGAGGATATAAATTTCATTTGAAGTAGGTGACAGTGTCCTCTATAAAATATTTCTATGGAAGGGTGTCATATGAACTATAAAATATGTAAATTTAAGTTAATGGTTTATTGAACCATATGAAATTTTAGAGAAGGTGGGATCATTTTCATATCGAGTGACATTACATCTAATTTAATGTTAATTATTTTTGGTGATTCATGTTTTGTTATTAAATAAATATATAATTGATGCATCTCATATTTTGTTCCTTAAAGAAGATCATTTATAAGAGAATATTTCTAAAATGTAAATTCAAATTAATAATATAGATTATATAGTGAAGGTACTATGGAATAAAGTAACTCACTAGGTTATGTATTTATGGAAGAACCATATAATCTAATAATCAACATGAAAATCTAGAAATTATTTTTGTTATTATATTTTTACCTCAATATAAAAAAGTTCTATTGGGTTTTTAAATATAAATATATCCCATTTAAATTAGACAACCTAATTAATACCCTCTAAATCAACATTATAATTTATTTTGGTGTAAAATAATATTTATGATTTAAAACACATTTCTCTAAAAGCGATTTCTAGTTATGTTTTGTAAATTTACATTAAATGTAATTTTTACCCCTTATGAAAATTGAATATTATAAATTGGATTCCATATATTTGTATCTTAATTTTATAATTTGTCAATGGATCCAATTTAAATTTTATTCATAAATTATCATTACCGTGGTCAAAAAAATCAGCATGGTAAAGGATAAAACAGTTAATAAGAAAATTTAAACTAAGATATAATGTTTCAAATATCTATTTGAATTTTATAAATTTGATAATTTAATTAAATTTTAATCCTATGTTGTCCTATATTTTAATGTCACTAAATTGTAGAATGTTGTTTTGATAAATATATGGATTGTTTTAAAAGTATTAATATTTACAAGGGAACCACTCATCTCACTTATAAATGGGTCCTCTTGTCGTCACATCTGCAAAAAAATCAAGAACTCTATATATAGAATGTTATAACAAAATTCTACCTTAAATCACCGCCCAACATCCTATATGATATAGTATCATATTAATAACAATCGTAGAATTCTTTGGATGTAAACGAAATAGGGATATCTGAGGAAAAGTTATAAGTCTTAACTGAATTATTTATAGTTTATTTATTCCACTACAACATTAAAAAATATTATAAGAATACATAAATAATTAAATAATTATCTATAATGTTATTAATTTTTTTTATTTTTATAGAAAAGTAATTTTCTACCTATTTTTCATTCTTTTTATTATAAAAACTATTCTCTTGCATATGTGCGGAATACCACCTCTTTAAAGAAAAGTGTTTTGTTTTTCACCACCACATCACAAAGAGAGTTATAGATGTAGAGACCCTACTCTTGACGTACAAATATATTACATTACTTTTGAGGAATACATAATACATAATAAATACACACACAAGGACCGTAATAGTTTAGTGTCTTTGGAAACTCGGAATACAAACTTCTAATCATGTTGAAAGATATTCAATATCTCCCATAACGATCCTCCCCTTTTTGTTTCCTTACCTAAAACCTTTCTTTTAATCCTGGGGGAAAAGAAACATAAAAAGGGTGAGCTCAAATGCTTAGTAAGGGTAAACATGGAGAAAATAAAACAAACCATATATATTTGAACTTAAAAACATGAATATAATATTTAAACATCAAAATCTTGAGCAATGACATAAAACATGGTAGTACGTAAGGCATAGATCATAATGGATCATCAACCATGATAAAATAGCATAAGAATAAAGCATGTAATTGTGGCATCGATTAAGCATGTTTAATGATTTCAATAGTAGCCATGACATTACTTCCATGACCATCTTAGTGGACAAGGTCCCTTTCTGAATTGAGTTCACTCCTCGTTTCAGTCCTGTAACACTAAACCGGATTAACTTACCGTTCCAGCCATGTCTATCTCATGAGATATAAATCTTTACCCAATGCATTGGAGGGAGATATAGGTCCCAACCATCTCATAATGAAATCATTCTTACTTTTGTCACAACATAAAGTCAAAACATTCATCATAACCCAAAGAATAAAATGGGTTTCATAAACATCATATCATTATTACATAATCCATATAAAACAAATGGATATTTAATCATAAGAAAATTGAAAGCATGTAAATCATAGGGACATTATACTTGAAACATACACATATGAAATAATTTCATCTTAGATGGAAAATGGTTTGGATAACACACTTGAAATTAATTCTAGAGGAAAATATCCTTTCTTCTTCAAAATCATTTTCTTTTCACAAAATGACATTCAATTTTAAAAGGAAAGGATTTTGTTGAAAATAATCATAAAATCCTGTAGAGGAAGCTTCATGAAAATGAGTCGTTATGAAACCATAAAAATCCGTTCATGCCGTATAAGTAAAAAAATAAAAATTTCCTCATACTTTTGTCGGAAAAGTCAAAAAGTACCTCGTATGGTAAAAAAAATAAATATTCCTTCCATACGATGTGGTTAAAGTAAGAAAAGTGTAAAAATGTCTTAAACATACATGGAAGTAAAGTAAACATTTTATGAAAATTTTTTGAGAGAATTTGGACATGGATAATAAACATAACCCCCAAGAAATACTTACGAGTAAACAATCTCGAAAAATATTGAGATTGGAATAATTATCCCTTACCTTAGGTCCGATATGCTTCGTATGGATCCGAACCTCCTCTTCTTTGAAGCACCTCTTTAAGACCTCCTTTTAAGGCACTACAATTGGTCTTTGAATAAGACCAGGACCTCTAGGATGTTTCTAGAGAAGTGGAGAAGAGAATTTTTCAGGGGTTGGCTGAGCATGAAGGCTCAAATTGGTGTGAGGAAGAGAGGGAGGAGGTGCCCTTTTATAAGGGAGGGGAGGGTAACCTTTGGAAATCTTAAAAATATTAATTTACAATAAATCTAAACCCACGTAAAAACCTCCAAAAATGAATCATATTCGAATATTAGATGAGACTGCATCGTAATATCATCAACCAATAAAATTTATACATGCTAGGAAATTATTTTAAACATTATCAACTTGATTTATCCTTACTTAATCAATTTAATTTCATTTGTGGTAATAACATTCTAAATTTTAAATTATAACAAATAATTACTTATTTGTTGGGAATTGTCTATAATTGGTTACTTTATAACATTTCAGATCATATAAATTTAAATTTATAATTTATATATATTTTTGTGATTTTTAATCTATTTTATAATATGTTGTTTTTATAAAATAACAATAGTGTCAATTTTGAGACTATTCATTTATTTGAATTTAAAAAAAATATATACAGAATATATGTTCAAACTAAAGGCTTTAATTGATTCAGAAAAGGTCATATGTGTCTTGAAAATTAGTGGAGAACATTAAATAGTTCATATAATATTTATTTTATTATTTTTAAAACCATTTATTTGGTTTTTCTCTTAATAAAATAATTACTACAACATTTGTGTATAATTATTTAATATACCTATTTGATGCATAAAAATTTAAAATAAAATCCTATGATAAAGATAAATCTATTACCTTTCACAATAATACTTCTAATCGAATTTATCATTCTAAAATCACAATATTTAAATGGTTATATTTATTAAATTATGAAGGTGACAACTTTGTCATCATTTAAAATAAAATAATATAAGTGTCATAATCACTTTTATAAGACTCCAAACGGTTATATATTAGGTAATTGGATGGTTAAGGTGTATATATATACTACCAATAATTTTTTGTCAGGTTTGTGGGACTTTTAATGGGTATTATTATTTCAATAAAAACTATAGTACTGATTTTTCACTTAATAAATAATTTCTGCATCATTAATGTATCACCATTAATGACAATTATTTAATCCCTAAAAATTCTAAATAAATTATCATGATGTAGATAATTTTATTACATTTATTGAGACTATTAATGTTAGAAGTTTTATGATGTTTATAACTAAATTAAAATTATTATACTTATAAGATTCAAGAGAGTGACATGTTGTCACTTTCTTTGGTTTTAATGATAATTAAATTATTTTCATGGTCAAAAGTCCATAAAATGAATCTAATCCGACCTTTAGGTTATATGGTTATAATTTTATCCATCCAATAGAATTTTTTCATGTGTTAGGGTAATTTTATAATATTATATTTACCCTTAATTACCCGATTTACGTTTAACTATGGTAAATAAAATTTACCGTAGTTACTATTCATAATTCCTAAAAATAAAAATTAGCCTATTAACATAATTTGGACCCAATGATTCCAAATATTGAATCCATTTTTTTAAATTCAATACACAGAAGTTATAGAAATTAAATTAAAATTAATCCCGTTGTCGAATGAAAATGGGTTTTTGATTAAAACATTACAAAAGATTGAATTGATTTAACCTACGAATTCAATGTAAAATCAATGATAATGACATAAATTATATTAAATGTTTAAAATATATTATATTTTTACTTTAAAACCATTCAATATTATAATTTAACCACATAAGTTATTACGATGAAAAAAGTTGTTTTTAATTAAAATATAGCGTGTTTTTACTATTCATTAAAATATAAAAGTTATCAGAAAAATATCAAAACTTTATCCAATGTAAATTTTCATATCCTGATTCAAAAGATGAATTTTATTTTGTCAAATTGAACTTATAAACATGTCAAAAACTAGATTTAAAGTGGGTGCGCCATCAAAAGGCGGCAAAACTGCATTTTTTTTTAAAAATACTTATTTTACACGAAAAATTTATTTTGTTCTTATACCATGTTCTAGAAAATGTGTAAGATGAATAATAATGTTATAAAATTCAAAATTTTGTTAATACTATTCATAATGGCTAGTTCATAATAATTTTATAATAATATACCGTTGTTTAGTAAAACCCGATATTGCGTACAACACACTCTTTCGAGGAAGGTCGCGATTGCGTGTAATGAAAGACAAGTTAGGGTTGCGTGTTGTGCAAGACTCTTTTCTTGTTTCATATAACTGAATCCAACCATATTTAATTTATACATTGAATATATATATATATATATATATATATATATACACACTCAATGTTGCGTAGAATGACTATTATCAAACAAACTTGAAATTGCGTGTAACACAACCTAAGAATAGTGTTGCGTATACTGCAAGCTAATACAATGTTTCGTATAGTACAAGATAATATTTTTGTAGCATAAAACACATGACATCAAATAAATTAAAAAGAATACTTATCATATAATATCGGTTTGTTACATTCTACCCCCCTTAAAATGAATTTTTCCCTCGAAATTCATCGGGGTTATGCATGGTTTTCTACTTGAATGTTTCTTTAATTAAAACCCACATCGTAAAATGAAATACCAAAACTTAACATTCAAAACTAATGTATGCAACGTAATAGTTACCCAAATTAACTCATCACTGGGTTCCCATGTAGGAGAACATAGGTGAAAATATGGATATGGAAGAGAAATCTAACCATCATGTTCTAATGGTGAGTGGTAGAGATCATGGCTGTGAAAAATCCAACAATCACAAAGACATAAATTTGTGATGATCTAGGGTACCATATTATTCATCATATATAAGGGCACTAGGACAACATTTTTGGTTTTCAAGATCATTTCCCAAAAGTTGAAGAATATGAATTAGAATAAATATTTACTTTATTTTGGTACAATCTCCCTGTTGTTCGTGCTTTGAACAATTTCCACTTCATCTCTTAAAGAAATGAATTTGAATTTGTTATTCGTGAAGTGTTAACAGGTCATGTGATAGAATGATGGGTCATTCCATCTGTTTCAAACAAAAGGTTAGCAAAATTTATCAAATATACATAAGTCCATCTATGGTGAGATTAATCGTATAAGATTCCAAAAATGAACTTATACTTCATATATCGTACCGCGTAATAAAATAAAACGAGTTTCTACTAACCAGGGACTTCCTGTAGGCTAGTGGTAGGTGATAAAGGACAATCGTACTTCGGTTGTGGGTTCGATTCCCACAGCCTTGTCCGACGCGACGGGATTTCGCATGTCCTGTAGGTTGTCCTTTTTCTAAAACTACATTACTATAACATACCATCAATAATATCGAACTAACTTATGTCGAACATAATCCATTCCAATCTTTAGGATTATATAAAATACTTCGGTCCATGCTCATAGTATAATGAAAGTTATTACCTAAAATGTCACATAACAATCACGGGAATTCCATCATTTATCCCACATATATCATAAGATATATGTTGTTGGTCAAATTACAAACATGTGAATACCTTAATCATGTATTCTCTTGAAGAATTAATACCCATTGAACCTTAGTGAAAACATGAATGTTGTTAAAAGTTAACACCTTCCACATACTAAAATCCTCCAAATTCTTTATACTCAAACCATGATATTACTTAGTCCTTATATCAATCATGAGCTCATGAATACAATCAAACATCCCATTATCTTCTTATCCCTTCATTATGCGTATATCATCTGCTTACCAAAAAATATCTCAATCACTTTACATGGTTACCGATACCATAAAATTATTGAAAACCACAATAGACCAATACATAAATATTCCAATATTCCATGATACTATATACAACATTATTTTGGAATCCCATTACATAAACACTTAATCATTCCACCACATCGTTTCCATATTCAACATCGCCAGTAGTGATCACATGTGACTTCCCTTTGTCCTTTGCCTTAAGTGGTTTCTCATGTCAATCTCCATGAACCATTGGATTAGGGCATCAATTAGCATAATTCCCCATTTCATTGCACTTGAAGCATTGAAGTGTTGTTGGTGCGTTCTCTGCAATCTTTTCTTTATTCACACCATAAGCAACCCTTTTTCCATTACTTCAACACTCAACTACTCGATGACATTATTTTACACAGTTAAAAAAATTTTCTAGTACCTTTAAGACAATCTCCACCATGATTCTTTCCATACTTTGAGCACAAGGAAACATTCATCTTCTTTTCACCATTATTCTCAGATTTCTCCTTGAACTCCATCTTTCGTTTCTTGTTAAAACCATGAGATGGATATGTAACACCAACATCCATTTCTACCTTAGTAGCACAATACACAATTTCTTAATAGCTACTGAAGTCTCTTATAGCTAATGCCCTTCGAAGATTCGGTTTTAAGCCACTGATGAATCAGTCAACTTTACTTTCAGGTTGGATGATAAAGCTAGATGCATACCTTGCAAGTCTTGTAAAATTCACTTCATATATACCAACAGATTCATCATCCTTCAGCTTAATCTCAAGAAACTCCTTTTCCATCTTTGTTCGAATTATACGAGAGAAGTACTTATTGAAAAATAAGTTCTTGAACTCATCCCATTCCATGGACTCAATTTCATCTCTTGGCCTCATATTATTGATAAGATTCCACCATTGATCAGCTTCACTGTCCAAATGATATACTGCTAAGATGACTTAATCATGTTCAGAATATTGAAGAACCGAAAATATCTTTTTAGTAGTACTGATCCATTGTTCAGCCACTAAGGGATCAGAAGACCCGCTGAATGACGGTGGACGCTGTCTCAGGAAGGATTCAACAGAATGTTGCTCCTTTCTCTGCTCATTTTGAAATCAATATTGATTCATAGCTTTTGTAAGTATAAAAATAAGATTGTGCACTCCATCTCCCATGACATTGGTTTGGGAAGGAGGACAGTCATTGCATTGTCCATTACATTGATCAACACTTCTCTTTCGGGTTCCAAGCATCGTTTAAAACCCAAAAAGAATAGTGTGAGCGGAAAAAATCATGCTAGGGAAAACAACATAATAAAGGGGGATTACCTTCAATATCTAACATCTTAGGTTTAATTATAAGATCATTACCGTAATTCTAGGACTATAACCTATACTTATACTTAACCTTAGGGACATCCCTAGACATACCTTAGAAATATCTCTAGGGATCTCACTAAATTTTTCGCGTCCTAGTTTTCAAAGATTGACTAAACCTTTCCTCTGATACCAACTATAGAGACCCGTAGCTTTACGTACATAGATATTACATTACTTTTGTAGAATAATTAATACATAATAAATACAGACACACAAGGACCGTAACAGTTTAGTGTCTTTGGAAACTTAGAATATATACTTCTAATCATGTTGAATGATCTTCAACATCTCCCATAACGATTCTACCCTTTTTGTTTCCTTACCTAAAACCTTTCTTTTAATCTTGGGTGAAAAGAAACATAAAAAGGGTAAGCTCAAATGCTCAGTAAGGGTAAGCATGGAGAAAATAAAACAAACCATATACATTTGAACTTAAAAACATGAACATAATATTTAAACATCAAAATCTTGAGCAATGACATAAAACATGGCAGTATGTAAGGCATAAATCATAATGGATCATGAATCATGATAAAATAGCATAGAAATAAAGCATTTAATTGTGGAATCCATTAAGAACATGTAATGATTTCCATAGTATCCAAGGCATTACTGCCATAACCATATTAGTGGACAAGGTCCCTTTATGAATCGAGTTTACTCCTCGTTTCAGTCCTGTAACACTGAACTGTATTAACT
Organism: Viscum album; assembly: GCA_963277665.1. Lineage (NCBI taxonomy): Eukaryota > Viridiplantae > Streptophyta > Magnoliopsida > Santalales > Viscaceae > Viscum > Viscum album. The sequence continues at coordinate 1,360,308,447 of OY728148.1, forward strand.
TACCGTTCCAGCCATGTCTATCTCATGAGATATAATTCTTTACCCTATGCATTAGAGGGAGATATAGGTCCCACCCATATCATAATGAAATCATTCTTAAATGTTCCACAAAATATACTTAAAACATTCATCATAACCCAAAGAATAAAATGGGTTTCATAAACATTATATCATCATCAGATAATCCATATAAATCAAATGGATATTTCATCATAAGAAATGTGAAAGCATGTAAATCATAGAGACATTATACTTGAAACATACACATATGAAATGATTTCATCATAGATGGAAAATGTTTTTGATAAATCACTTTAAATTAATTTTTGAGGAAAATATCCTTTCTTCTTCAAAATCATTTTCTTTTCAAAAAAATTCATTCAAATTTAAAAGGAAAGGATTTTGTTGAAAATAATCATAAAATCTTGTAGAGGAAGCTTCATGAAAATGAGGCGTTATGAAACCGTAAAAATCCGTTCACGTCGTATAAGTAAAAAAATAACAATTTCCGTGTACTTTTGTTGGAAAAGTCAAAAAGTACCTCGTATGGTAAACAAAAGAAATATTCCTTCCATAAGATGTGGAAAAAGTAAGAAAAGGGTAAAACTGTCTTAAACATACATGGAAGTAAAGTAAACATTTTATGAAAACATTTTGAGAGCATATGGACATGGATAATAAGCATAACCCCTATTAAATACTTACTAGTATACAATATCAGATAAGAATGAGATTGGAATAATTATCCCCTACCTTAGGTCCGATATGTTTCGTATGGATCCGAACCTCCTCTTCTTTGAAGCGCCTCTTTGAGAACTCCTCTTAGGGCACTAAAATTGGTCTTTGAAGAATAACAAGACATCTAGGATGTTTCTAGGGAAGTGGAGAAGAGAATTTGGCAGGGGTTGTCCGAGAATGAAGAATCAAATTGGTGTGAGGAAGAGAGGGAGGAGGTTCCCTTTTATAAGGGAGGGGAGGGGCACCTTTGGAAATCTTAAAAATATTAATTTATAATAAATCTAAACCCACTTAAAAACCTCCAAAAATGACTCATATTCAAATATTAGATGATATAGGGTTGTAATATCATCAAAAAATAAAATTTAGACATGTTAGGAAATTATTTTAAACACTATCAACTTGATTTATTCTTACTTAATCAATTTAATTTTATTTGTGGTAATAACATTCTAAATTTTAAATTATAACAAATAATTCCTTATTTGTTGTGAAATGTCTATAATTGGATACATTATAAAATTCTAGACCAGATAAATTTAAATTTATAATTTTTTATATATTTTTGTTATTTTTAAAAAATTTTATAATATGTTATTTTTATAAAATAACAATAGTGTCAATTTTGACACTTGTCATTTATTTGAATTTAAATAAAATATATACAGAAGCTATTTTCGAACTAAAATCTTTAATAGATTCCGAAAAGGTCATATGTGTCTAGAAAATTAGTGGATAACATTAAATAGTTCATATAATATTTATTTTATTATTTTTAAAACCATTTATTTGGTTTTTCTCTTAATAAAATAATTACTACAACATTTCTGTATTATTATTTAATATACTCATTTTTTGCATAAAAATTAAAAATAAAATCCTATGATGAAGATAAATCTATTAAATTTCACAATAATAATTTTACTGGAATTTATCATCTTAAAATCACAATATTTAAATTGTTATATTTATTAAATTATGAAGGTGACAACTTTGGCATCATTTAAAATAAAACAATATAAGTGTCATAATAAATTTTATAAGACTCCAAATGGTTATATATTAGGTAATTGGATTATTAAGGTGTAGATATAGACTAACAATAAGTTTTGGTCAGATTTTTGGGCCTTTTAATGGGAATTATTATTTGAATAGAAACTATATTTCTGATTTTTCACTTAATAAATAATTTCTGCATCATTAATGTATCACCACTAATGAAAATTATTTAATCCCTAAAAATTATAAATAAATTATCATGATTTAGATAATGTTATTAGCTTTATGGATACTATTCATGTTCGAAGTTATATGATGTTTATTACTAATTTAAAATTATTATACTTATAATATTTAAGAGAGTGACATGTTGTCACTTTCTTTGGTTTTAATAATAATTAAATTATTTTCATGGTCAAAAGTCCATAAAATGAATCTAATCAGACCCTTAGGTGATATGGGTATACTTTTAGCCATCCAATAGAATTTTTTCATATGTTAGGGTAATTTTATTATATTGTAATTACCCTTAATTACTCGATTTACCTTTAACTATGGTAAATAAAATTTACCGTAGTTACTATTCATATTTCCCAAAAATAAAAAGTAGCCTATTAACATAATTTGGACCCACTGATTCCAAATATGGAATCCATTTTTTAAAATTCAATACACAGAAGTTGCATAAATTAAATTAAAATTAAACCCGTTGTTGAATGAAAACAGGTTTTTGATTAAAACATTGCAAAAGATTGAATTGATTTAACCTACGAATTCAATGTAAAATCAATGCTAATGACATAAATTATATTAAATTGTAAAAATATATTCTATTTATACTTTAAAACCATTAAATATTATAATTTAACAATATATGTTATTATGATGAAAAAATTTGTTTTTAATTAAAATATAGCGTGTTTTTACTATTCATTAAAATATAAAAGTTATCAAAAAAATATCAAAACTTTGTCCAATATAAATTTTTATATCCTGATTCAAAAGAAGAATTTTATTTTGTAAAATTGAACTTATAAACATGTAAAAAACTAGATTTAAAGTGGGTGCGCCATCAAAAGGCCGCAAAACTGCATTTTTTTGAAAAATAATTATTTTACACGAAAAATTTATTTAGTTCTTATACCATGTTCTAGAAAATGTGTAAGATGAATAATAATGTTATAAAATTCAAAATTTAGTTAATACTATTCATAATTTCTAGTTCATAATAATATTATAATAATATACCGTTGTTTAGTAAAACCCGGTATTGCGTAAAACACACGCTTTCGAGGAAGGTCGCGATTGCATGTAATGAAAGCCAAGTTAGGGTTGCGTGTTGTGCAAGACTACTTTGTTGTTTCATATAAGATAATATAACCATATTTCATTTATACAATGAATATATATATATACACAATCAATCATGCGTAGAATGAATATTATCAAACGAACTTGAAATTGCGTGTAACACAATCTAAGAATAGTGTTGTGTATACTGCAAGCTAATACAGTGTTGCGTATAGCAGAAGATAATCTTGTTGTAGCGTAAAACACATGATGTCAAATAAATTAAAAATAATACTTATCATAAAATATCGGGTTGTTAGAATAAATATGGATTTAATGGATATATATATATATATAAATTATTTTTCATATAAACATTTTAAAGATAAAATATTTTTTACCTTCTTACCCTCCCAAACACTAGAATATGTAATCATCAGTTATGTGCACATGTGGACTACTACCTCAAGGAATCGACACAAATATGTTTTCCTAACCACCATAAATGGATGTTAATATAATGGATTTAATGAATCAATATGAAACTTATAATATAATTATTATTCTAAAAAGGAAAACCTTTTTATTATAATTATATTTTCATCTAATGGTAAAATGAAAATTCCACTCGTGCATACATGTAGATTACCGCCTCCATGAATAACTTTTCTCATTATTCCTTAATGAATTATATGAATGTTTTTTAAAAGTATATTTAATGTAAAATAATGATAATTATAAAAATTTAGGATTTATTAGATTATATTACCATGTCCCCTTAGACTTTGGTTAACCAGCCTAAGAAATTTTAAATGTTAATGACCACACAACCTTAGAACATCCAATGTAAACTTAAATAATTTAAAAACTAAATTGAACATGGTAATAAATAAAATAGAAGGAATAGTAATAACATAAGTAACATGAATAAGGGTCATAATTATGTAAATAATTAATATAATATTATCCGTGATTATTTATAGAACAAATGACGTATGGTAAGACTTAACAAAAGAGATTTTTTTTAAAACCATATATTATTATTTTCCTATAATCTTTTTCCTTCCATATAAATGTTCTTAAAATATTTCAATAATGTTGAAATTATTAACTGGAATATATTCAATTGTAATTTTAAAATACTTTTTAATTTTATTATTTAGTTATTAACATGAATCTATTTAATGTTTTACATAACGGTCAATTTTGAAGCTTTTGATAATAGTGAAGAAGAATGTTTATAATGCATACCATATGAAAAACTTTTCCTTCAATCATAGACATTGTTATTTATAAAATTTCATCTATAATTTTTTATGATATTTCAAATAATATTTTATTCCCATTCTAGTGGTGATTTTTTATTTTTAAGAGTTCTCAAATAAAAAGGATACATCTCCTTATTAAATTGTGAAAATGGGTAGTTATTTTTCTTAATGGTTAAAATAAATTTTTAGGGTTTTGTGACAAAAATTGTAAGATTGTTAATATTTTATTCATGATACAATAATTTGGTATTAGAGATAATGACTAGTGAGCTTGAGTTATATCTCTCTAATGTATTGGGTAATGATTTAGTATTCCAAAAAAAATGTTGGAGATAAACATTTATGTTACTCCCACTGACAGGATTTTATATAAGAGTTTATAACTAGTCTAAATATGATGTCTCAAGATGCATCATGGGTTTTATATGATTTATATTTGTTTCAAATTCATTGTTTTTATAAAATTTTTATTTTTACATTTTATAATTATTTATTTTATATTCTCATCGTTTATTTTGAAAAATTTAAACATTTTATAGGTTTCTTGGGTTTTCACTTGACTAAAAATATATTTTTTTAAATTTTTAAACCTCTTACAGATTTTTTTTCTCATCCCACATTCTCAAATTTTTCATAGGATCTAGGGTTCTGTTTGAATAATTTCATGTCCATTATTTTCTATCTGGTGACTCATCTTAAAAGGAGGAAATGTGTCTTTAGTGTGAAAATAGTGTAAATCCAATAACACATTTTATATAATAAATGTACATTGTATAGAAAATTACACATTTTCATATAGTGTATTTCATAATTAAATAAATATTTGACATTAAATATTATTAGAATGTAATAGTGTGAAATAATTTTTATGAAACATATTATTATAGCCAATTTAAGATAAAAGATGTCATACATAGAGTTTTGTTTCTTCATGAACAAATATGATTATTTTATACATAAGATTTTTTTGGCGGATTTGTAGTATTTTTGATATTAAATTCAGTTTAAATACTCCTTATTGGAAACTATATGTTGAATTTACAATATATATATATATATGATTGGTAAAATAATTCTCTATAAAAGGAACGGGTCAAAAATCCAATATATTACTTATCAAGATATATATAGATATAGATCAACAAAGATTCTTGGTCTGAAATAAAACATATATAATGGTAATGAAATAAAAAAGTTTACCATTGATAATTCTAATATTTTTTTTTACTATTATTTAAAAACACGAATCTCCAGAAGATTTAGTGTCCTTATAAACAAATAGAATGGAGGAATAAGATTCATTTTCCATTCTACATAGGATATATTATTCATTCCATTTTATATTGTAAATATGATTTCAATTATTATTTGAGCATAACAACTATATACCAATACAATCCTAGTAAGAGTCACTTTATTGATATAAAGAATATCCTTAAGTAATTAATTTGAATTAAAGATATGTTCTTCGTCTTTATAGGTGGGGACGAGATCATTGTAAAGGGTTATAATAATTCTACAATATAATCTAAAAATAATTATATAATATATTAACGTAGTCTTGTGTTTATCCTAAATGGTAGAACCTTAAAAAAAACAATTAGAATAAAAAAAAAAGTGGGTAATGTTGAATATTTTGGTATTAGATAAATGATATATTTTATGTAATCGATATAAAAAAATTATGGTTTTATAATAAATGAAATTATCTTTTATCAACTATTCATGTATACAATATTTTTATTACATGAATAGTGTCACGCTAATATGATAACCCTACTTTTTATTACACACTTAAACATAATTTATTACATAAAACCTTCCCTTGATACAACATATAAGATTGAGAATTCAAGTGTCTTTGGGGATTTGAAACATTACATAACAACTTAAAATGTGAAACACATAATCTTTATTGAAAATATTCTTTACCTGACCACTAAATTCCCTCATACATAGCATTGTGTGGGATAACCTGAGGACATTAATGAGAAAAGGGCGAGCTATAAATAACAATAAGTGAGTAAAGATGGCATAACATGAATAATACAATACATGTTAGGTAGTAGGCATATCAAAAGAGCATTAAAGAGACATGAACATAAAGGCCAGAAATTGCATGATTATCATACCATGGAAATGTGGCAACAACACTTAACGTGGTATTAGTATGAGACAAGGCTCATTGCACATGGGGAATGAATAAAAACTCATTGAACTTTAATTATCATGATTAAATCCTCATTCTACTTGACATATCATGACACTAATATTTACCCAATGCATTGGATCCTAATCAGGGCACACCCTTCTTAAACATTTCATTTCATGCATAAGTGTTCCACACAAATCATATAACATGGAATCATTAAAGATCATCATTTATTCCACGATATTGGAATATTGAATTCATACATGAAACTATATTATCAATAAGTGAACGTGCATAAAGGTTAATACCCTAGATAGAGAAATAGGCATGGTATTCACGACATAATGGCTTTGGCTTTGGTAAATCGCAGTGCAATTTCATCAGCATAACGACGTGACATAAGAATTCATAAAAATGGTTGATGGGAGATAAAGTGATGTCTCATTATATGAAAATTAAATGAACAGTAATGGGGTCATATAGATACATATCTCATCATAAATAATGAAATTTTAGATTCATTATACAAATGAATTGCATGAATGAAAATGAGGATAAATAAATTACTTACGGAATTTTGGAATGGTAATGGGTGTACATTGGGTGGTATTAATGATAGAGAAAGGGGTTTATCATAAATAAAATATAAATAGGGTTTTATGGGAGAGTTTTGAAATCATAACCCAACATTTATAAATGAAAATAAAAGGTTATTACAATATAAAGAAACTTGGATAAATATAATAAAGGAATCCATTAAGGAATATCAGCATGGTAACAGGTGCACATGGGAGGCATTAATGAGGGAGAAATAGGTATATCATCATTTAAAACATAGGTAGGGGATTATAAAGTAGGTTTGAAGTCATACCCCATTATTTTAAATTGAAATTAAAAGGGTATTATAACATAAAGAAACGTGGATAAAAATAAGAATGGTAGGAATCCCTTATATGGAAGTGTGACCCCAAAGGCTTTGGAGGGGATTGAGAGAGGCTTAATGGATGATTGGTGTAACGTCCTAGTTCTGGAATCCATCCAGAGCCACCCCATACCCGGTTGGTCACATGGCCTCAAGCGCATTTCCCAAAATGCCAGAGACTTCCGACTAGCAGCGAGGGCCTTAGGTGTGATAGTGGGGAAACTGTGCCCTCATTAATAGAGTGTACAACAAAAGATAAACAAAAGAAATAGCGGAAGTAGTAATCATCCATACAAGAGTAAAAATTGGAAGACTAAAAGTGTAAACAAATGGAGAAAATAGATAAATAATTCATGATACATAAGTCTTGGGAAGTAGCCAAACAAGTCACAATGCTGGAATACAATAGTGCTAAACCAATGTTCAAATTAAAGAAAATAAACTCCTCATCATCGAAAGCCCTATCTTGGTCCCATGCTATCCAGATCCATGGAAAGTCAAGTACCTGATGTAGAAGGGTGCTTCCCCTTGTCTCTACCTGCAAAAATATAATATGTTTGGGCCCAAAAGCCTGGCCCAAACAGGGTGTGAGACTAAATCCTAGTAGGCAACAACCACGAGATTTGTGCCTATGAGTCAGCGAATATATGGTATGTAAAAGTACAGAAAAACAACAACCATAAAAGTAATCAATAGTAAACAATCCACAATTTCAAGCATTTAAGTCACAACAAATAAGCTACTGAACAAGAAAGTAGAAACAACAGGTAACCCTCTGGGTATTTCTCATAGCCTAACCCCTATGGTTCAACCAACAAGTACTAGCAGCCCTCTGGGGGGAACACTCAGTCTCACCCCTCTAGTTTAGAAAAAGTATATACTCTCTAGGGAAGCACTCACCGTTAATTCCTCCAATACTCTCGTATCGTACTAAAGGTGCTATGGGGAAGCACTCAATGTATATTCCCCTTGTGGCCCACGTAGAGGAATTAAAGACACTCTAAGGAAGCACTCCATGTCAATTCGCCTTATGGTCCCACATTGTAAAATTTTAAGGACACTCTGGGGAAGCCCTTACATCTATCCTCCCTATGGTATGCTACACTAGGTTCTCACGGCCCTGTGTAAGTCAAACACATATAACACGCGTATCACCCCAAGTAAACCTCAAGGACTACTTGTATAGAACTCTAAGGCATATCAACATAATAGAACAATATTCACACTTTCCTACAAACTAGGAATGAAAACTAGCAATAGTCTAATAGGCCAAACTATACCAAACAATCATAAACAGACAAAACATGCATGGAAAAAACATCCAAGGCACAAAAAATTTCTCTATTTACAAAAAATAACATCTACTCAGGTATACAAAAAAATCAGTCAATCAATAGTGTTAAATGGTAAACACACAATACCATGTTCAAGGGTATTGGTGGAATCCGCACAAAATATTCAATGACATTCAACGAAAAGGCACAAACCACCTACCTCAGGGTTAGGAGATCAATATACTTGAACCACAATGCATGAATCTCCTTAAAACATCATAGATCTATGAAAACGTATTAAACGTTGAACCCGAGATAACATGAAAATGATGAGGAATAGGAAAATGATGCTCTGGGAGAAGGAAGAACTCACAGGTGTGATTCCAACGCAATCACCAGTGTTCGAATAAGTGGATGGATAGAGGCTCGGGGGCTCATTGATGATCTGCGGCTGCTCAATGCTCTGTGATGAACGAGACCTAAAAGAAGTGTGTTATGTCCATCTGATGTGACCCCAATGTCTTTAATGAAATAAAAGAAAATAAATGGTTTGTACTTTTGAAGTAAATGATGTGTACTTCATATTTCCATACTCTGCTTTAAGTTACCTCCGAACACCCCCACATAGCCGTGTTAGTGGCCACTACAAGCCAGAACCCGGCTACCTGTGGCAAACAAGTACACGACATGTACTCAAAACATACACGACATGTACTTTGAAAATTTCCAGAATTTCCTCTTTTCCCCAGAAATGACAAGAAAAGGAAAAACATACCAGAAAAGAAGATCCAAGTTCTTACAAACTTTCCCCCTTAATGAAATTTGTCCACAAATTTCCCAAGCACGACATAGAAGATGAAACCCCGAACAACTCCGGCCATTGTGATCATACGTCGGCCTCCCTATCCTAAGTCTTGTCTTGCACCCGTCCATGTTTCTATATCAATCGTACCAGGAGAACCAACTGGTCACAGAGAACCTTCGTAATGCGATAAAAAATCCTGATATGATACTCCTCGAAAGTTGCGTCCACCCCCAACTCGACTTCCTCAGGTTGGAAAGCATGAGACGAGTCTGAAAAGTAATGAAGGAGCTGAGAAATATGGTAGACGTCGTTCATATCCCAGTAACATTGAGGTAACTGCAATCAATAGGCAACAGTCCCCACTCTCTCCAACACCTCAAACGGCTCGACGTACCTTGGTGAAAGAATACCCTACCTCTTGATCCTTCTATGCCTCAACCTTAGTGTGACACGTAGGAAAACCTGATCCCCAACCTCAAACTCTAGAGGTCGCCTCCATTGATCAGTTTATGAATTCTGTCGAGACTGTACAATATCCATCCTCTACCGAATCAACTCGATCTGCTCTGTCGTCTCCTAAATAAGACAAGGTCCCAGAAAGGCCGCATCTCCTGCCTCCAGCCAACATAAGGGTGATCGGCGTAGCCTACCTTACAAAGCCTCATAAGGTACCATATGAATTGTTTCACGAAAAATATTATAGTAGGATAACTCTACTAAGGGTATATGCTTCTTCAAAGAACCTCCAATGTTCAGAATGTATGCTCGGAGCATGTCCTCAAGCACCTGAATCATACACTCAGACTGGCCATCAGGCTGGGGGTGGTATGCTGTAATCAAAAGTAACAGTGTACAGAAAGTCTCTCGAAGCCTTTGCGAGACACGATAAGTAAAACACGCATCCCTATATGAAACAATGGAGTGTGGAAATCCATGCATATGTATAATTTCATAGATATATAGTCGTCCCAGCTCATTAACACTGAAGTTCTCCTTGATCGAAAAGAAGTGAGAAACCTTCGTAATCTAGTCCACGACAACCCATACGACATAATTCCCTCGAGATGACCTCGAAAACCCTGTCATGAATTCCGGCATGACGTCATTCCACTTCACTCAGGAATGAGTAACTATTATAAAAGACCTGTTGGTCACTGATGTTCTGCCTTCACCTGCTAACAAGTAGAACACCTCATGATGAAACCAGCAATATCTTTCTTCATACCTGGCCACCAATTCTGGCGGTTAAGATCACGATACATCTTGGTGACACCAGGATGAACTTCCCAAACAGAGGAAATAAAAATCCCGCATCAGCTCCTCGCATATATCTAATGGAACCCATACGCGTCCCTACAAACACAAGATCTCATCCTTGCCTATGGCCCACTCAGGAATAGGGTCCTCTCTTGACACGGTTTACCGTAGAACTAGGCCTTCAGTGTCTGATAGCTGCACCATTCGTACTCGTTCTAAGAGGGTAGAGGTAATAGCTATAGAAGATAGAAAAGCCTACCCCTATCTATCTTGCACTTCCAAATGCATCTCAGAGAACAGAGCCATAATCTTCCACTCACTTCTGGCCTCCTCAACTGCCTGTATCTGAGTCCTCTTACTCAACGCATCAGCCACAATATTGCCTTTCCCAGGCATATAGGCAAGCTCAAAGTCAAAGGAATGTAGGTACTCGACCCACCTACACTGTCCCAAATTCAAATCACGCTGAGTGAAGATGTACTTGAGACTCTAGTGGTTGGTGAAAACCAAAATGTGCTCTCCCAGAAGATAATGTCTCCAAAAACGTAAGGCATGAACAACAGGTGCCAACTCTAGGTTGTGTGTCAGGTAATTCTGTTCAACTGGCCTCAACTACCGAGACTCGTATGCAATGACTCCATCACCCAGCATAAGCACAGATCCCATACCGATACCTGAAGAATCACAATAAACAATATAGCTCTTGCACGACTCTAGTAAGACTAGTATCAGTGCTGAAGTCAACCTCTATTTCAGCTCATGAAAGGCTAACTCACAAGAATATGACCATAAGAACTTCACACCCTTCTTGGTCAGACCTGTCAGTTGTGCTGCTAAGTGTGAAAAGCCTTTTATGAAACTTCTGTTGTATCCAGCCACCCATAGAAAACTCCACACCTCAAAGACTTTCTTCATCTTCTCCCAGGTAGATATATCTCTCACTTTTGCTAGGTCTATTGGTACTCTTGTCTCTAAAATAACGTGACCCATGATGTGGATCTGGTCAATCCGAAAGTGGCACTTCGAGAGCATAGAATATAACTGATGCTCCCTCGGTGTACTCAAAATGACCTCAAGATGTGTGGCATGGTCATGTATAGTGAGAGAGTACACAAATATATCATCCACGAACACCACTACAAACGAATCCAAGTATGGATAGAACACTCAGTTCATCAATGCCATGAAAAATTTTGGCATGTTCATGAGACCAAAAGGCATAACTAACTACTCATATAGACCATAACTACTCCTGAAGGCTGTAAGAGGTATATCTGATGGTCTAACACCCAACTGATGATAATCGGACCTCAAGTAAATCTTAGAGAATACACGAGCTACTAGAAGGTGATCAAAGAGATCATCAATCCTTGGTAAGGGATATAGGTTCTTGACCATCAACTGGTTCAGCTTCCGATAATTCACACAAAGTCTAATGGTACCGTCTAACTTCTTCACATACTGGATAGGCGAACCCCAATGAGAAGTACTGGGTCAGATGAAACCATTTTCCTGCAACTCCTTCAACTACTTCTTGAGATCCTGTAACTCAGGTGTGGCTATCCTATAAGGAGGAATGAACACCGGTGCCACTCCTATGATGATCTCTATATAAAAGTATACTTCAAGCTCTAGAGGAAAACCTGAAAAGTCCTCTGGAAAGACATCCCTGAAACGATCCACCACTAGAAGAAATTCTAACTGCGAAGTCCACTGTTAATCCAGATATAGACTGGAAATCTGGGCTGTAAATCCCCCTTTCCCATGATGCTCGGGTGCTGCTCTGCTCACCTAGACATCCCACTCACCCCTATGAAGAAAATATCCACCCTCTGGTGATATAAAACTCACCCTGAAGCGATAACATTCGACAACTAACTGAATGGGAACTGACCAGTCTATCTTGAGAATGACATCATAGCCTGTCATCTCTAGAACATAAAGATCCCAAAGGAAGTGACACCCACCAACCTCAAGAGGGAACTCCTTGCACAGATATACACAATATGTTCTTGTCCCCAACGGAGTGTCTAGGGTCAAAAAATCGACATAAGAAATGATACAGAGCCCAAGGCTCTCCACAATAGTGATATATATAAAGCTATGCGTAACACCAATATCGAAAGGAGCATAAGATGAAACTGAGTCTACTAAGATCGTACATCAAAATGTAGAGGGTCTGGGATCCTGCTCATGATGGGTCTACTCTATTGCGAATGTTTGATCTATACCACGACCTTGTGACCCTGCCTGACCACTCTGAGTTGATCCACCCCATTTTAGCTGATAGACCGATGACTGACCCCCACTTCCTCGACCTCCACCTCGGCCCGAATGACCAGAAGAACTCCAGTTCCCAAAGTGGTGAGAAACTAGCAGTGATTCTCCTGTACGAGGAGTCATAGATGAGCCCCTATCACTAGTTTTTGGTGAAGAGGTCTGATAGAAATGCAGAATGTGACCCATCTTGCTTCAAGATCGGCACTCCACCAGGTCTCTCTGGCACTACAGCCTTGTATGCCCATCCGTTCCATACTGGTAGCATATCACCTGGCTACTTGAAGACGTGTCTATCCTCCTCAAATCACCGCATGAAGACTCCCTGTATGGCTTATTATTGTCAGTGGAAAAAGTACTAACTTGAAAAGCAGAACCGCCCTGGCTCTCAACTCTGGAATCTCCCAGATTTCACTTTGCAATCTGCGCCTGGTTGACGATGGAAGCGATGGAAGTCAACCTGAATATATTCACCTGTGAGTGGATCTCCCATCTGAGACCATCCTCAAACATCCTTACCAAGAACAACCCATATCCGCCTTGGAAGGGTGTGAAATGAAGAATCATGGTGAAACAAGAGGAATACTCAATAATAGAAAGAGTACCCTCCTCCAGACTCATGTACTCCCAGGATCAATCAGACCTCAAGGTCTCTGGATATATTTAGTCATAGAAGACGTGATGAAACTCCTCCCATGTCATAACATACTAATGACCTACCTGTGAGATCACATCTCACCAACTCTTGCAGGAGTCTCGTAACATGTAGGTAGAGTGCTTGACTCGCCTTTCTGGAGGCATCTCCAGATGCTCAAAGATAGTCAGCATGGATTCTATCCAAGACTCTATAGCCTGAGGTCCTCCTTCCCCTGAGAAGTTGGGAGTATGCTACTACTAGGAAATCCGCATCAAGTCTTCCATAGATGAGGTAAGAGGTGGTGATCCCTAGAAGGTCTGCATCATCCTAAGAAAGCCTTCCCTAAATTGCACATCAACACCTATAACTGGTATCAATGCTAATGCCAAGGCTAGCACAACAAGAGGATCTATAAGAAGTCCCTGATCAGCCATATCTGGCATTTTATCACTACCCTACAACTGGTGGACAACCATAGGATGTCTCATTGGCATGACTCTACATGGTCAACCACACACATTAGATTTAAGATTATCCAAGCCTGAAAACATGAAGGAAAAGAAATGAACAGAGGATGAAAAGAATTCATGTTTTGCAAAACATGACTACATGCCGTGTACTTTTCCTACATGGCGTGTTCCCTTAAGTCATTCACATGGGAGGGTACTTCCGTTTTAACAGGTTGTGTAACTCCCCAAACACACGGCCTTTTACCCAAACACACGGCGTGTACTTGAATGGTCTTCCGAACCAGAGTCCTGCTACATGGTTAAGCCACATGACTCTCTTAGGACAAGATTACATGGCGTGTTCAAGGTAGAAACCGCTTGTACTCACCAAACGTCATTGGCATGTGTTATTAATGACACAATATATGTACAAAGGTTAAACTACACGACATGTTCCAGACGGACACAACATGTACTAAAAAGTGCCTACCGACCCGTGTTGTTAGCTATACGGTGGACTACATAGCTGATACTACATGAAGTGTTCCAAATAAATATGGCATGTACAAGAAAAGATAACATTGACTCGTGTTGTTTGTGACACGACCGACTACCTAGGTCTGACTACACGGCGTGCTAAACTATTAGATGACATATTCCTAGAAGAAAAATCCTCATCCCGTGTCTCTTCCCACATGGCCTATGACATGGTTAGAGACTACATGGAGTGTACGTAAAGTACACGACATGTACATAAAGTACACGGTGTGTACTGAGGAAAACTGTTTCTTCTCAAACAGAAGAACACATGGAGTGTAGTCAAAACTACATGTCATTTTTTCTAGGTTTTTCCAGATAGTAAGCCTCAGAAACTACTATAGAGCCCAGAAAAACAATGAAGCGCATATTTATGTTTCCAAATTCCGATCCGGGAGGGCCCATACTCCCCGTGGATCAAATTTTGGCATCCTATACAAGTTATAAACAAGAGAATAGTGAAATGATCCACCAAATTCCGGTCCATGAGGGCCCATAATACCTCAAGAACCAAAGTTTTGCATTCATTCAAGAAAAACTCTATACAAACAATACCTTATCAAACAACATGTATTTCTATCAAGGAAACTATAAAAACAACATGCATATTTTACAAATCATCTATAACAATAACATTCAATCTCTAATGCATCCTAGATGGCATGACAAAAATTCATGACATGTGATTTCTATCAAGTGCCTATATGATTCATGAGATTGCATACCCTTATCTCATCAGGTTGCGACAGAAGTAGAACCGCAAAAACAACAATGGTAACAACACAAAACATGTGAATCACCCAATGGTGAAATCAAATCAACTTTAAAATTGAAAACCGGTAAAATTGAAATAAACGAGGTAGTATGGATTTTCCCTGTACACGGGTTAACTAATCCTGGGAAAATATTATTACCATGTACCTATTCCTTCCTATCCATAACTATAGGTTCTAAATAGTAAGTCAAGAGAAAATAAATCCTCTAATACCACTTTGTAACGTCTCAGTTCCGGAAGCCACCCAGAGGAACCCCGTACCCGGTTGGCCACATAGAATCAAGCACATTTCCCTAAATGCCAAAAGTTGCCGACTAGCAGTGAGGGCCTTGGGTGTGTTATTGGGGAAACTATCCCCTCATTGGAAGAGTACACAGTGGAAGATAAACAAATGAAATAGCATAAGTAGTAACCATCCATACATGAGTAATCAACGAAAGACTAAAAGTGTAAACACATGAATCAAATATATAAATGATGCATGATAAAAAAGTATAAGGAAGTATCCAAACAAGACACAATGCCAGAATAAAATAGTGCTAAACCAAAGTGCAAAAGAAACCAGATAAACTGCTCAGCATCGCAAGCCCTAGCTTGGTCCCATGCTCTCCAGTTCCATGGCAAGTCATGTACCAGAAGTAGAAGGGCGCTTTCCCTTGTCTATACCTGCAACGATATAATCTATTTGGGCCCAAAAGCATATCCCAAATAGGGTGTGAGACTTAATCCTAGTAGGAAACCACCATGATATCTTTGCCAAAAAGTCAGTGAATATATGGAAGGTAAAAGTACAAAAAAACAGCAAGCGGGAAAGTACTCAACAGTAAACAATCTATAGTTTGAAGCTTTTAAGTCAAAATAGATAAGAATCTAAACAAGAAATTAGAAACAAAAGGTAACCCTTGGGGTAGTTCTCACAGCCTAACCCCGTTGGTTCAACTAACAAGTACTAATAACCCTCTGGGAGGCATACACAGTCTCACCCCTCTAGTTCAGCTAAAGTATAAACTCTCTGGGGAAGCACTCACCGTCAATTCCCCATATAGTCTCGTATCGTACTAAAGGAACTCTGGGGAAGAACTCAACATCTATTCCCCCTATGGCCCCTATCGAGGAACTACAGAAACTATGAGGAATCACTCAATGTAAATTACCCCTGTGGTCTCACATCGTAAAATTATAAAGACTCTCTGGAGAAGCCCTTACGTCCATCCTCTCTATGGTCTACTACACTAGGTTCTCACGACCATGTGTAAGTCAAACATGTATAGCATGCATATCGCCCCATGTAAACCTCATGAATTACATGGCTAGCATTCTAAGGCATATCAGCATAATAGAATAACAGTCACATTATCCTACAAACTAGGCATGGCAACTAGCAATAGCCTAACATGCAAAACTATACCAAACTGTCATAAACAGGCATAACATGCATGGGAAATACATCCATGGCACATAAAAATGACCCAATTTACAATCAATAACCGTTACTCAGGCATATAAGAAAAGAATTCAAACAATAGGGCTAAACAGTAAACACACAGTACCCTGTTCAAAGGTATTGGTGGAATGCGCACAAAATATTCAATGACTTTCAACAGAAAGGAACAAACCACCTACCTCGGGGTTAAGAGATCAATATACTTGAACCCCAATGCTTTAATCTATTTAAAATTTCGTAGATCTATGAAAATATATAAAATGTTCAACCCATGATAACTTGGAAAAGAGGAGGAATTGGAAAACGATTCTTTGGGAGAAGAAAGAACTCACCGCTGCGATTACAACGCAATCATTGATGTTCAAATTGGATGATGGATAGAGGATTGGGGGCTTGTCAATGATCCCTAGATGCTCGGTGCTCTAGGACAAAAGGTACCTAAAAGAAGTGCATTCTTTCCCTCCGATGCGACCTCAGTGAATTTAATGAAAAAAAAGAAAATACATAGTGTGCACTTTTTAAGTACACGACATGTACTTACTATTTATGTACTCCCCTTTATGCGGCCTCTGAACACCCCCACACGGCCATGTGCATGTCCACTACAAGGACAACACTCGGCTACCTACGGAAAATAAGTACACGGAATGTACTCATAAAGTACACGAGGTGTACTTTGAAAATTTCAAGAATTTCCACTTTTTCCAAAAAATGACTTGAAAAGGAAAAAACATAACTTAAAAAAGTTCCAGGTTGATACAATTGGGGTGACTTAGGAGGATTGTAGATAGAGTTGGGTCGAGTTTTTCCAAGATCAAACGTCTTTGAGTGAATGGTAAGTGGGATCTTGGGTGGGTTTATATAGGAAAAGAGAGGGAATTGTTTATTATTTAGTTTTGGACCCTATACATTAAAGTAATCAAAACCATAAACCATCCCATTTTTTTCCAATGGTTTTGAAAATGGAGAGTGTAAATAATTATTTTATAATTCCAATGGATAAACTTCTTAAAATATTAGGGATCCTCATGTGGAGGTGAGTCACACTCTCAAAGAAATCATTTTAAAAATATAAAATGTTTTATAAGTCTTTGAGGGTCAACTATGTCATTAAAAAATAACTCAAATAAACCTAAAATTAAATTATTTTAAGCATAAAATATATTTTTTCCAAACATAATGTTTATATTATTTTATTACATCAATATTGGGTCATTATGACTTCATAAAACACATTATATATTTAAACGGTATTTAATTTTTACCCAAAAATTCGACTTTCTCAGAAAATTAAGAAAAATTCATTGTTGGATAATTGCAATGTTTTGATTCCAAAAATAATATTCATTTTATCTAAATAATTTCATATATATATGCTACATTTTACTTTTAAAAAATTCCGACAATTATAAAAAATACATGGATTTTGATGAAAATCGCTTTCGAACCTTAATAAAAATTACAATTGTATTCCTCAAAATTATATGAAAATTTATATTTAGTATAAATAAATTTAGTAATAATATATTATTAAAGTATTATTTAATTCAAAAATCCATTAATTCATCAAATTATATATCATAATTGAGTATTAACTAAAAATTATATTTGTGCATTAAAAAATGTTTACAACATAACAATAACAAAATGAATGTATATTCTTTATTACATACAAAAAATTGAACATAATCATAGTGATTATTTCTTGTTACATATACCCTTATAATACCCACATTGGACTGAAGGGTAAGGTGTGTGATGGTGACATACACTTGGTGTGGCTTGGATAACGTTGCTCAGGTGGAAATCTCTATCAACTTCCACTTCTCCCACAAGAAATTTTGTTAGAGTGTAATGTGTTTAAGCTTAGTTTGGGCTTGGTCAAGAGAGAATCCCAATGACCACACCTCCTTTCAATGATCTGATAAATGGGCTTCGTAAGGATCAATTCCATTGGATGATTCCATCACTTCCTTTTTTTGGGTAAATTGGATTTGTTAAAGCCCTATATTTATACTAATAATGTCATCACTGTTCACCGACTATATTAGAAACAGTAACAGTTATTAATGGTATTTTGAAATCCAAAAACACAAAACTAAATAATTTCATATGATATATAACATTTTTACATAATGATAAATTTAATTAGATCAAGAAGAATTTTCATTAACAAAATATTGGATCGTTATAAAATTCCCCCTTTAGAAATTTCACCTTTGAAATTTCCTTTTCCCACACTAAAAATGATGTGGGTAACTCTTCTTCATCACTTCCTCTGATTCCCAGGTTTCTTCTTCAAACATTTGGTTTCACTAAAACAGCTTGACGATGGGCATTATTTTATTTTATAGAACTTTTTCTCAATGATCTAATATCTTTACCGACTTCTCTTCATAGTAGAGTTCATTCTCCAATGGTACCACCTATGTATTGAGTACATGAAATGGGTCAGGTATGTACTTCCCCAAGAGTGATACGTGGAATATTTCTTGTACTTTTTATAGGTTCGGTGGGAGTTCTAGTCGATAGTGCACTACTCTAATATGATCAAGGATATCAAAATGGATGATGTACCTTGGACTATGCTTTCCCTTATTCCAAAATCTCATAACACTCTTCCACAGTGATATGCGGAGCAATACCATGTCTCTGGAATAAAACTATATGTCTCATCAATGATTATTATCATAGCTTTTATATCTACTCTAAGTTTATTTAATGTGCTGCTGGGTGGTCTTAACCTTGTCCAGCATTTCTTTGACCATTTTCGAACCTAGGAGTTTTTTATACCAAAATTTATCCCAATATGTTGGTGTTCTTCACCTCTTCCCATATAGGGCTTCATAAGGAGCCATTTGGATGCTTTAGTGGAAACAATTATTGTATGAGAACTCAACTGGATGAAGATGTTGATACAATCCTCCTTTGAAGTACATTGAGCACGCCTTCAATATGACCTCATGTTTTTGGATAGTCCGCTCAGATTGGACCTCATTTTGAGGCTAATAAGCCTTACTAAGGTTCATCTCGGTATCCAAAGATTGATGAAGATTCTTCTAAAACATAGAGGTGATTCTTGGATCTCCATAGGATAAAATAGATAGTGGTACTCCATGATGCTTTACCACCAACCAGATATATATCCAGGCTAGTTAATCCAATGAGAAATCCTCCTGAATTGCAATAAAGTATGCAGTCTATGTAAGACGATCCATGTCAACCCAAATAGTATTGTTTCATTTGGATGTCTTCGATGGTCTGGTGACAATTTCCATGGTGATGTTCTACCATTTCCATGATGGTATGTGTAATGGTTGCATCATCCCATTTGACTTCTGGCTCTAAGACTTCAATTTCTGACATACCATGCACCTTGATGTATACTATGGGATCTCCTTCTTCAGGGTATCCCACCAATAATGGTCTTGGAGATCTTGATACATCTTAGTGTTTTCATGGTGAATGGAAAAATTTGAACTATATGAATCATCCAAAAGTTCCTTCTTTAACTCCAGATTTGATGAAACACATAGCCTTGACACAAATATCATGATTCATTATTCATTTATATTAAACTCCAAAGATTTACCTTTTTAGTAGTTTCTACTTTCTTCTGAATTTCCAAATCATCCTTTTGAGCATCCTTTTACCTTTTCAAAAGAGACAGGTGAGTAATCATTTTTGAAAGGAATTATGATATATCCTTTTTTATGATTCTGATGTCCATCTTCATCAAATATAAGAATATTGGATCCTTTTCAAATTTCATCCATGATAGAATCACTGGGTACTTTATAGTTATAGCATTTTCCACCTTGTTCTATTTCCCAGGGTGGTAATAGATTGAGCAGTCACAATCTTCTATCATATCCAACCATATTCTGTGGCGCATGTTAAACTCTTTCTGTGTGAATATACTTTAGGATTTATTTGGTTCGTATATAATTAAAACTTCTCCCCAAATTGATAATTCCACCAAATTTTTAAAGCAAAGATCATTTTAGCCAACTCCAGATCATGTGATGGATAGTTTTTCTCATGAACATTCAATTTCCTGGAAGCATAGGCAATTACATTGTCATTTTTCATCAACAAATAGCCAAGGTCCTTCTTTGTCGCATCATTGAATACAACAAAACGTTCTCCACTTGTGGGTAAAGTGAGCACGAACGTAATGATAAGACTCCTTTTCAAATCCTTGATTCTATCTTCGCATTCATCCCTCCAAGAAAACTTTACTCTCTTCCAAGTTATCTTGGTTATAGGGCTAGAAAATTGTGAGAAATTTCTCACAAATCGGCGAGAATATCTAGCAATCCCATGGAAGATACAGATATCTGTTATCGATGTTGGCCTCGATCATCCCTCAATTACATTTCTCATGGAGGGATCCACAAATATCCCATTTCTTGTCATGATATGTACCATGAATGAGACCTCCTTAAACCAGAACTCACACTTTCTTTACTTTTCATAGAGCTTCTCCTTTTGTAAGGTCTCTAGTATAGTTCTTAGATGCTCCTCATGATCCTCCTTGGATTTGGAGTATATTTGAAAATCATCTATAAAGACTACCAAAAAAATTTCAAGGTAACCTCTAAATACTCTATTCATAAATTCCATGAAGATTACTAGAGAATTAGTGAGTCTGAAATGATTTACCATGAATTCACAGTGCCTTTACCTTTTACAAAAAGCAATCTTGCGGATATCCTCCTTCTCCACACTTAATTGGTAATATCCCAACCACAAATCTACCATGGAGATGTATTGTGCTTCACATAGTTGATCGAACAAGTCATCAATTCAGGGTAGAGGATAATAGTTCTTTATCATGATTTTTTTGATCTCCCGATAATCAATGAATATGTGCATTGACCCATCCTTCTCCTTGACTAAGAGGGATGGTGCACCCCATGGGGAAGCACTTGGGATTATAAAACCTTTATCCAGATTCTCATGTAGTTGTTTATTAAACTCCTGAAGCTCCAAAACAACCATTCTATATGGAGTCTTGGATATTGGCAATTCCCCAGGTATAAGGTCAATTGATAATTCAACATCTCTTTATGGAGGAAGACCATGAAATTTCTGGAGAAACAATTTAGTGAATTTCCTCACAATATGCATGTCTTCAACAATGGTTTCTTACTTAGAATCAATCATCTATGCCAGATATACAAGCTAATAGGGTAGTATTATCCATAATTGGGATGATGGTGCTAAGGAAGATTCATCCTCCTCTTTGCACTTGTAGAGAATTGGTGGTTTATTCTCCATATGGAGGTTGATTTACCACTCATGGAAATTTGTGTTGGCTCTATATTAGGAAATCCAATCCATGCCGAGAATTGAATGAAATTATTCCAGAGGGAGTACGATGAGGTTTTCCAGAATGTTAAGTCCACAAATTGTGAATGGGGAGGAGTTATATTAATGGGATGCAATGATCACCCTGTTTGTCCTTATCACCTACATCTTTACTTCCATGATTTGTGGTGGTGTTGAGATTGTTCTACTAAACATTTAGGATATAAAAGAATACGTAGAACTATGGTTGATAACACTTCCTTCATATTTTTGATTCTAGTTCTACTGTACACAATATATTCTTTGGGATGATTACTATTAAAATATTAAAAACCTAAATGGTAATCCAATGAACAAAAGATAAAACATATAAATTACATTTATTTTCTTACCTTATGAATCTATAGGCTTCAATCTATGTTATCCATGATCAACTTCCCAACATATATTTTTAGGTTCATTTTATAATTCCCTTAACAATGGTTTATACTAAGCTTATGAACTTACCAAAGAATATCCCCCCAAGAGTGTCATAACCAAGAGTGCAGCATGACCCATTGTTGTGTACTAGGATACGACGGGTCAAGCCCGAAACTCATTGTTGGACTTTTCACTAATAGGTACATCTTTTCTATAGCCGCCTCTACTTGCTCATATCCAGACATGGATTCATTTTCGTCATAAAACACTTACTCAATACTCCCCAAAACATAGGGATTTTTTAATTATTCTTAGTCTTATCCCTAAGGCTTCACTAGGTTTTTCTAATCCTAATCCCAAAAATAACTAAACCTATCATTTGATACCAACTATAACAAAGCTACTCTTTATTAGACACTTAAACATGATTTATTACATAAAAAAATTACCTTATAAAACACAAAAGATTGAGAGGTCTAGTGTATTTGGGGATTGGGGACATTACATAATGATTAAAAACGTGAAACACAACATCTTTATTGAAAAATTTCATTACATGACCACTACACTCACTCGTACTTAGCATTGAATGGGATAACATGAGGACATGCATAAAAAAAGGGTGAGATATGAATCCCAGTAAGGGAGTAAACAAGTCATAACATGAACAATACAATATATGGTAGTCATTAATGGAGCATAAAAGAAACATGAACATAAAGACAAGATATAGAATGATCATCATAAAATGGAAATGTGGCAACAACAATTAACACGGTATTAGCATGAGCCAAGAATCATTGCACATGGATCACGAGTAAACGCTCATTGAACATGAATTAACATGATTAAACCATCATTCCACCTAAAGTATAATGATACTAATCATTACCCAATGCATTTGAGTGCCATCAGTGCATACCCTTCTTAATCATTTCATTTCATGCCTAAGTGTGCCACAGAGATCATACAAAATAGAATCATTAAAGATCATCATTTATTCCACAATAAAGATATGTGTAATTAATAAATGAAAGTATAAAATCAATACGTAAATGTGCGTAAATTATAATATCCTTGATAGAGAAATGGTCATGGTATTCACGACACAATGACTTTGGATTTGGAAAATCACAGTGCAATTTTGACAGCATGACGACGTGACATAAGGATTCATAAAAATGGTTGTTGAGAGAGAAATGGATATCTCATCATATTTTTATAAAAAGGACAGTAAGGGGTAATATAGATATAAGTACCAACATATGTAATGGGATTTTAGATTCATAATATAAAATAATTGCTTGAATGAAAATGATGAGATAGAAATTCCTTACGGAATTTTAGAATGGTAACATGAGTTCATTGGGAGGCATTAATGTGAGATAAAGTGGTATATCATCATTAAAACATAAATATGGAAGTATAGTGTAGGTGATAAATCATACCCCAACATTTTTAAATGAAAATAAAATGGTATTACAACATAAATAATCTTTGATAAAAATATGAAAGGAAGGAATCTCTTACAGAATTTCGGCATGGTAACAGTTGTACATGGGAGGAATTATTGAGAGAGAAAGAGGTCTCTAATCATTTAAAACAAAGGTAATGAAATATAAGGGAGGTGAGAAGTCATACCCCAATATTTTTAATTTTATGTAAAATGGTATTACAATATAATGAACCTTGGATAAAAATAAGAAAGGTAGGAATCCTTACTTGGAAGTGTGATCCCAAAGGCTTGGGAGGGGCTTGAGAGAGACTTCATGGGAAATTGGGGCACCTTGGGAGGATTCTATACAATGGGTGGTAGTGGTTGGTCAAGATACCAGGGATATGAGTGAAGTGGAAGAGGGATCTTGGTTGGGTTTATATATGAAAAGTGTATGTATTCTTTATTATATAGGTTTTGGATCCTATACATTAAACTATTCAAAACCAAAAACCATACCATGGTTTTTGCCCAGGGTTTTTGCCAAAGGACAGTGGAAAACAGTATTTTATAAGGCCAAGGGCCTAACTTCATAAAATATTAGGCTTGCTTATATGGAGGTGAGTCACACTCTCAAGGAAATCATTTTAAAAATATCAAATGTTTTATAAGTCTTGGACGGTCCACTAAGGATTTGTAAAATAAATAAAATAAACCTAAAATCACATTATTTTAATTGTAAAACATATATTGGATGAACATAATGTTTACAGTATTTTATTACATCACTATTGGTTCATTATTATGTCATAAACACATTTTATTTTGAAACGATATTTATTTTTTACCCAAAAATTCAACTGTCCCAGAAAATTAATAAAAAATCACCATTAGATAATTTTGATGTCATGATTGAAAAAATAATATTTATTTTATCTATGCACTTTTCTAAATATGGTAATTTTTTAGATTAAAATAAAAATTGACATTTATCGAAAATTAATGGGTTTTGACAAAAATTGCTTTCAAACCTTATGAAAAATTATAATTGTATTCCTAAAAAGTGTAGGATATTTTATATTTAATAAAAATTAATGTAGTAATATTATTTTATTAAAATATTATTTAATTCAAAAATCTATTAATTCATCAAAATAGATTTTAAAATTGAATATTAACAAAAAATTCTATTTGTGCTTGAAAAAATATTTACAACGTAACAATAATAAAATGAATGTATATTATTTATTCTATAAAAAAATAATGCACATAATCATAGTAAAAAGGTATTGTTACATGAACCCTTATAACACCCACATAAGACCTAAGGGTAAGGTGTGTGATGGTGATAGATACTTGGGGTGGCTCTGATAATATCGCTCGAGTGGTAATCTCTATCAACTTCCATTTCCCCCATAGGGGATTCAATTCGAGATTAATGGGTTTATGCTGGGTGTGGTCTTGGTCAAGAGAAAAGGAAAACGATGCCACCTCCTTTTCGATCTCCGGAAAATGGGATTCAAATTGAGTAATTCTACTGGATGAGGAAATCACTTCCTTTGTCTGAGTAAATTGGATTTTTAAAGCCGTATATATATACTAATCATGTGATCACAGTTCAAATTGTATATTAGCAATGGTAACAGTTCTAAATGGTATTTTTAAATCCAAAAACATAAAACCAAATATATTCAAATTTTATATGAACATTTTACATAATGAGAAATTTAATTAGATCTAGATGAATTTTTATTAACAAAAGTTTGGGTCATTATAAAAAATATCCCCTCAAAGTTTTATATTGAGTTACTCCTACTAATTTGATCATCATAGTGTATTATTGGGTGTGATGACATATAATGATTAAACTCAGTATAATATTTTATATGGTTTAAATATTTTACTTTGATACAAAGAAACTCCTCATGAGATTATAATTTGACATTAATTTCTTATATTAAATAAAAAATTATACCACATGGAATCTCATTTTTTCATTGATATAATTTAAGGAGTAATATAATTTTGAATTTTTAATTATCGAGGTTATTGTTACACATTTTGTTAGAAATGTTATACTTTGATACATTTCTTATTCATGTTTGAGTATTTCAGAATTAGGGGGTGTTTGTATAGGATAGTGGTCATATCATAATTTAGAGATTAATCATGATTATATATATCAAATTTATTGAAAAGAAAAGGAAAATGTTACTCTGATAAAAATAAATTAATGAAATGTATATCCATGAATATTTGAGTGAAATGTGATATGATCAATTACATAGATGATAGAAATGTGATGTATTCATTCAAACTAGTCAGTGTATTTCAAATAATTATGAATGTTTGAGATGTCCTATACAAGATTGAAATGTTTCATGTCTAGTGGTCAGAATATTTTATTTAAATGGGGCAGTATTTGTGTACATATTATGCACACTGAACATATTTTGGTGGATTTTTTCATATGAATATTTGAAGGTGTTTGATCAATATCACATCTGACCCCTTTATAGCTTGAGAATCACTGAATTTTTTACGAAGGTTACTTGTAACACTTTGGATTTTCCTTTTACTTTTCTGAGGGGGGTTTGTCAGCCGAATGAGACAATTTTTTTTAAAGATGAATAAAAATTGAAATAGTATAAATGTATGGATTTTATTATAGTATTTTTCAAATAGAGGATGCATATAAGAAGTTAAGTCATCAAACCACAAGATATCTCTATTGATGCCTTCACTTTGCAGTGCATCTGCCATCATATTTTCTTCCCGAAACACATGTGTGATGATTTAATTAATATTAAAGATAATTCTAAGGCATTTTACCAATCTACCAGTGAGATTCCAAGATTGATGAATCACACCATTCTGAATGGATTCCATAACTGTGATAGAATCACTTTCAAGAAAAAGGTTTCCAAAGCCTTTAATCTTATCAAAGTATACAACATGACTGATAGAGATCATTTCTACATCTATGGATGAGGAGATGCCATAGGTGATGAATAATAACCCAATGATATTTTCATTGTGATCCTTAACAATGTCCCCATATCCAGTTTGACCCAGGTTACCCATGGAGAAATATTAAAAATTTTAATAGTACGCACGCGTGGTTATTCTTTAAATTGGAAGAGCCATTGATCGGGTTCCTATATTAGAAAAACAATGTTTCCTTTGTGCTCATAATGGTGGCTTTACACTAGGTGTGACATAAGATCAGTCAGCATAGGTCATCTATAGAAAAATTCACAGGGGATATAACCATAAATAAAATAATTTAATAAAGAATTTATTTTGACGCAGTGAATTTTATTTTATTATGTCTTTGTTTGAAATTTTGGGATAGAATCATAACCCTAGAATTCCATTAGAGATGTGTAGAAAGATCCTCTATAAAAACCTTTGGTGTATGACTATAGATCGATTAAATTATGCACCTCATATTCAATGAACCTAGCCAACGATGACAATGATGCTTTATTCTCCGTCAACGATCGAACCCAATCGATGTAGGTTGTGTAGTTTTGAGTATTTTTTATATCCTTTAATTATACAATAAATTCATACCAAAAAACAAATATATTGGCTTGTGGATTGGTTGTTTTTAAGGGAATGGGTTTTATTTGAGGGATTGTGAAGAGATTGATCTTTATTCCTCTTTTTTTGACATTGAAACAAAAATTGATTTAGGCTGACACAATAAAAGTATGAGACTCTTTCCCTAGGGGTTCTCTTTGTGCTTTCCTCCCTTGTTTCTTCATGTTATTCACCATTGAATTCCTGTGGTATTGGAATGACCATGCTAGGTGGCTCCGAATGCAATCTGACCCCCCGATTTCAGGAACATCGACAATAGAGGGAAGATCAGTGTAGGTCGGGACCTAAAGAAACTATATATTTGACCCTTTTGTATTTCAAGCATCATAGGAATATTTTCCACTGTCAGAAGAGGAGGAAGAAACAACAGAAAATGCAGGATGTGGTACTAGCAGTCGGTGAAGGTGGTGGCTCATAATGGCATGGTCCAACTGGCAGATCCACGTGGGTGCTGGGGCTAGTGAAAGTTGACTGTTGAAATAAATGCATGGTCGGATGCTGCAGAACCATGGAAGAATTGGAACATCAATGGATGAAAGAGGAATCAAGGGACACGACTAAGAAATACACGTGCAGTTTCCCAGGAATCCCACACCCAAGCCAGCTAGGCTTGGGGGAACATTCCGAGATGGCTAGGTTGAGTGGGCCAGGACGAGCAGGTTGGGCCAGGTTGGTCGGGCCACGTTGGCCTCAACCAGGTGAGTGAGGTCAGATCTGAGGTGGCCGAGGTAGAACCATGCCATAGTTGACCTCAATAGTCACTCAATAGTGGCAGGACCATGGGATGGTCAACCTCCACAATCAGTAGACCAACTATGTAGTTGGTTAATAGGCCCAATGACCCCCTTTAAAACATCAAATGGACATAACTGCTAAACAAAGAATCCAATCGACGATCCGTCAAAAACAATGAGACCCTAACAATGAGACGGTCCTTTTAAGACATGTTTTGATTTTTTTGACTAGTATAAGTTGAGAGTATTCTCTTGGTCCTTTACTCAAGGTTTTAGTACGACATTATGTCCACATCACTGGATTGTAATCCCCTATAGAGTTTAAGTCCCAGATAGAGTATGATATCCCTCTGTGGGAATGGAGTGTGATCCTATATCACCCATATTTTAGTTTTATGTAATTGACATAACCAAAAAGAGTAGGGAATTGGTCCTCCATCAAAAAGGCCACATCAGTAGGGTCAGTGGTATTCCATAGTGTGTCTGGTCTGAATCCTCTATGTTATGGGTCGATCCAGATTGGGAAATTGATATTCCCTAGTGTGTCTAGTTTGTCTCCCCTTTTTGCATGTCATAGAATTTTTGGACTGATGTGTTCTGATTGGGTGGGGTCCAAAATGAGCTAGGCCTTTTTGTGATTGTCTCTAATGGTATCATTGCTTGAGGAGTAATTTCTCTCAAAATGAGTGAGCTTCGAGCAGAATACTATGGGTTGTAATTGGTTGTGGATTACCTCCGACGTTATGACTTGGATTGAGTATATCTGGATGTCCATATTATATGTGATTTAGATATATACCTATGTAGAGTTGATTTTTTTTGTTATTTATTTGTGGTATTCCATTTTTTTGGTGTCTAACCGAGTATTGTTATACTCACCCACTGCACGGGATCTTCCCAAATGTGTTGTGTATTGTGTATATGATCAACAATTCAATGGATTCCTAGGTATACCAAGACCAAATGGTTCTTTGTGAGATTGGACAGACCGAGGTGTGTTCTTGTGGCTTTTCAGACAATAGTCATAGTACATATTTTCTTGGATTTTGGACTTGGGGTTACAAAATATTTTTGGTGGGCTTGTATTTGGACCTGTTTATTTTCCAGTAAAATCACTATTGTACATTTCTTATAGGATATAGTGGCATGAATGCATCATTTACCTAGTTATTTTACATTTCAACATTTGTGTCTTGAAGATGTGTGCATGAATAAAAGTAAATTAGTCGAATGCCTCCAATTTGTGGGATATTCTTACTTAGTGCTAGTCACCAACCCCAAGCCCATAGAAGGTGGGCTTGGGATAGTCATGTTAAGGGATCTTATGGTATGGTTCATGAAAGAGTGGTATCAAAGGGGTTGATTATACATTAGGATATAGAGTATGTGAGATTGTTTTGTGGAAACATTGTTAAGTGTTTTGAGTTAGGAATTCCAGCTAGGGAGTCTAGTGTTGGTGTGGTGGAAAAAGTATCCACACACAGGGAAACTTATTACATATTTTTCAACTCAGTACATGAAAACATTGGTTGTGTGGAAAAATTGGTATATGGATCATATAGGAATGGTTTTTTTTCTCGTGTCCTTCTTGGTTTAGCTCGCTAGATATAATCTCTTGATGGTGGTACATCTTGTCTTATATCAGGATACCTCCACATAGACAACTATACTAGATTAAACCATGTGATAATTAGGATGATCCTCTTAGTGAGATGAAATTTGTATAGGGGCTTGTACTAGAGATATCACCTTCTGGTGGTTTACCATCTATACCACCACCCGTCGAGTAGTAGCCACCGACATAAAAACCAGTTGAGGTTGCATGTATGATGAGTATATTGAATGAGTTTTTAAGGTAGTGACTGTAGGTTCTGGGCATATCAAAAGCATGTTAGTGGGTGTACCTACCATTAATTCTAGCATTAACAACGATCATTCTGAGATCTATCATGATAATAAAACACCAGATCTTTGGAATTGAATAAAGAAGGAAAAATAAAGAGAGGAGTCTCGGAACCATAGATTAGATCATCATATGATGGTTATATTTAATTTAATTAATTGACAAGAATTACCATGATGGAATTATCTCTCCAATGATGTTTTCGGTCATGATCCGAAGTGATATGTCATTGTGTCATAGATTCCATGTGTAGGATTCCTCTAGCAGTGATCCACATTTTCTCCACGTATCTCTGGATATCACTGAACGGATTTCTAGGTGCTAGCACAAAAGTGCCATCGCTTGCGATGTCCACCATCGATCTCCTTAATCCGGTGGAGGTGGATCTCTCTCTCATAGCTTGGGAGAATTCTTTATGGAAAAAGAGTTCTCTCATGGCTTGAGAGCTTTTCCATATCAGTTTTGAAAAAAAAGGCTAGGCTAGTTAGAAATATATTATTTGGATTTTTAATTATATAGAAAAAGAAAAAGAAATAATTACCTGAAATCATTTATTCATTTCATTAAATTCTTTCCAAGACCCCATGTCTAATAATATCAGTTGACTATTATTATTACTTGACATGCACCTAATGAATTACACCTAATACTAATTAATTAAATAAATCATATTATTTATCATAAATTCCTAGAAAAAATACATGGCCTGTATATTTAATTTATATAGTGTGTACTTTTGTTTTTCCATTTATGTTTATTTCCACAACCACATTTAATAGACCTTGAAAAATGGCAATTTATTTCTCAAATAAATATCACTGCATTACTCGCTAATAAATATATTATTTCACCCATTATATATTCTTTCGAATAACCAGTGTCGAAATAAATGCGATCAGACATTCTTGAATAATTATTAAACCAATGTCAGAAATAATATTTATTCATCTTGTAAAATTAATATTTAACTGAGATACTTAGACCCACTTAGTGTCTGATCCTCTAGACCTCTTTCTCAGTGGCATTTGACGGAGCCTGCCTAAAGTCCAAGGTTAGCATCTAGAAACACGCCAAATAACCTATAGAAAAGAAGTTAACGCTGCAATGATGTATCACCTCCTTTGAATGCTTACCGTGTGATGTAATCACTTTTTCTTGATATCTCGAATCAAGAGGGTTGCATGCTAGTGACATCAACCCATGTGCTTGATTATTCTTTCATTGAATTTTTAGAATTGAACGTGCCCATTCCTAACCATGGCCATTTATTTATTTAGTCTATATATAAATTATATCAAATTTCTTGAGATATCTACTTCTGTTATGGAACAGAAGGGAATAATTCTTTCTATCATTATCTATTAATTCAATATCACTCGTTACACACCCAACATATCCTAACTCACTGCGAACAGTGTGTCGTCATAGTTTTCAGTAATACACATAAGTGCACGAGTTGAAATACCCATTAATAATAATCATAATTTCTACGGTCAAATACACACGTCCACAGATAGGAACATCCACTGACACTATGAAATGTGGATTTCCTACTGGCGGGTCCCATTCTCATAATATCCTCATGGATTTTACCAAGGGCGCAAACAATGAGAAGGTGCCTCAATGTTTTATGACTCCTCACCCCTAATGTCCTGTATTTTTGTGTCCCACAAATAACATCATCTGGTAATAGAACATACATTCAAGAACAATGTTATGGAACTTCTAGGTTCTCATCATAGCAGGGATCCTCTATGACCTTTTAATGCTACAGCTATCCTTAGGACATTATCACATGCCATGTCACGCAAAAGAACAATCAAGATGTGATAAGGTATTTATTAACAAATAAAGTACAAAGTATTTGGTTCTAGGCCACTAACTCCAACAGAATTCTACTTGGACTAGAGACAAAAACTAACAGATTTTAACCTTCTATCTCTTACATAATATTTACCCTTCTTCTGAGACATTACTTTAGTCATGGGGTCCTATAAGTTCTCTTCTGTGGACACTCTGCTCACTACAGCTCCACCCCTTTGATAGAAATCCCCCAAGAGGTGATAATTCCTGAGTATGTTCTTTGTCCGTTGATGTGACCTTTGTTATTTTACAAGATCCACCACTGTAGTATTATCACAATACAATGTGATATGATCTTTACTGTTAGGAACCACATCAAGCTCCTAGACAAAGTTATGAATCTAGATGGCTTCCTTGACTCCATCAAAAGCCTCTATTTATTGTAACTCCACTATAGAATCGACGACAACTGGTTGATTTGAACTATTCCAACTCACAACTCTTACATTGAGACAAAAAAACACATCTAGATTGCGACTTCAGATCTTTTTAATCTATCTAAAAGCTAGCGTCAGCATACCCTCTGATGACAAGCTCCTTGTCTTCCACATACACAAGGAACTTATCTTTAGTTCTTCTCAGATACTTAAGCATTGTCTTAACAGTAGTCCAATGCTGTTCTCTTGGATCTGCTTGATATCTGCCTACCATGAATAGTGCATAGGAAACATCAAGCCTGGTACATAACATGGCATACATGATGGATTCTATAGCTAAAGTGTATGAGATCTTACTCATTCTATATCCACCTTTTATGTTTGAGGACACATTTTTATAGAAAGATGTAGGACATGTGACACTAGAATGGATCCCCACTTGGATTATTCCATACTAAATATATTTAGTATCTTGTCAATTTAAGTACCCTGTCTTAGTTCAAGAAGCCTCTTGAATCTATCACGAATGATCATGATCCCTAGAATGTAGGCTACTTCACCCAAGTCCTTTATGGAGAAACACTTGTTCAACCAGTCCTTAACTGACTGTAAGACTGGTACATCATTTCCAATAAGGAATATTTAGTCACTATATACTACTAGGATAATGACTACAATCGCGTTAATCTGCTTATAAACACATGTATCACATTTTTTCATAAGGAAACCAAATTATTTTATGGATTCATCAAATCGAATTTTCCATGACTTGGATGCTTGTTTGAATCCGTAAATAGATTTCTACAACTTACCAACCCATTTGGCTTCACTTGGTTTCAGAAATGCTTTTGGTTGTGTCATATAGACATCTTCCTATAGGTTTCCATTAAGGAATGCTATTTTGACATCAAATTTTCAAATTTCGTAGTCATAGTAAGATTCTATGTAAAGTATGATTCTTATGGATTTAAACATGTAAACTAGAGAGAAAGATCCATCATATTCAATTCCATGATGCTGTGTGAATCCTTTAGCCACTAGCCTTTCCTTATAGGTGCTAATGTGACATTCCATGTCTATTTTTCTCTTGAACAAAAATTTTAATATAACATTCTTTACATCATCTAGCTCATCGACGATAACCTAGACTTGGTTCAAATACATTTAATCCAACTTATAATTCGAAGCTTCTGGCCATCTTGTAGATTTTGATCTTTCTAGTGCGTCTTTTTATGAGAGAGGATCAACATTGTTGAAAAAAATGATTCACCATCCTCAGTGGCTAGGAAACAAAATATCTATGGTTCCCTTACCTCTCTTGAGCTCATACGCAATACTTGTGTTTCTGGAACCTCTTCCATGATGACATGTGGAATTGTTCCTGTAAAAAAATCCTATGTATCTTGAGAATCAACTTCATCGAAATCAATCTTGCTCCCACTATACTTTTTTAGAATGTGATCTCTTTCAAGAAATACAGCTTGTCTAGAAATAATAACTTTCTTGTCTGAAGGGTTATATAGGTAATATCCGTTCGTTTCCTTGGGATATCCTAAAAAGATACGCGTCATGCCCCAGGGTGATAGTTTATTGGCTGAGAAGGCCTTAACTAATGCATCAAATCCCCATACACATGTGTGCGAAAAAATGGTTTCTTTCCATTCGCTAACTTGGAGGGAATTCCATTTTCCTCTTTAATTTGTACTCAGTTTAATTTGTATGCTTTAGATTATAATTTATATCCCCAAAAGGATAATTGAAGATCTTCATGACTCATCATGAGCCTCACCATTTACAAGAAGTCGTGGTTCCTCCTTTCACTAACACCATTCCACTGTGGTGTATACGGAGGAGTGAACTGAGATAGAATCCCAAACTCCCAGAAAAGATCAATGAACTCTTGGTTCAAATATTCTCCACCTTGATCCGATGGAAGATTCTTTATCCTCTTACCAAGATTATTCTCTAATACATTCTTGAATTCCATAAATTTCCTTATGGAATAAGACTTATACCTCATTAATTAGGGAAAGCCATATCTACTCAAATCATCAGTAAAATTAATGAAGTAAGAATATCCACCTCTTTCTTATATTGGGAATGGTCCACTCACATCTGTGTGCAGTAATCCTAGAAGCTCTGTGGCCCTTTTACCCTATCCACTGAAATACGGCTTGGACATTTTACCTTGTAAAAAAGCATGACATCTATCAAGTGGTTTTAGCTCATTAGAGCCAAAATATCCATCTTGGCAGAGCTTTTTCAAGCGCTTCTCATTTACATGACTGAGACGTTGATTCCAAAACGTTGTGATGTTTGAGTCATGTGAGTTTGTTTCATTATCGATTTCCAACACTAGGTTTTCGTAATTTAGTACATACAAACCGTTATTTAAATGTAACATACCATAACATATGTTGTTTTAATAATAAACATCCCTTATTTCCAAATTTTTAAAAAATACATCAATATCCAAACAAGATACAAAAATTATGTTCTTGGTACACTAGGTACATAATAATAGTTATGTAAAACCAAAACCATCCCAGTTGAAAATGAGAGATGGTAATCTCCAATGGACAACACAGCCAACCATGCACCATTTGAAGATCGAAGATCCACCTCTCCTCTAGTAATCTTTCTAAATCTAATTAGTTCCTACATTTGAATATATATGTGAGCCCGAAAAGCTATATCTAATACCCATTGTGCAGATATAGAACGATTACACTTGATAACGAATACACCCTTAGCTTCCCCATGCTTTTGGGTGAAATTCATCTTTTAGTGGCCATGATTTCCACATGAAAAACATAATACCTCCCATTACTTTCAATATCTCTAGATCTTCCCCTTTTTGGAGGGACAATGCTCGAAGGATTCAGACCATTTATAAGTCTTTGGCCCCTTTTCCTTGTCCTTCCTTTTCTTATTCATCACAAGGACTATGGGTTTGTCATGCCCCATGTTCTTATCTACTTGGAGAATTGAGGTAAGAAGTTCTGATAGACTCTTCTCATCATTTCTCATGTTATAATTGACAATAAAGCTAGAGGAGGTCTTGAGCTTTGATAATAGGATGAGATCTGTATGCAAGTCACTAGGGAACTAAATCCCTAAGATGTCTAGGAATTCAATGTATCCAATAAACTTGACTTAATGAGGCCTTGCTAGCATAGACTCTCTAAGCATAGTTGTAAACAAAGCTTTGGAGATCTCATATTTCTCCTGTATCGCCTTCTCTTGGTAGAGATCTTTAAGGAGAGACATCATGCTATAAACATCCATGTTTCTAAGTTTCTTCATGAGCTCATTAGACATGGACGATAGTATGAAACATTGGACATTTTTGGAATCATCCATATGGTTCATATAGAGATATAATTCCTTATTACTGGCCTCTTTTCTAGGTGCAACTGAATAGGATCATCCAGCATGTACAATTTCCTCTCATGGTGAAGGATGATGCATAAACGCCTCAGCCGTTCCTAGAAATTAGTGCTAGTGAGATGATTTTACTTCTCTAGTATGGATTGAAATGAAATGTTTGAAGTCAATTCTATTTCCATTTCAATAAATTATGATGACAAAAGGTTTATTACTTTATCAAGATAAAACTGGTACAAATAAAATAAATTAATACTTATTAGTCTCCCAATATTTTATCGAAATCTAATATCCCTCACCATTGATTTGGGAATATTCTGTTGCCTGAATATTCTAGTGGAAAGGATCCATATTCCCCTTCGCATTACCCAAACTAGGGTTGGTCAAGAAAAATTAAGGTTTTTAGGTAGTCTTTCCAAATGACAACTTCATTAACCCGTACCTCCTTGATCCGTTGAGTGGACTCCCCAATCATGAAATCCTCATTATTTTGGATTTCCTCCACCATTGCCTCTTGGTCACACCGTGTCCTACTATGGAAGTCAACCCTTGATGAAAACCAAGTCAATTCAACCCAAAATCTGGAATTAGAAGTCCATGATAATTGAATGAACCCCAAATAGGTTTGGTCAAGCACTTTGAACTATTGTTTTATTATAACCACGATTATAGAAGGCTATACCAACTTGATATTTCTTTGAGAGATTTTATCCTTATATGTAAATTTCCATTTTGTTATCTCTAATTACATGCTTGTTAATATAAAGTGGGATGTACATAAGTGATTAACCATGTTTAAGATAATATTTACGCATAAGCCGGTGTTATTTTTGTTCCAACATGCATGCTTGTTTAATCCATTAATTTTGTTATCGTGACAATACACCAACAATAAATAAACCAAGTAAATGGTAGAAATCAAACAAATGGTATGATCATGAGCTTGTTCAACTGGTTTGTTTATATAGTTGTTTATAATCTAAACCAAGACATAAGAGAGAAACACCATGAACCAATTGGGTTTGTGTTTTCATCTTTCCATCTATTCATCTTTGTATCTCATTGTATTGGTTTCACCTTGGATCATAACTTGAGCCACCTCAACTATCTTGGGAGCTTTATCCATTACATATTATTTTGTATCACTCACAGGCGAGGAGTAAAATTGGGGTTTACATAAAAGAAACATTGGGCATACTGGCCCTACATATTAATGAGGAGAAGGATCAAAGGCCAAAAAATTTAATTTAAATAAATAAATTAAAAGAAACCATTCACATAAAAAGGTCTAGGTCTAGCTCATGATCATCCATACATGCAATGATATTTACTCATAAATAAAACTAGCATTCGGTTTTTTAATCGTTCATGTTTAGTATAAATCATGATTGAATCAATTAATTATCTTCAATTAATCAATCCTTTTATCTTAAACCCTTTTTCGGAATTTCCTTGAGATTCTTATCCATTATAAATTTAAATAAATAGATTAATTTAAAATTATATTTGTATGTAACTTGTAACATGGAGGAAACCCAGTGAATTCCTATTAATAACTACCCAATGAGTAGAAATGAACACTACACAGATGTTAAATAAAAAACAAATATATAAAAAACCTTTTCCATGTTGTGCCTAATATTTTAAGCCTGCACTATGGTACACGTCTTAAGGGTTTGCATAATATGATAATATGTTTTAATAAATCTGTGAAATTTGGAAGAGTACACAGTGTGTAGTTTCGACTACCGGGCGTGTACTTTTGTTCACTGTCCATCCGAAGTACAAACCCAGGAACATGGTATGTAGATGTACTTCGTAAATCTTCAGAGTACATGGAATATTTAGTGGGACACATGTCTTGTAGTATCTGCGTTACACAGTTTCTTGTCGGGCAAGCCATGTACTTGGTACACATTCCAACCCTAAACTGAATGGGACTACACATGGTGTTTAGTGGACCACATGGTGTGTAATCCAGACACAATTTTCCACCTTTTCCTATTCAACACATAGTGTCATTTAAGATTTATAAATATTCCAACACACATCCTGATTTGGTGGACCAGTCTGATGCATTAAACCTAGACTAGATGACAAGTACTACTGAATACATGCCATGTATTCAGGTGTAGTACGACCAAAAATGTTTTTCACCTCCGGATGAGATCCTATGTTTTATTTTAATCAAAAGTAAAAGAAAAAGTCATTTATATAAGGTGAAAGAGAAATGAGAGAGGAGAAACAGATCTCGAGATTCAGATTTATTGATTGATAAACATGAATTGAAACAAATAAATTATTAAATGTGTAAGTTACCAATAGAAAAATAAATAATTTTAATCAATGATATAACCCCTCTGATATCTCTTGTAGGATTCAAGTATAGTAGATGCGCATTAGTGGGTGTACCCAACTCTAATTTTATTGTTAAAAATGATCAATCTATGATCTGTCATGATAATAAATCGTCAAATATTCAGAATAGAACGAAGAACGAAAAAGAAAGAGTGGAGTCCCGAAACCATAGATATGATCATCATATGTTGGTTATAATTAATTTAATTATTTGACATGAATTACCTTTATAAAATTCTATCCCAGTTGATTTTTTAGGTTGGGATCTAATGTGATCTGTTGTTGTGTTGTAGAATCCATGAATAGGATTCCTCTTGTAGTGATCCACACATACTCCACATATCTTTGGACATCGTCGAAGGGATCTCCATGTGCTATCACGAAAGAGACTTTGCTTACGATGTACGCCTTCTATCGCCTTGATCTGGTGGAGGTGGATCTCTTTCTAGTAGCTTGAGAGCATTATTGGTGGAAAAAGAATTCTCTTTTGGCTTGAGAGGTTTTCCAAATTCATTGTGCACAACCAAAAAAACATTTATAGGCAATGAGAAATATATAATTCAGATTTTAATTACATAGAATAATAAAATAAATTAATTAACTGAAATCATTGATTCATTTCATTTAATTCATAGTAATACCCCATGTCAAATAATAATAGTTGAATATTATTATTACTTCACCTGCACCCATAGAATTACACAAAATATTATTTAAATATATAAATAATATTATTTCTCATAAATTCCTAGAAAAAAATAAAAACCGTGTACTTTTGTTTTTCCATTTTTCATTATTTCTTCCACCACATTTATTAAACCTTAAATAATGGATATTTATTTCTCAAATAACATATAAATACATTTCTCTCTAGTAAATATATTATTTCACCCATATTATATTCTCTCTAATAACTAGTGTCGAAATAAATGCAATCAGTCACTCTTGAATATTTATTAAAACTGATTAAATAATAATATTTATTCAACTTGTTAAATTAATATTTAACTGAGATACTTGGAATGACTTAGTGTGTGACCCTCTAGGCCTCTTTCTCAGTGGCATTAGGCAGATCCTACCTAAAGTCCAAGGTTAGCATCTAGCAACATGCTAAGGCACCCATTGAGAAAGAATGTAACACTGAAATGATGTGTCACCTCATACGAATGCTAACCATGTAATGTAATCCCTTTGTCTCAATATTTAGAATCAAGTAGGTTGCATGCTAGTTCCATCAACCCATGTGCTCGATTATTATTTCTTTGACTTTCCATAATTGAAATTGCTCATTCCTCACCATGGCTATGTATTTATTTAGGCTATATCAATTCCATTAAAGAGATCGAGATATCTACTTCTGTTATGGAACATAAGGGAGAAATCCTTTCTATAATTTTCTATTAATGAAGTATCACTTGTGATGCACCCAACGTATGCTACCTCACTATGAACAGTGTGTCTCATAGTTTTCATCAATACATCTATCTATACGAGTTGTAATACCCATTAATAATAATCTTAATTTCTAAGGACCAATTCACACGTCCACAGATATGAATATCCAATGACACTATGAAATGTGGATTTCTTACTGGTGGGTCTCGTTCACATAATATCATTCTAAATATTACTAAGGGCGCACACCATGAGAATGTGCCTAAATGTTTTGTGAGTCCTCACCATTAATGGCCTGTATTATTTGTGTCCCTCAAATAACATCATCCAGACATAAAACAT
The DNA here is from genome assembly GCA_963277665.1 of Viscum album. Taxonomy (NCBI): domain Eukaryota; kingdom Viridiplantae; phylum Streptophyta; class Magnoliopsida; order Santalales; family Viscaceae; genus Viscum; species Viscum album. The sequence continues at coordinate 1,360,348,404 of OY728148.1, forward strand.
ATATTCAAGAATAGAGTTGTACCCCTTATTTGTTCTAATCAAAGAAGGGATCCGCTATGACCCTTTAATTAAATAGTTATCCTTAGAACATTATCACATTGATTGTCACACAGAATAAAAATCAAGATGTGATAAGGTATTTATTAATGAATAAAATATAAAGGTATTCGTTCTAGGCCACCAACTCTAACAATGAACACCCAGGTTTCAGGGTGATCTAGATTACCAGATGGATGAGGATTTTCTAGAGGTAGTTACCCATGTTTTCCTCCATGTGAGGGTGCCTTGAAATTTGATGGAAGTCCTTTCCGCATGTCTTTTTTAGGCTCTATGGGGTGATGGTGGAGTTTAGTGACCTAGACACATGAAGAGACACTTATATCAATGAAATTCTTCTATAATATCTTTATAGTGGAGTTATATCCAGTCACATTGTTATTGGAACACATACAAGAGATTTTTCATCTGCAATAGGGAAATATAATCACGATGGAGTATTTGGAAAAGTTTACTGATCTTTTTCACTACTCCATGGATATGGAGTGGGACCAGTTGTTTAGGGCTCACACATTTTCATAGGGATTAAGCCTGGACGTCACAGAATAATTGGAATCCCAAAGCATTTTTACCTATGTTGGGGTATGTGGGTGAGCCCTGATAGTTGAGTGATTTCTAGTAGATTATACCCAAGTAGTGGGAGTTAAGAGTGGGTACCGAGTATATGAGACCTTGAAAACTGGTAGTCGATGGTAGTTTTGGGGATCTACGAGAACCAAAAAATTTATGAGGTGATTCCATGACAAATGTTTAGTAGTTTAGGGATCCCAGGGTAGCTCAAATCAATAAGGGGACATAAAATCCTACTCATACGATGGTTTGGAAAATCTAGAGTGATATTGACCGACCAATTGTACTACTAATTGATAGATGGTCAAGGGGCTACTATGGCTGAGGCTGAGATAGGATAAGGGATGATTGTAGGGAATTGGGAATGTCATAAGAGAAGGCATGGATGTAATATGTGGTCAGAGGTTTGAACTATTTCCCACCCCACACCTAGGTTTTCCACAATAGGCTCTTGGAGCTGGTGGATAGGGAAGAGGCTAGTTATAGGCAATGGAGGATTATGACCTCTAGGCACCATGGATGATTTGAGATATGATATGTATATTTTCCACATATATGTAGTTTTGATAGACATATGTTCAAGTCATTCCTATATTTCCAAGAATGGTTTTTGAGACTTGGAGATTCCAGTTGAACTGTTGACTTTCCCTTGTGCTTGGAAACTCCTAAAGGAGGAGATTTGATGATCAGACACTAGTGTCGATAGTGTGACCTAACCTTTAGAGGCGAGAGTTTCGGTTGGGATCTCTTTGTAGTAGTGACAATCCCTTACGATGTCATTGTTGGTATAGACTGATTATCCACTGTTCATTCTCAAATGGACTGTTTTAGGTACAATGTGGGGTGTGTCTATAGTGATAGAAACAAAATTTTCTTTCTTGGTGAAAAGGAAACATAGGAAGAACGTGAAGGACTCACACATCGAAGGGTGATACAATCAACTCAATAGTTGGCTAGCCTGACCCTCGGTGTAGTGCATGATATGATTCCTTAGTTTCCTTTAGTGGAAGTGGAGTATTAGGACCTATTTCTGAAACTGTTTCAAGGTTTACCTCCCTGAAGGGGGATAGACTTCGACATTGATCTACACCCTGGAAAAAAATCAATATATACACCTATATATCATATGGATCCTCTAGATCTTCTTGATCAGTGGGTACATTTGGAGGACCTGTAGAGGAATGTATTTGTGAGAGCTAGTGTTTCTCCCTAGGCATCCCTAGTTTTGTTTTCCATGAAGGTAGAATAGATCATGAGGTTCTGTGTGTATTTTTGGTGATTAAACCAGGTTATCATGATAAACAAGTATCCACTACCAAGGATCGATGATCTCTTTGATCAGTTCAAAGGGGTGTGGTTGTTCTCAAAGACTGCCCTCATATCTTGCTATCACCACCTTTGAGTACGATATGGGGATATAATGAAGATAAATTTTAGTTGTTGTTATGGCCACTACGTGTACATGGTTATGTAGTTTGGTGTGAATAAAATTCTAGTAGTCTGTATGAAACTCATGAATAGGATCTTCCAGCCATACTTAGATTGTTTCATGGTGTTATTCATTGACGACATCCTAATGTACTGAGCATCGAAGGAGGAACACATGAAACATTTAAAGATGGTCCTAGACTCACTCTAAGAGAACCAGCCTTACAGGAAGCTTTTGAAGTTTCATTTATAGATTCTAGAGGTCTATTTTCTTGGGCACATCGTTTCAGAGGACAGATTTGTAGTGGATCTATTTAAGACAGATGCGGTGATTTCTTAGGAGAGACCCTAGAGTGTAATCACGGGGAGAATTTTTTCTTTGTTTGGTAGGGTACTATTAGAGGTTTGTTCCCAAATTCTCTAGGGTTGAATAATCCTTGATAGATTTGACATTAAATGGTTAGCCTTTCATGTGGACGAAGAACTGACATGAGAGTTTTCAGTAGTTGAAGAAGATATTGAAGAGTGCTCCCATCTTTAGATTTCCATTGGAGGGTGACGAGTATATATTGTTCTTTGATGCATCAACCCTTGTAGGGTTTTGTGGATATGACATAACACTTAGAGTATTGCATTATTCTGCCATCTAGAGATCCACATTAGTAGGGTAAGTGGTATTCCGTAATTTTTCTGGGATGGATCCTCTACGTTGTGGGTTGATCCAAATTTGGTATGTTGTATTCTCAAGTGTTTTTGTGTAGATTCCCTTCTCTGTGTATCAGAGTCTTACATGACCAATGTGTTCTCTTTAGGAGGGACCCAAATGATATAGAACTATTCTTGAGTGTCTCTGATGATATCATGTCTTGAGGAGTATGTTCTCTTGAAATGAGTATGCTTTTAGTAGAATCTTGTGGTTGGTAATTGGATGTAGATTACCTATACACTTCGTGTCATGAATTGAGTATATCTCGATGTACTTCTTGTATTAACTATAGACATATACATATGTATAGCTGACATTAATTTCCTTTTTGTTTTTTCATTATGTTATTTCTTTGTGGTATCAAGGTGTCCTTCTGGGTATTATTATACTCACCCCTGCATGGGCTTCGTCTGCATGTGTCATGTCTTGCGAATATGATCAAACTTTCAATAGTGTATTAGGAAGGCCAGGACTAGGTGGGGCTTTGTACGCCTCAACAAACCAAGGTGCATTCATGTGGCTTTTCACACAATAGTACTAGTACCTATTTTCTTATAGATTAGACATGTGTTTATAGACTCTATAGGGTGGGATTATATTTTTCTCTCTTTAAATTCTAGTAATTCCACTTTTGGACTCTATTTGTGTAATATAATTGTTTTCATGCATTTTAACTTAGTATTTTTTCATTTTTCTCAGTTTCGGCATGGATATGTGTGCATTCATACAAGCACATTAGGTCAATGCCACACAATTGTGGTATATTCATACTTGGTGCTATTCAACATCACCTAGCCTATTGGAGGACATCTTGGGGTATTAACTGCATGGGAACCTATCAAACGGGTCATGCCATTACGCTTTTATTAAATCTATGAATTATAGAATTCATATTTTATTCAAACAATAATGTCTCAGAGGGTCACTCAGTTAATACATAGAATACAGATTTTGTTTTGGATAACTTTTTTTTACATAAGGAAAATAGGTCGACTAACCATGTTTTAAGAAAATTGAATAGATTGAAAAATATTTAAGATGTTTTTATAGTTTCTTTATAGGAATTTAGAAAATGTTAGATCTTATTGGATATGCACTAAAAATATTTATATTGTATTCTAAGATATTCATTTTATAAAAAAACATTGATTATCATAGGATTCATATCATAAATGTTTATATAATGAAACAATTAATAACATGTGATTCGAGTATTATATTTTATGGCATAATAATGATTTATGTACTATTGTGTGCATATCTCCTACAACGTCTTCCCAAATAGTCTCCCATGGTTGCACATCATAGATTTGAATCATTTATAGAATTAGATAAAATTTATGATTGTTGATACATTCTGAAGTCATAAAACATTAAAAAATAAATCATTATTATAATACACATTGGATTCTATGATTTAGAAGCTGGTGATCGGCCTCCCACATTGAATAATGAGTTCATGTAGAAGGATGATATACATATGTTGGTGTGTGTGTGTGTAAATTTCTTACTTCAAAATACACTTATCTCTTCTTCCTAGATTTCCATTTATCCCTTAGTGTATGGTGAAAGAATAGTTTTTGTATTTATTGGATCTTAGAATGAAGTTATATTGGATTGTGTAATACCTAGAGATGAAATATTTTGATGGATGTTTCTTTTTAGTCTCCAAAAAATACACTCTATTAAGACAAAACAAAAAAGATGTTTTTTGAAGTAATGTGTTTTGCAATCCTATAAGAAATATGTTTTTTTTGCATAGTTTTAGAAATGGAGAAAGAGAATGATATTTTCAGATAGAGGATTGATGGACTGAGATGGTCATATAGAGGCCGTATTAGATAGAGATTCAGGAAAGACCCCCTTTGAAGATGTTTGACCAAAGTTTCACATTTGGTTATGGCTCAAATTTTTTATGAACATTTTTAAACTATTGAGTGTCTGTACATTATTCTCTATTAGGATATATAAGGTGTATAATGGGAGTAGACACATGTTTTATTCACTTTTTTATAATACCAAATTTCTACAAACTCACCGGAGTGACTATAGAAAGGAAGTAGGTTCTCACACTGAGTCTGAACCTTATAAATCTTGTGTTCCTTTTATACAGTCCTAAAATTTCCTATTTTTTAGTTTAATAAATTTTTATTAGGAATAAATACTAATGAGTTTGGGGGGTAAATTTTCTCGGAGATGAAAATTATAAAAAGTCAATCATTGATTCCCCTCTCTGTGATTCAATAGTCCTTTGAAGCTTCAATTTCTTATGAAATTTTCTCTAAAAAATATTGTGAGAAATTTTTATTTCAAGAGTAACTACATGATTATTTTTTACTCAAGGTTTTTTTATTAGAAAAAGTTAACATCATTATGTGCTTAAATGAACTTCCAATGGATTAATGAGTTTCATTTATTTTTATATAACATACTATTATTTTTGTGCTCATCAGAATTTTTAATTTTTTTTAATTGGGGCTAAGAATGAGTAGGAAGTATTATTAATTATCACTCCAAATAAAGTAAATTTTCCTATAAAGAAGAATGCCCGAAATAAATTAAAGAGGAATATGAATTTACGAATTGTTTTTATCAAATTGGAATTGGAGTAGATGTTGGTAATTTTTAATACGAGTATGATATAGATTTTTTTCTTAATTATTTTAAAAAACAAACATTAAAGATACTAGAAATGTTAGAAAGTGAAATTATTTTCGATAATTTATGTAAATATTTATTTTTAAGGGTTGAATCATTATAGTTGGTATGAGAGGAAATGTTTAGATATAGTTAACAGTTAGGTTGATTTATATGAGGATATTTTAAGAAATTTTGATACCATAATGGGTTAATAAGTCTATGGTTGATTATTTGTTTAAACGAATATATAATTATTTTGAGGTTATATATGATGGGATAATAAGATAATTTTGGATAATTTTGGTTTCATTTTTGGGAATAAATCCCTTAGGTTCAGTATATCTTTTTGTGGAATGGTTATTTAAGGAATAATGTTTTTTTATTTTTTGACTTTTTGAAAGATATTGATAAAATTTAGGGTCAATATGATCTTTGATATTACAGTAGTTATGGATCATCAGTATAAAATTTGTATTGCATTATGGGAAAACATATTTTATCATATAGATAAATGTGGGATTGAAATATCATTTAATGACTATGTGATTAATGTTAATTTGAAATAAGTTCAATATATTCTTCGGGAAAATTATAAGATTAAAGTAAAAAATATTATTTTATAGTTGGTATTTTATTTGAGTAATAAATATTGAGTTAAACAATGAAATAATATATGTTTTTAGTCTATTTTAATGTTATTTGGGTTATTTATATAAAAGAATAAAATATTTTAGAGAATATAAGATTAAGGTATATACATTTTCGTATGAGACTAATATTATTGGGGGGTAAATGTTATGTTGATATTGGAATAATATTTGGACATATTATTCTAAAAATTAGGTTTCAATTTGGTTTGTAAAAGTTTGAAGAGTTTTAAGGTAAGTTATTTATGGAATTTTTTTAGTTGAACTTTGGGTGTTGATATTAAATTCTTGGAAATTAATGTAGTACAATCCCAAATAAATGTTTTATCATTTTTTATATTATTTCTTATTTTGTTAACCATTACTGGTTTTGTTAATGTTGATAAAAAATTGGAATAATGTTTCTTACTTTTTTGGATCACGTGATCCATAAAAATTTAATTTTATTGCTTAAGGTAAGAAGAACTCATCTTGAGAATATTTTTCTAGGAGTAGAAGAAGATATAGATGTGGAAATTTATTAAAACAACACCAATGTATGAAATTGTGCTTATGAAATTGACATAAACAATGTATTTATATTTATTATGTTCTCTATCTTATTAGTAAAATATTCTGTCAAATAAAGGAAAAGGATACTGAAATATAAATGTTACCCTTTTAACTTCGTTTTTCATGAAAAAATGGTTTTCATTATACCATATGGATTTATTTTTATCACTTCATTAACTTTATCATTATCTTGTTCTATATCACTCTATTATTCTTTGTACATTATTTTTGTCCCCCAAGTCCATATTTTTAATTTCCGCCAATATTTTTCTTATGTGGGTACCTGATTGCATGTTATTACAATTGACCACCATATTTACCTTATCAAATTTTGGAAAAGATGTTTTGTTATCCATTTTTATGTTGTGTGATTTAAATAATGGTATTTTGAAATGTTAAAAAGGTTTTTCTTTTAGAGGATATGTTTTATCTTCCACTACCCAAAGTTGACATTTATTTCAATCTTTTAAACCTATTTCTTCGATCAAGAGACAAAATTGTGAGGGAAAAATTTCATTAATGGATAATATATAACACCAAAATATTTTAAAATTTACTTTTTTAAGTGATATATTTTATAGCAAGTGGTAGATCGAACATCATGATTAAATGAATGTTAATACACTATAGAAATATTACTATTTTTGTACCATCATTATGACATAGTCATTTGTTTAGCGTGTAAAGATAAGTATAATAGTACAATTAAATATATGTTGAAAAAAGTTATACATTAAAATTTAATGATTAATTCATAGGAAAGAAGAACTTAATTTTAAAAAAATTCATATAAAATTAAAAGATATTTTTTTCCACAAGTCAGTTTTATATGAACAAAGTATTTTTATTGAAATAAATTAAGTTAATCACAGCATGTGAATTCTTTTAATTAAAATTTTTTATCATATATTTAATAAAAACAAATTAACATTCATTTAATGGTGTAATATAGATTTGAAATGTGTACAAAGTCCTTGTATAATTCAAAAATTGTGTTTATATTTTTTTCTCTGTGTTCTTATCATGAATAATTTCTACCACTTTTAGAAATTTTATTTTATAAATCTGTCACATTTTTTAAATCAACATTCCAAAATTATCTTATGTGTAATTTAATTATTTCTCTAAAAATGTTGTTTTTTGTGTGAATTGTGAAAAATGAAAATTTCTTGAAAAAAAAAATTTGTTTTCATAAAATCAAGTAATTTAAAAGCCTCATTGTTGTGCCCTAGATTAAAAAATTCTGACCCCAATTCCATAAATTAATACTTTACATACTATCTTTTAAACCCATTGTAGATTCCCATATATACGACCATCCTATAATTTAATCATCCCAAACAAATATTTTATTATATATGTTCCCAAGACATTTTATGTTTGGATCTTTAAAATTTAATAATAATAAAAAATAATAAAGTCCATATCATTTTAAACTAATTGAAAATATTTATAGTATTTATGATATCATTTAATCGATAACAATAATTTCTTTTTTACGAAAAATTTCTTACACAAGTTTTCTTATTAGACATATATTGTGTAATAATTTTCATATAGCATGGGGAATGGGAAACATAAAAGGGTTGATCTGAAATGATCAATAAGGTCAAAATTAAGTGATAACAAATGAATTTCATAATTGAGCCCCATACGAGAATAAATATTTGTTTACAATATATAAAAATTCCATAATATAGTGAAAATAAAATCATGATATATATATATATATATACGAATAGAAATTAAAATATTAAAAGAATAGTAATAAGTGGTTCCTTAGTAATGAAATATATAATTTCAGACATCTTATTTTGTACTATAATCCAATACATGCAAATCATAGACATCACAAACTCAAAATCAGAAAAATATTTATTATGCATAGGAATACACCATAATACCAAAAATGATAATCTCAATATAGTTACCAATGCATTCAGGTTTCATATAATGGGGGACAACAAATCACTTTTTTTTACTTCTAATGCATTAACATGATTGTATCTCATCGAGAGAAAGTAGGCTAATGGATAAAAAATACATAGTCAACTTGTCAATAATTTTTTTATTAGAAAAAAATGAAAAAAATTTCAGAATTTTTTAAATCAATAATTGGAATATCTGACTACGTAAGCACAACTTAACTCAGACCATATAATTAAAGGGTTATACAGTTTAAATAGTAATTTAACATATCAATTAATTTATAGAACCTAGGTAAACAATGTTCAAAAAAAGAAATATAAAAAATGGTATTAAAATGAGAAAGAATTATAAAAAAAGTTATAATTGGTCTTGGTAGATGGTTGAGAATGATAAAGGAAGTAATGGATCATTCATATGGTTGGAATGGAAATTTTATATGCCATGCAGAGAAATAATTCTTAAGTTTGAAAAAAATCACATCTAAACTTCAAAAATTAAAACCATAAGGATGTTTTCATGTATGAAAATTCTTACTATAAATAAATTAAAAGGACTAAAATTTTACACATCTATAAAATTGACTCTTTTGAAAATAATTAATTTTCTTTCATTCATGAATAACTTTTTGGTTTTGAGTTTTATAGAATCATTTCATCACCCATAAAAAATAATATTACATCATAATATGGACACCAGAAGCCACTATTCATTTTCACACAATAAAAAACATTTAGGATATACCGTGTTTTCTTTTCCATTAATATCTTCACAATTTTTATATTAACCTCATATCTATCCCTTCTCATTATTAAAACCGTATAGAAAACAAATGAAAATTTTGCATGGGAAGAAATCATAGTAACATATATAAACAAATAAATAAAATTCATAGTCTCTGAATATTCATAAAAAAATTAATTTATACTAATAACCTTTGAGCTCCAAATAAATATGTTCGTACCTAATAAATTGAGTTATTATCTCTAATAATTTCATAAAACAGTTCTTAATAAATATTAGTGATAAAATAATTCACATAAATGGTTCATTGTATTAATTAAAAACTCATGAAAACTTTTCATGAGGTTATTAATTTAATCATTGATAAGTATCATAACCTTACCTTTAAACTTGGGTTCATCATATTACCGTGTGTTATAAAAATATTTTTATAAAGTTCCCTAAAAAACATAGAAAAATCATGTAGATAACATGATAAATATTTTTTATTTCACTCTTACAAACAGTCCAAATAATTTAATAACCGATCTAGAAAATACTAATAATATCTAAGAAGATATCTAATATGTTAACTTTGTCCCTTTACCTAATATGTGGGAGTGCTATATCAGGCTTACTAATCATACTGATCTTTACAAGTATATCCCTTAATAAGTATATATATTAGGATAACACATCATTATAAACAATTATCATGAAACATTATATTATCTGAAAACACGAGAGCTTTCATTTTCATTATCATATACATAAAAATATTTTTTCATCCATGGGATAACTATTTTTAGATATCAAAATATCCATTTCATTCAAAACCCTTTTTGAAAATATCAAAAACAATGGGAAATATGTTTTTTATTTAAATAAAACTTGAAATACTCTAAAGTAATATTTACATGAAAATATTGTTATGGTAGTGGGAATTTTTTTTACTTTGAATACGCTACAATAGAATATTAAATTGTCTATTTTTTCAATAAATTCCACAAAAAATACACAAGACAATTCAATTTTAAATAAATTAAAATAAAGTAAAAATTTATATAAAAATTTATTTATAATTTAATTATTTTAATGTAAATTTGTCTATAAAATAATTTTAATAATATTTTCATGGAAGAAAAGGATTTACAAAATTAATCATTTAAACATTTAAAATGATTTTAGATAAATTTTTTCTTACATTGGATCCCAATCATCATGTATTATATTTTTAATCTCAAATAATTAATTTATTTTAATTATTTAATTTCATAATAAAAATTATAAAATTGATTATTCCTTTTATTTTATTTATCACCATGTTTAATCAACTAAGTTAACATTATTTGTTTTGACAATATTGGAAAAATATGTCCATAATGAATTTAGTAGGAAAACTATGATCAAATTGGTCATTTTTCCATCATCTGTAGAATAATAATAATAATATAAATATAATTCTTCTACATTAATTATACTTTAGAATAAACCATGATTTTCTTATGAATAAGTAATTACATAAAAATTATGGATATGGTAGGTCATACATTCACTGGAGAAATGTTTCCATTTTTAGAAGAGTGTGGGAGAAAGAAAGATAGTAACTTTTATGTCTTTTCAGAGTGATTATTAAATAATAAGTGGTATATTATCTATTTAAATATACTTATATATAATATCCATTAGATTGTTTCATGAAAAACAAATCAAATTGCTTCATGGATGTGGTAATCCACACATACACACCAATGAAATTATTATTTTACAATAGATATAATGGTAAGAATCTTGTTAATATACAATATTTTAAGAATTTTAAATATGTCATTAATATCATATATATATATATATATTAAATCCATTATTATAACTAACTATTAGAGGTAGTTATGGATAATAAATTACATTGGTTCCTAAGGTAGTAGTCTTCTAGACACCAAAACAATGGTTTCATTACCCATTTCATGAAATAATGACATTGTTATAGTTTATTAAATTAACATAAAAAATATAATTATTTGGAAGATATTAGATTTAAAATTTCTTCCTGGTTGAATAATATTCGATTTTTATAGAATGAGAGACAAAACAAAACATTCTGTTACGAAATATACTTCTTCTTCAGACATCCTCTTTAGGTTTATTCCAAAAGCCTTCTTAGATTGGTTTTATAATAGAACTAGGGATACACAGATGTGGGTATGGATGTAAGGAAGGTTTTTTATAATGGTGTTTCCAAATGAAAAGTATCTTTAAGTGTGGAGAGGAGAGTATAGGGGGTTCTCTTTTCATAGTGGGGGAGAGAAAAACATGGAATTTTTATAAAGATTTAAATATATTAACATCTTAGTCAACCCTAATAGATCCAAAATAAACTATTTATGAGTATTATATGATATATGGTAAAATTGTTTCTATAAAATTGAATTTTTACAAGTGTTTAGGTCATTATCGCCCTTATCACATTAGTTTAACCATTAGTAAATCAGTATTAACCTCAACTGTTGAAACAAATTATAATTATTTTTAGTAATATTTACGATCAAAAATTTAGTTTACCTAGCTATATACTATTAATTATGTAGATTAAAAATATAAAATATATTTTATTAGATTAAATTACTATAATTTTAAGAATTTAATATAAAATTAAATATGAAAAAACAAAATAAAAATTTGTTTGTTATAAAATTTCATTTTAAATAATAAAATAATTATTCCAAATTCAACTATAATTTTAAAACCAACAAAATTTATGATATATTAATAAATTTTATTTATTTGATAGCTTGTGATATAAGTAACCACGAGTCTAAATGATCCATAATATTATATACCATTATAACAATACTATTAAATTGGTAAAGTAAATTGAGAAAACCAAAATGTTAAAAAAATAAAAATGATTTCGATAAATATAATTTATATATTTTAGTGAAGTCATTATGTGCTTTAAATATATATTTTCCCTCCAAAATGAATTTATTACTTTTCTGGAGAGAATATTATAATTAATTTTAGGAACTTTAAGAAATATTATTTTTTAAAGAGGATACCATTTTTTTAAAAAACATAAAAAATTATATTATTGATTTTTTTGAGATTTTTCTTAAATGATTGATTTTTTTGTCAATAGTGAATGATACAGAGTTTTACTGAAAACATTTCTTTTGTTTCAAGAAATTAAAAAGTTACATTTTGTTTTAAAATGGATTCAATGAAAAATTAGTTCTATTATTTAATTATTAAAACAATCAAGTTCATTTTAATAAATTTTATGATTAAATTTGGTTTAAAGACATTTAATATTTAATTGGGGATTTTTAAGAATTTTTTTTATTGAGTTTTTCTATTTTATCTTAAATTTTTATTTTCCACCGATTTGAATTGAATTTTTAAAAATATATTACTTATTTATAATCATGTATTTTAATATTTTTAAATATTCCCCTTTTATGGTCAATATGAGGAGTTACTATACCTTAGTAAGAGTAAAATGGGAAAGAAAAGGAAACAATTATGGGATATGGATTTAAAATTTCTCTTTCACTTGATGTAATCCTATTTTATTGGTGTATTTTATCCATTTATATATAATTCTAAAATATATTTCCACATAGTGTTATATTTCTTTTCATATGAACCTCATATTAATTTAAGAAAGGACTAAATACAAGTGGCCACTTTCTTGACTTTAATATATCTAATATTTTACCAAAGTTTTAAGATAGGTTATATTTAGATATAAATGATTATCAAAAAAATATATTAACTTTTTTTATCAGAGTGTTTTATTTTTAATTTATATTTAATGAATAATTTCTCTAAATCAAAACACAACACTTACACAATAATTATTTAATTCGAATAAAAATAAAATAAATTATTATAAAAATATTAAAAGTAATACAATTATGATGAATAATTGTGTCACATAGATTCTTTACCTAAATATAACATATTATATATGTTTAATGTTTTTTTATTTTAATTAAATTAAATATATTTTGTGTTAAAACTAAAATTATATGAATAGCATCAAAATGGAATTAACAATATTCAATGGCCAAAAAATATTTTATTAATTTTTTTAAATTTTTTAAAAATTTTCTAACAGGAAAAATAGTACGGTATATGGTAACAATTATCATCATTATTCCATTTATGAGACAATAGTTACCATATAAGAAAAATTAGAACTCATTAATAGTGAAAAGGATATTACAATTGTTATTGTAAATATATGATAACAGAAGGGTTTAACCAAAAGATATTTTTTAAAAAACTACCCAAAGCAATGAAAATTTTATTATTCGATGTGATTCAATTCACATATAACATTCTATTTTAATATATATAAATTTTAAGTCATTATGTTTTATAATTTATTTTTTGAATTTTAATCTTTTAAGTAATTCCATGTGTTACATCACTCATATATAAAAGAGAACCTCTTCTCCGAATTTACTCAACCATTTTGTTCCTTATATATAGTAAAATAAATGCCATATTCCAGTATTTTATTCATTAATGACATATTATATCTTCTAATATTTAAAAAAGTCATTCTTTTCAATGCCTAAGGTGTAACCCAATTAAGGTTTCTCAATGAAGATGTACAACACCTAACCGAGAATTTTTTATTTTATTTCTAATTATACGTCTCATAATTCGAGAGTGTGCATTATAAAAAAATTAATAAATAATATTAAAATAATTAATTGTTATTATTATTATATAATAACCATTATCCTTATTTTCTCCATTCTTCGGAAAGCAATAGCGTTGCTAATGCATTGGGGTGGACTACCACCTCCACAAAGTGATGAGATTTGTTTTTCATTTATACTCTACATGGATAGAAATAAGGATTGAGTTAAATAATTATATATATATATATATATATTATATTACAATTATATTTAATGTTGAAATATAATATCATATATTTTTTTCTATTCTTTGAAAATTGAAAACAACATTCACGTGTTATTACAACCTACCCTCTCTATACATGATGTAATACATTTTCCTATCTCTACCATTTTTTAATGACTATAAATATATTTATAAAGAAATTATATGATATTTAAATAATTTCTAACATTATTGATATTATGTGACCACAATCAATGTATAAGGGTCGGGACTACCGAACCAAAACATGCATGAAAAATAAAGCAATTATCACCCAGAACAGTGAGTTTAGTAAAAAATTATTAAAAAATGTTTGGAAAGATGTCATCAAAAATAAAATATGGAATTATATATTTTAGTATGGTATTTTAATTTTTATTTATAATAAATATGTATATAATATAAATGAGTTTCAAAAATGTATATATATATACAATACTTGTGGGAATAAATTTTCATTAAAATCCCATTTTATTTGGGAATGTTAATGCTTGAATTTCAATTGAATAAATTATATAATCATTATCTGATAAATCATTCTCATTTTAATTTTAATTTTATAATTTCTAGATAGAAATGTTTTCCCATTAATTTTCATTACTTTATGTACTCATGAGGTTGAATGTTTTTTTGTAAAACTGACTATGTTTTATTATTTGACTTGGAATATTTTTATTCCATAACCTAATTTTCATTAAAACAAATTCTTTAATGTTTTTACTAATATACTATTATTGATAAAATTATTTTTACCCATGTTAAATTTTTTATAAAAATATTTTAAATGAATATTCTTGACATATTCCCAATGGGGGTACGTTTTCCCAACAGTGAGAATGAGTTTTTTAATGAATACAACATTAAAATGATTTCCCATCATCATGAACACTTTATACTTTGAAACCTACAATTAAATTTTAGACTTTTATTTAAAAAAAAACGTTTTCTATACTATTTTGGAAAAATTATAAATTTTTTACTTTTAAAAGTGAAGGGTATTTTCCTCAAGAAATATTTTATGGATATTTTAAAAGAATTTTCATCTTTGAAACCATTCTTATATGTTACAAAATCATTACTGGGGAATTAAATCTAATTTCACCATCGTTATTCTATATCTGTATGTTTTATGATTATGATAATTATATTTATATGAAACTCATTTATTTTTCATTGTCTACATTATGACGAATGAATGAAATGTTTTTGAAACACGTTTTGTTTACATGGGTTATGATATGTTGAACTATGAATGTTTTATTATATTCTTAAACAAAACTTTCTGGTTGTAATTTTGTGATCGGTGGGCTCAAATTATATAGACCTCGAATTCCCTATGTAAATTTCAATATGTCAGATGATAATTATGATAAATAAGTTGATATACTTGGTCCGATATAAGAAACAAGTTGGCGTGGTTGAGCCACTACAGAAAACAAGTCATTTTTCTTAATCCAATATTAGAAAAAAATATTTTTTCATGATATAATATTATAAATAAGTCAATGTTTTTGATTATATATAATAAATAGGTCGATGTTCTAGATCTATTGTGCTAAATGAATGATTATTCTGGATCCTTTATGACATGGGAAATAGGTGTTGATTCAAAATCCACTATGATTTGATGCTCTATATATCCTGCCTTGACATATGAAATTGTGTCTATAACTATGATGCTAGAACAATTTTATGACATGATCATGTTTTGGAATAATGGTTCATGATTTATTTATGATGATTCCTTACTCTTATGTTTCAATTAATTTAAAATGATAATGTTTTATTCAATGAATCATCTTTTTGATCCATTGTAGATTGGATATAAAATTTGTAATTTATATTCATGATCTCCTACCATTATTACAATTTTATTCTTTTCTATGATCATTTATTGATATCTACCATTTTAACCCTACTAATAATCTATGATAAAACTTTATAACATTTCACATCCTTTATTTATGAAGAAGGTTATATAGTATGGTATGTTAGAAAGGTCACAAATTGAGAAGCACATTTTGGGAGATGATGAAGGATGTACCTAAATAAAGTGTTTATGTATGTAATCTCTAAAGACCCTAAAAAATTATGGTTTCAGGTTTAATCATAATATTAATTTTTTAATATTACATATTAATATTTAATATGTTTATATGAAAAGCCGGATCCACTATAGTTTCTATCAGATCAGAGTTCAGTTAATATCCAGATATTATAATTATTAAAATTTTTTAAAAAAATTGAATAAGAAATGTGTTGGATAACATCATAATGATTTAATTACCAGATGAAATGATAAAAACATGAAACTGAATCAAATATATTTCTCTATTGTATAGTATGAATTTTGAAATGATCATGTTTTTTAGATATATGATAGGTTGGACTTGTAAATTAATTTTAGTTTCAAATAAAAAACTAAAAAGTGTTATGGAAGACTATAATTTCTATAATATGGATTTGAATTTTATATATATCTATTTCTATAATTTTGACTCTTATTTTTAAGATATCATGTGTTAATATGAAATTTTTGTTGAAATATAAAGACTTTCAAACATGATAGAATTAATGAATGGTGAAAAATATCTATATGTTAGAAATATGCAAAGATTTATTCCATAAGAGGTCAACACTTAAGATCTAATTCTACATATTGGATTAGTTTTATATTTATAAAACTATTATTATGTTCCTATCTAGAAAAAATGATTACTATATCTAGTTTGGAAAAGATGGGGTTTTCATTCATTATTAAGAAGATGAGATATTATATAAATATGAATAAAATGTTTTAGGACATTAGGAATATTCGGAATGGTTTATACGTTATCTATATGGGTAATATTATATATAAAATTCAAAAATAATAAATTCAAGGTTTATTATAACCCCAATTATCCTTTTCATTATCACCTTGGAAATAACTATAGAGATGTATTGTTGTAATAATGCGAATTTGAATATGCTGATATGTTAAAATCTTATTTATTAAGAAAAGAATATAAAAATTAGAGTAAGTGGGGAGAGATAGATTTGGATATTTTATATAATACATAGTGTCCTATATGGACGTATGAGTAATCAATCATGTGTAGGTTATAAGTACTTTGTAACTTTTATCAGTGATTTTAAGGGGTATGATTTTGCATTTATGGTGAAATACTATTTTGGAATAGTTAACATGTTCAAATAGTTTTAGAAAAAATTATAGACTCATCATGGTGAAAATATTATCATATTCTGATCAGATCATGTTGTTGAATACTTTATCTAATGATTCACTTATTATTTGAGATATTATTGGTTTTTTTCACAAGTCAGTCATACAAGAACGCCGTAATGAAATGGTTCACCTGAGAAGAAAAATCTTATCAGGTTGGACACTATTCAATCAATGATGAGTTATTGTGACCTTTCAATTTAATTATTGAGTTATGATTTGGGAACTTCTGCATTCTTACTTTACCACATTTCTTCTAAAATAGTTATAAAGACCATCTGAGAGATAGGGATCAAAAAATTACCTAGTTTTTATTTTATGATAATTTGGGTTTGTGAATAATATATATAATAATTGGAATATAAAAAACTAATCCTTGAATATTAAAAATTATTATTTTTTTAATATACAAAAAATAAGGGATAATACTTTTATATTCCGACTATAAACAATGTGTTTGTAGATCATGGTGGTGTTTTCCTTAAGATGGATTGTATGAATAATTAAGTTAGTGGGAGGAATCTTAAAAATTGATATGTTAATCTACAAAAATCAGGAAGTATTCCTAATATGTAATGTAATCTTTTTTTATACATATTCATGGGAAAATAAATGAAAATAGTTATACAAGAAGCATGAAGGTCTTGTAGGATTAATTAGAAGTCTTAGAGATTTGTATTTATTATTTAAAATTAATATGACTTAATTTTCTTATATAAATAACCTAATACCTACCAAGAGGCCATTAATAGTTCTTATTATATAATTGGTAAAATTTCAAGAAATTTTGGATCTACTCCCTATACGATAACCATATATAGAACTTAATGGATACACTGTAAGGGGTGAGATCCATAGAGTACTAGTGTGTTTTCATTCAGAAAATTTTCATTGGTGGTAGAGTGTCTACTTATAAATATCTCCCTTTGAGAATGGGTTATAAAAAATCATTATATTTACTATATAGAATCTTTTTATCCAATTATGATGATATAGTCCTTGTGTATATTATTTATAATATCATGTTATTAGGATTATAAGATATATCAAATTGAAATGAAAAGTTTTTTGAGAGATATTTAAACTATCCTCATGAATTTGAATTAAAAAATTGAGAGTTGAGTTTCATCAATTAAAAAATGGATGACACTTAATTTATATTAAACCAAAGTATGATGTTCTCTGACAAAGACTATTTTATCTTATTGTAATGTGATTAGATAACATATTTTTTGGGGTATTATATGACTTTTTTTGAGAAAATTAATTAATGAGTTGTGTATTGTTTTCATTATTTATTCATTGGAAGCATGGTAATTTACATATTAGTTAAACTTTAGAGTTATGTAGAGATTCATAAGAATGAAATGAGCGAGGTATTGGTGTTGATGGAAAATAACTACATGAAGTATATGGTCACATGACAACATATTTAATTTAGTCTAATAGAGGAATGAAATTTATATAACATGATATGTAAACAATGTCGAGTTATTTTTTTATAGAAATGGTATAATTTTATTCAAGGTAAATAATTCAATAAAAACCTAGGTAACATTATGAGGATATAAATTAGAGAATGAGTTAATTTATTTAAAGAGGTTATTCCATGAAATTATAATGACATGATCAGGGATGAATTTAATACTATATGAATTGTAGTATAAATTTTAATATTATACTGGTAAATATATGGGACGAAGAATAATTTAATTAATCTATGAATGAACCCTATGAGTGTTATGTGTCATACTATTTTTTGGAGTTAAGTGGCCTCCTTCCATGAATCATTTTTCACATTATTTTGTATAGTAATGTGTAGTAGAATAGAATGTAAAATGATTAAGCACACCACAAAAATCAAGGATGCCTAGGTTTAAGATATATTTGGTTCTAGATATTTAAAGCAAGAAACACCATAACACATGAATCATGTAGTAATGGGTGTCACTAGATTTAATTAGTTGATTGTTAGTTTTTTATAATTTGATAGTTCCATTCGATAATAAATAAGTCACACCACAACTATATTAAAATATATAATGATACACATTCAGATATTTGGGATTTAGGAATCAATATATTTCGGATTTGAGGATCACACTACAGGTCGAAATTTCATGACATAATTCAGGTTATGATTAAAAATAATAGGCGACCCACCTAGAATTTTTTCATTTCAAAACATAGAGAGATATACATATTTCAAGGTAATATTAAGGGTAATTTATAATACATTTTTAGTGAGAAACTAGCTTTTACAACATTCCCAAATAATAGAGGAACTTGAATTACCATAACCATATGTTCTTATTCTTGTTAGAGTTTGTCATTTATATTGTAATCAAATTTAATGAAAATTAAATTAGACATTTTTTAATTACATTGATAATAAATTGGAACCTTGGTAGTGGGTCATTACTATTTCACACAAAGTATTTTCCACCTAAAAATAGGTGTTCTTAAACATTGTAAGAATCACTGTGTCCTTGTGTGTTCTAACTCAATCTACCTCTAATACTTACATCATCTCCATCAGGTTTTTTTCCAGAAACCAATAATGGGGGTCATGTAATTTTAATTTTAGATTATTTTTATTCATTACAAATGATTCATGCACCCTATCAGTAGTGGAAAACTCTATCATGGGTTTATCAAGAGGCATCAAATATATTCTGAAATAATTCAATGTGAAATTATTATTAATATCTTTTTTCATTCAGTAACCAATATATTTGATTGAAGTGATCCATGGATTTTGTGAATATTGTATATGATAAAGGAGATTCTATTTTTGATAGACAAATATTCAATATTTGGTGTGAGAGAATGGTTTTTTATTTTTTACCCCTCATCGAAGAGCATTTTCATAATAAAAAAATAGTTTAAATATTCTTGAATATAGATCAACCTACACTCATGTAGAATGAATAATATTGATTTTTATTGGATAACACATAATGAGATACTATTAACACTCTTGAAGAAATATTTGACATGAGTTATTAGAATTAATATAAAAAATCAATAAAAAACTCTATGATTTCAATGAATGAAAGAAAAAGGTGAAAGGGACTCAGTTACAATGCTCTTTAGCTCAGTTTAATGGAATTGAAATGAAATAATATGAATAAGTATAATAAGTAATCATTCCTGTAAAAAAATTATTACATTGATAGAATTTATGGTGAAAAACATGAAGATTATATCATAATGATGAATATGATGAGAATCATCTTTGATAAATTAGATGTGAATACATCAGTCCTTTTGGAAAAAAAATATGTATGACTAGACCATTTTAAAACTAGAAAATATTTTTATAGGTTACATGATATTCATAGGGAAAACAATAACGAGAAAATATAATTTAGAAAATTGTATCATATTTAATTCTCAAATAATATTGAATCATATTTAGTCAAATACGTCTCATGGGGAAGAAACTAACTGAAAATATGGTTCCATGGTATTTAAAAAAATTTCTCTTTATTCCCAAAATTTATGTGGTGGGGAAATGGAAAATATTAAATAATTATTCCAATTAAATACATAATTGTGAAATTATGGGCTTTTTGTCAACTATATTTCCCAAAAAGGGAGTAAGAGGAGAAGGGTGATAAAGAAAAATGATCACCTCAGATGAAAAATATGGTTAGAAAATGCACTAAATAATGAATCATTGAATGAAAATGAAAATACAAAACAAATAATAATAAAAATATATTATTACAACATTATGACATATATTTTGATGAAATAAGTGAAATAGAGCAAGAAAAATCTATAGTTGAAGGGAAAAAAATCCTTCATGGACAAATTAGATCATTCAAATTATCCCTCAAGAGGATAATAATGTGAGAGTAGAGAGAAGAAAGTAGTGATGGGGAAAAATAAAAATATTTTCAAATAATATAAATCAAGGAATGATTAAAATAAAATTAATAACATGAAAGATAAAATAAATCAGTGAAAATAGAGAATGATTCTTCTGAGAAATCCCTTGATGTATCAAAATATAGACATTATGAAGATGGATACCGAGTTAAAAAAATGTGTCATATATTAATGAATTATTTCATGTAGGGGAAAAATCATTGAAATAAAAATTATAAATTTATTACTGATAATTAGGTGTTGAAGTATCTTAAGATAAATAATGAAAAAGTTATAAATTCCTTTAGAAACACCAAAGGTGTGATGTTAAAAAATATAGCGAACAAGGTTGGTGAAAGAAAATAAATATAGTAGGAACCAAAAAATTCATCTAGGTTTCCAAAACATTATCCAAAATTTCAATTAATAACAAATTTGGAAACCCAAAATATCAATTCTCGTGTTAGTTGTAGTGATAATGGAAAAATTAATGTCATTTTAATCATTTATAAATGATGATTCAACAACCACCAAAACTAACATTGATGAGGGATATTCAAAGGTAAATAGTTGTAGAAAGTGATGAATAATGTGGCTAAGAATATATAAAAATTCAAGGTAATAAATAATACTTTAATTAATAATGTTTTAAAACTTTATTATACATCAAACCATAAATAATAATTATGAGTATATTGAGAATAACTATTTCCCCTATGAGTATATTTTTCATTTAATGATGGTTATATTGAGTTTTTGGAAACATGAAATATTTTTTTTATAATCTCTCACTCCCTCAATTTATGAGTGACATATAATTGATGGGGTGTAAAACTAAAATTACAAAATTACTACAAAGAAAATATCTAAAATAGAAGGAAAAATTGAAAAATTTATTTTATTATCTTGACCATACTTGTAGGATATGTCATTAACCATGAAACATAACCAAAAAGTGTCTTACTGTGTCACCATAACAACAAAAATAAAAGGAAGGTTAATATATTTTATGAAGAATAAAAATACAATGTATAAGGAAATGGACATGGTTAAGAAAAATCCAAAAATGGATAAAATAATTTAATCATTATATTGGCTACTCATCACACATGACATAAAATATTTTTTTTAATGATATCCAGTATTATAATTAAGGAACATACACTTTTATAAATGATAGATGACTCAATGTTTAAGGAGTTGGATACACTAATATTCGTCAAACAAATTCTAGTGATGTTCTCTATATCGATGGGTTAAGGCACAATATCCTTTTATTTTCTCAAATTTGTGATAGTGGGAATGAGGTGACCACTAGTAATAATGAGTGTGTCATAAAGAGTTTAAAGTATAATGTAATTACTTTGAAGGGTCAACAAACAAATTGAAAGTAGTTTATTATTTATAAAGATTGTAATTCACGATTCATGGGAAAAATAAAGGTAAACCATATTTTTCATTGAAAACCTATCTATTTGGGGAATATTAATATGGATAATATTATCAATTATGTTTTTGTGATAAATATTCTAATGATTCAATGTTATATTCTTAATAAATATTCACTACTGGAAAGAGAGGAAATCCCCAAAGTGCAATACCCACCGTTTTCAAAACTATAGGCATATCCTGAATAAATTTATTTTATACCCATGGTTTATATAAAAATATGGGTATAGATACACTATAAAAATAGTTTTTAGCAAACCATTGGTATAGATGAGAGAATATTTTCACCCCGACCATGCTCCCCCTTTTCACTCATCAGGCCTCACCCCACCACCCCAACCCCACAGTTCCCTTTCCCTCCCCCGCTGTTTCCCTCACCCGACAAGAATCCCCCCTTCTCTTACTATATTCGATGCACACCACCCATATCCACCTCCTCTATTCGATGTGCATCCCCATACCTTGGTTGAGAATCCCCAAGGTTTTGCATTCTCCATAGCCCGAGTGCTGTTTCCATCACTCGACACACATCCTCCTTGGTTGAGCAGTGTTTCATTCACCCAATCACCAACGCATTTACTTGTCTTAAATTATCCACTGATTGGGTGTTTGTATTATTACGATCTTATTTGACAGTGAGTCCCTAATCCTTATTTTGGTATGGTTAATTTATTCAGGATTAGTTTTGGTTTTTTTAATTTGATTTTTATCATTTCTTTTTATTAGATTTAGGTTTGTTATCTGAGTGATTTTGGTTTTGTTCAGATTGGTTATATTTAACACAGTTTGGTTTAGTATACATGATATACTCATATTTACCACATTTTTGTTTAGTATACATTATTTTAGGTTGATTTATATTATACATTTATAGAAGATATTTTTTATTTTTTTAAGCACACATTGTGTTTTCAAAATATATTTATTTAGAATATGATCTATTTTTTGGTCTCTTTGGTCAATAAATAAAAGATGGAAAATATTGTGGATTTATTTCTTTTTATTAATTTTCGAAATAGGGGAATTTTTTTGAAGACTATTACTGAAACTTTTCAATTATATTTGGATAATTATATATACATTAATCTATTTTTATATTTATTCATTATTAATATTATTGTTATTCTGTTGTACATTATATTTTGCTGAATATATTCTAATTATTGTGTATTACATAGGATTACTATTATGTATTTAAGATACAACATATGTAAAAAATGTTATTAATTTGAATTTATATAATGACAAATAACTTCTTTATGATGAATCTGTAACATATTTTTATTTTTATTTTTCTTTCTAGGGGAAAACCTTATGCATATTATTAATTTCTTACTCATTGAGTATATCTCTTACATATTTATTTTTTAGAAAAGGAAAATATATCACTCATTACCTACAAATGTTAAACATACTGTATAATGTTTACATTAAATTATCAACATATAAAAAAAATATTTTATTTGTTCACTATAGGATAGAATTTTAAAAACTCAAAATATTATACATTTTAGTTTAGAGAAAATTATATAACATATTCTCTTGGATAAAATTATCATGATGTAGACCATTACTTGAACCATGAATTACATGGAAGTTAGTTAATTTAATGACATGATATATAGATTATCATAAGATGTGATTTTTATATTATAAAAAATTATAATATTGGAGATCAAAAGTTACACTGACAATGTATTCAGGAAGCCCGTGTATGAAACAAGGTGGTTTATATACACTACTATAGAATTCATGATCAGAAGATCACATAAAGAAAACTATATAAATAATTTTTATAAGGATACAATATGGAGAACATAATATCAATTTAATAATGCAATTATATTAAAAGTGAGAAAACTATATGGAATAGATTCATGGGTTTTTATGAATATGCCCATAAGAAATCAAACAATGAGACCCAAATATTTTATATTATAGATATATAAGTGATATAAATGGTAAGCCTGAATTGTTTCATCCACTACTAATATGTATTTATATGGAATTAAAGGATAACCTCTATCTAATTGTTTCATACTGATACTCAATGTCTAAAGTTTATTATCTCTACACCAACAGAAAATTTTCATCTTTTTCTAGTTTATCTATTCATTGTGATGTTACTACCTATATTATATAGTTAGTGTCATGTTGTACTCATATATAAAAAATTATTGTTCATCCATTAAATGGTTGTGACTTAGTGATTCTAGCCTAATAAAAATGAAATTGTTTCACATGTTATGTCTTTTCCATGAATAATATTATTGTCCAAGATTTGAATCTAGGTATAAATGTGACAATAGGTTTTGTAATTTACTTAGGGAAAGATCAATGATGTTTATAGTTGGTACATTGATGCAATGATCTGGGTTATGAAATCACTTATCGGTTTATAGTGACTTTTATTTCATCTTTGAATGGTTGTGTTGGGTAATAAAAATACATTGTGTAATATTTTTAATGATATATAGTATTTCATGCATTTTTTAGTTTTCATATTCATTTTTTTATTATATTTAACTATGAAATATTTCTGATCTAATATATTTATTTTTTAAAGTACACATAATTTTTTTGATTTTATTTACTTAATGATATATTGAATTTTATTAAAAATTGTGGCCTCTAGTAAATTTTTAATACCATGTGGGATAAAAACTAAGTTTAATTCTGTCTCCAATTCACTCCCTCTAGATGATTTTTTTTGGTTAAATATAAAAACAAAAATTTTCTTTAGAGATTTCCTAATTGATTTTTTTTAAATATATTTGATATTAGTGATTCTTTATATAGGATTATAGAAGAATAATGATCATAGTGTTTCCCTATTGAGCATAAAATATTTTTGAGAGCAAAATAATTATTAATTACGTATACTATTAAACATTACACATAATACCAGGGGAGTATAAAAATTAGAAACTTAATATTTACAAAATCTATGATATTTTAAAAGTTTATTTTATAAAATGACATTATAGACAAAATTTAAAAGTGTTGTGTATTTTCTAAAAATAATTTATTAAGAAAGATTATATTTATATAATGAGATTTTGAATGATACTAAAAACATAATTAAAAGAATGAAAAAAATATAGTTTCATGTAAATCCATACATTTATCTATTAAATATTATTACCCAGTATTACACTTTTGAATCGAGTGCAACAAATAGATATTTTCCATCTCTTATAGAATATGTTATTTCTATTATTATTTTTTTTCCTAAATACATGTATGTGTTGATTAATTTAATAATAAAATAATTTATAATGAATTTTTTAATTATGGTCTACATTATTGATTGGAATATGACTTTTTTCCCTTCTTTTAGAATGGATAGAAGCTATATGTGTCATACAAATCAGATTTCAACAGAGTTTTAGAATAATTTAGAAATTTATTTACCCTTTTCATTTAACATTGCTTCGATTAAATGTTGAATATAGTGTCCATGCTGTAAATGTGTTTGAAAATCATGGTTAATCCCGGAAGAAGCAAGATACCATATAATGAGATTTGGATTTCTAACAAACAATTATGTTTTTTATCACTCTAGTGAGACGAGTCAATCTTCTACTATTCATGAACAAAATGAAAGAAGTGGAATGGATAATTTTATAATTGATCGGTTTATATTTGTGAATAATCCCAGAAGAGATATTATGAAATTTGAAGAAGGTAATGATATGTGTTTAAATGTAGAAAATACTGAAGATGACGATGTTGAGAGAGTGAAAATTTTATTGCATGGTTCCAAAAATCTAGTATATCAGGATTTTTCTAAGATGACCATGTTTAAATTTTTAATTTTGTTATATAATGGGATAAAATTTTGGGAATTTATAATACCTCAATTGGTTATATTCCATGATTTTGAGGTACTTTCTTTATAATGGTGCACATATTCTAGAAAATCATTACATGGAATGAAAGTTAATTAAGAAGCTTTGATTTTCCACTAATAATTTCCATGTTTGGATGAAAGATAATTCTTTATTTTGGGAGGAAAAAATTAACTATAATTACTACAAATAATGTTGAAAATCTTTATGGAAGGAGAATGTAAATGCCACACCATCTCGTGTGCAACGAATGGTTATGTTTCACTTTCCATTGATTACAAGAATTTGGAATCTATTCATGTAGGCAGAAATCTCATCCAATATATGATGGCATGATGTAGAGATAATTAAAGGTTATGTTGAGTTGGTTAATCCTAAAAATGGATTACCATAGAAGAAATTTGATGCACAACACCCTAATTTGGAATTTGAGGTGTGTAATGTCGAGTTCGGTCTATCCTATGATGGTTTTTATCCATTTGATCATATTCCTATTACTCACAGCATGTGGACAGTTTTTATTCTTGTTTATAATCTTCTTATGTTGATGTGTTTGTAAAAAACCACTCACTTTCTTGAGTATACTAATATATGTACCTTCTAATCTTGGAAATGATAAAGATGTCTAATTGCGGAATTTAATAAAAGAGTTGAACCATCTTTGTGATCTGGGTGTGTGAACATTTGGCGCTTCTTCAAAAAAATATGTTTTTGATGTGTGTTTCCATTCTATGGAGCATAAATGATTTCCCATCATAAGAAATGATTTCTAGGTTAAACAAGAAGGGAAAACAATCATATATAACTTTTATGAAGAATTCACATTTTAGAAGGCTTAAATATCCTTGTAGTTTCAATATCATAGGGCATCAAAAATCATTTTTAATGGATCATTAATATAGGAAGAATAATTAGAGGATTGATAATACTATTGACATTGAACAACCACCTCAACATATTTCAGGAGGGGATGTGCTGAATGAATTAAATGATTTTAGTTTCTTCATTTGTTAATGGTAAAATGAAATCTAAAAATGGTATTAATGTAGACACTAAAACCACTTACAATGGGAAAAAGATAAGTATCATTTTTGAGTTACCATATCCATCTACAAATTTTTTATGTCATTGTTTAGATGTAATTCATATTTTGAAAAATATATGTGAAATTTTTATTGAAATTCTTTTGAATATAATGGAGATGAGAAAATATAACTTGTGATCTTGTTGGGACTTGTTGGATTGGGGTATTCGACTAGAACTCCATCATATATGAAACAGTGAATAAAAAATGAATGTTCCATGTGATTCTTATGTGATGACACCAATAAATAAAGATCAATTTGTAGAGTTATTGGATAATATCTTGGTTCCTAATGGCTATTCCAAAAAATCTTTAAACAATTCAATACAAGGGATGTGAAAATAAAACTTTAAAAATTCATGATTATAACATCCTTCATCATGAAATTATTCCAATATAAATTCAGAAATTTTTGTCCAATAATGTAATAGTGATAGTGATTCTCTTGTTACATTTTTTAGAGTCATTTGTTTTAAAGTCAATCAAATTAATATTGGATAAAAATGTAGTAAGTGGCGCCATTAATTTTGTATCTGATGGAAAATTGTTTCCTCCATCCTTTTTCCCATGCATAGTGCATTTAATAGTTCATCTTCCAACTAAAACCATTATTGGGGGGGGGGGGTGGTTAGTTTCATTTTGTTTTATGTATCCTACTAAAATAAATATCTTCACAATGAAATCATATGTCTAAAACTAGAATAACACTAAATTTTTGATTGTGAGGTGTTATCCGTCTCAAGAATATATGGATTTGTGTTCAATATATTTGTCTGATGTGACCACAAGACATAACCGACCATTATGAAATGAATATGACTAGAATGGTAAATTAATCCCTCAATTCAATATCTTCTCAAAACAAGAGTAATTTTTGGATCTTATACATTGGTTACAATTAGCCTTGAAGAGTGGGGGACAATAAATCTCACAACCTTGTCTAAACGTGGATGGTCTGATAATTTTATCCCATGTGTAATTTGTATATTTACATGTTTTCTCATATAATGTAATTTCAAATATACCTTAAAAATTTAATATCATTTTATATGGGGAACATAAATTAATTATAAGTAGAGTTCATTGGTCTTTGCCTTTGAGAAGAAGAGTGGCTTTGTATAGCATAGAGTTTCCAACTAGGTTGAAATCAATGGTATAACCATTACATTAATTAGATAAAAATTTAGATATTCAATTAATTTTATT
This sequence comes from Viscum album, assembly GCA_963277665.1. Lineage (NCBI taxonomy): Eukaryota > Viridiplantae > Streptophyta > Magnoliopsida > Santalales > Viscaceae > Viscum > Viscum album. Next base: position 1,360,377,265 of record OY728148.1, read on the forward strand.
ATTTATATATATTTCAAGTGTATATTTTACCAATTCACTCCATTTCTCAAGAATTTAGAGCATTGGATTTTGGTCCAAATTATATGGTTTGTGAATGAAAATATCTTAATAATCAATGATCATAAATTTGTTACAATGGATCGAGTGGTGAAAATGAGAACAAAACATGTTGATGTTATGTTAAATACGACCATGGATTATCATGACAGTGTATTAGATATATAGTCTTGATATTAAGAAGTGTTTTATTATGGACTTTTTGAGAGAATATTGTTTTTGGATTACTAATCTCATAGTAGAGTCACTATGATGAAATTTAAATGGTTTATTCAATGATATCACATGGTCCAATTATGTATGGCTATGGATTATGAGTTATTGAAATAAGTCGATTCATATCGATCGTTGAACCATACATTTTGGAATCAATGGATAAACAAGTGTTTTCTGTGAAGGATCTTCTGAGACCTGATTATAGTGTCATTAATGATGTAATCCAAAGACATATTTTTCATGATGTTGGTGATTAAATATCCACCATTTAAACACCCATTAGTGATTCCGAAAATGTTTAATTTGATGAATCAAATTGTCCCATTATGAGAAATGAGGTTGATCTTTAAGTTGTGGTGAGTAATATATAGAAGAAATAATATAAGTTTACTGTTCATTCAGTTTACATTGACCAGATTTTATCAGGTTAGTATTACTATAATTAATTTAATTTAATCTCAATTTATAAATATATGATTGTTTTAGAATTTTATAGTGTCGTTTCATTTAATTATAACTATTTCATATTAAAAAGATGGTTTAAATGTTTATTTTAAAAATAGTTTAACTTGGTATTATAATTTTAAAAATTGTTTTAGTCATTTCATTGTAATAATTTGTAAATTTAGTAATTAAATGAAGTTAAATTGGTTCATCTCAAGAATTTTTTGTAGATGTATGTTGTACGCATGATTTAGAAGAACTGTTTCTAAAAAATTGACATTTCATTCATATGTAGATGAAGCCAAATAATACAAAATGTTGAAGGAAGTGACTATTAGATCCCAATTGACCAGGGCGTGAGCATGTGTTTCCTCCTTCACTTCCATTAATGAGTATAATAATTGTAATTTTTTTCTTATGCATTACATATAATCTCATGTTAATATTATGTATCAATTTATTTTAGGGAAATATCGTTCCACCGGATTTGACTCCTCATCCTGCTAGCTTAGGTCCAAGTGGAGATTTTCCTAGACCTAGATGAAGCACTAATAATACCCGTTACCACAGTAACCCACTAGTAGATACCCCAATAACCACACCTTTTCATTATAGACTTGATTCTTTGAGGTTGTTCTTTTCCATGTCTCCATCATTATCTTAGCTACCCTATTATTAAAATTCCACATATTTTCCTCTTATTGGGATGATCCCACTAATTCTTTATCATCTAATTTGTCTTCTTATTCCCATATCGGGACTACACCACATGCATGATTGTTACCAAATTTACTATATCTAAAACTGATGATGTATCCGCCATCCCACTCTCCATATCCTACCATGTCTACAATGCCTCCAATTCAAACCATCCAGCCATCATTTGATGAATCCATTCCATTAGATTCTACTCTAGTGCATGAAGGCCACCCAGAGCATGCATTGGAATAGACACATCCCTTAGAGGCTACTGATCTCAGACAACCCACAGATCCATGATAGTCTGTTGAGTAGCCTGTACTATGTTTTTATTATTGTAACTATTTCAAATTATATCAATCCATTTTTTTCATGTTGTACCATGAATTAACTATTCATCCCCCTATTCTTTTTATTCAATGAGATATTCCGTTTTGTGGCGTGGGAACACTCAGATGTAGGAATACTAGAATCTTTATACATATATAATAGTGGATTACAATCTAGAAAATCATATGGAAGGTAAAAACTCATGGAAATCTAGATGTTTCATGGACACATTGGCCATGTATCCTGATATCCTTATGGTTGAACCAATATAATGGATACATATCAGTAACGATATCAAGGATAAATCATGGGATAAAATTTGGGTAAGAAAATCTTATAAATATATATATATATATATTATTGTTTTATTAAAATGAAATAACATGTTCATTGTATAGTTAGCTTAACATTACCAATGGAGAAGCTGATAAGACTGTAAGGTTGATGGATGTTGGGGACTTATGGAGCTCATACAATCATGATATGAATGTTTCTAGGAACAGTAGAGTTGGTACTGACATAGAGGGTGTACCCACACCCCCTGACTGTCCAAAATGTCAATATCAAAAAAATGATTTCACATTGGAAGATTGATGATTTTAAGGTGATACCAATTTTTATTGATTTTCATATATAATTTAATTTATATTATTTTTATTGTAAATTTTTTAGAAAGTTTCAGAAAAAAACAATGAATAATGGTTTAATGTCTTATATTCACACGTTGGAGTGATGTACAGTGCCAAATCATGAGAAACACCATGTACTTTAACCAGTTATTGTGATGTTATAAAAGATGTTCAACTAAATATATTATTGAATTGATATATAATGTTTTATAATATTGGTAGATAAATTCTTATCTAAGGGAAAACCGAGGAACCTTTAGTAGTTCTTGTAGTTGGAACAATTCATTAACTCAACATCTTTAGGATTCATGATGTCCTGAGTTTCTGTTACATCAATGTTGGTAGTTATGTGATACAGTATACTTGAATATAGATTTTTTCATTTCGCATATATGGTTGTAATATATATTTGTGTATTTTTCATTTTTAAAAAGCTGTATTGGGAATCTTATGTCACTTACCTCATGAAAATTTATTTTTCTAATGTTGAATGAAAAAGGATGGAAATGCATTATATGAATATACACAAGATTAGATTGTATGTTTTTTTATTTATATTTCCAATATTAATAGGAAATTAATAATTTAATATATTTTTTATAATTTCAACAGTCTACTTTAGAGGACCCTAATGATAATGAAGATGACAAATTTTGACCGCATGATCATTGGGTCAGGTAATATGTGTTGAGCACCTAGGGAGAGTCTAATGTAGACCATGGAGAAACATCATCCCTTACAATTATTAGTCCTCATAAAGCTCCTCACATGTTTCTCAAACCTATCAGTTTTATATTTCTCACACAGAAGTAGCCATAGCAATGTAAATATATTTATAAGATCACAAAAAAAGAAAAAAAATAGAAAGATAGAATTAAGATGATGACAAAATATTTCATGAAGATATGGATGTCTTGAGTCAGTCACTTCCATCATAATATAATACAACGTTTCATTCATATATGGATCCATTTCTATCTTTTATTGATACCTTATGTATACAATTATGGTGATAGAGGTGATTAAGGTGGTGGCGATAGATATGTGGGTGGTATAGATGTTATTGATACTATTTTTGGTGATGAGACTACTGATGTTGTTGCTAATGGAGAGGGTGGCGATGATGCTACTTATGTTGTTATTGTTGTTATTGATGACTAGAATAGGGATGGGATGGGGATGTTAGAGATGGGGGGATATTATTCCCATGAATTTTTGACATAGAAGGGAGATATGTGAAAGTAATTTATGAACTTTAATTTACTACTTCTATGGATGAGAATGTATATGTATGTTTTATTTTATTTACATTTCAAGTGTGGTTTGTTTTGTATTGGAGCTCTTGTGTTCTTGGACTGCTAGACTACTTGTATGATGTGAATTTATTAATGAAATGAAATTCATTTTGATTATGATTTCATTAGGGGTGTTAAATGGGAAATATTTAGGTAATTTTACATATTTATTAGTAAATTCATCCACCTTGACTAATCACTTTTCTTTAGTTTCCTTGAAGATCTAATCCATAATAATTGTATTTAAAGTGTTGATATCAAGAATATGTTTATACAAGTATTCCTAAATAAAAAAAGTAATTAACTTAAGCTTATATATACATTTCCTTTACTTCAACCTACATTATTATTTTAATATATCTTTAAATTCCATACACTTTCATTCATTCGTATTATTTAATGAACGAAGGCCTAATCTTGAGAAACCCACAGAGATGTGGGCCACTATGATTCAATTAAGAAAAGAATTTTGTGTAGACACTATTTTGAAAGTTATTTTGGCTAAATGATATTCCAAATCCTTTTTTATTACTTTTATAAAATATTATTGTTGAACATTATTTTTTTAATAAGTCATTTTGGACATCATATTAGGTCTTAAATCAGTTAAAATAGCCTCAACCTTTTGAATTAGATTTCATTTATAGTAATTTTTTCAATAAAATTTTATCCATATTTTTTTGAATCATGGAATGATTAATATTCCATTAACCAAGTCTCTTCAAAAATATAATTGTTAATCAACAGAAAATGTATTGCTATGTTTTCATCATCTACTAGAAACTGATCATTATAGTCCTTTGATTCTGAGGAGTCTTATCTAGAGGTAACATATTTTACTTCATATTTTTTATAGTTCATATTCTAGCATTAGGGCACTAGTTACCATATAAATATTGTTATATTTTCATGGTTGGAATGAATTTATTTTCAAGTGCATTTATTCTTCATGTTGGATTTTTTACTTTCTATTATCTACTCATATGGTTCAAAAAATTAATTACTTATCACTTTATAAAGTGTCAGGAGAATGGTTTTTTACATATACTAATGTAGTAGTTCAGTTTCCTTGGATAGTATTTACCTTTTTATAAGTTTTTTATAATTAAACAATTCGAGTGTAGGTAGTCAAGGGAGAAATTTTTTTTGTTCTTGTCTTTAAAAATATAAAACTATTTTTATTTGGTTTCGAGTGTGAGAAAAGATATGACCTTGTTAATTTTATTTCTAGTTTTCAATTATGTTTTTATTATTTAATTCATTTTATATATTTTTGAACTTATTTAATGACAATTATATAATTTATATGTTTATTATTAAAAAATTACTATTCATTCATTTTTATTAATATAATATGAGATTGTAGGAGATGATAATTTTCATTGTGAAATACCATTTTTACACAAATTTATGATTATAATTTGTTGTTTCATCCTTTTTTACATTTATGTTTGTCAAATTTATATTAATATAGACATGTTTTCTATCATTAATACTCATATTATATATCCATCAGTTTGATTTTTCAAAACAACGTTGATGCAGATTGTATTGACGATTAGTTATTCTCTTTCTAATGAATGGTCCACAGTTGATGCTTTTTTCTATAGGAAATTTAATATATTGAAACTTTATTTTATATTAAATATGAACATATAATAAAATATTTATTATAAATGAGTTATTTGAAAATATATGAAATATTTTTTTAAAATATGAAATCAATATCATGAACTATATCCCAATGTGATGAAAAATATTAAATTACATTACTAAGATGTAATCATGTAACTATATCATAATTAATTTTTAATTATATATATTATTTGCATGAAATATATTTATAATACTATAAATAAAAATAATAAATGTGCATTTCTTATTGTTATTTATATTTTTCTTTGTTTAAAACATACAGTTAATTTATTCTTTTTGATTGGCTACTATTAAAATTATAATTTATGATTCTATGATTTTTCCGCTAATATTTGTAATTTCTTCTTATAACTCAATTATGTTTGTATATATACCTATTTTGTTGATTTAATTGTGAATATGTGGTGTCATATGATATTGTAATGTGTGGAAACTATATGTCTACAATAATCTAGGACAATAAACTACAACCCTCTATGAAGGTAATAATAAAAAAGAAGTTTGAAAAGATGATTGAAATTTTGTGATGCTACAGCAAGGTAATATTGAAATATGATTTCAATATCATTGATTCCATCTATTTATTTTATTGTTAACCAAAATATGACACAATCCAATTTACATATATTTTATTTCAATAATTCTTTTTTCATAGTATTTTAGTTTCACATAAACATTTCATATAAACTTCACATATTGATATTGTAGGATGTATGGGATGAAAAGTAAAATTCATATATAGAAATTGATAGATATTATTCCATATATATTTGACAGGAATTTTTTAGAAAATATATTCTAAATTATATTAATAAATATCTCTTCTTTATGAAATTTATTATACAGAAACACCATTTCATATTAAGTCTACATATACTTTAAATTATATATTATACATGAATTATTTTCATACATATTCAATGTTATATTTTTTTTATTGTACTTGCACAATATATCACTTTGGATACATGGTCATGAAAATTCAATCATGTACTCAATTAGACTAGTGGATGTAGTTTAAAATGTGACAAGTGGGTGTTTTTAGGTCACTGGAACATGAATTTTATTTGTGTAGGGGGTCATGTTATTTAATTGGTTCATGGATCATTTTTTATAGAATTTTTTAATATCACCTTTCAATTTGTATTAAAACAAATGTATATGAATAATGAACAATACAACCAGTTTAATGTATGGAAATTAATTAGGAATAATGTTTAAACACCTATCAATTTGTATTCCAATTGTGTTGATTTGGTTCTGTACATGTGCAAGGAAAAATGCAGACAAGGGTGTGATGATATCAACATATAAGCCTATGTCATGTATGATTTTCATAAAAAAGGAAAATATGACCACAGATTTAATTACCATTGAATGATGCCAAAAATTGGATTTACCCTAGGTATTGTTACATGTAATAAGATTATCAAATCACTCTTCAAACTAAATAAAATTTAAGTGGCGTTAGGGATCCTTTTACCGCTTTAATCCATGGATCAAAAACTAAATTTACTTTCATTCAGTCCATTGATTTCTTCTTACTACAATGAAGAAATGTTGAATGAGGTTTTGGAGTTCTTTGATATTATGACCAAGCATCATATAAATCTACATTCCTTATAGTTTAATCAAATAGTCACTAATATTTTTTGTGGGAAACTCGAGGAAAGAAATGAATTCACGAAAATAGATTTTCGTAAAGGTTTTATGTTGGATATAGTTGCTTTTTTATCTATTAGGGATTCTTATATGAAAAATGATGACTTGGGAATGGTTTCCAAGGTTTACATAGCAATGCTAAAAGAAGGGATTTTCCCCAAAATTATTACATACCACATTATCATAAATGGTTTATGTCAAAAGGTTCAGATCATAGAGGCATTGGGATTCATAGATTAGATATTGAAGAGGGGTTTCAAGGGATTTACATTGACATAAAAAACCACATTTATGGTTTTTGTGAATCTGGAAAATTGAGAAGTGCCTTTCAACTGTATGATAACATGAAAAAGGAATTTGATGTTCTTTAATTTTTTATTTACAATATTCTCATTCAAGGTTAATAAAACGTGGACGTGTATGATATATTCATATATATTTATTCAAAAGTTTTAAATTTTACATAGAGACTAATGAAATAACTTTGACCAACTTCATTAATGGTTTGATGTGTAAAATCTATACCAAGAGTGTCATGACTATGTTTCTCCTACTATAGGGGGTTAAACAAAGAACCTATGTTTTTCTATTTATTACTACTGCAACAATCACATCATGGGGGCTCATTAAGAAAAATATTTCATGATATTCTACACTTTTCTATCCATTTCATGGAAGATATATGAATTTGGGATTCCCAATGTTGGGTGGAGGAGTAAAAAACACGCATTATGTATATGGTGTTATTTATAACTTCACAAGCACAGATAACCCCCTCAATCACTTCAACTAAATAAGTAACGGACTTGATAGAGTCATAAGGATTTACAAATAATTTTATCCAGTATGATTCCCCACCTGGAGAAATATGTATAGCATATTGTGGCTTGTTTCCCAACACTAGTTTTTGATATCCCATTTATTATAACATGGGATAGCTTTCTTGAATAAATAATTATTGTTTCACTAATGGAAAAAAATCACGATACCACTCATCCATCAGGTTTATATAAACTAATATTCTAGACCTTAACATAATGAGGTGAATATAATCTTCTCTAATTGGACGATAAACCAAATCATATTCGATATATACTAGAGTAGATACAACAACCACTAACATGGAATTATACCCATTAAAAGTATTGCCTCTAATATGTTATGTATCGAAAATATTCAGTTCCTCCATCTTAGCTTCAAACTAGTATAACCTTTCTTTGATGGAAATAAAAATAAATTCCTTGGATGGATGATGGTATGTATATGATGAAAAAACAATACCTTTTCTTTGGCTGAAACATGTTGAGTAGGTAGTAGATTAATATTTTTAGTAACTCTCATATTTGGAGTTTTCCAAAAATATATGAAATGCACCCCTGCTTTAGTGATGTAGACTAGTTTTAGAAAGTGTATATTAATTATATCATTCCATATCATTGTTTTACTCTTGGTCATCGATGATATAGATTCCAATGATATTTACAAACATATAGAACACACCAAAAATCATGACCTCATCCTACCTAGGATAGTAAAGAGTTTTTTATCTTCTTTGAAAGAAATTTTATAAAGTCATATGAAAAGTTTTTCATTTCATCAGTGACTGAATAGGATAAAACAAACTGTTATGTTACTAATATTTTATCAAAAACACACATAGAGAGTAGTTTCATCATTGTATAATGTTATAACATACTGAAAACTAGAATAAGAACATTGATATCCCATTTCAGACGATGTAATGTTATATAATTATGGACTATATGGTTATGAATAATGGAAACATAGATAAAGTTTCAAATTAACACAATTTTTGCTGTAATAATCACCCAAAAATGTCCTGAGGCCCAATGGGGTATTAAAAAAACATGTTCCTACTCCTATTATTTATGAACCACCAATTAATTAGTATCAAAATATATATGGGCCCTGAAATTATGAAACTGATTTAGAGAATCTTTTTAGGAAATTTATTAAAAAAATTGAGTACTCTTTTATTGACAATCTGCAAACAAAAATAGTACAAATGACTTGGTAATTGATTATTAGGGACAATTAAATGTTACCCTCCACAACTGTTTTAAAATCTATTGAAAATTTTATGGTTGTTACAATTATATTGGGCATAAAAAAACAAAAACAATATAAAGTGTAACTTGTAGATGGTATGATTGAGGATATAAGGGAACTTGTGAACCCAAAATGGGATGATAGAATACCATGTACTATGGTTGTATTTTGTAATTGGTTTTTATTTTTTTACAGGTTGAAGACTGCAGGAAAGAAGGATGGTACTACATGTCTAGGAAAATTATCTACACCCACTTTTCAATGAAACGTGGTTATATTATATCAAGTATGATAAACTATACCCATAGTTTTGTAGAATGTGTGTATAGATATATGTCTACAGTTTAACTAAAACCATGGCTATTATGGAATTCTCTAGGCCTATTCCCATGATTTCCATAGAACCATGTGTATAGAATTATTTCGATGCATTGGTAGACTATGGTTTATGGAACCATGAATATAACATATACCCATGATTCTAGGGGAGATACCAATGGTTCCAAACTGTGGGAATATGTGATGTTTCTAGTAGTGATTCTACATAAAACTTAGGAGAAATTGTACGAATGATTCAAAAACCAATAACATTTGATGCCAAGAAACATATTGAGTGATTATAATCAAATGTGATTGGATAGATGATATTGAATTCGAAAAATTATCAAAATTATTTAATAATTATTTTTGATGATATTTTTCATATTCCTTATGTAAATTGTTTAATATACATGTAAATAATTCAAAATATTATATAATTTTCACAGGACTTTTGAATATAAAAATGGGTATGTAATCAGAATATTTTGATTTTTAAATAAATTGTAATTTTTAAATGATGATATTAATTAATATTTTTAAAATTATAGGATATGGGATGATTATATTACTCCACAAACACCCTTAAATATATAGTGACCAAGAGGAATATGTAATTCTTGGTGATCATGGGAAGAATAGTTATTTTTGATCATGAAAATTGAAAATTTAGTTAGCGAGAAGACACAACTTTACAATCTAAATTCTAAAACGATGCTTACTCTAAACCAATTGTATCTACGCACCATATAGGTAATGTTTTGTAAAGAATTCTTTCTTCAGTAATATAATGTTTTTAATAATCCCGTGCTTTATCAAGGATAAAGTAATACATTTGTGAATGTTTGATGGGATGGTATATGAAGAAATATATCTCAAGTATATATTGAATAGAATAATTTAGAGCTAAAATATCAAGAACATGAAGAAGGATATTGAAATAATATATTTTATTATGTTATAATGTTAATATTCCTCGAAAAAATCATTAGTCGTTGATGATAACACTGATTAATCCCTTGATGATTTCACTAGAAAAATTGGGAATATTATAGATATACGAGTTTATTTTAATATTTGGTAGAATGATTATGAATACTCCAATAGTGGAGAACATAAATTAGTGAGTAAGACCTCATTTACCCATTTTTATTCTCTTTCTTCCTTCCTTGTCTTGTTAGAAAATACTTTGATCTAGTTCAATGGTTATTTACAGTTACTTGGGAATGTGAGAGTGGAGTTGTCCAATGAGTGGTCGACTTGTAGTGTCTTGTACAGTTAAGTAAGTGAGTTTTGGGTTGATTTTAATTTTTTTTGCATTAATCCAAGAGTATTTTATTAGTTTTTGGTTTTTAGTGGATAGTTGGTCTAGATGGAGGGATTTATTTTACTTTAGTGTTGGTGTACTTTTTGGGTTATAATTACTCTTATTGATAGTTATTAAGGAAGGGTTTATTTCGTTGAGATAGTTGTGACTACTCGTGAAGGCTTTATCTTATTTTAACTCTCATATTTTTTCTCATTCAACAAACACATACCCAATAAAATCATGTTTGATGGTTTTCAAGGAGTTCTTGGATGGTTCTATTCGAGCAGTCTGACAATGTTCCATGAGGAATGGCCAATGTTTGTTTCCCTTCCATTAGGTCTTTGAGGGTGTTTCGTCTTATAGTTTTATTAGATGACAATGAATTGTATGGAACTAATATTCTATTTTTGATGGCTCGTCTTGGTGAATGTTTGATTCTTGGGTAATGTGATGAGTCTTTCATTGGATTTGATGGTTACTAGTGGTTCTATGTTTATTTTATTTGAAGAATATAAAGTTTTATTTATTCGTGGGTAGTTCTGATAGAATAGGTGATGGAAATTATGTTCTTGAATATCAGGGGTGGATTTATAATGAATATAATTTAGGATTTTTTCCATGTATTGAGGTGATTTGGTGGAACATGGATCAATTCACATTTAGTTTTTTTATTTTTTTAAAAAAATTTATAACATGAGTATGTGTTTTATTGATTGATTCTGTATTTTTTGTATTTTTCTATGATGTATTGGGTTGTTTATATATTTCATATTTTAAGGATCCTAGTGAACCATATTTTTCATTTTAAAATAATTATTTTGAGGTGGGGGAGATTTATTTATTTAAACTATATTTTTTCATTAATGATAATGTTATAATTTTTTAGTAATTTATGTGAATTTTTCTAAAAATAACTATAAGGATTGAAAATGTATTTTATATCAGTGTTTCTTAAAATCGATATTGAGTATGATGTCTACATTTAATAATCAAATTTTTTTATCCTTGATGATGATGTATATTGAGTGTGATAATTGAAGGAGAAATTATATGTGCCTAAAAAAGTTCCCCAATAATGTTATTTAATGCTGGATAACAACATATTGATTATATATCATGAAGGGGAACATGGATTCAAATATTATTTTCCAAGGGAATGAAAAAAGTCACTCATTATTATTGTGTATACTGATGAATAAATGTATTTTAGAAACAAATGAAGAATATTATTAGTAATTATCTATCACAAAGAGAAGATCTTTTAATATGACAATTATTGGTATGTTGACCTTAATTTGGGGACAAAAATATCACATTTTAAAGATTTTATCTTACTCTAATTATATAATTATAATAATGAGTTAATCAATAAGTTTAGAATTGGGGATTCAAGAGATATTCCAACACCTATTATATATGGGATAAGAAGTCCTTTAATTAAAAAGATAGATGTTTGAATCAAATTTTATTTGAAGGATCATCGAATTACTACTATATTTGATTGTGTCAAGGTTATAGATTGTGTTTAATGTTATAATATTTGGATGATTCTGAAGAATCCCATTCAATTCAAATTTCACACTATAAAAATAGATATAATCATACTTGAAAGGGTATTTTGATTATGGATTAATATTTTATAAAAATAAATTACAATAACATTATAGTTATACCGATAATGATTGGGAAAGATATGTCAGAGATAAAAATATTACCTTTAGAGGTTCTTGTTTATCATAGGATTATGTCATCCATGGTAGACAAGGAGTTATTGTTCTATCACTATTATATTAACGGATGTTTATTATACTATGGTATAAACTAACTCAAATCAAATGTTATGGAGTAATTAACATATTTAATACATGATATTTTATGACTCTTACCCATTAGTTATTGGGTGTGACATTCAATGTATAACCCAATTGGTAAGTAATATGATGTAATTGTTGATAATGTTTAGAACCAAGAACCACTTCATCAACAAAATATTTAGAGAGGGGAGATATTTCATTGGTATATGATTCAATAATGTATTTGGTCACATATATATTGACAAGTACCTTCTCTAAGGATGCCTTCCAGTATGTGAGAGTGTTTTTAGGAGTGAAATTTTCTCCAAAATTACTATAAGTATTTCCGAGATATTATTCTTCCATAATTTCTTTGAATTTATTAATAAAGGGGAAGATAATATAGTTTAAATAGGTTTTAATTAATGGGGATTAAAGATAACAACTATTCAAGGTTAGAGAGAGATTAAGGTTCTGGTAGTTGGGATTTGGAGAAGAGACCATGTACTAATATTCAGGTTTCCCAAAAAAAAATTTATATATTGATGACCCCTTTGAGAGAAATTTTAAGAACACTCATTAAATCCTATTAAAAACAGGGGGTGAGTAATATCAATTAAGATGTGTTAAATATGACATTAATCTTACATAAATTCATAGAGTTATACTATAATCAAAATTTTACCCTACAATGATAAGTTTGTATGAAATTTGTAATAGAATATGAAATGGGTTATTTCTTGGGGAAATTCATTCATGAGTTTGGGATGTTGTGTAATTCCCTGAGATTTTGTGAAGTGTTTTATTCAAAAAAAATTAATCATTTTGATATGTTCATTACATAAAACACTAATTAAATATTTAGTAATAAGAAACACTAAGTTTAGCTTTCATTACATGAAACATTGAGTATATATTGTGTTACATAGAACACCAATTTTAAATAAAACGCAAAACACTATTAAAATATTATTATTTAATATTATTGTTATCACATATTCATTTAAAAACCAGCTATAAATTTAATTTTATAATTTATGAAAATCTATATTTTACACATTTATAGATAATGAATTACCGGGTGGCCAATAATTATAAATGAAAATAAAATATCTTTAAAAACAAAGAAAATATTTTTCTGAAAAAATTATTTTTATACACATGAACTAATTTTACATCAATAAAATTAAAAAATAATTTTATTGTGTGATTTTAGTGCAATATATATATTATATATTCAATAAAATTATAACATTCATCTTATTGAATTTATAGACAATATATACGAAAAATATCCAAATTTATGCTTAAAAATAGTATTTTTCTTAATAATCGTTTTCCCGAATTCCGGAAACATAATTTAAAATTTATTTCATTCAAATTTTATAAAATTTATTATAAAAAATTTGCTGGTCGGAGTTGTTTACTCAATAGGGGTGGAGTGAATTGAGTAACTATAAAAAATTCTGTTAAAAGACTATTATTTTCAAAAGAAATGGTTTCCCCCAAAATAGATACAACCCAGTTAATCACATTTATACTCTTATAAGAGTTTTACATTTTAAACAACTTCTTAGAAGATTGATTAATTCTCAGTAATCTTAATTTGAATTATTAATATTACACTTGAGGTTATCCTACTAAGGAAAATCAGTTAGAACTTCTTTCCAAGACTAACTATCAAAGTGGAATTAGTGTTTTCCGGATTATGCAATAAAGCAGTAAAATAGAGAAGACTAAATTTAAATAGCACAATGGATATGAAACAAGTGGTTCATTCTCGAGCCTAGAATTTATCCACTCCACTTGGTGATCACCTGCCACCAAGAATTTTATATAAATAAACATTGATCCACAACCTAGATCGGGGTTAACAACAGTACACTGACTGCCTAAGTCACACATGGACCTCTTCCACAGTTTTCGTGTGTAAAAATAATAACTAGGACACACATGGACCTCTTCCACAGTTTTCATGGGTAAAAAGAAATAATAAGAATTTAAAGTAAGGAATTAGAAATCCTCCATTTTGGCAGATGATTCAGTGTGTTTATGGAATATACAGAGTACACACACTTCTCAAAAAGTAAGTAAAGGAATCACTAAGAGAGAGTAGATATGAGTTTAGAATGCTCTATTGAATTGAAGTGCAGATCTGGACTCCTTCGATTAAACTAAAATGCTTCTGAGTCTTTCTCTTTTTTTGTCTTGAAAATAGAGTGTCGTGATTCAGCTTGTGTTCTTCACGAGTTTTGATAATGAGAAGATGTTCTCTGGATTCTAGTGTATTTTGTATGTTCTTCAGCAAAGTCATATTTCTTGCTTGAGACAATGCTTTCTTTGAAAATCTTCAAATATGTTCTTCACAGTCGTGCTCATAGGCTTTTTTTGTTAATTATTGCATGCTATTTATTTCTCTTGGGCACACTTCACTGTTTATCTTCAAATACATGAGTTTTAGGTGATAGGTTCCATGCGATTAATACCTTGTACTTAGTACTATGTCTACAAAGAAACATTAATTATTCTACTGCATTAAAGGCATCAAAATGACTGTTAAAAATTAAACTTAAAGACGACAAAATAGTTTAAGAAACGGTGTCATAGTATGTTATGAAAACGATGTCTCCTTCACACGGTGTCTGCATGTCACGGTGTCTTATTCATGGTTTCATGCTTCATGGTGTCTTGATTCACGGTTTCTGGTTTCGTGGTGCTGGATTACGGTGTCTGTCTTATAGTGTCTGTCTTATAGTGTCGGGATTATGGTGACTGGATTATGGTGTCCCGCTTCACGGTGTCTGGCTTACGGTGTCTGGCTTCATGGTGTCTGGCTTAAAGTGTCTGACTTCACGGTGTCTGGCTTATGGTGTCTGGCTTACAGTGTCTTGTAATTAGGAAAACAATTGTATTCATAATTAACCAGTTATATGCATGAAATGGATTGATCTTAACCAATATAAAGCAGGAGAGAACATGAAACATAAATACACATTTCCGGATATAATTTATGAGTTAACTAGGTTGAATAAGATTTGTGATCATTAAAACATTATTAATACATGAGGAATCCCAAAATCTCCCCCATTTTGAAGATCACAAATCATGTGCAGTTAAAGTGTAAATTAGATGCAACTATAGAGAAAATAACATATAGAAACTTCTCCCCCTTTTGGGATTATCAGAAAGTTGAAATAAGAGAGAGAAAATAGTGCACATTCCATTAAGAGTAAACATAGGATAGTTCAAAATAAAGGAGAAATAAAAAACAATAGTATTCCCATCAAAAAGGATTAAGCACTGGTCTTCTTCAAGGATTGGCGTTCGCTTTGCCTTTATCAGCAGTATAAGAGGAAGCCATAGGGGTAGTGGTTGATGTAGAAGAAGGAAGCGACGTGGTAGATAGAGAGGGTAAAGGGAGACCATCAAAGACAGAGGGAGACAAGGTAGGAGTAGTAAAAGATTGAGGCAGTTGCTCATCAAGAATCACAGGCCTGATCTGACTGAGAGCTTGGCCAATAGACATGGTAGTTGAGGCTAAGGCAGAGGTGAAGGTAGGTAGCCTAGGTCTGAGAGGTGTAGCTGCTGGAGAAACAATTTCTATACTTTGGACATGATGATAGGTTCTCAAGAGTTTGATGATGTCTGCAATAATATTTCCACCATACTGCATGGCTTTTTCAAATTTATATTTGTTTTCCACAAACTTTTCCCACAATCAGGTAAACTCGGTTAGCTTCTAGACTTGGGTTATGAAGTCTTGAGTCACATGATGAATTTGAAGATTATCTACAAGGTATTTTAAGTTGTTGGTCATATAAGTCTTGGAGGAAATTCAGTTGAAATAGAAGTCCACCTTCTTCTAAATCTCTTGTTGGGAATCATTTGCAATATTGGAGTGAATTTGTACAAGATCAAGAACTCTATCACTGTTCTTGACAACTTCAGAGAAAGAAGCCACATTAAATCCACCAAAAGAATTCGGAAGATCTTCTCTGACTATAGATATGAGAAAAGTACTGTCCAAGGAAGGTGTAGAGGATTGACCAGAGGTATTAGAAGCTTTGACGGCTATGGTCAGAGATTTGAGCTGATTTTGTACCTTTTGAGGAAAACTAGGGTACTCATCGGTGAGTTTATTATGGTTCGCCACAAGCTCTATCATTTCCTTCAATATCTGTTTCCACCATTCCGCAATCTTTTAATCAAAGGATTCCAGATAAGGGTGAATCTGAGACACAACATCTCGAGATATCTGAGAAACAAAGGGTGCTAGAGGAGCATTAGTAGGCTCTGATCTTGAATTTATCTCTTTCTGCATATCTTGAGAAATGCTTCTCACGGTTTTGACTTCATTACTGAGAAACTTATTTTCAGCTCGTAATTCTTGAATCTCATGGAGCATCTTATGTTGTATTTTCCAAATAATATTTTCCAATAATAGTGACGCATCTCTCTGACTCAGATTTGTCATAGGACGAGGTTGGGAGTTCATAATTATCTAAAATCTAGATAAGAGAGTATCTCCAAAATCTTTCAGATCATCCTTACTGACAAAGGGCAGTTGTTTGGATAAAGGTTCAGGTGTAGGAATTGGTACATGGATAGGTTCAGGTTCATGTTCCTTCTCAGGTGAAAAGATAGTGAATTATTTCAACTGATATAAGGAAGAAGGATCATTCCCGGTTGCAGTAACCTGCTGAGACACATTCACATCATATAAACTAGGAAATTTGTACTGAGTGTCCATAGGACTTGACTCAGTTGGATGTGAGGCTTCATCAGGCTCAAGATTTGAGGGTTTCTCCCCCTCAACAGATGCCTCCTTCTCAGGACTGAGAGGCTCATGAGCTTGGTATATTTCTACAGTTTCATTTCCATATTTTTTTCATTGATATCTTTTTTAGAAAACTGAAAGTCCATATCTATCCTCTCTTTAGCAGAGGGTATTATTTCAGGAACGAAATGTTTCACATGGAGTTCTTCCAGATTCAGTTCTTGGAAAATAGGGAGTTCTTCTACTATAGGCTCTTCTAGGGATTGTTGCTCAGATTATGTGACAACTGATTCTTTTTCAGCTTCAGGTTGGATTTCTAGATTGACATATTTCCATGGGTAGGAGATTCTTCTTCAAGGAAAACATGAGGAAAAATAATCTTTTCTTCCATAACAATAAATACTTCCCTATGTGGTACTTCCTCCTCTTCTTATTAATACTCCAAATGTTCATCTGGTTCCAAACCATGATCAGAAATGTCTTTCAGCCTTGATGGATAATCCACAGGATTAAACTTCTCATAAACCTTATCATTGTTTTCCGCCCATTCGTTTTTCCAAGTATTCTAGTTTATATTCATTCTCTTGGTGGTGGCTTTAGAGAGACAGTATTCACAGTCCATAATCACTTCTTCATTAGGTCCAACAATGCCTTTTGCAACAAGCATGACTGATATTAGCCAAGATTAGAACAGAGAAGTGGACTTGGATGTAACCTTGATCAAGTCACACACATGGTGAATGATGTACTTACACAGGATGATCGTGTGTACATTTTTCATAAGATGAATAAAAAACACATCTTGATACTTTAACATAGAAAAATAACCTTTTCTTGGACTAACCAGATTTTGAAAAAACATAAATAGATATCTTGTTTCTCCATCTAGTTCAGCAACGATGGCCCTTCTCTTGGTGCCATTTCTGGTTATGGTTTTCAGAGCATCTTCAAGATCAAAGAAATCAGTTAAAGGAATAGGTTCTCTCTGATAATCCTCAAATATTCCTCCATGAGGTATCCTAAGGCATGCAGCCCATAACCTCGAAGAGAAAGCGTATCTTTGGCCATCAATCCAGCTTCTCACAACATAACTTTCACTAGAATCAAAAGGGAACTCTACATACTGGTAGAACTGAGCTACTATCCTAGGATAGATGGGTCTATTATCCCTTGAGAACCACTCTATACAGCCTTGTTCTTTTATCACTTTCAAGACTAGAGATTTTCTAGACAGAATCCATTCAGGGAAGATTTCTTTCTCAGGTACAACACATTGAATTACCAGATTCAGATTTAAAGGTCCTTCAGGTGTCATATTAGGTGCAATCTCCTGCTTCTTCAGGCTGCACTTCTCAGGGGTGGATGATGACAGACGTTTCATTCTTGGCATCCAGTGAAGGTTTGAGAGAGCGAGAGATAAATAAGGGGTCACAAGGTTGAAAGGGTTCAAAATGAGAGAAAGTCAAAGTGAAGAACCGAGTGAAACTTTTTGTTTTATTATTTGAGAATGCCAATATTCACAAAAATAAAATTACGGGAAAGTAAAAGTGGCAAAATAATAATTACCATGATACGTGTGTAAAGAAAATCATAACAAATTTTCGCAGTGAGACCGTGAATGGTCATCATGGTGAGACGGTGAGGGGTCATTGCGGTGAGATAGTGAATGGTCATCGCGGTGAGATAGTGAATGTCATCCCGTAAGTACAAAGTGCTAAAGGTGAGACTGTAAACATGAGAGACAGTAACTAAGAAACCATAATCATGAAACAGTAAAGTAAAACATAGTAAAATGTTGAATAGTAAGGCAAGTAAGATATCTATTTGTGATTTATCATTCCAAGAACATGTATGATGTAGTCTATTCTCTCAGAATTTAATGGTTTAGTGAATATATTAGCAAGTAGATATTCATTACCAATGATTTCCAAGGTGAAATCAACTTTTTGATAATAATATCTCAAAAAGTGATGTCTTACATCAATATGTTTTGTACTAGAATGTGAAACAGGAATTTATGAGATGCTAATAGAACTTGTGTTGTCACAATTTATTGGTACATGTCTAAATTGATATCCATAATCTTGTAATGTCGGTTTCATGCACAAAATTTGTGCAAAAAAACTACCAGTAGCTATGTATTCAGCTTCTGTAGTAGATAATGCAACAAAATTTTGTTTCTTACAACACAATGATACTAGTGACTTTCCTAAAAGGTGACATGTTCCAGAGGTTATGTTTCTATCTAACTTACAGCCACCAATGTCAGCATTAGAATAACTAAATATTTCAAATTATTGTCATTTAGGATATAATAGTCCAAGATTGGGTGTATGCTTGAAGTATTTGAAATTTCTCTTTACATCATTTAAATGAGATTCATTAGGATTTTCTTGAAAATGAGCACACATACACACACTAAAAATAATGTCCGGAGGGCTAGCAGTTAAATAGAGTAAACTTCCAATAATTCCTCAATAAGTGGTTTGATAAAAAGATTTTCCATCTTCATCATGATCCAACATACATGTGGTACTCATGGGAGTGTCACTACTATTAGTTGTATCCAATCCAAAATGTTTTAGAATATCACTAGTGTATTTACTTTTTGTTAAAACAATTCCATCATTATTTTAAAAGATTTGAAATCCATAAAGAATTTTAGTTCTCCCATTTATCTCAATTCTAATTTTGTATGAACCATTTTATAAAAATCAATACATAATGAATTTTTTGAAGTTCTAAAAATAATATCTTGTACATATATTTTAACAACTGAAACATCATTAGAAATTTGTTTTATAAAGAGGGTAGGATCAGCTATTCCTTTCGTAAAACCTTTGGAAATTAGAAAATTACTCAATCTATTATACCATGCTCTTAGAGCATGATTTAAACCATATAATACTTTTTATAGTTTGAAAATATTATTGGGAAAATGGGGATTTGTATATCCATAGGGTTGTTCAACAAAGTCATCCTTAGCTATATACTCATTCAAGAATTCACACTTAACATCCATTAGATATAGTTTGAAATTTAGATTTGCTGCATAAGAAAGTAGTATTCAGATGGATTCATGTCTTGATAATGGAGCAAAGGTCTCCTCATAGTCAATTACTTATTATTTACTATAGCATTGTGCAAATAATCTAGCCTTGTTCCTAACAATATTTCCAGCTTCATATACCTTATTTCTAAACACCCATTTAGTGCCTATGATGAATTTGTCCTTTGGCCTTTCAATAAGTTTTCAAAATTTTTTTCTTTCAAACTGATTATGTTCTTCTTGTATATCCATTACCCAAAATACATCATTGATGGCATCATCAATGTTTTTAGGTTCAAGTTGTGACAAGAGGGATTGATGTTCAACCTGATTTCTAAGAGAAGCTCTAGTTTGTGTTTCTTTCTCTATGTCTCCTACAACAACATCTAAGGGAGGTTTTTTAAAGGTTCTAACCTTTCTAGAAAAATAGGAACTAGTGATTTAATGTTCATCAGCAGATTCTGGTTTATTATGACTTGATTGTAGAGAATTTCCAGAATTGGATGTTTTCACAGATTTATTCACAGAGGATTTTGAGGATTTTGAGTTGATGTTCAGATTCGATACATCATCCTACAAATTTTCTAGGATGGTTCTAGGATCATGTGGATCTGTTTCATCAAACATGATATGAACAGATTCTTCGACACATTAATTCTTTTTTTGAATACTCTCTAAGGTTTACATAATGTTGAGTAACCCTAGAAAATTCCTTCATTGCTTTTGGATAAAAATTTGTCAAGATTATCCTTAGTGTAGAGAATAAAGACTTTGCAACCAAAAACTATAATGTAATTAACATTAGGCTTCCTAGTGTTCTCGATCCATATGGGTTATTTTTGAGAATTGCTCTAACGAAGACTCGATTGATTATGTAGCATGCTGTATTAACAACTTCATCACAAAAGTAAATAGGTAAGTCATAATCTCTAAGCATTGTTCTAGAAATTTCCTGCAGGGTTCTATTTATTTTTTCTACAACACCATTCTACTGAGGTGTTCTCGGGGTAGAGAAATTGTGACTATAGCCATTTTGGGAGAAAAATGATTCAAACTCTTGATTTTCAAACTCACAACCATGATCACTTCTTAAAGATTTAATTTTAAGGCCACTACGATTTTCTACAGACTTGGTATACTTATTAAATTAAGAGCAGGCTTCACTTTTGTGATCCATGAAGAAGGATCCGGTATATCTAGAAAAATTATCTTCCAGAACATAAAGATAGTGATTCTCATTTAAACAAGAAACTCTAGATTGTCCAAAGAAATCCATGTGAAAAAATTCGAGAGGTTAAGAATTAGAAACTTATTTCTTTGTTTTGAAAGATATTTTGTGTTGTTTTCCCTTTTGACAAGGATTAGACACTTTTCCATGTGGAAACTCAAGTTTTGGTAAGTCTTTAACTAGGCCTTTTCTATTTAGAATTATAAGGGAGTGAACATTACAGTATCCTAGTCTCCTATGCTAGAGCCAAGATTCTTTATAAAATACACTTAATCATGAAACATTTTGAGAAGATAAGGAATATAAATTAATAGAATAAACGATCTCATTCCATGATGTAGAAAATACTAATTCATATTTAGAATTGAAGACATTACAGACATCATTTTTAATTTTAACATCATATCCATCATCACATTATTATGAGATACTAAGCAGATTATATTTTAAACCATGAATAAACATTTCTTCAGAAATTAAAATCTAATCAGTGTTACCAATCTAGCCTAATACAATTATTTTCCCTTTGGCATTGTCACCAAATGTGACATGTCCTACATATACTTTTATCGGGTTCTTGAATCATGTGTAGTCTCCTGTCTGTTGCCTTGAACATCCACTGTCCATGTACCATAGATTTTTTCAGGATCTCTTTAAGCATCTTTTCTATAACATGATCAAGCATAGACAGATTTTGGTACCCATACTCGTTTGGGTATAGTATCATTAGTAATAAGTGATTTAGGAACCCATATTTGTCTCATAGGTTTCCTATAAACATTATGTTAAGTATTTGAAAAATAAACTCTACATGGTCCACCAAAATCTGAAACAGTAGAATATTTATCATGAATTGATCTAGTAGAGTTGTGTCCAGAACTAGGAACAAAACCATATGTCCTAGACTTTGAATCAAAATTTGTTCTACCCAGGTTTCTTTTACCAGGTTGATAACCAATGCCACTATTGTATTTGGGGGCAATTTGTCTTCCTAGCATTTGGGTAAGGTTATTTTTCCCATCAGTAAATTTTTCTAAGTGACTTTTTAATTTCTCATTAGAAATTTTTAATTCATTTTTTTCTTTGATAGGTTGAGCATTTTTATCCTTTTCAGTAGTAAGTTCAGATTTAACATTTATTGTGAGAGCATGCTTTTTTATTCAATGATTAATAATTATCTTTTAATTCATTTCATGTCTCTTCAAGCATGTTATAATATTCAAACATTTCTTTGTTAGTCATGTTTTCAGAGTTACATTCCTCTTTAGAATTGTGTGAATTATGTTCAGAGTGTTACCTCAGATGTGTTTGTCATAAAACACATATTGTCTTTGTTAAGCTGTTCATCATGTGATGTATCTGAGTCTCTTGAACTATCCTCAGAGGCACTCCAGGTTACTTTTGTTTCCTTTTTGTAATTTTAATCCTTGTCCTCATTTTTCTTCTTATACTTGAGCTTTGGACAGTCATCCTTTATATGTCCTTTTCACTTATATTCATAGAATACAATTTCATCAGTTTTGTCACTTCTTTTCAAGTCCTTTTTCCAGTTTCCTTATAGATCATACTTTCCCTTGAAGTTAGGATTTCTGAAAAAGTTCTCCTTTTTGTAAAATCGTTTGAATCATCTGGCAAGCTGATCCATATCCTCATCACTCTTAGGTGATGATTGTTTGGCGGTGGAACTTTCTACAGAAGATTCTAGTTTCCCTTTGTCTATGTGCTTCGAGGAGTAGGTCTTGAATGCAACAGATTTATTAATTGGTTCATCCTCATCTTCTTTGTTGACATTCAACTCTTCCTCATACATCATCATTTTCCTAATGAGTTATTTTTTAGGTATCTTGCTGATGTCTCATAATTCTATAATTGAGATAGAGGTTTCCCTCCATCTGTCAGGTAGACATATAAGGATTCACATGATCTATTCTTTGGCAGTGACTTCTCTTCCTAGAGAAATCATTGTGTTGATAATCTCATTGAACCAAATATACATGTCAAAAATATGCACATCAGGTTTCATTTTAAAATTATCATATTTTATAGTATAAGTATTTAGTCACATTTCCTTTACACTAGATGTGCCTTCATGTGAGACAGACATGGTATCCCAAATTTCATGGGTTGTTTTACATGCAGAAATCCTATTAAATTATCTATATCATAAAGAATAGTACAAAGAATTCATGGCTTTGGAATTCTTGTTGTAAGAATGTTTGGTAGGTTCTTCCCATGTAATTATATTGGTCATAGGAAGTTTGTATTCATCTATAATGGATTACAAAATTTCAAAGATCAAACTCTCTAGATGCATTTTCATTTTAATTTTCCATTGAGAAAAATTAGTTCGATTAAAGAATGGTGGTATGTTGGTTGCCGTAACTTCCAATCTATTATCCATACTAACTAATTACTTTAAAAGAGATATAAATTTAGAATTAACATAAATTTACAGATATTTAAAGTAAAACTACAATCACAGTTGAGTAAGATTACACAGAGTCATAATAAAGCAACCTCGGATACCAAATGTTGGTCGGAGTAGTTTACTCAAGAGTGGAGGGGTGAATTCATTAACTATAAAAATGTTTGTTAATAGAATATTATTTTCAAAAGAAATGGTTTCCCTAAAAATAGATACAACCCAGTTAATAAAGGTTTTATTGTAATAAGAGTTTGACATTTTAAACAACTTCTTAGAAGATTGATAATTCTTAGTAATCTTAATTTGTATTATTAATATTACTTTTGATGTTATCCTCCTAACAAAAATCCATTTTGACTTCCTTCCAAGACTAACTACCAAAGTGAAATTAGTGTCTTCTGAATAATGAAATAAATAAGTAAAATAGAGAAGACTAAATTTAAACAGCACACCAGATATGAAACAAGTGGTTCAGTCTCAAGCTGTGACCTAATCCACTCCACTTAGTGATCACCTACCACCCAGCAGTTTATATAAATAAAAATTAATCCACAACCTGGATCTGGGTTAACAACAGTACACAGACTATCCAGGTTACACAGGGACCTCTTCCATAGTTTTCGTGGGTAAAAATAATAACTAGGCCACACATGGACCTCTTCCACAGTTTTTTTTGGTTAAATAGAAATAATAAGAATTTGGTGTAAGGATTTAAAAATCATCCAATTTGGCACATGATTCAGTGTGTGTATAGAATATACAGAGTACTCACACTACTCGAATAGTATGTAAAGGAATCACTAATAGAGTGTATATATGATTTTATAATGCTCTAGTAATTTGAAGTGCAGCTCTGGACTCCTTTTATTAAACTGAAAGGATCTTGAGTCCTTCTCTGGTTGTTGTCTTGAAAAACAGAGTGTCATGATTCCGCTTGTGTTCTTCATGAGTTTTGATAATGTGAAGATGTTCTCTAGATTCTAGTGTACTTCGTATGTTCTTCAATAGAGCCGGATTCCATGCATGAGACAATGGTTTCTTTAAAAATCTTACAATATGTTCTTCACAGTCATTCTCATAGGCTTGTTTTTCTTTCAGTATTGCACGCTATTTATTGATCATGGTCACACTTCACTCTTCATTTTCGAATGTATGAGATTTATCCGACAAGTTCCATGTGCTTTGTACCTCGTACTTCGTACTATTTCTACAAAGAAACATTAATTATGTTAGTGCATTAAAGGCATCAAATATGAACGTTAAAATTTAAATTGAAAGGAGAAAAAATAGTTAAAGAAACGGTGTTATAGTATGTTATGAAAATGGTGTCTCTTTCACATGGTATCTGAGTGTAACAGTGTATAAGTGTCATAGTGTCTTCTCCACGGTGTCTTGCTTTACAGTGTCTTGATTCACGGTGTCTTGATTCATGGTGTCTGGTTTCACGGTGTCTGGATTACGGTGTCTAGCTTACGGTGTCTGGCTTATGGTGTCTGGCTTACAGTGTCTGTCTTATGGTGTTTGGCTTCACAGTGTCTGGCTTACGGTGTCTGGCTTCACGGTGTCTGGCTTATGTTGTCTGGCTTCACGGTGTCTGGCATACGGTGTCCGTCTTACAGAGTCTGTCTTACGGTGTCTTGTACTTAGGAAAACAACTGTATTCAGACTTAAACAGTGATATGCATGAAATGGATTGAGCTTAACCAGTATAAATCATGAGAGAACTTGAAACACAAAAACACATGATTGGATATAATTAATGAGTTAACTAGGTTGAATAATATTTTTGATCATTAAAACATGATTAATACATGAGGAGTCCAAAAAAATTAAATTAAATTTTTAAATCATCATTTAAAAATAATAATGGCATGAGTTTTTAATTCTCTTCTAGGAGGAATTTTTTTTAGTGAATGGTAAAAAATACTAGATTTTATTAACAATTTAATTTTCATTGGAACAAGATGCAAGATAAAATTTCTTTTGAGGTGATTTTAAAAGTAAAATTAACTCAATTATATATACATATATATTTATATTAATCCATTTTACATCAATTTAATCAATTTAATATTAATTTTTTATAAAAAAACTTTCTAACCTTTTGAAACATTTCTCTTTGGAGAACCACTTTTACATTACCTTGTTAGGGTTAATTTTAAACTAAAAATTTTCATTTTTTTAATGAAATTTAAAAATGGGATGATATATTTGGAATTAAAATAATTTATATTTTATATTCAATTCAAAATATTTTTCTACAATAATTAATAGTAGAAGTAGTTAAATAATTATATACCACAGTTAATGTTGAAATGAGTTTACCGATGTGTTTATATAAAGAGATAATGGGTAAATTTACATATAAATTGGTCAAAACCCCATTATATATCCATATTTAGACATTAATACCTATAATAATCTATAATGGAAAGTTTTAGTGGTTTTTTAATTGTTAAAAAACACAGACAAACAGTTTTATTTTAAAAAATTACATATGTGCCACTCTCCTCACTTATAAAAGGCCACACCATCTCCTCTCGTATTCACACTTAAAAACACATTAGTTTAGAAAATACCTACCAAAATAACATCCTTAATTACATAATCGAATCATAGAAGAATTATTTTGGTCTGAAATCCAACCTCTGAAGACTTTTGGTGCATACAAATAGAATATGTTCGAAGAAGATATAATATCTTTAACCAATTTTTTTCGTTGATTTCTTCCTCCACTACCTTAAATTATTATTAAAACATGATTATATAAATCAATAATTATATTAAATATATTTAAATTTCATTATATTAATTTCATAACTAAAATCCTTCTCCACTTCCTTCAAATGGGATTGGAAATCACTATTCTTGTGTACGGAAGACTACCATCTCATGAAACTATGGTCTTTTTCTCCCATATCCACCTATAATAGATGTATATAATGATGTATTTAATATATATATATACACATATATTATATTTATTACATTATTATTTATGTTTAATTATAACATTACATAAAAATTCTATCGTCTCAAATCATCGAAAAACAATAACTTCGCTCTTATGTACGGTGGAATGCCGTCTCGTGAGTCGATATGATATGTTTTTAAACTATATTTCACTTGGATGGTAATGTGGATAGATTAAATTAATATATATGATATATTTAACCTAGTTACACTTATTTAATTACTATACCATATATATATTCTTTCTTTTTATTCCATGGGGTATTTGACAATGTCATTTGTGTGTACGACAAACTACCACATCGTGAAGCATTATTATTTATTTTACAGTAATGATTTTCATTGAAGGAAACTATGGTAACTTATATATGATATATCTTAGATAATATTTAATATTTAATTTTAATATATTATTTAACTCCCTTAATTTTTTCTTTTTAAAAAATGGGAATAGGGAAATGGTGTACGTATGACATACCATCTCTATGAATGGTGTGTTTCATTTTTTGCATCTAAATTTTAGGGATTACTACAAAAATATATATAATGAATATATATTACATTCATATATGAGTTAAAATTTTGTATATGATATTTCTACTATCCAAGTAATATGACTAAAAATACTAAACCAAAAATACATGAAAACTAACACATTTATTTCTTAAAAATTAATTTTAATTAGGAATTTTTAAGAAATTGATAATAAATGTTCATAAATAAATCATATATGGTTTTATATATACCATTATGTTTTTTAATTTATTTATTTTGAAATTATATTTGTTATACGGGATTTTTTGACATGTACAAAGGAAGTGATGAATTACAGTGAGGTATTGTTTCTCACTTTTTACTTATGAGACACATGAAATATTCACAACCTATTAATATAATGTGATATATAT
Organism: Viscum album; assembly: GCA_963277665.1. NCBI lineage: Eukaryota > Viridiplantae > Streptophyta > Magnoliopsida > Santalales > Viscaceae > Viscum > Viscum album. Next base: position 1,360,405,103 of record OY728148.1, read on the forward strand.
AATTCAAATTAAATTATGTTATGAACATTATCATGAAATGTATATGTATTTACACATCCATTTTACGATATATTTTTCATGGTCTTTATGCTTCATATGTTAATAAAGCAGTAATATATTTTTGACTCACTTTTTTACTTTTGTGATACACATTCCATATTCACCATCTATTTATTTTTTTTTTCTGTGAATATAATGACCATGTATATATTTTAAAATTATTTTCACTAAATATATTGGGATTTAAATATCCATTTTAGGATATATCTATTATGGATTTACAGTACACAAGTTACCAAAGCATTAAGCGAATTGTTTTCTCACTTTTGACATCTTTGTGACACATTCCACATTCACCACCTATTTATTTTATGTGGTGTATAAAATTACCATGAATTTATTTGATGTTGTTTTCTAACCATTATTGGGATTTTATTATATATTTTATTACCATCTTATCAGTTGGTTTATATTTTAAAATATTTTAATTCGGTAAGGGATTTTTATCTCAAATTGATTTCTTTAGGACATATGTTATTTTATAATCATATAATATTTTTTGAAGTGTATATTATGACCCTTTGACATGTTGTATCATGAATCTAAATATTTTAATGATACAAAAAATTTCATTAGATTTTATTCTTTAATGTGACTTACAATTCAAAAGATATCAATGTTGTAATGTTTTGATTTTATGATCTCATTGTTTATAGAGATTATTTATGATTATGCATTCAATGAAAAATTATTATGTTCCATCTCTCAAAAATATCTTGAATTTTATTTTAATCTATATGTTTCATTATAATACATGTTAACCCTAATTTTCTTCACTTTATGTTATAAAGAATAAAAAAGAATTATTTGAAAGTGAATTTAAATTATTTTATATCTTCGGATGAAAAAAAATTCTTATAAAACCATGTTTTCAGTTTTTTTAAATTATCCAAATAATTTATTTTATAAAATTTTAACCATGATTTACTTTTAAAAAATGGACAGTTATATTTATATTATTTTCCAAAAAAATCCGTATTAAAATTTTACCAAAAATATGAAAGGAATATCCATGTTAACTGGTTTTATATGAACATAATATATATTGTCATGAACAACTACTTTTTTTAATAATTCCATTGCAATTTTCAGAAAAAATTCTCAAATAAAAGGAATTTTGAAATATTTTATGTTTTAGTGATTTTCAAAATTTAAAGATATTTCTTTCTAGAAATGTTTTATATGTTTTAAAAATATTCCTTTATATTCCAATAAGCAATTTTCAAAAAACATCTCTATTAACAATGATTTGTAAACTTCTAATTTTTAAATTTTATTTTCAATGAAATGTATTTTGAATTATTTTATGTAATAATTTTTTTTGAAGTGGAAAGGTTATTTTCTCAAGAAATATTACATGTGATATTACAAAAAAGATTCCATCTATGATGGAAGCCATTGATATTACTTATTCTTTATCGGGGATATGATTCAAGCATACCATTCTTATTTTTTCACTATATAATATTGTTTAGGATGAAAATATGTATACCATGATAAAATCATTATTAAACCAACTTATTTTTCCATGGGTTATGATTTAATGCTATTTTGGAATTATTATGGAGCATATTTCTTCTCCACAAGTTTTGATATAATGTGATATTTATGAAACCCATTTCTATTCCTGAGTTCTGATATTATGAATGTTTTATGATCTTGTCGAACATGTATGTATGATTTTCATTATGTGATGGGTAAGACCTATATATACCTCTAATTAATTGGGTAAATATTGATATGTCAGGGGATAAATAGGGATGTTATGGAAAGTAAACCCATTTCAGTAAGATACATTTTCCACAATTCCATTTCTTATTCCATTATTATGATCACGTAGGTCATGTTCTTTTATTCGTTTAGGATTTATGTCTTATAAACCTAAAAAATTTGTTCCTTGACTAAAGTTATGATATATGATGTGCATGATATGGATTTGAAATGATATTATCCTGATATCATACACTTAGTGTCATTTTATACGAATTTGAGCATTGATAACATCCTAGATAACCCTTACTAAGCATCTAATCTCACCCTTTCTTTTGTTTTCCATCCCAAAGATATGAAAAATTATTTTTAGTAGGTAACATTTATGAATTATACTATGTGGGAAGATATTTATTAGATATGTTGAATATGTTTCACGAAATTTGAATATTACGTTTCTAGACTCCAAATACACAAATCTATTAAGATCATCAAGTGTGTGTTAATGAAATATTTTTAATATTTATCGAAAAATTTGTTATATTCATTTAAAAAAAGTACGGGTCTATAGAGTTTGTATTAGAGGAAGGGTTTCTTCGACCTTTAGAGATTAGTATTAGAAAAACTTTTGTGATATCCTTAGGGATATTCTGAAGGATATGTTTTTGGATATATCTAGGGATATATTTTAGGAAAATTTTAAGATTGAGTCCAAGAATAAGAAAATTTCCTAGAATTTTTGTAAAGGATAGAGGGAGTAGTTTATAAGAAATTAAATACCTATATGAATACAAAATTCAATGTGGATCTGGAAAAGAGTTACCATGGGGTAATAAATCTGAATAGGGTGTATTGATCTTGACTCAGTCATCTCCTAGTGCCTACAAATGAGCCTCACTACGCACCTAGTTTGATATACCTAGAGGATGTGCCTTGGAAATTCACAAACTCTTTATGAACCATTATGAATGATTTAAATAATTAACATGAATGCACTAGTCTTGGCCTATTATTTCATAGAATGAAAATATGGTTTCATGATTTAGACATCCTATATCGGAGTTTGTCTGATTATGTGGTTTTGTACTATGATTATTGTTATTCGCACTATGGTTTTTGGTTTTAGTCAATTGTAGGAATGAGAAGGTACTGGATTAATATTGAATGTGGGGGAAAATTGTTTTTTAGAAACCAAATATGATGTTGACTAGAGTGAAGGGTATTGTGATTACCACTAATCACTTATCAAGATACATGATTAACAACTTGAAGATTAACCAACTCTCAAACTGACCAAAGAATAGAATCATAGAATTCATTGAGGGTTTGTGTGGTGGAAACTATAATGAATGAATATTAAGTTTTCTATATGTTAATAATGTGGGAGGATTCATTCCATGGAGTTTCTAAAAGGAATAATAATACGTTTTTAGATATTAAGGAGACAGAGTTGGTGACTTCTGAGGAAAAATAAAAATTTTATTTATACCAATGGATGAGAATAATGGTATACCTATAGAATCATCAACATTTGAATGTTATAATTTTTTTATTTATGGGAATTGTAAAAATCTATTTCCTAGGGGGAATCTCAAGAAGTGAATCAACATAGTCTTACAGGTAAAGTTTTTTTTGTTGATGATAAAGAGGTTACAAATGAAATTTGACTATAAGTCGGTATTATAGAATATAATGAGGAATCCTAGTTAATGGTTTTGGAAAGAAGTAGAATGATTGATGGGTTTATGTATTGAAATTGAATAGTTATAAAATACATAAAAATTGATCAGATTTTTTTTCAATAAAGATGTTCAAGAATATGGTGAATTGTGATGATGATTGAGAAATGTGATTTAATGTTATGGTGATATTTTATGGAAAACACATGATAAATAGAATATAACCCATAATATGATTTCAATTTTTAGATAATTATGTTCTAATAATGGTATGATGGTTAAGAATAATTTAAATTTTATAGTATTGAAGACCTTGGAACTGATTAATGATTTTTTTTGGAAAAATTGGTTTTTGTTATCACTGATAGAACATTATAGAATTTATGGAATATATTCAATAATATATGGTTTTTTTAAGTAGTGAGGTAGTATGTATGTTTTCATTAAGATTTTATGGTAATTATTATTACTTCTATGTTTCATGAAAATATACGATCAATATAATCACATATTTGGTATGTGACATTATTATACACTTCATGTTGTTTTGGGGATTGATGATAAGTTTATTTTGAAAATTTAGTTACCTTATTTCTAATTTTTGGACTGAAACTATTTCCTGAAATGAAGGAGCCCAATTTTTAACTATTAATGGAATGGATTAAGTTGAACTTTGGTTGTTCTTGTAAACCTATGCTAAAAATTCTATTTTTAATAATATTTACTGAAGGAGGTATTGAATTAACAATTATAGATAGATCTTATGATCCATTACTTATTTAGGCATAAAAGAATATGCCTTTATTTCATTAATTAGATGATGATGGGGAAATATTTTGAAGCAAAATCAAGGGTGTGATTGTTCATTGTGAAATTAAATGAAATAAATTAAGTGTATCTTCTTGTGAAAATTACCCAACATTTTAAAAATGACATTGAAATTAAACGTTAAACTAATATATTCATTTATGATGATATCAATGATGTTTACCAAAGATATTTTATTTATGAATTTGTGGTTTATTATTTTCACATGAGCATTCACCTTATTGTGATAAAATGTTATTTTTCACTCTCTATAATTATCTAGACATTATTCTTTTCATCAATGTTAGAATATTGGCTTACCTCCTATGTTATACAATTTGGAAACATTTTATGTGTTATAATAGATGAACTGAAAGCATCCCTTTCTCTCATTTCAAGAGGAATTTTTAATCACCCTCTTCGCTATGTGGATTTACCCCAATTATATTTTCTAATTTTGAACCCTTGTTTATCATGTTCTAGATCAAATTGTGAGGACCTAATTTATTTAAAGGGGTAGAATGTAACACCCTGATAATTTGTGGAGAATATTTTTCAAATAAATATAATCTTTTTAATATTTTACATTACGTAAAAACCATAGTTTAGATTGTGTTACATGTAACACTAATTGTACCTTGTGATGTTGTAATGTCCGGGATCCAGATGCCACTCAATGGGTGCCCTGAACCGGGTTGGTCACATGACCTCAAGCTCATTTCTCCAAATTCTAAAGAAGCCGACTAGTAGCGAGGGCCCAGGTCTGATAGTGGGGAAACTATGCCCTCATTTTTTGAAGTGTAGTGTAGCAGAAAAGATGAATGACATACAATAGCAGAAGTAGTAAACCATATACAACTGAAATGTAAAACTTTTGTAAATGAGAACCAACAATTATATACATAAAGATGCAGCATGTCACTAATTCTATGAAAGTAGCAAGAACAATATACACTACAATATAATACAATACAACTAAAAGTACAAGGTATAACCAAACAAACTAAATCAGAGTAAACAGAACACAACAGCATTGCAAGCCTATGCTCAGTCCCATGATCTTTTACTCCACTTCTACAATCATGTACCAGTATTGGTACCCTTTACCCTATATACACCTACAATAACGTAATCTGTTTGGGCCAAAGACTTGACCCAAATAGGGTGTGCGAAATAAATCCTAGTAGGCACCCACCAAAGGCATGTGCCCAACTGTCACTGAAAATATGCAACAACATTGTGCAGTAGTAAATGAAATAAACTAAGAATTACTCAAATGTAACCAACTCTACTAGTTATATTTCCATTTTAATATTCATTTAACCATGCCAAGACTATGATTTAACTTGGAAGGTATAACATATGAAAATCACCAAGATGAATAATCATGATAACATTTTCCTCAGACATGCTATCCTTACCCTCTGGTAATCACAATCGAAACCTGCAAGTGATTGCCCACAAGCATAAAGAAAATTTCCTGTAGGCATACGAGGTGTCGCCCATAGGCACAAAATCTACTACCCACAGGCATGAGAAGAGTTTTCCACAGGCTAACAAAACATTACCCTCAGGCTATACAAAACACTTCCACTAGCTAATAAAAACTGCCCTCAGGCTAAAGAAACTGGGCCGAGCCCAAATATTAAATAAGCAATTTATATAAAATTTCTCTCAAGAAAATGCAACGCACAATATAATCATGGCATACCCTCGGGTATCCTAGCCAAATGGCTAAACAGAGGAATGCACCCCCGAGGTGGTCCTTGATCCATGTAGTGATACCAAATAGTAGTTTAAACATATCATTAGGTTATCTATACAATTATAGATATTATTTTAGAAAAGGACTAATCCATAAGACACCCCAACCATGGGCTCATACCACAACAGTACACAATTTCAACTCAATAGTTGGAAATAAGCATCAGACCACCTACCTCGATCATCTATGATCGGTATACGTGAACGACGCCTCCCGAAATTCCTGTGAACGACGTAGATCTGGGATAAAAATTTACTCATTCAAACTCAAATAACATTCCCTCAGGAAAGAATTGGTATGAACAACACAATGAGGGGGAAATGCTTACTCGTACAGTCCCAACATGATCGATAGAGGTGAGATTGGATTCCCAGTGCACTATCGGTTGATTCTCCAATGTTCGTCCGTCCTCCCAAGATCGAAAATGATCTCAAAGCCTCCTATAACAAATGAGGAGTCTACTGCCCATTTTAAGAGAAAAAAATAGACTACACGACATGTACTCTCAAGTACACGGTGTGTACTTTTCATTTTTTAAACTGTTCCTCTAGTGGATTCTTTCTACTGTGGAACTGTTCATCTTTCGACATGAGTACATGATGTGTATTCCGGAATACACGACTTGAACTGTGCTCAGCTGGTACCTGCCTTTGCCACCTTACTGTTCACCTGCGGTCTGATTATATAGAGTTTAAATAACAAGTACACGGAGTGTAGTCGGTTTTTACACCCTTCATCACCGACATGCCTACACGCCCTGTGTACTCATCCCACACGGCCAAAGTACATGGTGTGTGGAAAAGCAGTTATCGTGTACCCACAAAATTTGGGATTTTTAACCATTCTCCTAATTTTCTCAAAAACACATAAAGAAGAAGGAAAAGCAGAAACCCGTACCTTAAGAATAAGAACCAGGTTATTACAAACTTCCCCCATGAAGCAATTCATCCACAAATTGCCCTTACAAGGGTGGCGATGATAAGGCTGTGAACAACTCCAGCCACTGAGCTTGTACGTCGGTCTCCTTCTCCCAGGTTTCGTCCTGCACTTGGCCATACGACCATAACACCCATACGAGAGGAACTGACCATCCTCGAAGAATGTTTGTTCTCGTATCCACAATACAAATCAGATGATCCTCAAATGATGCATCAACATGATCCTCAACCTCTTTAGGCTGAAAGATGTGAGACAGTTTTGAATGATAATGGCATAGCTGAGATACATGGAAGACGTCATGCATGGCCAGGTACCTCTGTGGTAACTGCAACCGATAGGCAACCAGCTCGACTCTCTCCAGAATCTCAAATGGCCTCACATATCTCGGTGAATGTTTACCCTATATCTTGATTTGTCGGTGTCCCAACCTCGGTGAAACACGTAAGAACACATGATCCCTGATCATGAACTCCAAGGGTCTTCTGGGGCGATCAACATAAGATTTCTGATGCGACTGTGCAGTAGCCATCCACTTCTGAATCAACTGGACCTGCTCCGAAGTCTCTTGTATGAGATGTGGTCCTAGTAAAGCTGCCTAACCTGCCTCTAACCAGCATAAGGATGATCGGCATGGCCAGCCATATAAATCCTCGTAAGGTGCTACCTCAATAGTTTCCCGAAAACTATTATTGTAGGAAATCTCGACCAGGGGTATGTGATTCTTCCAAGGGCCCCCAAAGTCATGGACGCATGCACGCATCAGGTCCTATAGGACCTGTATCACATGCTCTGACTGGAAGTCGGTCTGAGGGTGGTAAGATGTGCTCAGAAGCACCTTAGAACCAAGTGCCCTGTGAAAACTCTTCCAGAAACGAAACGTAAAATGGGAATCCCTATCTAAAAAGATAGAACGAGGGACCCCATGAAGACGTATGATCACTCAGATTTAAAACTTCCCGAGGTCATAAACACCAAATGTCTCCTTGATCGGAAAAAAGTGAGCTTCCTTTTTAAGTAATTCCACAACAACCCACACAACATCATTTCCTCGAGGTCACCTCGGCAACATAGTCACAAAATCCATCAAGACATCATCCCATTTCCACTCCAAAAAGGGTAACTACTATAATAGTCTGGCTGGCCTCTGATGCTTCGCCTTCGCCCACTGACAGGTGGAACATATAGTAACAAAACGAATTATCTCTCTTTTCATACCCAACCACCAATACTGACGTCTCAAGTCACGGTACATTTTTGGTAACTCTGGGATGCACTACCCAAGCTAAATCATGAAACTCTGGCATCATCACCTCACATATATCCCCTAGAACCCACACTAATCCATGGATACAATGTAACTCATCATCGTCTATCATCCATCTAGGAGGAGGGTCCTCACTTTCCACCGACTCCCATAGAACTAGGCCTTCTGAAACTGATAGCTGTCAATTCATCACCCTATCCAAAAGGGTAGAAGTCACAGTTAAGGAAGAACGATAGGTTATCCCCTGAATATTGTGCGCCCCCAAATGCATCTTAGAGATCAAATCCATGAGCATCCACTCACCACTGGTCTCTTGCACTGCCTGAATCTGAGTCTTATTACTCAGTGCGTCAGCAACTACTTTACCCTTACCAGGTGTATAGGAAAGCTCAAAGTCGAAGGACTGAAGGTATTAAACCCACCTTCGTTGTATCAGGTTCAAGTCACACTGAGTAAAGACATATTTGAGTCTTTTTTTGTCTATAAACACCAAAAAAATGTTCTCCCGATAGATAATGACTCCAACAACATAATGCATGGACAACTATATCCAACTCAAGATCATGCGTCGAGTAATTCTTATCATGTGGCCTCACATGGAGAGACCCATATGCAACTACCCGATCGCCTTGCATCAACACTACTCCCAGCCCAATACCCGATGCCTCATAGTAAACTATATAGCTATTCCCTTAATCTGGAAGTATCATCATTTGTGCTGATTTCAACCTTCCCTTTGGCTTTTGAAAGGCTTTCTCGCAAGCTTCTAACCAAACAAACACCACAACCATCTTAGTCAAACCCGTCAACGATGCTGTTATGTGGGAGAAGTCCTATAAAAAGTGCCTGTAGTAACCAGCCAACCCCAAGAAACTTCGTATCTCAAACAAGTTCTTAGGATTCTCCCAAGAAACTACTACTCTCTCTTTTTTTGGGTCTACTGCAATTCCTGCCTCTGAGATTAATGACCTAGTAAGTGGATATAGTCCCTCAAAAAGTGGCATTATGAGAGCTTATTATATAACCGATGCTCTCTCAGTGTACTAAAAATGATCTCAAGATGAGTGGGATGGTCGTTCTGAGTGTGATAGTACACCAAGATATCTCCCACGAAGACTACCACAAAAAATCCTGATATGGGCGGAACACACGATTCATCAGAGCCAAGAAAACTACAGGTGCGTTCGTGAGTCCGAACTGCATAACCAAGTACTCTTATAGACCATATCTTTTACAAATAGAAGTAAGAGGTATATCCAATGGTCTAATGCGTAACTGATGATATTAAAATCTGATGTCAATCTTAGAGAACACTCGTGCTTCCCAAAGTTGATAAAAAATATCATCAATCCTTGGTAAGGGATATCGGTTCTTGACCATTAGCTGGTTCAACTATCGATAAACCACACAAAGTTTGAGGGTACCATCTGCCTTCTTCGCAAAAAGGACTAGCGAACCACAACGAGAAGTATTGGGTTGTATAAAACCATTTGCCTACAACTCATCCAACTGTTTCTTGAGCACCTGAAACTCTGCTGTCGCCATCCTGAGCTGACCCACCCTGATGTCTCTGAGATCCTGGTGTCTGGCTACCACTTCCATGAACACCATCTATGCCTGCACACCCTGAAGTATTCTAGTTTCCCGAATGGTAAGAAGCTACAGGTCCTACTCCCGCACACAGAGTCTGCACAACACCCCTCTCACTAGCCAATGGTAGAAACACCCAACAAAAAAGCTAGAGATTACCTATATTGCCGCAAGATCGACACTCCACTGGGTCTCAGGGACATTGAGGTCGCTTGTGCCCCTCTCTACCACACTGGTAGCACATGACCAGCCCACCTAAAGTATTCTTCTGGCTAGTACTACCACTGTAAGAGAAGACCATCTGTCTCTTCCTCTTACCGGTAGAAATAATACCAGAAACTGGTGTCAAACCACCAAGGCCCACACCACTAACTTCCCTCAGGTTCTTCTCAGTAATCATTTCCTGGTTCATAATAGGATGCACTATATTCATCCTAAAAACATGCACTAGTGCTCGAATTTCATATCAAAGACCATCCTCAAAGTGTGTAGACATCAATGTCTCATCACCAACCAGAACGGGTGAAAAACGTTGAAACTCAGTTAACCGAGCAGAATAATACATCACTGATACGGAGCCGTGCTATAGATTCATGAACTCTCAAGCTTGATCTACTCTTAGCATATCTGGGAATAAGAATTCATAGAAGGATTCCTAAAAATCTTCTCATGCCATGTCACTGTTATGCTCAGACTGGGTGGTAACATCCCACCACCTTTTTGCTAAATAACGCAGCATATATGTAGCGAGCTTAACACTCCTCCTAGGCGGAGTTTCCAGATGGTCGAAGATAGTCTGCATAGATCCCAGCAAAAACTCTCCAGCCTATGATCCACCATCCCCTGAAAATGTCGACAGATGTTGCTGCTGGAAGATACGAGTCAGCGCTTCCATAGATGTGGTAGCCGGCGGTGCTCCCTAAAAGGTCTTCATGAACCACATGAAGCCTTCACAGAACTGTGCTTTAGTGCCCGTGTCCAGTATAATGGCTGGCACCGCATCTGGCTATGTTATAGGTTCCATAAGTAGCCCATGGCCTACCAACTCTAGAGTATAATCGTCTCCTCTCTATGGGAGAACAACAGGTGGTCGTCTCGGTGGAATGACTTTACAAGGTCAAACAGACACCTTATATCAGGTTTTTAAAATACCAAAAATGAGGAGGAGGAGAAGAAAAGCATTAAATATTTACAAAACTTTACTACACGGTGTGTATAAATACTACATTCCATTTTCTCACAATCCATACACATGGGCGTTTACTCCAGCTTAATCTGGCCTTCTATCACCCCAACTACATGGTGTGTTTTCTTAACACACGACATGTACTTGAATCCTTCTTCCTTGCCCAAGTCCTTCTACATGGCTTAAACAACATGGATCCCCTAAAACAAAATTACACTCCATGTTTAGAGGTAGACACGACGTGTTCTCTACAAGCTTTCAACGGCCCGAGTTGTTTATGACACGGCCTGTGTACCCAGATCACACTACACGACATGTTCCAAAAAAAGAGACGACGTGTACAAAGAAGCCCAAGACCGACCTATGTTGCTCACTACATGGGAAACTACATGGCTGACACTGCATGGCATGTTCCAAGCGGACACTATGTGTATTAGGAAAGACAACACCGACCCGTGTTGTTCGTGACACGGCAGGGTACCTGGTCAGACTACAGGGCATGTTCAAGGTAGACACGGTGTGTATGTCTTAAGGTTTCCTCCCTCCGTGTTGTTAGTTACAGTGAAGACACCGGGTCAACAATACTCTGCGTGTACAAATGGTACACGACGTGTTTCCCAAAGCCATTCCATACCACGTGACCCCACCCACACGTCCTGTGACACGGGTAGAAACTACACAACATGTACTTACATTACAGGGCATGTACGAAAAAAGTTTTCATTTCTTCCTGAACAGAAAAACACACGACGTGTGTCCATAGAACTACACTGTGTGTATGCTGGGTTATCCGGACAGTAAGCCTCAGAAACTACTGCAAAGCCCATAAAAACATTGAAAAAACACATAAGTGCCAAATTCTGATCCCTGAGGGCCCTTAATCCATCCAAGTCAAAGCATGACATCTTATACATGTTATAAACAAAGTAAACAGTCAATGATCCACCAAATTGCGGTCAAAGAGGGCCCATAATCCCCAAAAAACAATGTTTGGAGTTTATTCTACTATACATCACATAACCATACCCTATCAAATAGCAGGTATTTATCAAAGCACATATCACAACAATAGGATTTTCTATCACAACAACTATCACAACAACAAGCAATTTCTAATGCACCTACATGGCATGGAAAGAATGCATGACATGTGGTGTATAGCATTTTCTTAAAAGATGCATGAGATGGCATACCATTATCTCATCATGTTGAAACTAAATAGAACCCACATATAAAATATAAAAAGTATAGTCACAAGTGTGTCACCCAACAGTGAAAATCAAGTCAACTGTAAAAGTGAAAAATCAGACAAATTGCAACACGAGGTAAATTGGTTTTTCCCAGTACACGGGTTAGATACTCCCGAGCACAGCTTATTACCAAGTACCTATTCCATCCTATCCCTGGATATATGTTACAAACAGTAATTCAAAGAAAATAACACCTCTGATACCACTTTGTAACGTCCTGAATCCGAATACCACTCAACAGATGCCCCAAACCCGGTTGGTCACATGATCTCAAGTGCATTTCCCCAAAAGCCAGAGGCTACCGACTAGAAGCGAGGGCCCATGTCTGATATTGGGGAAACTATACCCTTATCTTTTCCTCTATGCTAAACTTTGACAAATGAGGGAAATGTTTTCCCTCTATCAGACCTGGACCCTCACTACTAGTTGCAGCCTCTGGCGTTTGGGGAAATGTGCTGGAGGTCATGTGACCAACCAGGTTCGGGGCACCCATTGAGTGGCATCCAGATTTTAGATGTTACAATTTCACGCAACACCGAGTCTAAACTAAATGTGACATACTAGTAAATTATTAATATTTAATATGATTGTGATCACCCATCCATTAGAATAACTGGAATTATTGGTATTAACAAAATGATGAAATTATATGGTTTAAACATGTAAATATAGTGAATTATTTGGTGATTAATTAAGTAGGAATGAAAATGTAAACTGTTTTAAAACAACAATAATCTTTTTAGATGAAATATTTTTATGTTAAAAAACACATTTTTATTAGATAAATTAAAAAAAATAAAATTTGGTGAATGATTCTAATGAATTTTATATATTAAATATTCAAATTGTTTTTTACATTCATCTTATATTCATTCGTGATTAGATATTAGAAATAAACATAATTATACCCTTTAAAACTGTATTTCTTAAAAAAATAAACTATGTCACATTTTACGTACTTGTTTTAAAATTATTTTCTATTTTTTTGAAATTTTATATTCAAAAAATTAAATTAATGTTTTAAATATTAATTTCAAAATTATCTTAAAGTGATAGTTTTTGATAATTTTATCTAAAGATACATTTTAATGAATTGAAAAAATACTGGTTTTTATTAAAAACTGCCTTTTCATTCATATAATTTATAAGAAAAATTTTATTTTTATATAGTTTTCAAAGTGAAATTATTAAAATTATATATATATTAATCCATTTAATTCCATTTTAATCAACATCATACTGAAATTTCATATATAAACCTTTTAATTTTATGAAACATTTCACTTTAGAAAACCAATTTTTCCTAATGTTTACTGGTTTAATTTAAAATTTAAAATTTTGATATATATGAGTGGAATTTGATAAAATAGATTTTATATTTATATTAACAATAAATTATATTCTCTAATAATTTCAAATTATTTTTCTACCATTATCAATATTAAAATCAGAAGAAAAAGTGTTTCCATGGTTTGGGTGAAAATTAGTTTACTAAGGATTAAACTAAATAGATAAGTGAAACAATGACCTAGAAACTTGTTCAAAAACCCTTGGAATCCAATATTTTGAAATAATCACCTCTATTGTTTTCTAATTCACATTTTTATCATTTTTTTAATGTGTATAATGGGGTACACCTTTTTCTTTTCAAAAATTAAATATGGACTTCTCACCTGACTTAAAAAAGGTTATCCCTCTCTTGTCCTCTTAACACATCCAAAACCTATTTGTTCAAGAAACACATACAAAAATCACTTAATTAATTATGTTTTCTCAACATATATTTCATATTATTGTTATAAATTCAACATAATATTCCTTTTGGTGAAACAAAAATATGTTTTATGATGAAGAGGTGACTTCCATGACCAGGCGTTTTCTATTTTTTCTTCCACAACCTTTATAAGTTCTTATTAAACCATGATTATATAATAAAATTAATATATTAAATATAAATATACATTTGTATTTTAATTTAATAACCTAAATCGTTATTATGTTCCATTAAATGGGCTATGAAATTGTTATTTGTGTATACAGTCGACTACCGCCTCGCGAACAAATGTACTTTGTTTTCCATCACCACCACTAACATATGGATATAATGATGAATTTTATGAGTATATATGATATTTGTGTGATTATTAAACCCAGTTAATTATAATACAAAATGTACATTCTCACCTCACAGTCATTTGTAAAAAAATAACATCACTCATGTCTACGACAAACTACCTCCCCAAGAATCGATGCGATGTTTTTTCCATTTCTATTTTACATAGATGGAATGAATGATATATTAAATGAATACATCTAATATTTGTGACATAATAATACTTATTACATTTTTATACCACTTATACCTATTACTTTTCATTCTGTAGGAGATAGGATAATGTTGTTCAAATATACGATAGACTAGCTCCTTATGAAGCATGTGAAACATGTTTTACTAACATGTTTCATAGAAGTAAATATTGGTATATTTAATGAATATATTGGATATAAATGACATAAAATTTATATTTAATGGTAATATATTAAATACATCTGTTTTACTTCATCTATCGATAAAATGATAACAACATTAATGTGTACGTACAACATACTTTCTCCACGAATGGGGTATTTCATTTTCAATATATATAACTTATATGGATTACTAAAAATACATATATAATGAATATATATGAAATTTATATGATAGAAAAAAATATTATATAAACATGATCAATGAAATATTACTAAAAATACCAAACCAAAACATATGTGCAAAACGAAGTAGTTATTACCCAAATGTTATTTTAATAAGGAATTGTTAAAAAATAGGTAATAAAAGGAAATTAGTAAATAATATATGGTAGGATTTATATAATTATTATTCATTAATATATTTTTACTAATGTAATATGTATTATATATGTGTTTTGAAAATGTACAAAATAATCCAAGACTTATAAAAAGATATTTTCATCACAATTTTTACCTATTTGTGACACATGCGATATTTAAAACCTATATCATTTATGTGGTGTTTGAAATGTCAATGATTGTATTTTATTAATCCTATACTTGAATTTTTTTATTTAATTATTTATTTTAGGATATCTCTTTCAGGGCGATTATGGTTCAAAATATTTCAAAGCTGTTACGTATTTTAGTTTATCTTTTTACTACTATGCGCCACATTTCATATTTACCACCTACTGATTTTATGTTGTGTATATACATATAATTATTTTATTTTATGATGATTTTCATAAAAATTATTGGTATTTTAATATCTATTTTATTATCTATCATTCACGGGTTTTACATTTCAAACATTACCAATGTGAAAATGGAGTTTCGTCTCACATTTTACTTCTGTGAGGCATATGCATTATTAACCACCTATTTATTTTATGTGGTGTATATACCTACCATAAATTTATTTTTTGATTCTTCCCATGAAAATTATTTGGATTTAAATATACATATTTGGATATCTCTTACATTGGATTTATTATTTAAATTTTACCAATAGGGTTTGATATTTTTGTCTCTAATTGCCTTCTTTTGGTCTTATGTTATGTTATAATACCATCTTATTATATAAGTTTTATATAATTACCGTTTTATGTGTTGTTTAATTAATTTCACTATGTTCATAATATTAAATGTTTTATTAGATTTTATTCATTAAATGGTCATGTGATTCAAAATATACCTATGCTCTAAAGGTTTGATGTTATGATATGACTATTTATTTTGATTATTTATGATTATTATTTAGATGATTGAATATTATATTCCATATCTAAAGAAACTCATTGTTTTTTTATAATATGGTTATTTATTGAGAATATAGGTTTTCCATAAACTTTCTTCTATTTCTTTGTCAAGATTAAATAGTAATAGTTTTAAATTAAAGTGATTTTATTTTTCTCATAAGTTGAAAAACACTTTTTCTTCCAAATTAATTTTTTATATAAATAATTCAAGAACTAATTTTATAAATTTTCCAAATTATTTATTAAATAATTATTTTAAAATATATTATTTTTTAAAAAATGATATGAAATGAAATTCATGTTGTTTTACAAATAATGCCCATTTAACTTTTACTAAAATGTGAAAGGAATATTTGTTTTGGATGAGTATGGATAGAAAAAATAATATCCTCTTTCATGACCAAATCATTTTTTAAGATTCATTTATAAGTTTCATTATTTATTAAAAAAAATATTTCAAAAAAAAATTATGGATTGTTAGTGATTTTTAAATGGAAGGAATATTTTCCTCAAGAAACTTTTTAAATAATTTGAAACTTCCATTCTATGTTAAAATGGTTATTTATAAAAAAATTTATTTTCCCAATGTTTTGTGAAAATTTAGTTTCAGAATGGTTATTTGAATATAAAATTATTTTGGAAGTGTTTTAATTTTTAAAAAATATATTTTAAGTGGGATATAAATTTTCCCTAATAAATATTCCCCCTGATCTTTCAAATTCATTTTCCATCATATCTAACATACTTTAATGTTACATATAATTTAGAAGAGATAATATCCCAGGATATAATTATTAATATTTATCTAGATGGTTTATATTTTGGATGAAATGTTTTTTATAAACCACATTTATTTTTTATTGGTTATACGATGACCAAATTATTATAAAACCCACTTCTTTTCCCATGGGTCATAATTTGATGAGATGATGGAATTATTATAAAAAATATTTAGTTTGGATACATTATGATGTGACGAGATGTTTATGAAACCCATTTATTTTCATTTTTTATAATATGATTAATTTCCTTGAACATGTTTGTCATGTATGTATGATTTTCATTATATGATTTTTGGGACCAATATCTCACACCTAGGAATTATATAAATATTAATATCTCATGAGATAAAATGTGTTGGAATAGAGAGTGGTCCAAGGTTAATATGGGAATTTTTCCACTATGATAGTATTGAGAGTTAAACTTGACTACTAAGATGGTATGTGGTGTGAAACAATTACACTATTATATTCTTGGAAATTACCCTTGACTACTAAAGAATTTATTATCTATGATTATATTTATGTCACAATTCTATGTCTTATTCCAATGTCATAATCCCTGACATTATATTATTTGATTACGTTATGATTCATGTCTCATTAACTGCTAAGATGTATTCTATGGATCATTATTATGATATATTATTTGTGGGGAATGGTTTTCAAATTTTATTACCATGCTCACATACCCTTATGATCATGTTATGGTATGATGATTACTAATAGCACCCTCATTTACCCTTACTGAGAATCCGAGCTCAACCTTAGTTATGTTTCCTTTCCCCATTTAATGAATAATTTTTTTAGTTGGGGTAAATATATGAATAATAATTTGAGAGAAGATATTTTTAGTTATATTGTTGATATTTAATTAAATAATAATATTTGTTTATCTTGTCTCTAAAGGCAAAAAACTAATGTGGTCGTATGGTGTGTTTTTCTGAAATGTATTGAATATTAATCTATAAAATTTGTCATATTCATATTCAAAAACTTAATTATCTACACTATTTATTTTATATTCATTGAAAAACAAATCATGGATGAGTTAGAATCACTTTGGTGTTGATAAAGGATTACTAAGAATTAGAGGAGTGAATGTATTCTAATGAAGAAAACTCATGAAATGGATAATAATTGGACTCTATAGATAGTTCAAGTTAATGTCATAAAGGTAATACTTTAATTGAAATGAGATGTAAATAATCTTGAGTTATTAATATATATAAATATTTTATTCTGATGTGGGGAAATAACAATATAAATGCATAGGATTTTTCAGGAGTATAATGATTTATAAATAAGTTAATTGGACATGAAACACTATATTATAGAGTTATTTTTACATGAGAAGGGAATGGATCTGATAAAAGAGAAATTTCAACACAACTAACAACATTTTATCACAATTGTAGAACCAAGGTATCAAGAAGTTGTTGACTATATTGTGAGGAAACTTGAGGAGACTTACATGTCATGTAATTTTGGGAATCCAAATGGAATTTCTAAATAAAGATGTGGTTCACACCACAATGTGTAAGGAAATGAAGAATACGGTGACATAATATATCGATCGAAACTGATACCACTTGGGATATATAGGATTTTTGTTTTAATTATTCTTGATATTTGAGACATTCCATTCTGGAATGCATGAAACCCATCGCAATGCTTATGACTAGAGGTTATTATTCGATTGTTTTTCCTAGATTATTTGAAGAGGAAAAATTATAATCAATTATATACACTATAAATAAAATATAATATATTTTGAGATACATTGAGATCATTGGGATTTAGTATTCTATAAATATTATGTTTGAGGTTTACATCTCAATTATTTCATTGTCTATTAATAACTAGATATCCACATAGAAAGTGTGTGGAATGAAAAAACTTATCATCCACCTATTCCATATGAATTACCAAAAGGATTAAGCAATATTTTAAGGAGAATAAGAAGTATATAGACCAAGTACAAATTCTAGTGGCACTTGAGGTATTATAATTAGATTTTTTTTTTCATTTTATCACTTATCACTTATCTTGTAATTAGAGTCCATGAGAATCATCTATCTCCGATAATTTTTCCCATTAATAATAATTTTGAATATGGGTTGTGGGATCTCAATCCATACAAAATAAGTATTATCTAATTGAAAATAAGGTTTAGTGATCATTGTGAAAACTGTTATTACCATGTGTGTTCTTCATCACCCAATCCCACTTTATCACATCATCACCATTGAGGTTATTTTGCACTATTCGGTGATGAGAATCTGTTGTTTGAAAGGGAGATTTTTTTTCCTAGAAATAAATCAAACCGATTAGTGGTGGAACAGTATCCCATATTATTATTAGTATGTCAAATAAAGTTTACTTAATGGTAATTTTTTTGTTGACTTCTTTACAATAAATACACATGTTTTTGATATTTTAAATTAATTTGTTAATGGTTCCATTTTGCAATAGGCCATTTTTATTTTAAAGTAAGAAACTCATAGTTGAAAAATGTAGTTTGATGATGAAATAAATTTGTAAAAACCTATAAAATTCAAGATATAAATAAATTTTTTGATTTATAAATATTCATTTTTACTGATATTTATCATAGTTTAAAAATTGATTTTATTTAATTTTCAATCAAAAAATGAAATAGTTTGTACAAAATATTTTTTCAATATATTGGATGGTTTTATTTAAAAGATAAATTCATTAATATTATAATAATAAATTGACTAATTGGACTTCATTTTTTTATTATCATGTCAAAATAATATCAAATTATTCTTTGGTATTTTAATGGAACAATTGTTTTCTTGTGAATAGTAAAAAATATTGATTTAATAAATACTGTTATTATTTTGATATTATCATGATATAATAATGACATGAAAGTTTGTAAAATATCATTTATATAATAAATTAATATTTATGTATTATTATAATTAATCTAAAATTATAATGTGGAACTTATAAATTGATGTTTGACTTTTTGGAATTACAGTAACATTTTTATTAAGAAAACCTATATTTGTTCCTATATGTTTATCATGTAATCACACAATTCCTTTCATTTTTTGTTTGATTTAAAATTATTATAAGACTAAATAAATATAATATAATATAAATAATTATTTTTAATTAATTTTATACATTATTCTGGTGGAAAATCAATTTTAATCTTCCAAATATATTTTTTTTCAAAAAAAGTATTTTCACTGTCTTTTGGGAACTTATATTAATTTAAATTTTTACTAATCATATATATTTAATATTAAAAAAATTATAAATATGTAGGAGCATAATTTTATTATTTTAAAATGATTAATATTTCATTTTTCATTCTGAATAGTTACTAGGGATGAATTGTTTTACCATATTAAAGGTTAAATGCTTTGGGTGTGGGTGTTAAACTAATACATAAGGTTTGAAATAAAATTACAACTAAAATAAAAATGATTATTTATGTAAATTTGGACTTTACATTATTCTATAATTGAATGTTTCTTATATTGTATCCACTTTCCTTGAGAAATTAATTTATAATATTAAAATGTTCTTACTATTTACAAGACTGGCACTCTGGTACCTTATCTCCTCTCGGACCCACACAATTAACGAACTATAAATCAACCAATAACTATACAAATCACTCATTGACTCTCCTCCTCACATTATATAGGTAATTTTATAATCGTATTCCATTTATTTAAGGCTGAAGGTTTAAACCAAATTAGGATATCAGAGGAGAAGGTATAAGTCTTAACTAAATTCTTCAAAAGTTGTTTCTTCTTATACCTCCTTAAATTATATTCTAGACATACTTATATAATGAAATTAGTTTATATTTTATTATTAACCGTAAATATTTTAATGGAAAAAATATCTTATGACTTATTTATTTCCTTTCTAAATTGAATATTTTCTTTCATGTGTTCATGTGCACTACTGCCTCCACAAAGTGTTGTGTTTTTTCATCAACACCTCAAAAAATTATTATAAATAAATATTTATTGGATATATTTTATTTTTATGAAATAATTATTATTATATAAATATAAAACATTATAAAACATCTTGTCCTCTCATCTATTGGAAAATGGAAATGTCACTTGTGCGTATTTGGGGACTAACACCTCCACAATGTGATGTAAATTATTTTTCATCACTGCTCCACACGAAAATTATTTAAGATGTATATAAGGAATAAAAATTATATTTATTATATTATAATTCTTTTATAGTGATAAATATTTATATTATTTCTCTTTTTCATAAATTATAAAAATGAATACTTCACTCAGGCGTACATTTTGAGTCTCACATATGTGAATGAAACATCAAAATTTTCATCAATACATTAAAATAATGGTTTTGAAATTTTAAAAAATTTAAAAATGTGATAATTAGGACTTGTCGAATATTCTAGAGATGATGTACACATCTACCATTTTTTTCTTTGCTAAACCCCATGTGATATTTTAAATTTAATGGACTGAATGACCTTGAAAGAACCGATGTAAACTTAACTTGTTTAGACACTAAGTATACCATTTTAAAAAAATGAAATATAAAGAATTATATTATGGTAATGGGTATAAGAAAATTTCTCAATGAATTTCACAATTAATATAATATAAATTTTTAGGATCTAGATAACAGACGTCATAATATTTGACTAAAAGTAATGGATTTTTTCTTTAAAACTGTGTTTTAATGTTTTCCTATCAAAATTCCCCCATTATAACTGTATTTTCAAAATATTTTAATAATTTTCATATTTATACGTCACTAAATTTTAAATATCATTTTCAATTACATTTTTTTTATTTTTAAAATTAATATTTTTTTATCATTTTTTATATTAGTCACATTTGAATTTTATTAAAAAATTGTAAATTTGTATTTTATTTAATAAAATTAACGCATTAAAATAATTTATTAACAACATAAACTATATTCATTATCAATATTATAATATAATTTTTCATATTTCTTTCAAATATTATTCTATTCTTAATAATATGCATTTTTTTATTAATAATAATTTTTAAAATAAAATGATATTTATGATTTTTTAATTTAAAAATAGAATTTGTTTTTTATGGGTTCAAATGGGTTTTTCAATGTTTTTTATTCTTAAAAAGAGATATTAATTTTTTTTTCTTAATGATATTTAACCTTAAAATATATTATATGATTAGTGAGAATGATATATATCTATATAATGCATTAGGTGTTGATTTACATTTAGAAACCAAAATGATGGAGATAACCATTTAGGTTACTTTTATTAAAATGGTTCTACAAATGAATGTAACATAGGTTTGAATATTATTTATCTTTATAAAATCATATTTTTTCTATCTTTAATATAGGGTTTACATATTTTATTTTGGTTAAGGTTTATTTACGCATATTATTATGATATATTTTATATGCTCAACGTTTATTGTGGAAAATGTCAAAAATGTTTTGGGTTATCCGGTTTTTCATTGGACTAATGGGATTTTATTTTTTATATCACATTATAAAATATTTTCTCTTCTCACATTTTCAAATGTTCTTCAAATGATCTAATGATGTTTAAGAACTATAAAAAGGACAATGTTTCTACTATAGTGACCTATCTTAAAAGATGTAAATGTTCCATGATTGAAAAATGGGTGTAGATTTTAGAACATATTTTGTCTGGGAAGAATTTATATCATTTTAAAGCGTCCATTTTTATGTAATGGGTATTCTATTTTTGTAAAATGGTAAACCTAAAATATCATAGGGATGTAAGAATATGAAATCATTGCTATTAATCTCATAATTATGTGTTTTTATGTTAAAATTAATCTAACTGATATCAATGAAAGTGTTTAAAAAAATAGTGGTTAGGATGATGTTAAATTACACTTTTTAGTGATTTTACATATATTTTTATCATGAAATGACTTTCATGATGTCCATTTTACATTATCTAACCCATTCCTATTTATAATTGGTTTCTCCATACAGAACAAAATAATTGAGGTAGGAAGGTATGAAGGGTACGATAACATTTAAAATCAGAAACATTAAATGATATGAGTAAAATATTAGTAGTTTGGAGATGTGTTCAATAAATTAAACCAAAAGTAAATGGTATAACCCATGATGGAGGAAAAATAAATTATATATTTTGGAATATGTTTTGAGTAGCCCATTTAATGAAATAGTGGCCTTCAGTATTTGTGGGATCTTAAATCTTGTAATAGATAAAGGATGGATAAATGATTTTGAGAAAACTTTTAATGTTCCAGATGTTACTAGAATAATATGTTTACTATTTCTATTTCTATTTATTAATGAAAAAACCATTATTGGTGGTATTTCATTATGAATATAATGGGAAAAAATGGAGATGATATGACGGTGTAAAAGATATTTAAGTAGAATTTTTAAAAATAAATATTTCTCTAATGTACTTCGAAATTGATCAGAATATAAATTTCATTACTTAATGTAATGGTAGTAGTACTAAATTTACAATTATGAATACAATTTCACATGGCTGGATTGTTTTCCTGGAATTTCATTTTGTACAATGAAAATAAATTTTTTATATTTTTTAATGGTATGAAACCAATTTTTAAAAGATATTTGGGATATTATGAATTAAAAATATACGATAATGTTTTTATATATGTTGAGAAAATTGATATAGAGTTTTTTATAACATAGAAACCTCTTGATAAGAATAATAATATATGGTCAAGGTGGAATGAAATGGAGAATAATCCAAAATTAAATCTAGATTTAATCTACCAATATGTTCTAAATTTGGTAAATGGATTTTGAAGGAGAGTTTTATTGGATTTTGAAAGCGTCATTGGTGTGGTAAGTTAATTAATTTGTCCCTTGATTGCAAGGATTGGATTTATAATGATAAAAAATGTGAAAACAACGATCTATTCACCAGTGAGATTTTTTAATAAGAGAGAGTTGGGTTATGAAAATAAATGAATGATGTTAGTTAATTAAAGTGGGAAACATCAATATATAACAAATATAGGTGTGGAAATGTGTTTTATAGTACAACAACTGTTACTGGGACATCAAATAAAGTGGTGATATGAATATCACTTATTTTATGAACTTATTCAAATATCCTATTTGATTTAGGATCCACATGTTATTTTACTTCTTTAAAATTTTAATGTAAAATGGAAATTTTAGATTAAAAAATTTAGGAATATATTTTTATAAAAATTCATGGTGGTAGTATTAAAGCAAACATAATTTTTTGGAATATTCCTATAATATCATGTTTAATAGTTTTTACTCAAATCCATTTTCATTTTGTATGTTAGATTTTGATGTTATTATGGGTATGAAGTGTATTTTACTATATCATGATAAAAAATATTACAAAGATAAATAATATTAAATTTTCTTAATGAGTTTTATTTTTATATATTAATGAGTTCATACCATTGATATCAAACATTGAAGCTGGGATATTCATCATATATTGGAGTGAATGTTATCTAGAATATATCATTAAAAATATATAAAAAATTCAAATTTGGAATGTTCCCATAGAAAAGGATCTTTTTGATGTATTTATGGATATAATTCATTGTGTTATTCCTAATTCAGTGGCTGAATTCACCATTTAATTATTTCGTAATACCGAATCAATTTCGAAACCCTCTTATCAAATAGATTTAGTAGAGCCAAAGTAATTATAATAGCATCAATAAGAGTTACTTGATATGGTTTTCATCCACCCTAGCATTTCTCATTGGGGTTATTTTATTTTTTTGGTAAAAATATGTATGGTTCTATATGGATTTTCAATTTTTATATAACACATAATAATATTAATGTAAATAATTATTGAGGTTGAATCATTTTATTGAATTTTTTTATTAGCTCTAAGGTGATATTTTTTTCACCAAGACTGATCTCAGATCTGGATACCTATTGTATAAAGGGAAAGAAGATGACATTCTAAGTAAAATATTTCGTCGTACGTATGCACATATTGAGTTTATAGTTTTTTATTTTGGGTTAACAAATGCACACAATGTATTTATGGATTTAATGAATATGTTTTAGATAATATTCTCTATAATATTTTTGGTTTTATTCATATAATAAACTCTTATATAATAAAAAAGTATTTAGGATCATGATAATCATCTATGGATTATTTTATAGACCTCAAAATAAAATAAGTTGTATATAAAATTTTGAAAATATGAATTTTGGTTATAATTAAATTATTTTCCAGGTGATATTTTTTCTAAAGATGACACATCTGTTGATTATAATAAATATAATTTTTGGGAAGTGTGTAAAATATTGAAAAATGTCACTAAGAATCACTATTTTTTTTATATTAATGGATTACTATCATTGAGGATATGTAAAAAAATAGATATCTAGCCTACAAAACAAGTTAAATCAAAAGAGTGTACAATTCATTTAGAAAAATGAATTTGATGAATGTTTTCTAGAATTGAAACACATATTGGATAATTATACAAAATTATCCTTGATATAAAGAAAATAATTTTTTTTTATTTTTATTGATGCATCATTGAATGGTATATATTTTGTTTTGATGCAAGATGGTCGAGTAATTATATATACATCACACCAATTAATACTCCATGAGAAGAATTATCCTTCGTAAGAACATTAACTTATTAAAATATTTTTTTATTTTAATATATAGCGGTATCATCAATATGGGGAGAAATTGTAAATATATACTAATTATAATAGCTTAATGTATATATACACTAAGAAGGAATTGGACATGATGCATAAGAGATGATTAGAACTTCTAAAGGATTACAATTTCAATATTCTCTATTATTTAGGTAAAGAAAACAAGGTATCTAATTACTTGATCCAAAAAGATAATATATCATTAAATATGTTACATTTAAAACTATATATAATATTTATTAACTTAACTTATATTATACATGATGTTATATATATAGAACTTCCTTCGCTTCTGTTTAGGTGTCGGTGTAGTCATCTTTGTCAAAAATAATTTCACATGCTCAGAAAAGGGGTCATAGATTTTAAGAAAATATATAATTTGTTAATAATGGTAAATTTCCAAAATATGAATTATTGAAGATAATGTGTTAAAGATATATAAAATGGTTATGTGCACTGATTTAGTTTTCGTTGAAGAATTAATTATTTAGTGAATCATGTAGTTCACTGTTTTATGTTCATCATAGAAAAACTAAGATGTACATATAATATTGGTAATATTATTGTTGGGAAGGAATGATGTAATATATTTCTAATTTTAATATGATTTTTTTACTTTTCAATAGGTTAAATCTGAGTAATGATAACTAAACTGTTTGATTCAGTAGATTTCAGTGCCTGAGTTGAAACAAGGAAATATATGTATAGATCTCATGGTGGGATTACTAAATACATATTACGTTAATAATATGATTTGGGTTATTTTTAATTAGTAGAAAAATCTATTCCTTTCGTTCTATTTATATTAACAATTTTCTTGTTTTATGTTGACATATATAATTTTATTGTGATTATTAAGTTAAATGGTGTCCATATGTTTATTTTTTCTCATAATAATCCCAGATTACATTGAATTTTTTTAATGGATTTATAAATTATTTGGGTACTAAAGAAAATTTATTTTGTGTTTTTATCCTCAATAAAATGGAAAATTTTAGTAAAAAATTCAGACTTTGGGATATATTCTTTATTATTACCCATAAGACTATGAGGTTGTTGGGATCAACAACATTAAATAGTGGAACTTTTTTTATAATGACTATTTTCATTACAACATAAATATGGATCCATTTGATGAATAATATGAAAGGTGGTAATTATCATGAATATGTTATGATGAATTCGATGTGAGGAATTTTGATGGATAATAATTTATAGAAGATATAGGTGAGAAGGTAAATATGATTCAGTACTATATAGAGGCTTCTAACATTAACAAAAATAGTTATATAGATAACCATAGGAATAATATTTTTTCTTAGATATGGTACCATGTTTTTATTAATTTATCCCCTTGTAATAATGTTATAAATTTTGGAAGGAAAGGGAAATAATGTCCACAATATATTGGTATGCCTGAAATTATGGAGAAAGAGGGACCAATTTCTAAATTAATACCTATAACAATTTCTCAATTCATTATCCAACCATCACAAAAATAATCCTACAAGCTTGGATAATTCATCCCTCTTATCTCAATATTGTGAAATAGAAAAAGAATGACAAGGTTTCATTATTGAGAGTGTTCTTGAGATATTTCCCTTTAGTATTGATGTAATTCTATGAGGAGAAATATTGTTTGTTAAAATTCACTTGGCCCAAAGAAAAGATATAATATGGATTATATGCTTCAGTTATAAGAAGTATTCATTTTACATAGGCCTGTAACAATTTTCTATATTCTATGTTTTTCACATGGCTAAATATAATAATGAAATTATTATTATTTCCATGATGTATGCTTGTTGAAAAATTGTTTAAATATTATATTCATCATAAATAAACAAATAAATATTCATTTAGGGGATACTAAATAAAATATATCATTTCCATCTTTCCCTTTCCTCAATATGTCAATACTCATCATCATTTATCAAACCTTGTATAAAAAATATTTAAATAAATAAATAAATTTATATTCAACAAATTAATAAATAATATTTTTAGTAAATAGGGAATACATATTTAATTAATATTTAAACCATATATAATTGAAACTCGATTAATTATTGATTCAATTTATGTGATCAAAATTACTAGAATAACTATTATACCCCATCCATGAGAATAATTTTCAATATATATTAAATTGAAAGAAAATTTAGTTAATATTCTTGATATACAATCATGTTATCCTCTAGTTATCTTTCCTAATGATATTTGGAGCTCTTTCCAAAAATCTGTGATAAGAATCTAGAAACATGTCATGGATTGTATAGAAAAAGACAATAATTTCTTAATGAAAATAACCGCATACAATGTGTTACTTTATAATATAATTCCATTGTATCAATATCTCATCAATAAAGATTTATACATGTGTGATAAATAAATATATTTGAATATATTTATTGGACACTCTTAAATAAACCCATTGATAAATGGTCATCACAATTAACATAATTAAATATTTTTATTTCAATGAAAGAGCATGAGATATAATATTTTTTCTATGAAGGGAGAAATATGTTCTTAACATATCTCATAATGGCATGTCACTTATAATGCACATGATGTATCCAACCGAACCATGAGCATATGATTTCAATATTTCTTTGAAATGAATCAAACTCCAAGATTCATGATATACCTTAATTATAACATCATTTCCAAGGACTAAAAAAGACATTGATATATAGTAATATCTAATGAGACGAATAACATGTTGAATTATTATCGGAAGGTTTAGTATCGATACCTTAAATCGTAGAGAATACCAGGGGTGCAATTCATGTGAAAGAGTCTAAATATATTATTATTCTCTAAAATCAGATTATTAAACATCATATATGTCCCATAAAATATATTATTTCCCACTATAGAAATTATTTAAGTATATTGTCAAAAACCTTCAAGGTTATCATTATAATAAAAATATATTGTAACTTATCGATGAAATAAATACATTAATGGCATTATTAAATTAATTTCACATATAAGAACACTGCTTATGTAATAATTTATTTATTAATATTTTTTTTGAATATTTGTTTAACAGAAAGTAAAAAAGTATGGTGGTTCTTTTGAACCCCCTCCAATATAATCAATCTTTCAGTAGAGACTGGATTTTAGTAGATCCGGGTCTCTTAGATTTCACCTGATATTTATGCTACTTTTAAGAAAATATTCTATAATATTATCTTCCATGGGTATAATTCATACTAGAATATCACCCCTTTGAGAGAAATATCTCAATAGGTGATACTTATAATGTATTATTTTCCACTAAAGTGACCATGGTTCCTTGTGTAGGACCATCACCATAACATTATCATAATACAATGTGATAACATCTTTTTTACTCGGAACCATGTTGAGATCTAGATAATGTTTTTTATCTAAATATATTCTTTACATACATTTCAAGCAGTAATATACATGGATTCTAGAATATATTTGGTGATCACCAGCTTCTTTGAGAACTTCCAATACATAGAACCTCCATAAAGGCAAAAAACCTATCTCGACTGATTTTTTATCAATATGGTCTCTCTAAAAACAAACCCATGATTATCCATTGACAATAAGTTTATCATATCATCCATAAACTGGGAACAGATCCTTAGTATGCTTTAGATACTTTTGTATTATATTTACAAGACTAAAATTCCATTATCCAGGATTTTCTTAATATCCCCCTACAACACAAATGGTGTAAGAAATATCTAGACTAGTACATAGCATCATATACATGACATATTTTATCCATGATGTGAATGGAATCATGTTCATTATTTCTATAAATTCTTGTTCCTAATGGCATATTTCTTGGAGATATGTACAACATGGTATGTTGGAAATAATCCCCTCTTAGATAAACCTTATTGAATATATTCAATATCTATTCAATGTATATATATTTACTTAGTCCATGAATCCTTTTGGATCTATCATGATGGACATTGATACTAGGATTTATGTTTATTAACCTATTATTATCACAAAGATTTATTTTTTAACCACTTTTTAGAAAAATTTAGGACTAATATTTTTTATGGTCAGAAATATATCATTAACATATACTACAATGAGAATGACTATACTCCAAAAAAACCTCTTGTAAATATAAGGTTAATATTCATTATTTGTGAAACTAAATTATCTTATGTATTTATAAAATTGAACTTTCACATCATCTTGATGCATTTTTTTAAATATAAATTAATCTCAACGATTTTTACACCTTATTATCACGTTTAGACAAAAACACTTTTTTATCTTATAGTATTATTCCCAATGGTTTGCATTAAGTAATTTTATTTTGAAATACATATAAAAAATTTCATAATTAAGGAAAGATTGTATAATAAAAGAAATATAATAAATTTTAGCATTGAAACTGTATAAATACATTCTTTATAGTCTATCCGTTGAAATCACTTAGAACTATTTGTGACAAAAGATTATTTATTGGTGATGAATTTATCCTCTATGTTTAGTTTCTTCTTGAATACAAAATTTCCATAAATGAGACTTATATCCATTAGAGGATCTACCAAAACCTAGAACAGGTTTTTTATATATATTTCATTTTCTAATTCAAGGATTCCATCCACCTAGAATCTTGTATCTTTATAACAACTTCCTTGTATGACACAAGTTCACCATTAACAACTAATAATGTGTCACCGTCTTTCGTGACTAGAAAAACATATATATCAAGTTCTTATAGCTATCTAGTTCTCTTACATAATAATATTTTCTCTAGATTAATGTATTCTTTAGGAATTTATTCCAATTTTTTCTTCTACAAAATCCTATGTTTCTTGAAACTCAACTTCATAAAATTTAATCTTTCTTTGGAAATATATTTTGTATATATGATACCATTCATGGAATATGAATTTTTACCAAAATTACCATTTTTATATGTTTTATAATATAAACTATACCCTTATTTTTCTAGGATATCCTATAAATATAGACTTAATGTGTTATAAAGAAAGTTTATATCTGGAGGAAGACATAATAAATGATTAAAAATACCACACATATAGATGTGACACAAAATATTTCCTCCAAAACATTAAATTATAAATAATTCAGTTCTTCAATTTAGGTGACACTCAGTTTAGTATTTTTGGCATATTATATAATAAATATCCTTAAAAGGATAAGGGAATATTCATATAGATCATCATCGAACTCACTATATCCAAAATGGAGTGGATACTCTATTCATTGAAAATATTTCATTGTAATTTTAAGGGGGATTTTGTTGAGATATAATTACATATTCCCTAATAAAATATATTAAATCTTGGTTAAATTATGGTCCACTATGGTCTAAGAAGAGTTACATTATCTTTTTTTCTGAGAAAAATATATAAAAAATACTTGTATTCCTTATATTTCTCAAATTATTTAGACTTATATCTCATTAAGTATACAGTTATATATCAACTAAACTCATTATTAATAGTTATGAAGTATTAGTATCCACCCCTATCCTAAATAGTAAAATATCTATACACATGTAAAAAATAATTCCCGAAGTACTATGGATCTTTCACCCAATCAACTAAAAGAGATTTCATTATTTCAAGAAGAAAATAAAAATTAAATATATGAATTAGGTTTAGTTCAAATGAATCTCAAAACCCTTTAATGTTATTTTTTTCATGTGATTCTCATTTACATGACCAATTTGATGGTTCCAAAATCATGTGTGATATGATTCATTTAAACATGATTGATTATCAATATACCACACTTGGTTTTATTATTCATTTTAATAAATAATTTTATTAATATTTTTCATCCAAAATTATATTTTATACTTATATAGGAACCTAATAATATATTTTTAACATTAGAATATAACCAATCTACATTAAAATGGATACTGGTTTGATGATATTGGCTATACTGACCATAACCTAAAAAGTTTATAAAACTATAATAAAACCCATTAAAAATTAAGGTTCGATAGAACATGTAATGTTTATAGTAAGTTAAATTCATATTTTAATAATAATCATGATTACATTTTATGGAATAAAATTTACTAGAGTAATGTTATGAAATTATTTTGTAAAAGAGAAAATGTTTATTTTAACATAATTTTTTCATAAATTATATAGATTTATATAAATGCTAAATTTATAAATTATAGAATTTTAATTTTATGACATTTTTTGTATTTTTTAAATTAAAATATAAAAATTAATTTAGGGTGATTTTTTTGTTTTCTGATTTAAAAAATAGTTCATTTTTGGTTGAATTGTAAAATATATTGATTTTATAGTTACTATGAATTATATGAAATCATCATTGTTAAATAGTTACATTAACATATATAAATCCTTTTTATTGAAAAAATTTGAATATATGGTTTATAATAGATAATTAAAAAAACATTTTAAATTTTAAAACCCATGGATGACAATTTGAAACCTAAGTAATACTTAATATAATAAAAATTTATTATCGATTATCCATAATTGAAAGTGTGTTTGGAAGGTTCCAATAGGTTTGGATTGATAAATATGTCAGAAAATATAAATTATTTTAATAAAAAAATAACTGTTTTAATAAACTCTATTCAGAATACGTTGGAATATATAAGTGTGAATTGATTTTTTTACATATAGACATGTTTTCTTCTAAAAATATTTTTTATGAGTAATATACACTAAGATAACAATTAATTTATATTTATTCTATGAATTGAATATTTTGAAATGATTTCAAAATTTTGAATTATTATTTTCAAATAATATTTTATGATTCATTCCATTTTTTCATAATGAATAATTACCATGGAAAATGTTTTTCTCTACTAATGGCTGAGAAGGGTTGATGAGGGGGTGAACTAAGGGATATGGATTCAAATATCTCTAAAATTATCTAAATAATATTTTTTAGTGTATTTATATCTTAACCTATATTATCATTATTTTTTTGTGTTGGTTCTAGTTTACCATGATAATTACATTATACTATTTTAATGTTTTGAATATTTATAATAGTGCCACTCTACTCACATTTAAAAGGTGAGCCTCCTCTCCTCACATACCCCAAAAAAATTATTATTTCAGATTGAGCTTTCTCTACCCAAATAACTCCAAAAATATCCCTCCAATCCTAGAAGTATTAATGTATATTCTAAAGTAAGATATCCATGGATTAGGTTTAAGTCTTATCCGAATATTTTCAACATTGTTTATTCTTCTAGATACTTCAAATATATTCTTTACATAATAATATAAAAACATAAGTATATTAACTATGCCAAAATTTTATTTTTATAATGGAAATTCATTTTATACCTCTTAAATTTCATTGGAAATTAAAACGTCAGATATGTGTATGCATGGACTACCGCCTCCACAAAGTGATGTATTTTGTCATCACTGTATCAAAATCAATGTTATAAATATGAAATTAATTAATAGATATGATATCTATTAAATTAAAATGATTTTTTATATATAATTAACTATCTTTCTTCGCATCCATCCATATGTCGGAAAATGTTAATGCCACCTATGCATACATGTGGACACCCACCTTGATGAAGCGATGGGGTTCATTTTTCATTTCCACTTACTTGGACATTCATAAGGATGCATTTTAAAAAATATATTTTATCATTATAATAATATTTTTTGTTTTAATGGTAAACCATTATCTACTTTACTTCTTTTTCATTCATTATAAAAGTGAAGAGGTTGTTCATGCATGCGTACATACTACAATCCCCATGAAATACTCTGCTTTTTTTTTCTTGATCACGATACATGGATGGTTATAAAAGTATGTTTAATATATAAAAATTAGTATTATAATATGTTCCATATTATGGATAAAAGTTAATTTTTAATCTTTTAACCTTTTTCAATACACCAAAGTTAGAGATTATCAACCGAAAGACCTCAAAAAGTCCAATGTAAACTTTACTAATTTAGTAAATAAAGTTGATATGAATATAAATAAAATAAAAAGAAATAACAATAAATGAATAAAAAGTTAAATTTTTTCAAAGAAAGAATATGCTTAATATAATTCTATTATTTCATGTAGTAAAATATATAATTGGGGACTGGGGAATTGAGGTAGGGGATTTTATTTAAAAGCTTATTTTAAATTTATCCTCTTAAAATATTTTTCTTCCATATCAATATTATTCAATATTCATTAAGAATGTATTATTTATATTTCAAATATTTTTAAATTAAATTTTAAGTAATTTTTTTTTCATTATGGACATTTTAATAATTAATTTTTTTATTGTTTTCGATACAACTTACTTTTAAATCTATTTTAAAAAGTGGAAAAGAATGTTTTTTTCTTCTACTTCATGACAGTCTTTTCCTAATATCATAAAATTTATTTATTATTAATATTATTATTCAAGTTTTTTGTATATTTAAAGAAGAAAATATTCCTCTTCTTTTAGGAATTTTTTATTCATGTTCTCAAAATGAAGGGACATTTGTTTTCAACTATATGAGAAAATTGAATGTATTTTTGATTATTGGTTCAAATGAGTTTTTCAATGGTTTTGTAGTGATAATTTAATTCTTAATGAATTTTCATGGTACTATAATTTGTAATTATAGATGTTTATTGGTGTTAATGATACAATTCATGTTTATTGGTGAACTCAATATAGCTCTATAATGAATCGAGTAATGATTTAGTTGTTGAATGAAAATATGAGGGAAACACCCATGTAGTTTTTCCCATTGAATAAAATATGCCTTATTTTTTATTAAATGTGTAAAACATATGTGAACATGGGTTATGGATATAATACTAAAATATTCCTATTTTATTCATTATAATGGGTTTTAGGGATATATTTTTATTTATTGAGGTTAGTAAAATTTACAACCTTTTAATGGTTAATGCTTTTTTTAAATGAATTTTTTCATGAGTTGTAAAAAAATTTCTGATGCGTTCAAAGTTTCGTACTAATTTCGAATGTGTTTTAAAGGTTTTATTTGAGAAAAGATCAATTTTTATATAGATTTATTTTATTTATGTGCTAAAAATTTTATTGTGAAAAAGAAAAATATTTTCATGAGTTTTTCATGTTTTTCATAGGACAACGATGTATACATTATTTTTAATCCCATACTGAGATTTTTTTTCTCAATCCAAATTTTAAAATATTTTTCATAAGATATAATAATGTGTAGGAACTATATCAGGGTTACTATTTTTTATTATTAACTCACCTTAAAACAATAAAAAGTATCTTAAGGGAAATATAGGTTCATTTTTGACAACCCCTTCTCTATTGAAAATAATCACATTGTGTGGAAAATTTTATATTTTTATGTAATTTTTTTAATCCACTAAAACATGAAATCTAAAAGGTATTATAAATTTCACTTTAACCATTATTATAAATCATGTAACTATAAGTTGGTTACTATATAATTTATTATAATTGGTTGTAGAGAAAATATTTTGATAACTTTAAAGGTTTGGATATAGTTGAAATAAACATTAATGAAATTCTAATTTATGGATGTATTATCAAGTGATAAGTATTAATTATTTCCTTATTTTTTCATCCAATACATCTGTATTCAAAATTATGTTTCACTACAAAAACATAGAAAATGAAGTATGAAGGAATAAAGATAATGACATCCTTAAATAATAGAAACATGAAATGGTTATAAAAGAAACTTTTGTTAATGTGTTAACAGAGTTGATATAGGATATTGATGGAGTAAATCATTAAATATAGAAACCAAACTTCATGCTCATCATCATGTATATAGTAGATAATTTTGTGAAACAACACCCTATAAGTTTTAGTTGATCTTCAAACTTAGTGAACGCTAAAGGATGGAATAATATATTGAAGAATATATTTGATGTTGTGGGATGTAAGAAACATCAAAAGTTAGTTTTTTTATTTATTATTTTAAAGGGAAGACCAATCAATGGCGTTCTATAATTAATATTAATATAGAAAAAAATGATATTAATCCTTTGGAATAGAAAATATAAATATATTTTTTTCCTGTTAAGTATTTTCCCAAACTTATTTAACATAGAATAAAAGGTAAATTTTTAAATATTATGTAAGAGGTACAATACACATAGGATACTTTTATTGAAAATTTTAACAGAATATCTTATGATTCCCCAAATTTAATTAAATACCATAATAGTAAAATTGAGTGCTTTTACATAGTTCTATAACAATGTTTACATAGATCTTTGTAATTAGATGAATTTAATGGTTTTGAGGATTTTTTGATATGTTGAGAATGTTGACATATATTTTACCAAGCCATAAATAAATTGTGATAATAATATTATGGGGTTGTAAAAGTGTAAATAAATGGATAATTTCTTTAAACATAAATCAATTGTTAAGCCCCCAAAATGTTCCAAATGTGGAAATAACATTTTAATGCATGTTATGTAGGACTAGAAACGAGTATCCTTAAGTAAACCTGGAAAATTGGTTTGTGATAGAAAGGAAATTTGTTTTTATTAGGTTAACAATTTAAAATATGTTATCTACTAGTGATATGTATTAATTATAACTATTTGGTTTACTATTATAAATCATGTCCAATTTTTTTGTACTCTAGGTGTAAATCATCAAGACTGAAAGTAGAAAGGTGAAAAAGGTAGTTTTCTACAACCACGGTAGATTTTTTATAAAAATATAAATATATAATAGATATAGGGATATCAATTATTTTCAAATATATATCTCATGTCCAGGTATCAATTATTGATAATTATTGAGGAATACATTCTGACGATAATAATTCATACTAGGTAAAGAAATTAAAATTTTCGAGTTATTACTTTACTAGTAAAAAAGTGAAAAAAAATTATTTATGGATCTTATGAGTATTTTTTTTTATAAAATTATTTTGATATATTTGTGTTTGTTTTCAGGGAAGATATTTTGTTTTATTAAATATTTCACGAGGAACATATAAACATTTAAGGATTGATTTAAATAATTTAAAAAGAAAATAAGAGTTGTTGAAAATTTTGTACTATTAAATTTTGGTTAAAAAAGATTTTTTTCATGGAAATATATTTATAATTAGTAATGAAATGTAAATATTGATAAATCTAATGTGCTATAAGAGTATCCAAGACTTAGAAATATAACCGAGTTACACAGTTCTCTTGGATTTTTCGGTTAATAGTGAAGTTCTTCTGATGAAATTGTTATTTTTTCTAGCCCAGTAACTAAGTTAACTAATATGTATTTAAATTAATATTGATACACACATGTGATTAATGTTTTAGGAATTTAAAATAATATTTCATAATTCTCCAATGTTTTTTATTCTATCTAGAAATGGTTAGGTGTGTATTGTTAGTAATGATTCATTAAAGTTTCATGGTTTTTTGAAAAATATTGATTGGGTGTTTTCATATTCTTCACATAAATTGAAATTCAATGAGTTTAATTTTCCTAAAGATAAACTTTAATTGGATGTTATATGGTTTTCATTAAAAATAAGAATAAATAATTTATATGTGGTGAAATTTGAAATATATTCTTATGTTAAAATATTAATGTATATATTCATTCGAAAAGTGTTAAAATGAAGTATATATTATGTTTAGAACTAATGAAAGATTATTATTGTATGATTCACTAAAATAAAGGTGAAGGAAATATGGTATCTGATTCCATGAGTGGAAAATATAATGCACCATTAACTATGATGCGTTTAGAAAACCACTTTTGGTTAATTGTTTAATATATTTTTTCTGGGAAAGTATAAATTTAAGAACTCTATCTCTTTTGGTTATTTTTTTTAGTGTAGTCATATTTTAAGATGAAATTAAATTCAATAAAAAAGAATATCATGATTTTATAGAAAAGGATGAATTGGTCAAGAAGGTTAAGTAGCATGAAATTAACATTGAAAAATAAGGTGTTATTAGATTTGGATAGTGGTTATGCATTCTGAGTTGTTTTTTATTGAAAGATTTATTATTGATTGAAGCACATAGATATCATTTTTTCATTTCATCTATGTAGAAACATGTTGTATAGACACCATGATGAATATTAGTTATGGGGTTGAATAAAGAAATATATTAATGATTTTACAAAGAAAATTTTGACTTATTAATACGGTAAGGATAAATTACATCTAATAAAGATGATGATTAAATCATTTTCATTGTATGAAAACATTATCACAAGATTTTTTGGTGTATTTTCCAATAATATCATGGTGTAATAATGAAATTCGAGTAATTTTTTATTATTTTACTGAATCTTTGAATTTTCTTCATATTTGAGATGTAATGTATTTAGATGATATTAATAGAATCATCCTTAAAGATTTATTACCATTATATAGAGTCAATCTATTTATTTTATCTAAATGTGATCCTATATTTATATTTAAATATTTATAATCAATTAAAAAACCATTTGGTACTGAATTAATATTCATTATAGGTTCCCATCCTATGTATAATGTATAGTCAAATTGAATTATTTATACATTGAAATATATGATTCCTCCTCAATAATTGGATAACCATGTAGTTTGGAATCAATATCATTAATTAATCTAATTATATTATAATAACCATTTTTATTCTTGTATAAATATGGGACTCTAGTGGAATTATATAGAAAATAATGTAAGTCTTCATTATGTTGGGATGAAGATGGTGAAAGGGGGTTATTGGAAACAAACTTTTAGAAGAAATGGGTCAAAAGGTCAATGTGATTCATTTAAACATGAGGATATCTTAGACTAGGTAGACGTACACTAAAGACAAAAGGATGAAAAATATTTCATTTGAGGTAAGTGATCATGTATTTCTTAAAATATATTAATGAAAGGGTGTTAAGCGAACTAGTAAAAATAGAAATTTACATCATTGGTTTATTTGAATATATAAAATTTTGGAAAAGGTGGGATTATTTTCTTATAGAGTATCATTTCTTATAAGTTTATCTCATTTATATGTTTTGTTTCATGTTTTGTTATTAAAAAAATATATACATATTGCATCTCATGTTTTGAGACGTGAACTATTTTAGTTATAGGGTAATATTTCATATAAGGAAATTCTAATTTGTAATCTATATCATAGAGAGAAGGTATTGTAGAATATGGTAACTCACCAGGTTCAGGTTTTGTGGAAGAGCAATAAGACTAAATAAAAAACTCTAGATCCTAAGAAAGTTATGGGGAAAATTTCTTATCCTTTGTTTATGTAATGAATTAAATAGACAATAAGAAATATAAATAAGGGAGAGATTATGATATCACTTTTAATACTATAAATAGATAAATTAAATTATTTATAAATATTAATTTTATGGATTCATTTTCATCATAGTTTTATAATTAATTTTAGATAGTTTTTCTACATAAAAATAAAGAGTTTTATTTAATTAGGTTATTTCCAGGTAATATATGGGTTTAATTACATGTTAAATTTAATAATTTCCATATTTTAAACTTATAAAATGCCTTAATTTTTTATATAAACATGTAAAAATAATTATTAGATAATGTTTTAGGATTTTTTTGAAATTGTTTATTATTTGGGAAATAATTAATAATATTGATTATAAAAATATCACCATTCTCGATATTTTCATGATATAATAATGAAATGAGATTTTATGAAAATTATTATATATTTCTAGGTATATGTTTACAAATATTTTAAGGAATTTAAAATTTTAAACTTATAAATCTCTGATTGATATTTTGTAAATCTTTTAATGTTTTTATTGTAATATAAACTCGTATAGTTATTCTATTTTAAACATGTTTTCAAAGGGTTATATTTGGATTTTTACAGATAAATATGTTCCCTTTTATTTACTATAGTATAATTAATTCTCTTATAATCATAATTATACTTGTTTATTTGTGTAATTTTTCTATTCCTTAAAAGGAATTTTTTTAAATTCAATTTCATTTTAATTTTTTTAAAATTATATTAAAAGTAAAATTTTACCCTTATTAAAAATGAATTTTATATATTGGTTTCAATATTTTTGATATGAATTTTCTATTCTGGTAATGAGATCAATTTGATTTTTTACATAAATTGTAGTTACCTTGGTGAAACTGTTCGACCACAATAAAGGTTAAAAATTGTAAAATGGTAAAAGGGTGATTAAAATGAGAGATAAGGTTTCAAATATATGTAAAATTTTTATAATTTTGATAATTTGAGTAACTTGGACCTTTATTTATCCATTACTTTCAATGGGACTAAATTTTATCAGTGGAATCCATAATTAAATTTTTATATCTAAAAGTTCTTAATATTTACAAGGGCACTACTCATATCACATATAAAAGAGTCCTCCTCTCCTCACATATCCACAAAATACAAGATATATTGGTAAAATATGTTCTACCCAAATACATAATTATATTTTC
Source organism: Viscum album (assembly GCA_963277665.1). Lineage (NCBI taxonomy): Eukaryota > Viridiplantae > Streptophyta > Magnoliopsida > Santalales > Viscaceae > Viscum > Viscum album. Next base: position 1,360,445,055 of record OY728148.1, read on the forward strand.
TCCCCACTACCTATAGTTCCAGGTCTCATCAAAAGAACAATCATAAAATTCTTGAGATGTAATCCATAAGAGAATTTTAAATGAAAAGGTTTATGTATTAACCGAATTATTTCATGTTTATTTCTTCTAATACCACATTTAAAACTTATATATGAATACTAATATAATAATACAAGTGTATATAAGATTCTTAAACATTATTATGTTGATGGAAAAATTAGTTTTTACCCACTTTTCATGCTTTGTGAAAAAAAACAGCAGACTTTAGTACATGCCTAGTACAACCTCTATAAAGAAACATGTTTTATTTTTCATCACCACCTCAAATAGAATGATATAAATAATATTCAGAATATATATATTATTTATCAAATAATTATTATTTTTTAAGAATAAAATATTTTCTACCTTTTTAACCTCTTATCCACTGGAAAATCGAAACCTCACATACACACACATGCTGACTACCACCTTAACAATGTGATGTGAATATATTTTCATAAACACCTCTCTAAAATGGTAATAATATGGATTTAATGAATGAATATGAAAATTATAATATTATTATGATTATATAAAGTAAATTATTTTATTTTTTATTTTATTTTTATCTATTTTAGAAATGAAAATGTCACTCGGGCTTATATGCATATTACTGCCTCCCTAAATAAAATATCAAATTATCCATTACCAAATTAGATTATGGAACCATGTCCCATTAGACATCAGTTAACCTGCATAAGTTATTTAAAATGTTGAAGGACAAAAAACCTTAAAACACCTAATGTAAAATTAATTGATTTAAAAACTAAATAGAACATGGTAAAAAAATAAATATAAGGAATAATAACAAGGTTTTTTAAATTTAAAAGTTTAATTAATATGTAAATAATTAAAATTATTTTATTCTTATGGAATTATAGATCATACAATGTAAGAGGAGACTTAATGGATTTTTATTTGAAACAATGTTTTAGATTTTTCCTATAAAATTGTTTTCCTCTATATTTATTATTTTAAAATATATAAATATTTTTATAATTTATATGTAGAATACTTTTAAAGGTTATTTAAAAATTATTTAATATATCTTAATGAAGTTATAAACATTAATAAATTTAATTTTTTCTATAAGGGTCACTTTTTACTCTTGTTTGCATAAGTGAAAAAATAACGGTTTTTAACATTTACCATATAGAAATATTTTTCATACTATTACTAAAATTATTATTTATCAATTATTGTATATAGTTTTTATTGATTTTTAAAATATTATCATATTTTTATTCTGATGTTAGATATTTATCTTAAAGAGTTCGCAAAAAAATGATATATCTCTTTATTTATTTTTGAAAATGGAAATTTATATTTATTATGGGATCAAATGAGTCTTTCATGATTATTTTGATAAAATAGTGTAAAATTATAAGTAGTATGTTCATGATATAGTATTAGGTGTTATATATACTGACCAGTGATTCTGAGATATAACTCTTGAATATATTGAGTAATTATTTTCTCTATTTTGGTGAATTGTCTTAAAAGAAGGAAAAATGTATTTGGTGGTGTTTTCTTATTTTTGATGTTGTAAGCAATTGAAACACTCCTTATTGGAAATGATATATTGTTATTATATTCTATATATCTATTTTTTTATAATTATTCTTGATGAAAGGGATGGGGAAAACACTAAATATATTATGTATTAAGATCTATATAGATATATTAATGATATTTCTCGGACTCGATGAAAACAAATATACTATAAAATAAGTAAAACAATTTATCTTCGATAATTCAAATAAGATTTAATTACCAGTATTTAATGGAATGCATCTTTAGAGTATTATGTTTCCTTATTATGACTTATAAAGGATGGGTAAGATTCCATATGTATTCTAAATGTGATATATTATTTATTGTAGGACATATAGCCAATATGATATCACTTATTATTTGATCCTAACAACTAGACGCAAATCCAATCATATTGAGAGTCACTATATTGATGTTACAAATATCCTTAATTAAATAATTTGATGAAATGATATGTTCTTGGTATTTATATGTATGGACAAGATTGTTGTATAGGGTTACACTAACACTAGTTTCAAATTTGAAAATGATGATTTAATATCATAATATTGGTTATTGTCTAACCTAAATGATAAATATTTTTTTAGAATAGTTCCCATCAAAACATCATTGTAGACTCCATATCAGTTCTAGAGAACAATGTTGTATTTTATTCTTTAATGGAACTTGTTTAAATTTATATTTTAATTTCTGAACTTGGGTTAGTTCATAACATTGAAAGGAAAATCAAAATTTATTGTGAAAATAATAGAGTAATTTCAAAGGCCATAGAACTGGGGTATCTTAAGAGGACTAGTCACATCCTTCCAAAATAAAATAATATTTGAGTGATCATTGAGAGAGATGATGAAAAGTCCTATTTGGTGTATAAGGTGGATGATTTATAATGTCATTTAATAAAACCATTATAAAAAAACTCTAGGGGTTATGTTAAATATAATTTTATTAGATTCATGAAAAATTTCAAGTAATGGTTTCAAAATTTATCATGGTTTTATAATAAATTTAATATCGATGTAGGAACCATTCAAGCGTACTATATTTATATTACATTAATAGTAGAATGATAATATCCCCTCAAAGTTCCACATTTATTTACCCCTAATCATTGACCATCATCAATTATTATGGGTTGTGACTGTATATTAAGATTAAATCGAGTAGAATATTTTATATCATAAAAATATTTGTATGTAATACAATGTATAATCCCATGAGATAATAATTTGATGCTCATTATCTAGTTTTAAATGAGAAAATATATCACAAGGCATATCACATGGCCATTGATATACTTAAGGGTGTAGTATTATTATGAATTCCCATTTTTTTGATATTGGTGAGATATCTACCCTTATAACCTTCATACGTTGATACCTTTCTTATGAAATATTTGAGGATTATCTAATCTGTTGGTTTTTGGGTATGTTTCTAGTCATGTCATAAGTTTTATCATAATTAAGATGATATATATCAATTTGTATAAAAAAGAAAATATATATAGGCCCCTTATTAATATAGAATAATGAAATATATTCCCATGAATAGTTGTGTAACAAGTCATCTTCCCAGCTACGTAGATAAATGAAATGTGATATATTATTTCAAACTATTCTATATATCAGAGAATTATTAATGTATAAGATAAACTTGAACTAGTTTTACATGTTCTATGTCCAGTAGTCAATTGATTTCATGAAAAGGGACTATATGAATATATATGGTTTATATTATACATCACTTAGTGGACATGTTTATATGAATATTTTATGGTGTTTGATCGAGAATATACTTGAACCCTTCATAGATTATGTTGAACTAACATTTTTCTAGAGTTTACTGTTTTATTACCTATATAAATAAGATAATTCATATTTTTTTTCTACACTATCGAGTATCTTAGGGTCACAAATTTAGGCCATAGAATAAGGACTTTTTTGGATAAAGTTCTTCCCATAATGGAAAGTGTTTGGAAACCTATATCTAAATAAATTTGGACTGATTCATAGTGTTGTGAAGTTTATATAACATCCTTATAAGACATTAGAGAAAGTGGGTGATTATTAGATATCAAATAAATAAATTTATATCATATTGTATGATATATATTGGTTCGTAACCTGTGATTTTTATATAATGCATATCATAGAAATTTATACAATTAAACCGTTAATAACATATGATTACAATATTGTATTGTATGATACACAAATAATACATGTGATATTGTGTGTATATCTACCACCACATGTTACAAAATGACTGCCCTTGGTTGTGCCTCGTAAAGTTGATTCATTTATATAATTAAATACATGTTATGATTTTTCAAACATAAATGAATGATGAAATCTCCAAAGAGAATCAATTATTATAACACATGTGGGATTCCAGGTATTTAAATGTGATGATCAACCACCCACATTTAACAATGGGATAATCTAGAAGTATGATCTCATTCTATTAGTGTGTGAACAATTCTTTATTTGAAAAAACGTAAATATATTCTTCATAGATGTCCATATATAATTGAGGGGAAGGTGTTAGAATAGTTATGAGGTTCACAAGATCATAGTATAGAGGTAATAGTGTCATATGTACTACTTGGATAGAAAATAGTTTGTTTGGTATGGGTTTTTAATATCAATAAAAATTACACAATTAAGATATATGTCGCAAGAAATAAGGCATGACTATTTTATATTGATTTTATTTATATTATTTTTTATTCAATGGTGATAGATGAAGTTGTTAAATTAGATTCATCCAATAAATTTTTATTGATATGGAACTTAAAAATCAATTAAGTTGTAGACGTGGAATCTATTAGCTTTGTGTGTATAGGTAATAAACATAAATTGACATTACAATAAACAAAATTTAGAATCATACCTTTCATAGCATTCCAATTATGATAATTACTACCTAAATTCTTTTATAACACGGAGATCCAAATAAATAAAATCTACACTCACTTAGTACCTTGTTTTCTATAAATATTTATCCATAATTCTCGTATCCTTATTCCTTTTCTACATTTCCCTTCAACTATAGAGGTATTGAAGAAATGGTCACTCTCACTATTATCTTACTTCAATCAATATTTTTATTTAAAATTTTATTTGATGAACTTTTATTTTATAAACTATGCTTGATTATAAATCAAAACCAGATAGAATAAAATGTATTTAGATATATCAAAAAAATATATTAAGACTTGAATATGATGACATATTTCTATAATGTACCCTATCAGGTTTCCATTAACCTTATACATCATAGAGATAATATTTTAGAATAGTATATCATTTTAATATTTTTATCCTTAATATACATTTTCTTTGGGTTATATAAGAACTCCTTGGCTCTATAAACCACATTATCTCTAGTTCCCCTAATAATTCGTGGTTGGATGAATGGGTTTAGAGTAATATATAACATCCTAAACATGATGGAATAACAAATTAAGAAAAAATTAAGAACAAAATATATATTTATTTGGAATGAATATAAGTTAAGAGTAATGACCCTGTACGTTAAAACTATTAATCTTGCTTATTGAATCTTTTCCAAGAGTTTTATTGAGATTACTAAGAAGGAACTAAATGGATCCTCCCACTGAAGATATCTATAGATCATCAAAATCACTAGATGCTTGGGTATGTCCTATCTTTAATCCATAGTGTTCTGAAAACATTTTTTTAAAGGAATGTTAAAATTGGGAGATAGATCATTTCATCCTTGTGATGGGCAAACCATTAATAAACATGCTGCAGGATAAAGATACTTATTTAATAATCCAAAGAATTATAAAAAGTCAGTCAATATTAAAAGATAATTTAAAAAATTATCAAATGTTTCCACATTTTTTAATGTTATACATTAATAGTCATGATTACTGAAAATATTAAAACACTCATACTATTAATTCAATGTTATTAAAATCATTATCACATGATGGTTTCACCTCATAATGATTGATGGACTGTAAGATGAAGGTCAAATGAAGAATTATCATAAAATTTGATAATGCCCATGCAAGAAACACCATGATATAATTGACCACAATATTCCTTGGTTATATCAGGAATTGAACATGATGTGGTGTAAATCACTACAGAATGGTGGTTCCATTAGTGAAAAAATCCATCAATTTATATATTCCACTTAATCCTTATAAACATAACACATTTTGAGGTTATTTCACCTCATATGAAAAAAATCATGAAACAATACATAAAAATAATTTATGAGAATTATAATAATCTTTTTTGAAAATTTATCATACATTTTCACCACAAAATACATCATATATATCAACTTCTAAAAATACATGATAACGTTATTATAAATTTTTTCCAAAACACTTTTTGGGTATCCCTTAATGTTTCCTAAAATTTTTCCTCATTTTCATGACCACAATGTTTTACCACTTGAAACTTTGTATCATTTAATAAAAATATGAATTATTAAATTCATACATGGATTAAAATATCAACCTATAGCTATATGTAAATTTCACTTCATCAATAAAGGGAACTTTTATGATCTAAATTAAATACATGCATCTCTAAACCAGCATTTGGAAGTTGCATCATATGATTGTATAAATTTTCATTTGTTATATTTTTCTATGAAATTGATTAACCAAAATAAATAGAGCATGTCAATACCAAATAGATACTCATATATTATCTTTTTTTATATAATGAACATGTCAATGAATACATCACATCCCATTCATCTTAGTGGATGAGAACATCACATACACCTCACCAAAAAAAGATAAGTAACTCATATGTATTATCTATTTACAATTATAAAATTAAACATTATTTCTTAATCAATGGATTAGATGTTATACACATCATATAATAAGATATGTACCAACCTGGTTAAGCTGTAACCAATGACATAAATGATAACATCCCCTACCCCCTTGATTAACTAGGCCCCAAGGGCTACATATAAATTTTATCAAAGTATAATGGTCATGATGCTAGATATCTCTCAAATATTAGGTATTAGGAAATTAAAATTTGAAAAAGGAACCCCTAGAAAACAAATTATATAATTTTAGAGACACTATGTGGTGTAGAATTTAGGGTACATATGATGAAAAAATTCCATTTTGTTCCTTAATAGCATATTTTTTTATCTTAATATAATAACCCATATCATTCCATCCATGATTTTTTTTTACAATTTATAAATCTCCACAATGATCAATGTGTAGGTATAACATAGTTTTAGAGGTGTTAGTTATCATTAAACATCACATAAGATATGAATTGAATGTGAAAGAATGCTCATATGGAGTTTAAGTTTCGTATGACTTGATATATATTAAATCTTTAATGTATTGTAATAATAAAAAACATAACCATATATGATATCCCATTGAATAAAATAAAATATGATTGATTTTAAGAAAAACCTTATTTTCACTATAATTTTTAGGTTTTGAGAAATTTATTAGAAATCTATGTAATTCCTATCAAATCTCCATGTGACTACCTGATAATAAAATTCCACAAAAATATTTACTGATTATTATAAATAAAGAAACCCAGTTTTAATAATAGTGTGACTTAGGAGTGATATATCATATATTCAAATACTTGAACAAGATTTTAAAATTCATTCTTTTAAAACATCAAATGTTATGATTTTAATAAAATTTATTATCAAAATATAAATTTTAATATGTAATTCATCATTACAATTCATTGAAATATTCAATCAAAAGTATTATTTGAGACAATTTTGGTATCGAATGAAACTCTATACATTAAATATCCACCCCCATATAAAATTCACTTTTAAGATATAAAGTAAAATTTACTTTTTGGTTGTACCTAAATAAACCTTTATATATTTTTATCTATTGATATACCCAATAAAAATTAAAGATATTATGTGAAATTATAATTTAATATGGAGCATCATAATCGTATATTTTTTGACATTGAACACGTCTAATTTACAATAATAATACCACAAAATTCATTTAGAATATGTTATCTTATGAATTTCTTCGTAGTATACACAACTAAGATTATGTATAAGAAATGGAACTTATATAATTTAATGGTAATACTTATAAAATGGAAAATTATATCCATATAATATATAATATTCTATGATTTTGGATAATTATTCTAAAAAGAAGAATTTTCTATATAATTATGCCACATTTAGGTTATAGGAACTCTTACCCTAATATTTTAATAATTACCTTAGGTAAACCTTATTATCAAAGATAATATTCCCTATATCCTTTTCTTCCATTTTAACCATATTATAGAATTTTATGAATCAAATAATTTTTTATTAAATCTATAATAATATATTTTACATAAAAAATTACTTTTTAATTAACATATTCCTTGATCGTATAAGGGAATGCAATTAAAATAGAAATATATTTTTAAGATAAATATGATTTTGAATGATTCCTTTACATTAAATTCCATGAATCCTAAACCATGTTCATCATGTTTTAAAAAAAAACAATATACTTTATTAATTACTCCTTTTATTTTTAACTTCTATATATTTAAAATATTTTAAAATTATGAAATTTTTATGTTATGAATTCTAAAATAAAATATTTTGTTTTTTTAATAGTCATACATAATATAGATTTCCTACATAGTTTCTCAAACAATGTTTTTTATCCTAAATAAGTATATCATGTTGAGATATTTCCCTCTCCTGTTATAAGTTTCAGTATATTTATGTGACCAAGGATTGATATGTGATGAAACATGGCTAGGATCTTCTAATGACATATTTTTTTGGATTGAAATTTTACCCATCAATACTAACAACACTCTACTAAGACCGGGTAATGTCATTCCCAATTCATTTATCCCCAGTAATTTGAAAAAATGGGTTAAATATTTATTAAACTCATTCACATTAACATGGATCTTCATATCATATTTCCCCATGGAATTCAATATCTGACCCAATCCATATACGTTATATTAGTATCTTAAGTTCATTAACATATCCAATCTTGTTCAATATATGAGTAGATATCAAAATTTGTTTGGTCATCTTGTAAGTGATACTTTCGAAACCTTAAATAAACCATTCTAGGATTCTCATAATTAATCTAATTTTTCTTATTGATAAATATTAACACATTGTTAGAGGTAATGTATGTTATATTAACACACATAATATTACTTATTTTTATGAAAAAATATTATATTTATATTATGGTATACTAATTTATTAAATTAAGATTCTCATTTCCTCACACAAATTTTGATATATACTAAAAAACCAATACAAATATTTTTGGAAAAATCATTTGTATATGTGGTATATACATGCCCTATATCCACAGTTTTAGATAAAATGTTGGTATATGTTCTCTATTCATTACCTATGCTATGGTTTATAGAAAAATTGATTTTATAAATTGTTTATAAATACCATATAATTATAGTTTTGGAAAAACCATTGGTACATGTGAATTATACACAACCTATAACGATGGTTTTTAGAAAAACGTTGTTATAGGTTCCTTATACATACCATAAAACAATGGTTTTGTAAAATAATGTTAGTATATGTCCCTTATACATACCCTATACCAATGTTTTTTCCAGAAATTTTTTTTACATGTATCACTAAGAAAACAGTTCTTCCAAAAACATTTTTATAGATAATTTTTTTTGTGCCAATACCAATGGTTCTAAAATCTAATGGTGTAGGTCTATAAAAATGGTTTTGGAGGACCATTGTTATATGTGACCAACTATTTTTTGATTTTTGTTTCTAAAATAACATTACATACATGAAAATTTCAATTATTTTGAAATATATGTATGAATAGTTATAAAATTATATTCAAAAAATCATTATAAATTTTTTGTTAGGTCATTAAAATATATCTTGGCGACATTGGGATCAATTCCTGGTTAGATTTTTATATTACCTATTCCAGCGAGTCTTCAAATTGTTGGTATATGTGTTTCATATGGAATATTCTAATGATATAGAATCAGGTGGAATATACCACTTATAAAAATAGTGTTTCAAAAGGCATTATTATTGGTCTATACCAACAGAAAAGAGCCACCAACCCTCTAAGCTGTTGGTCTATGCTATACCAACGCTTTGGGGGCTCATTCCAATTGTTCTATACCATTTGTATATGATTTTTTTCAGTAATGTTTCATAATTATATTTATCTAATAATAAATTTAGATCATGATGATTGTATTCTATCAACAATAGTAGAATTTATTTGATGAGTATCATGTTTTAAGTTCAGTTAATAAAGAGTTTTATTAAATATATTCCCACTAAAATTATGACCTCCTTAAAAAAATCATATACATTAGTGGTCCAAGATTAATATTTCATTATGTAATGATTCAAATTTAGTGTTCATATCACTACTTAGTATTTTATATAGGATATAAATCTATTCTTAAAATATACCATTCAATGATGGATAAGTAAAAGAACTCCTCCCCCAATCCATCATATAGATATAACTCAACACAATTTCTATTACATCATATCTCATAGTGTTTTTATAGTATGTTTAATATAAATAAAATTTAAAAAATTATAACCTAATACTATTAAGGACACCCATTAAATTCTATCCTTATATATGAAAATCCTAGAAAATCCATTATTAGCCTGAAACATCCCAATTGGATAATCATGATGTTGACAAGTGTTCACTTTTGAAGGAATGAAACATTTAGTATTTTTAAAGGGCGTTTAGTCTCACAGTCTGATAAAATGTATTATCTCTTCACGTATTCCAAATTCTAATCATTTTTTCTATAATATTATTCCTTCTACAAAATAATATTTTAGAAACTATATTGATGTGAAACTCTTTAAATAGTTTTAACTTGTGTTAATAATTAAAATTAACAAACAAATATATTTAAACATGTCGAAATGAGTCCCATAGAAAAGGTAAATGTATCCCATACATCTAATGTCTTATAATCTTACGAAATCAATAATCCCCATATGACTAAGATTAGAGAGAATGGAAGGGAACCCCCAATTTTTTTGTTAAGGGATACGTCTCTATGACATTAAGTTATCCATCCAAAAGTCTCTTTATCCCAACATACTTTATTCAAATAAATATTCCAATTTCATCATAATTATACTACATAATATTTATAAACTATAAATAAAAATTTTATATAGGTTCAAAATGAAATTATAATACATTTAAATTCTAAAATATGAACATTTTATTCGATATCATATGAGACACACAACACAAAACGTAGAAGAAAATATAAAATACTGAGAATATTTGATATATTAATTTTTAAATAAATTAAATCTCTTAAATATATTAATCTAAATTAAATATTTTTATTGTATTGAATTATATTCAATACTAATTTTAGGTTGTGTTAAATGAAATACTGAGTTTAGCTTGCGTGACATGTAACACCATGTTTAAATAAAATGTGAAAAATTATTAGAATATTATTATTTAATATAATATTTATATCCTATAAATTTGAATTAAGGGTATTAATATTATTTGATAAATTGTGAATTGATAAAATTTTCAAACATTATTTTGTTAAATATTAAACTAAAATTAATTAATAATCATTTAAAAAAATTAATATTTTCTAGAAAACTGTATTTTTCTAACAAACAGTTTAATCACACTTTCTAAAAATAATTTAAATTTAAATTTTAAAACATGTTGATAGTTTTTTTTAAATAAAATTAATTTTTTAAAACCACATATAAAAAATATATTAGGTTTAATTTTTGGTGCTTTTTTGAAGGTATAGTTATTGCTGAATAATCAAAAATACTGAATTTTAATAGAAAACTACTTTTTGATGATATTTTTTATAAAGTCAAATTAAATGTTATATTGCTTTTATGCAAGTATTAGTACAATTATTTTTAAATAATCTAATTTTGGTAATTTTACACATTTTCATGTGGAATTTTGATATAAAAACACTACAATGTTTTGAACAATTTCTCTTTAGATACCTGCTTTATCATCCTGTCAATAGGATTGATTTTAAATTAAAATTTACCACTTTGGAGAATTAAATTTGGAAAATATGATTCAATGTTTTAAGTATGATTAATTTATAATTTATAAAATGGTTAAATTATGTTTTGACATAAATGAATATCTAAAATAGTAAAAATTAATTACATGTGTTAAAATAGAAATGGATTTACCAGGGGTTAAACACAGAGGATATAGTTTAAACATGACATACCAACCTATACAAAACCAATTTAATGGACATATTTCCACATTAAAAATTATATGTTATATAATTCCCCATTTTTTATGTGTATGGTGTGATAAAAACATGGATATGACTGAAACTTTTAAAATAATTACAAGAGTGCCACTCACCTCACTTATAAATGGCCAATGCCTTTCATCTCTTCTTCACACCATCAAGAATCGTTGTTTAGAAAAATAACTACCCAAATAACATTAAAAATTATCTTCCATAATCTTAAAATATATATTTTTGGAATAAATCTAATCTATGATGGATTTAGTGAAAATATAAGAAGGATACTCGAAGAATAGGTAATGTTCTTAAATGAGTGTCTTTATTTTGTTTCTATATCAACATCATTAAATTATTATTAAAAAATTATAACATAATATTAAAAATATATAATACATACATGGATGTTTTTATAATGAGGTAATTACCTAAACAATTCACCACTTCCATAAAATTTCTTACAAATCCTTCATTTGTGTGTATGGTGGACTACAGCCTCATGAATAATTTCATTCATTTTTCCAATACCACATTTCACTGTCGGTTATTATGAAGGATATAATGTATATTTATATTAAATTTATAAAATAAATATATATTGATTCTTAATACAAAATATACTATTTACCACCCATTCTGAGGGGTATATGGTAGTGTCACGAGTGTGTTTGACGGACTACCGCGGCACGAAGCGATGTGATTTATCATTGTCTAACGAATAACAAGGAAAATTATCATTAAAAAAATTAATAATTATACGTGATATGAAGGAAATAATAATGATATTATCTACATATTTAATACTATTAAAAGATAATATATTATATTGTTTTTTACACAAGAAATATTATAACATCATTCGTGTATATGTGAACTACCACATACACGATGAAATGTGACTCTATTTTCCTTACCACAGAACATGAATGGTATATATATATAATTATATTTAAATAAATAATAGTGTCTATATGATATTATGATCATTTTTAAGCTTAAAATAATTTTTACCTCTTTTCAATAATGATCATTAAAAAATGTGAATGTTAGTCATTCATACGTATGTCCAACCATCTCTAAAATTGTAATAGACTTCACATATCAAAACCACAATTCATGATTGGTATTAAATGTATAATTACATTATAAATATGTTAATTATTTAATTATTATTATTTTGGATATTATGAGACTATGTAATGTGTGCAAGGACTGAATCTATAATGAAAAACGTGCATTAGAAAACAAGGAAATTAGAACCTGAAACGATGAAAATAATAAAAGATTATTAATAAACGTGTGATAAGATGTTATAAAAATATTATATATGATATTAAAAATTTTAATTTGGTTTTTAAGATAATAACATTTTTATAACAAATATATAGGAGGTTAGATCATCTTTAACTAAAAATAGTGCGAGGTAAAGGATTTCATCTAAATTTCATTTCATTGTGGTATGTTGTAATGTTAAACACATAATTTATTTTATATAGTGCATATACCTAACATTTTACATGTAATATAATTATTCATTAAAAATTAATGTTATTTTATGTTTCACTTTGATTTATCTCATCTAAGGATATTTTAATCGAAAAATAACAAGTAGTAAAATTTATTGTACAATTTCACTCTATTTTATGATAGTTAACTTTCTCTTAAAATAATGAATTTTTTATAATAATTTTACATTAGAAAGGAAATTTATTTTTAAAATCCATATTACTTCATTATAGATATAATTATTTGTTAACCGTATACAATTTTTATGTATGGTTTTTTACATTGAGGGTTATTTAATTTTATAAGGAAATATATGTAAATTTCTATCATTTACACAATATGGATATTTGATGATATGGAATTATTTTCATGAATTAAATTGATTAATAATTATATAAGGAATTATTTGACATTTATTAACATGTGGGTCCTAGATATTATATGGGCCCCATTGCATCAAAAGGTATCGTGAGGCAAATAAGTTGCAAAAGATTAAATGGATTTCTGCTTGTAGTTTTTAACTATGTGGAGGATAGATCTTGGCAATATAGTTTTTCAAATATCCTATACATTACATATAATAAATAATAATTTCCTTTATTGAGAATTCATTTATTATTTTTATCCCCAATATTATTTCTAGGATATCATCTATGGATTGATTTCTTTCTTAGTCTATTGATTAAATGGAATTTGTTTTCAATTATTTTCCATTACATATTAATTACAATTTATAATACCATGATACCGAAGTTATTTAATAGGAATGTGTTTTAAATTATTTACCTATACTTATTTTTATATTAATTAATTATAGTTTCCACTGTAATTAACACTTACTATGCATTTGAGAAGATCTATAATTTTTTTCCTTTCATATAAATCCAAGAAGTGTACTATTTAGATATCCATTGATATGCTAGAGAGAATAAGGTCATTCATGGAAAAATTCTTGTTTTTAATTTTTTATTCAAATTTAATATGGTAATCATGGATGTATGTAATTTACCAATAGTGATAAACTATTTGGTCTGTTAGGATTTTATCTCTGGTATCTTTTCCCAATTCAATAACGTGTACACTCGATCTTGGTTACTAGGGTTAGAGAATATTTGTTGGTCGATATCAATGATATGATAGTAGAACTAAGTCTATATCCAACATATTTCTCTATGAATAAATGTAGATTTCTATGTTTCGATATTTACAAATAAATTTGTTTCGGTTATAGTTTGAGAGGAGTTTCACTAAATATAATCTATTATTTTTTATATGAGGATAAATTTTAATTCATCAATCAATAAAATGGGCCACTTTTTGATAACATGTATGTGTGGGAAAGTAATATATTATAGATGAAAGTAGTGGGAATGGGAAAAATGGTGGGGGTTCTATGTATGGATTGGGTGATGGCCCAAAGTAATATGTACATGGTGTTGTTATATCTAAGTGTAGTGTATACTCATAGTGTTTTTAATTTAGATCAATGAGGGGTTGGGAGTTAGTGGAGGAAGAATTTCATGGTGGGCCTATAGCTAAACGGTTGATTAAGGATTCCAACATACAGAAAGGGGAATAATGATTTCCCCCTAATCCGAATGTTTTTGATATATATAACAAATTAAAACATGACTTGGAGGGGAGGTGTGAAATAGGGTCTGTGGAGTTTCAATGTAATAGAGATATGGATACATCCAATGAGGATGCAGTGGGTGTGGGATATGGAGTTTATGATTAGGAGGTGTTTAAGTGTACATGTGAGATAGATGTCGTGACCTATATAAATAGTGGAGGCATAGGGGGATGGTTGAAGGTATATTGTAGGGAGAGATCATTAAGGACCAATATGTCTATGAATGTTTTTAATTGATTTTATTATCTGGAGGTTAGAGTCCTAAGTAATGGATTAGGGGATTCATTTTAAGATGGAATGGGAAACCAAACAAAAATACTAGAAAAGAACCTCTATGATGATCAGTGTTTTTCTAGGTCAGATTTAGAGGATGATATACCAATCCATGATTCAATCGATATTATGGAATAAGTGAATGAAAAAGGGATACACATCCCAAGGAGGGATAAGGAATGGAAGGGAAATGTGGGTTTATGGGGCTATATTGTTTTAAAGGAAAATAAGTCTATAGGTTGAAAAAAATTCTCTCAGTTACCCACACTGATAGAAAAAAGGTCTTCCAAAAGGAGAAAGGTGATGACTGAACCCATGTCACATAATGAGGAATATAAAGGCTGTTAAGTTATTCAGTGTTTAAATTAGTTAGTGGATTTTTGGTAATCCAAGCAACAAAAACAAGGTTGTGACATGATTGTGGATATGATTTAGTAATATATAGTATCTAATAGTAACATCATGATAATAGTTGAGGATGGCAAAATAAGGGATGAATGGAAGCTCAACATTCCCTCTAATGAATACATTTTAGAGGATGAATTATAGAAAATTCTACATAGGAGGATTCCGACTGTATGATTCGATTTGAAATCTACAAGTAACAGTGTGTAAGGATAAATTAAAACAATCATATTTTTACAAATGGATTCAATGAATGGAATATAAATGTGGGAGATTTAATCCAAACCTAGAACAGTTTGGACCTAAATTTAGAAGGCCACATTATAAATTATATGGAAATTAATTTCATTGCTATCAAATGAAATCATTTTAATGGTACAATTTATAATTGACATCAACTTTGTTTTAATGATTCATTGATTTTTTGGTATAGGTTTACGGTCTGTTATAAACCTAAAATTTTTCCCACTTTTTCTATAAATGTTATTTTCTTAAAAATAGTTATTTTTAGTCAGTTATCCTTAAATATTATTATCTTCTTATACCTCAACCAACTATTAAACTCACAAGATATGATAATAATGGAGTTTTTAATGAGCACTAATGATGGAGACTATGGAGTAATAAAGTCTTGATTTTATTCATGTAGCAAATGTGGAATGATACACTAAGAAAAGTGTCTCAATGGAATGGGAAAATGTTTTATATTTGTATAGGAAGGGAAAAATCCAATAATATTTGAGGAAAACTGAAGACTATGATGGAAGGAAATGAATATCATACTGGGGATCTATTTATAGGTCATTATCTTAAATGAGGATAACAAATGAGTTATCCAAGGTAATGAACTATTCAAAAGGTTAAACCTTATAATAAGTTAGGATAAATGTTTAAATTTTTTTAATGTAATTACTTATTGTGATTCATGAATTAAAATGTTAATTTATTTTATCAATGTTATTTTGGATATGAGAATCATAAAACAACTAAGGATTGTGTTAAATTTTTAAATAATATATTTATTCATTAACTTACTAGTTATGGATACCATTAACGGTTTTGAGGCAATGAATAATTATAATTTCAAAGTATTTTTTGAGGTTTTATTTGATGGGAGTATACTAAGATTAAATATATTTTAGGAGTCATTTATGGATACTATATAGTAAATAAAATAATAAAATTTGAGACATAATGTCTTTACATTTTTATCGGCATATGTTTTGGGTTATTGATGACCTATTGGTTTAATATAATGTTAATGACGTTGTAATAATAGTTAAATAAAATTATAAGTACATCCAAAAAAATAAGATGTATTGAAAACCATTATAAAACGATGATTTAAAGAATAAATTTATTTCAAGGATATACTTAACTTTTTTTGGGATTGTATTAGGAATTATATTAATATGGTTTTGGAAGAACGACAAACTACATGTCGGGTGAAATATCTATTCTTATGATAAGAGAATGGAGATTGAACCCATAACTGAAGGAAAATATGGGTTTATAACCTACCACTAGGCTGTGTGATATCCAATTCATATGTCATTGTTTTTAGTTAAAAAACTTGAAAAATAAATATTATTGATGAACCCGTGGAGTTGATGTCGTGGTTTAGAGAATAATTTATTATATTATGTAACTTATTATAACTATATTGTATTAATAAGCTGTTTGTATAAAAATGAAAATATTTCTCGTGCTCTTATGGATCATACAATCCATTAAAAGTTAATTTTTTTAATTTAGACAAAAATCATTTTTCGAATATTTATTTCTTGGAGTAACCGATTAATTGGAAATTTATCGAAGAAAAACAAAAGCATGGAATTATACTTTTGAAATATAAACTTTTTGAGTAAATTTACTTACATTCTAAGAGAGTGAAATAATTCCTCAACATTATGAAAAATTATCTTGAAATAAAGTATTATCCAATTACCATTATTTTTTATGATAATAGTGACCTTTCCTACAACTATTTGTTTTATGGTTTTGAGGTCTATAACATTCCATTGATCAGTCACTTTTTTATGATCAATTACCTCCATCACTCTCTATAATAATTTAAACTTTTATATTTGATGACAATTTTTTTCTTTTATAACCTATGTGATCCTACATGGAAACCTAGTTATTTGTTATTCATGATTACCTTTGTACATTATTTTCTCTCAAACTAATAGGATGTTTTATTAACACTTTTAAGGTGTGGAAATTTTAGTTATGATACTTCTGAATTACAAACATTTGATTACTAAAATTAAGTTTAATTGTAAGAAAATAATTTATTTAAGGTGTGTAGAATGTAACTCCCTAAAATCATAAAATAATAACATTGTATCTCACACTATCTCTGTCATGCAACATCATGATTTGAAGAAAATATACAACCCAAAGACACTATGATATATTTATTTTTTATATAAAATAAATCACTGTAATATATTTCAATAAACACAACACTGTGTTTATCTTGCATTGCAATCAAAACTAAATCTAGCTTGAGTTATAAGTGAAACTGAATTTGTCTTGCATTATACGTAACAGTGATTTTAAATTAAATGTGACATATTATGAAAATATTAATATTTAACATAATATTTATAAACTATACATTATAATGGTTTAAAATAATAATATTATCCAAAATATGAAATTATAAAGTTCAAATATTTTACTTTTATATTTATTGGTATAAATAATGTAAGAATCATTTATAAATAAATGAAATTTTTTCTAGAAACCTATATTTTTGAAAAAGAAGGTTAAATTGGGATTTTGTCCATAATTTAAAATATTTTTTAACTCATTAAAAAATATTTGAAAAAATGAAATTTATTTATAAATCATAATAATAAAAAATATTAGAGTTAATTTTTGGTATTTGTCCAAAATATTATATTTTTTATGAATAGTGAAAAATACTAAATTTGAATTGACACATACATTTTTATTTAAATTATTTATCATGTTAAAAAATATTTGAAAATGGTTTTAAAGGAAGTTAGTTCCATTATATATAATTTAGTCTAATATGGGTAACTAGAAACATTTTCATTATTATTTTTATATAAAACACTGAAAACATTTGATCATTTTATATTTAAAAACGGTTTCCTCATCATTTCTATGGGATTAATTTTAAATGAAAAATTTCCACCTCTATTTATTGTATTTGTAAAAATGTATTCCATATTTTTAATGAAAATAATTTATAATAATTTTATTTAAAATTTTGACCTAATTAAGAAATAAAAATACAAATAATTAATTGCCACTATTAAGGTAAAAATAGATTTATTGGGGGGGGGGTTAAACTAAGAGGATATAGTTTAAAAATGAAATAAATAATTTTAGAAACTAATTTTCTAGAATAATTTATTCCTTTTATATTGTAGGATATATAATGTACCATTTTGGAAGCTTGTGACATGATAAAAAATTGGGTATAATTGAATCGTTTCAAAAAAGTACAAGTGTGTTACTCACCTCACTTATAAATGGACACCCCTATTATCTATTATTTAAATATTTAAACCTATCTAGATAAACCATTACACTCCCCAATTATATGGAAATTTCATTACCCTAATCATAGAAGCCTTATTTTGGGTATATAGTTATAATTTGAAGGTTGAATGAGAATTTAAAGAGGATACCTTGAGAAAAGGGAATGTTCTTCAACGAGAATCTTTATTTTATTTATTTCTCCCCCATATTAAATGACAATAAAAACAAGATGATATAATGAACTCTATATATCCTATATAATAGGGTTTTTTTTAATAAGTTCATGACATGAAATGATCTCCATTTCCATCAAATGGGTTAGGAAAGCATTAATCGTGTGTACAGTGGACTACAACCTCATAGACCGATGCCATTGATTTTTTACAATAAAACGTTTAATTGTTGGGTGTGGTGATTGATATAAAGTATATATTTGGAACCAATAACATCATTATACCACCTAAGTCATTATATCATATATACCTTTTCATATTTCATTATGTATGTGATACAATAATGTCACCCATGTGTACGAAGGACTCCCTTCTCATAAAGCGATGTGATTCGTCTTTCACCCACACTTAACAAGGAATGTGATAAGGTTAAATTTCATGAATATATTTGATATAAATATATTTTTTTGATATACATATATAACTATATTTAAATAAATAATACTGTATAATTGATACTATGATCATTCTAGAGGGATAAAACATTACTTCTCTATTTTTTATAATAATCATTGAAAAATTGGAATATTACTCGTTCGGAGGTTTTACCTACCCTATATATAAACAAAACACAAATCATTTATTATTACCATAGATCTTTTTTTGATATTAAAATTATAATTATTGTATAAATATGTCAATTATTCTGGAGATTATGAAAGAATGTAATATGTACATGAACCCAATCTTTAGTGACAAAAAATACATGAGAAATCATTGCTATTAACACCTAAAAATGAAAAATAATGAGATATTTATAATGATCGGGAAATAAGATTTTATAAAAGGTTCATTTATGAACTTATAAATTTTTTTTCTTTATAATCTAATAACTTGTATAAAACTACTATACAGGAGGCTAAATCATGTTAAACTAAATGAAAGCACGAGGTAATGGATTTTGTCTCAATTCCATTTTATTACGGAATATCAAAATTTTTTGTATTTAATTTATTTTATATAGTATATAAACTAACCGTTTCATATATTATATAATGATTCATTAATACTTCATGATATTTTATGATTCACTTTAAATTATCCCATCCAAGGGGATTCGACATGAAAATTACTAATTGGTGAAATTAATATTACATTCTCACTCCCTTTTGTGGTTATTAAATTTCTTTTCAAAGATTCACTTTTTTGTAATAGATTTTCATTGGAAATTATGTTTCTTTAAAACTTCTATATTATTTTATATTGGATATGATTTTTTCCAAAACCTTTTACCATTTTTACATACTGTGTTTAATTTCAGAATTATTTGATTTACTGGAAAAATATTGATAAATATGTATCCTATAATCATTATAGATATTTATGATAAGGCATATTATTCATGAATTAAATATATTATTCAATAAATGGGGGATTATTTGTACATATAGTTGGAGCTGGTCCCCAAAACTTATATATATCACATTGATGCATCCACATGTCTCATGAGACAAGTCATGTGTCCAAAACTAAGTGGTTTTAAAAATGTAGTTATAAACAATGAGAAGCATAGATCATGATTGTTTAAATTTTCATGTTCCTGTGACATAATTTCTAATAATTAACTTGTTCCTTCCTTAATAATTTAGTTATTATTGTTAACTATGATATTTTCAGTATGATATTGTCTATGAATGTATTTCTTTCTCTATTTATTGATTTGATGACATATTTTTTCAGTCATTTACCTTTCCGTATTGATTCTTCCATATTATAACATAATATTAAATTTATTTAAATAGAATGTATGATTATTTATTTACATTTATATATTGACTATGCTTTTTTATTCATGATAGTCTCTACTGTACTTATCCCTTAATTATCATTTTATCCCACTCTTATTATGTTTCCTTTCTCCGAATTCCATAAAGTGTACTATGTTTGACATGTAAGGATATGATATAGGTAATAATGTCATCCTTGAAAAAAATTGTTCTAATTTGTGTATTCAACTGTTATATAGGGATCATGTATGTATCTGATTTACCATGACAATAAAATTATTCCACCCTTCATGATGTGATTTCTTGTATATTATGCCAATGTAATATACAAAACATGGGCTATGGGTTATGAGGGTCTATGTCACTATTCTAATAACAAGAAAATACATGGTTGAAAAAAAAATGTTTTTTCATGAATAACATGTAACTGATTAACACAAATAAATATTTCCATATTTTTAATTTAAATTCAGTGATAGAATGCCAACTATTGTCATATTTTATGGGTAGTGTTCACATATTTAGTTTCAATGGAATAATTTGTAATTTATTATTAAAAGGGAATAAATTATGTTTTTGGATTTTTTATATCTATTAAATTACGAATTATACATGATAATATTTGATTTATTATGTTTTCTTGTTTTACGTTGTAGATCGAAATGTTGTTTGCACAGGAATAAAAGGATATGTATCTTTAAAAGGATTGTTATTTTGAATTTTGATGTTATTGAGGATCAATATAATATGTAGAACCAGAACCATTTTTTGGAAGATCATTAATGAAATCAGAATAAAATGTGTTAAATTCATAAGGATTTAAGAGGAAGAATCTAGGAAAATGAAAAAATAATTTTATATTTAAGATTTCTGTGGAAATTCAAAATATAATCCTAGTGATATGTATGTTATTAAGATCACAAGTAAGAAACATCCCTTTTTCTCTTGATTCTGATGGATCATACATAATATCCTTGGGTTAATATATAATATTTCTATCAGTATAATGCATAATATGTTTTTCATAGCCACTAAATATTAAATACCAGAGATTCCCTTTGGGCGTAATATATCTAAGAACATATAAATGATTTTATCCATTTAAACTAATGTGATATGTAATTTATTTTAAATCAATAAATAATATTTTTTAATATTTTTTCCTCAATTAAATGTCTGAAATTCTCAAGTATGATTGTATAATTTTTTGAAGGTGAAAAATACTTAAACCTTGATGAATAAAATCACTCTCTGGTGAGAAAAAAAGATACCATTTTTTGTGGTGTATTATATATCCCACAATATTTAACCATTAAATTAATTTCATTTTTTCTAGGGAATACATGCATTTATTATAATGAGAATATAGAGACTAAACATCATGGTAGATTTTCAAGGAATGATAAAATATTTCTTCTACATTGAAACATTTTACTATCCATATCAAGTATCTAAGGAAGATGTCAAATAAATATGATGAATATGTTTCTATTAACAACTATAGTATTTATCTAGAAGTACACTTCTTGTAAAAATAAATACCCATGTATGAAAAAGAATTATAAATCTTAGTATTCTTATATAAATTATATTTTTCCAATAGTTAAATATATCAAAAATACTTTGCAATCAACTATGGTGACAATATATATTTGGTTTTATTATGTAATTATTTTTGTAATAATTTAGTTATTTTAATATATTACATATTTCTATATATGTTATTATTTTTTATTTTTTGTTTCAACCACATTTATTCTCATCTCCATGGTTATAAAGAACAAAACATTATTATTTTATGGTGGTAGTAGTTTATCTTTGATTTATAAACCACATTAATGTTTTTTTATTCTATTCTATGAATTCGGTTGTGGTTAAACTGATAGATTTGAGTGATTTCCATGTTCACCCTTATTCTACATTATTCTTCTTATTTATCCATTTTACACTCCTTCATCATTATAATGTTTATATAATGGAATAACATCTTCTTGACGATGTGAGACAAATTATCTTAAATATAATTGTTTTAACACAAGATAACCACCACTTGAATTGATGCATCTAGAGATATTGGTATTGATGTTAATGTTGAAAATGATAATTAGAATTAATTTATTTTATAAAACATGGATTTTAATGACTATGAAAACATAATTACATACACATTTTTCTAACTAACTGAATTCTATTGTGTATCTCCTGTTTTGTTCTTCATTTTCATTCATATATATATATATATATATATGTGTCAAAAATAAGTTATTAAAACCCAACTATTAAGATACTTTAGAATATTTTAGTTAGATATATATATATTTATAATTATATGATTCTATTTTTGAGCAGCCTCATTGAGAGGTCGACATTAGGTCGTGTACTATAGTGAATTCTTAAGTAAATAATTAAATTATTGATGTAGGGGTTGAAAGTAATAACATATATCACTCCTTAAATAAGTGAATGATAATTAAACATTAGTTTAACACTTTAAACTAAATAGTAAATCACAATTCACAATATAAAATTTCTTTTCTATAATTAATGAAATAAATAAATAAACAATTTAATGATACATTTATTTTAACTTGAGAAAAAATTTAGGAACAATTCATAAAATAAAAAATTATAAAGAAATTATAATTTATTAGATATAAATTTGAGTAATTATTTTTTATACTTCATGAACATAACATAGTATAATTTACATGAATTTAAAATGTATTCATTCTTGTCAAAAATATGTGAAAATTTATAAACACAATACAATTAATCACATATAAATATAAAAATTTAGTTTCTTTCTAACATGAGAATTTCATATTATAATTTACACAATATTATTATTAAATTTTCATATATTAGAAAACATTTACATAACATAAAAACATCACATTCATATTTTTTTTAAATAGTTGATCATATCAACATCCAATACATTATATTGGAATGACTTAAATAAGTTTGGAAATATTTTTTGAATATAAAATTTTCATATTATCAACTATGAACTATTCATAATTATTATACACACTCTAATATTTACCATTTATTTAATTTATTAATAAATTATAAATATTTTACCATTTAAATATATTATAATAATTTATAAAAGCTAATGATTTTTTTGTATAATTTAAATCACTTATTTTGATTCATCTAGGTCTCTTCAGGCCCTTTTTAGTGAATGTGTTTACAATTTTTAATGTTAATAACTTTCATCAAAATTTCATAAAAAATTGCATAAACAATTTAATAGGATTCCATAATGGGGAAAATCATTCCATATGGAGACTGAAACCATTTTAATTCTTTTATTAATCTTGGTTTTAGGAAGCATATAGTTTTTTTATTGAAAAAAATAGTTTCATAATGTCCATACCTACTCCATGGACAATCCCCGTGTTACAGCTCAACCATAACCATAAACCCCTGGACCATGTAATAAAGCATCATCCTTAGAATATTTGTTTTCCATGACATTATATCAATCGATGAACACACTTTCCACAAGTCACTATTCCATGATTTATAAACATCAAGAACCAAAGTGATTATTTTCATACGGGAAATTCCATGGTCCTGAAATCTAAAGAACCAAAATTGGTGTTTTAGCTTCAGAAATTCCATTGATACTAGACAAATTGTTTTCATTGTTTTTCTTTTTCCATTCCAAATTCCAACCAAACATGGATAGATTAGCATAGACACAATTGAAAAAAAATAATATGGATGTCTAACATCCTGAAATTTGTAGAAGAGGAAATCCAAAATACCATTAATCAGATAAATGTGTTTTTTTATAAGGAATATAAACAATGAACAATGAATATGAAACTTATACCCATCGATCTTGATTATCTAAGATTTCATATGAATTATATTTAGATCATTGATAAGTATCCAAAAGAATCATCCCTCTAATGTTTTCCAAAAATAGTGAGAATCAATCAATACTAATTTAGGACATATCTCCCACCCATGATCTAGTAGAACATTTTTTAATAGATATAATGATTTGAGAGATAGAGGATTAAAAACTTAAGGTATTTTAATAAACAATAAATATGATATAGGATCATTCTTAATATATTGGATTATAGGGAACTCGAAAAATTGACCCCATATTAAATTATTGGTTCCTTAAAATGCAAGAACATTACTAAATTTATAATATTGGGATCTAATATACATTATAGAAACCTGCCTATTATATATTTAAATTTTCCATATAAATATATGTGTGTGTTAGATTTGTTAATATATATAATAAAAACTAATATAATTTTATCATTGATTAAATTTCATAATATGGCCATTATAATATTATCCCAAGTGTACAAATAATGAATTAATTTTTGTAAAAAAAAATAATAAATTCCATTCATGCTTGAAAATATATTTTTATAAGAATTCCCTTTATTTCATCTTTCGGAATTTTATTTAAAAAAGTACTTTTTTTCATCCATATAAATTGAATATAAAAAATTACAATATTTGTTTAACTCAACATATTTACATTATCATAAGATTATTTCTTTGTGGATTTTCTAAGAAATTGACATTTAATGGAATCTCAAAAGTACCATTTTTCATATACTATAATTTTAATAATATTATCAGGAAGTTAGTATTACAAAAAAAATTATTAAAAATATATTTGATTAAAAATATTAAAAATATTTAAAGAATTAATTTAAATATATTATGTTGATCCCCTGTCTAACATTTGGAATCTTAAGCAATTTTTTATTCTAGTAATTTTTTTTAATATTTTATTATTTAATTAAATACTTATAAGGTATATTTTGTAATTAAATTAATTCAAAATCCATATAACCTTCATTTATGTAGTAAAAAATTAATTCATTTCATGGAAATAAAAAATCATAATTTTATCCCAAACTCATTTTATGCATAAGAAAACATTTTCTCAAAATAATTTTTTTGATGCATTAAACATTTATTTTTTATAATTTATTATATGATTTATTAAATATGAATTAAATAAAATTTATTTCATATTTAAAATCAGTGGGTATGATTTGTGTAATTAGATTTTATTTATTCTAATGTATAAAATGAATTAATGATGTAAATTTTTTGATAACATAGTAAAAGAAGAAATTGGTAAATCGTAAAATATTAAAAGTAAAAATCATAAAAAATGTTATTAATGTGTGGAATTTAATAATTAAGGGACGTTCAACCATGACCATTTCCCCCCACTATTTTTTCTATTATTGAATCCACATAACCTTTGAATACTGACTTTACTTTTTTATTTTTACAACCCCCCACTTATAAATACCACCCTTAACTACTCCATTTCTATACACATTCTAAAGAATTATCTTGACAAAAACTCTTCTTTAGTCACACTTTAACTCTCTACCCACATTGTAGAAACCATGGACATTTCAAAAGACCAATATAATGTTCCTTACAGATTTACCTGATGGGGAACACCACAATAGTAAATAATGTTCTCAACCAAGCTCTCTTAATTTATTTCTTCTTATACAATATTAAATAAATTTTATAATAGTTGAATATTTTGATATTTATTTTTCTTGATTAATATATTTTTTTATGTGCGGTATGCACATCATCAATATTAAACATATCCTGATATAACGAGCTCTAAGATTCATGATAAGGATTATAATTATCTATAATAAAAAATGTATTTTTAGATGTTTTCTTAATAAAAATGTATGGATTAGTTTCTAAGAAATAAAAAATCAATCTTAAATAAAATAATTAAAGATTAAAATATATTTGTATTTTTAGTAAACATTTTTGTAAGATAAAATTATTTTTATCAAAATAAATTATGTTAATAAATGAAGATTAATGTTTTCAATTAAATTTATAGAACATATTGTTTATAAAATACATTAACATTCATATAGTGGTTGTTACTAGATAACGAATTAGTATAAATTCATTTTATAATTGGGAAATGGTTTTTGTTTCCTTTTTTGCACAAATTCCATGAATAATTTATAAAAGTTTTAGAAATATCGTTTTAATAAATGAGAATCATTTTTGAAATCATTATTTAGAAATAATCATAAGATAAATTTTATATATTTTTCTAAAAATGTTGGTTTTTGAGTAAATAGTAAAAATGCCGATTTCTACAAAAATGTCATTTATTTTTATTATGTCATGTAATTAAAATGTAACATTATATTTTTATATACATGTTAATGCAATTTAATATCTATTTTGATAAGCATAATATAATTAACACAATATTAATTTATAATTTATTTTATTTTAGTATAAGTTCATTTTTATTCTAAAAAACCAACTTTTCAAATACTATTTTTATTGTGTTTTGAGAACTTATATTAAAATATATATCTTAATATTCAAATAATTTAAACTCAAAAAAAAGATTTAATATTTTAAAGTGGGTGTATAAAATTTAGTAATAATCAAAATTTCATATTTTTCTGTTTGTAATAATAACGCTGGTAAAATTTTTTCACCAAAGTAATTAGTAAAAATGGTTAAAATGATAGGGAAAGATCTTAAAATCAATCTAAAACAGAAATGTATTTTATTTTATGAGTTTATTATAACCAGTATTAACCTAGGCTAGAGATTATTGAAATTTTGTATCATTTTTATTTGATTAGACCTTGATATTAATTTACATTAAGAAAACTTTTAAAAAATATCACTCTATTTATTTTAATATCTATAATAAATTTTCACGGGGTTAAAAAAGAAGATATTAATGGTTATATATTTTTATTTTGAATACAAATAAATTATTTAAAATATTGTAGTTTAGTTTTATTTTTTATATATAGTAAAAAATTTCTTTAACGCTTACAAAACATAGAAAATATGCTTTTCCAAGAAGTAGAAAAATTAAATAAATATTTTTAAAAAATTAAAAGTAATATTTTTTAGAATAATTATGATAAAAATGTATTTTTTGGATAATTAAATTACATCATAGATAGCGAATCATTCATTATTCTAATTTCTTTATTATATTGAGGCTTACAAAGTCAATATATGTGAATAGTCTAGAAAATGATCTTCAATGGGATTTATGGTTTTTAATTTATTTTTATGGAATTATAAATTTATAAAATCCTATATTCACTCACCTAGATTGAAGGTTTTCAATAAAATCATTCACGGTTAAAGTATGTTATACATTTTATTACTATAATTACTTTCATGAATCTTAAAGTGTTAAAACATTGTTACAATGTTTAAGGCTAAACATCATTAACGAGGGTGTAAACCCAAAATATATGTTTAAAATGACACCTAAAAATATAAAAAAATTTATTTTTTATTATATTTATACTTTATACTACTTATATTTAAATATAATCCACTTTTTATCCATTTTACATGATATAAATACACATTGTGTTTATTAATATTTTATATATTTACAAGATTCTGACCGAACTCACTTATAAAAGGTAACCATATCTCTTATATTGCTCACATTTCATGAGTAACATAGTTCAAAAAATACCTAAGTAGATACCATTATATATTCATTATCAATAACTTATGGCTTCTGATATTTCACTAAAAAAATCCCAGGAACTCATAAAGAGTAAGACAAAGTGGATTTCTAAATAAGAGTTATAACTCTTAACAAAGTTATTTTATTTTATCTCTTCTTATACCTCCTTGAAATATATCATATCCTTGATGATATAATAAAAACAATATACTATGTATACAAAACTTTTATAATAATGATAGATCAACCATTATATCTCTTCTTTTCCCATCCTTTTGGAAGTTAAAATAACATCCGTATGTGTGATCTTCCACATCCATAAGTGACATGATTTATTTTTCATCACAGCATCAAAAAAATAGTTATTATTAAGGATTTAGTGAAAATATATTATATTAGTTAAATAATTATTATTTTAAAAATATAATATATTAATTTACATCTTACTATTTCACCCGTTAAAAAATAATAATATCACACATGCTTATGTGTGGACTACCACCTCCATAAAGTGATGTGATTTTTTCCCTATCTACATTTCATAATTTATTATAAAGTTGTATATTAAAAATAAACAATATAATTATATCATGATAAATATTTTTGAGATGGCGAAATCATAACTACATTTCTTATTTGGTAATTAAAAATTCCCTATAAATAAATACAATAAAAGGGTAAATTATAATGTAATAAATATGAAAAATGTTATTACAAAAGTATAAAACTAATATAATTTTATTATTAATGAGTTATTCAACAAGAAAAACAATTTGGGATACAAGGTATGGGATTTTCCTTTAAATCCTTATTTTAATGTATTATTTTTAAAATATTTATCCTTGATGACCATGTTTATAAAATTTTTCAATGATATTATTACTTATGTTTCAAAAATTCATACAGGTTTTTTTTATTTACATTTTTTATATTTTTTATAAATAATAATAAGGAATATTTTTAAATGTTTTCTGTATGACTCCCTTTTGATTTTTCACAAAAGTGTGAAAATAATAATTTTTTTTTGAAATATACAACATGAATAATTTTTATACTAACATGGTCATTATTTTATTAAAATATTTATTTATTTGTTTACATTTTTATTTTCAGAAAAATAATTTTCTCAATATTTAAGAAAATTTGAATTAAGAAGTTATAAAAAGTGAATTTTTCTCATATTTTCATTGATAGGTTAGAATGATCATTTAAATGTATTTTAATATATATCAATATAAGTTTATGATCATTATTCTTTATTGGGGATAAATTCTAATTATATAATCCAACTTAATTTTCTTGATGGCTTATGATTATGTTGATCTATTTATTAATTAGGGCAATTATTAAATTTATGTATGGTACTTACTTAATATGAATGTTTATATTTTTTTGGTGTTGAATTTTTTAATCATTTATTTCAAATGATGATTTTATTAGATTGAGTAATTAACATGTGTGGACTATTATAGCTGCTGGATTAATTGGTAGGTCTGATGATGAAAACTATTATAAGAACTTGGTTTATATCTAACCAATTATTTCTGATATATTGTCCAGAGGCATTGATGGTATGTTTATGATGTGTTTTAATAAGGTCTTTATGGTATGATTATTATGTATGAAATTATAAGTTCCATCAGTATGGAATTAATTATTTTTATATATTTATCTATTTATATTTTTTTATTCTTAGATTTATTTCAACTACCAGTTTTTAATGGTATTTATATAACTATTTCTATTTCATTATATATGTAATTGAACTCTGATTTAAATTATGATTTATGATGTTATATGTGTAAAATGTTTTTTTAGGGAAAAATTCATGTTTTTGAAGGAAACAGGAGGAATTTTGATTTTATCTATATTATTTTTAAACACAATTTTTTATATTTTTATAAAATATTTTATATTTTCTGAAAAATGAAATTATTTAATGATAGTTTTTTTCAAACTAGTTAATGTTTTTTAATAAGTTTTTTAGAGTTGTTGGAAAAAAAGAAAGCTGTAAATTTCATAATTAAGGATAGCTTGAAAGCTATAAAACTTTCTAGATTAATTTAGATGAATATTTTTTGATATAAAAGTTATAAAAATCGTGTAGAAACTAATGATAAAATATTTTGAATAAATAAACAATTTTTTAGTTTCTAGAATCAGGATTTCTAAACACATTTATTCAGATGAATATGTTCGAAAAAAATAAATGTTTTGTTACTAATGCTAATGGAATTTAAAAATGTGATGACGAAACAATACATGAGATGAAATAACAAATCAAACATGAGAAAAAAGTTTTTTGGTTTTTAGTGAGACCATTAACAAAAAGGTTTTTATAAGATTCTCAAACATTGAAAGATTGATTATAATACACACATGATTAGACTAATGCTGAAAACTGACTAGAGTAGATAATTTCTATCAAGTGGAATAGAGAATAAACACGTGGCATATTTCTTCAGATATAGAATCTGTATGAATCTATGAATTTTATGTTTCTGAGATTTTTA
Organism: Viscum album; assembly: GCA_963277665.1. Lineage (NCBI taxonomy): Eukaryota > Viridiplantae > Streptophyta > Magnoliopsida > Santalales > Viscaceae > Viscum > Viscum album. The sequence goes on from OY728148.1 coordinate 1,360,476,256, forward strand.
CATATTTTAAAAATCACAATAAATGAAATGATATTGATGGAATCAAATTTGAATATATGATTATAGATGAATGAGGAGACAGAGTTTATATTTAGACAAAATTTTCTGGAAAAAATATCAAATGTATTATGACCAGGTGACTGGATACTCTTGAGTAGAATATGTATCTCAATTAATAAAAAAGAGTCAAAAAGTTTAAATTTCCTACCAAATAGTCATTATAGACAACATATGTATTTATAAGTTTCAACATTATAGTAAACCATATTCAATTAGCATATAAAATAATATAGTGAAATGTATTCTATGTTCATATACATACAATTTACTTCAGTGGGTTAAGGGAAACTAATATAGGAAAGATGCTGTTAAAAATTGGGGTCTTTTAAACTTAGTATCAATAAATTCGATTAGGAAAAATTTTTATAAGAATTTGAACTGATAAAATGGTTTGTAAGAATTGGCATCATATTTTTTACATTAAGTTATCCAAGAAGAATGGAGTTTTCACTAGAAACTTTTTGGTTTCTCTAAGTGTGTTTCACGTGGGACAAGAGGACCGAACCGATGATGATTCTATTAGATAGATATGTTCCAGAGAGAAATATCTAGATATAACTTTTACATAATGTTGTAAAGTTCTAAAATATTGGGAATTTATAAAGTACTCAAGAAATCAAGAAGGTTTAAAAAGAATCTAGAAGTGTTGTTAATATTTTAGAATTATCGAAATGAAATTAATTTTTTCTAAAAACATAGATATGAAAATTTGGGTGTGTGGGAATAAAATTTATGTTTCATGCATTTACTATTTTTTGGGTGCCTATAAATATTAGTGAAAAGCACATCGTACTTGATCACTATTCACCCATGGATAAAAGATGAAACACTGCAAATTTTGTGTCATAAATGAGTATAGAGCTAAAGACTCATTTCATGTTGAACATGTTATATATATATATATATTCTTTGGTCATAAGATCAGATATATAAAAATCTAGAAGATCATATATAGGGGAAACAAACAGTGAAGATCAGACAGAGCTCCATGTAGATGTTTTGGGAGGTGATGAGTTTTCTAAAATGGTAAATCCAATACAAATTTATGGAATAGTTTAAAAAATATTGTAACTAAAACAGTTTATTAGATAAAGAATTTATGAATTGAGATGATCAAATAGTGATCTGTAAGAATAGAGATTCCATACATACCCCCAATGATGTATTTTTATAAAAGTTACACTTTTGGTTCGTTCTCAAATTTTAAAAGTCATTTTTCAAATCTTACTATAGTGAGTATATAATTTCCCATCAATATATAGATAGTTTCAAATGGGTTTTGACACATGATTTATTCACTTTATTATTGTAGTAAATATTTATAGAACAAGATTAGTGGTTATAGTAAGGATGTATGTTCTCACACTGAGGACAAACCAAGTAAACTTTGTTTTTCATGTTTACATTACTACACATTCATGGATTTTAGTTTACTAAAAAATGATAAGAAAAAAAAATTTATAGGGGTTAGGTTTCATAAATATGAAAATTTTAAATTGAAAATAGCTGATCCCCCATTTTTATTATGATTTAGCGATCCCTAGTAAATTCAATTAATATTATAGGATATGTTACCATACTTAATCATTATGATGAAAAATTATAATTTTGTCAATATTAGAGGTATTACAACCTTTGAAGGAAAAATTAACACAGTGGAAAAAATATTATGATATCCTATCATCAATCACATATCCTCAAGGTTATAGATGAAACAACTATTGGTTTTTTCACACATTGAGAAAAATAATCCAATGAGAGTTACTGAAAAAAGAATCATTGATACTAATTAAAAATATAGAAACTATATTCATGTGTATTTGTATGAAAATGTATTTATGAAGGTGATGGGTCAAATAACTCATAAATAAAAATGGTACAAACATTACAGTATCTTTAAGGGAAAGAGTAAAGTGAAGGAATAAATGTTAAAAATATGCTGGATAATGTTTGAAGATATCAATATGGTTGATGAAGAAACTATTAATGTATATTTAACCAAAGTGAATGTATTATTTTAAAACATCATATTATTTAGTGATGTCTTGCAAGATATTACTATTGTTAAGAATATCATAAGAAACCTTAAAGATGGGTTTGATCTAAAAATATATCCTTTAGAAGATAAAAGAGAATTATCTCTTGTCGAATTGAATAACATTCTTATTTTATAAGTAACAAAAAAGATATCCAAAATTAAAAAACTATATCAAAGAAGAAATGTATTTTAAATTAATGTGAAATATAATAATTTTTAATACTAAATATGCTAATCTATTTTAATATTAAGATTAAGTGGATTATGAGTTTAACAAAAAAATAATTTTTCTTATGTTAAAGAATTTTTGAATAGGAAGAGGAATGTTTGGATTAAAAATTCCCATAGAATGTTATATGTGTGGAGAAACTCAGAACTTTTTCATGAATTTAACCAAGAAGAAAGTTAAAGAATATTATAATGATTTGGTAGAAAAGTATGAATCTGACTAAATTGAAAACAATTATTCAATATTTGAATGTTCAAAATAATTTAAAATATTCATTGAAAAAGACAAGAAAACAAAATATTCCTCATATTTTGAAGTGGAAGGTGGAGGAAAACATTCCATAGAATGTCAACTCATTTTTTCAATGCTTAATAAAAAGTACTTAAGTATGAACATATCATTATAAATAGGAATTAAAACATCAGAAACAATTAATAAGTAAAATGTGATACATCCAAAGTTTTTGAGAATGATCAAATCCACAATTAGGTTAAATAACATCCCATTAAATTTGATATTTTCTTCTCATATTACTAACTAAGTGGGTGTTGATTACAATTTTGGGAAATAATGGGTTGAGAAATGATGTCAGAAATCATTCACATAATCAAAAGTTCCAAATTCCCCCTTTCAAATGGTTTCCACATGTTAAAATTAAACTAGAGTCTAATATTATTGTGGAGCTCGATAATTTTATTTTATGGAGATATCAAAATTCTATAGGAAACAAATATTCAATGGATTATCTTGGTGGTGGGTAATATATGGGCACACAACATATAACTTTTTTCATAATTACTTTCTTCCTAAAATAAGGTATTAAAAAATGAGAATACATGATGTAGCAGTGATTGGTAACTTTCCTAAAAAAATAAAGAATAGTTAAATATCAATATGTTAGAAAACATCCAATGGAAAACAAATTTTTATATCTATAAGAAGTAAGTAGAATATGTGACTAGTTTATCCACTATATTGATAAATATATTATTACTCGTCAAGAGAAAATTGTTTTGCAAGAAAATATAAGGATTTAAGAAATAGGAAAGTTGATGGAATGATATTTGTTAATGAGAAAACAATAAATGTAAGAAAAAAAGTAAAACCTTTCATTCATTATAATGTTTGTTCCTCACACATGATGAGAGATATAAAAGTATTGGAGTATGTTGGAAATAGTGATATGGGAGATATTAATTTTTGGAATTATAGTTCCTTGAAAATAAGAGGAAAATAGAATGATGAGAAAGACCATCAAAAACATAAATGAAATGATGTTATATTTGTAGATGGGATTGAACATAACTTACTTAGTCTGAATGAACATTTTAATGATATTAAATAAATGATATTCTATAAATATTATTTTATCAGAAAAAATTATAGAAAATGGTATTGTTATAACTTGGGGAGAAAGAAAAAATGGGAATATATTCCAAATAAGATAAATCTATGACTCATATTACATTAGTTCTGAATATGAAAACATGTTTTGGAACTGACGATATTGGTATCTAGGGCAGATAAGTATGAAAAAACATTCAAAATTTAATTTCTTTAGAAACATTTCATCATTGAGAAAAAGTAATAATATGCTTTTATATCTTTTTAGAAATTAAAGATGGTTAGAAAAATCCCCATGAATGTGGAACATCAATCTTCTAAAACACTTTGGATTATTCACTCAAATTTATATTGGCTGATGAGAAATCAATAAATAAAATAAGATTTGTAATTTTTGAATTTCATTGAGTATTTGAACTAGATTACCCACATTATGTTTATGTAGAAAATGTCATAGGTAGTAGAAATGCTTATATAATTCATAAGGTAATTTGATAGATAAATGAGTATTTATTTGATAAATTTGAGAAAAAATAATATAGAAGAATAAAAATATAATTCATTTGAATCCTATATAAAGAAATAATGAATTAAAATTTATTAATGTTCTCTATAAATCCCTCAGAAAATGGGGTAGTATAAAGGAAAGAAAAAATATTTTTTCAAATGGGAAGTATCTTGTTGGAAGAATATAAACATTATATGATTTTTTGGGAGAATCCATTAGCACATTCGTAGATGTGAAAATATTTTTATTTTAGGAAGTAACAAAAGAATACTTTCTTTGAAATGTTGTATAAAAAAATTAATTTTCATTTTTAATGTTTTAAGGAATAACAATCTTACTAAAATTAAAAAAACTTGTATTTTGGAAAATTTTTTAAAAAAATTGACGAAGGGAAATTCAAGCGATATTAATGATAATGTAGAAGTTATAAATGTAGGAAGAAAGTTTTACAAAAGTTAGGGGATTCAAATGAGGCGATAATTATTGAAAATCAAACCTTATTTATAGAAGATGTTAAAAAGGTTTTTCAAGATAAATTGATTCCTTCTAGTGAGAATAATTAAACTAAATATGATTTTTTGTCAAAATAGGTATATAAAAAATCATTTTAATCTGTGATGAAGAAAATGATACCGGAATAATTTCTTTGAAATTTCATACTCTATATGAACACGTAGAATTATAAAATATAATTAGAAATCTGAAATATATAGTTCAAACTAGAAGAAATTTGTGACTCAAAAAATCAAAAATCACATTTCTCTGGGGTTGAGATGGAATCAATTTTAGACGTAGTAAAAAAAAATTATGGGTGAATGGAATAAGATAAGTGTTGGTTCAGATTGAGAAAAATGAAACATGGGACCATGATCCATGAATTTTAGATAAAAATGATACTATACAAATGGATTAATAGAAAGATGTAAATGTTCATAGAGATATTTCAAGAAACAAAGAATGACTTGCTAGTGAAGGTTTGCACAGGTTGAAGGTATGGAATTTGAAAAACGTTTCCTTAGTATCATGATTATAAACCATCATAATGTTCTTATAAATGGATGCATATTGAAGTTATAAAGTGTATTAGATTGATGTAAAGTCATCTTTACTTAATGGTGTGATTTAATAAGATTTATATATTAATAAAACTTTGTGGGATTCTACTTGATGAATATAGATATAAGTCTTGTAAATTGATGGAATCCTTATTTGGGTTAAAATAATCCCCATGTAATTTTTATACCAAAAATAAAAACTGTTTTAGAATATTTAATATTCTAAATTAAAATGTAGATTAAAACTTTTTTGTGAAATATGATAACTCCATAAAACTTATTGTAATTGTGTATGTTTATAATTTAAGATTTTCTGGAGATAATGAAACAGTTTGAATATTTCTTGAGGAAACATATAAGAATTATGAGATCTCAAAATTGGGAGAATTAATTTTATTCCTTTTATTAACTATTTTTTAAAAAATACAATTTTCTATCTGAAGAAAATTATTCCAATTAATTTTTAGAAAATTATCATATTGAATAATATATATACGTTTCACATCCTAATTTAGTTGGGATGGTGATGAATAAAGATATAGTGGGACAATTTGTTAATCAAATAAAATTATGAAATTTGATAGGATATTTTTTTATTCTAACATCATCAAGGGATTAAATTTATTATGTTGTGACTTTATTTTCCCTATATCATAGTGATCTAAAATAATATCATATGTTAGGAGAAAATATAATTTTGTTATATGATAAAGGAATAACATCAAATTGACTATTATAAAAATGTTTTTTTGTTACGATCCTTCATGGTTATACTAATGCTGACTGGGCTGGAAATTGAAATGATAGAAAATCATCTTTTGGATGAACATTTTACTTGGTAAAATGTTTTGTAAGTTGGAATTGTACGAAATAGTGTCGAGTAACTTTGAAACCAATAGAATTTGAATACGTTGCAGCTACTCAGGTTAATAATCAAATATTTTGGATGAATATTTTTTTAGAGGATATAATGTTTAGAGTTTTCAAACTATTTAAAATACATTATGATTATTAGAATGAAATTTAAATTTCCAAGAACTCTATCTAGCACTTAATATTTAAACGAATTTATAAATGATTCACTTCATAAAATAAAAAAACTATGGTGAAGATTTTTTTTATAGGATACACTTGAGTGAAGTTTAAAATTTATCATTGCTTTACCAAAGTTATTACAAAAAAATTATTTTTGGATTTTAGGAAATAACTTCATGTTCATCATCTACCATTGAATTTATAAATTTCTTGTGGATGTTCCCCCACAACAATTTGGATTATGTTTAGAATGGTGGAAATTTTTTACAACTTTGTCCTATAAGTGGATAGAAGAAATTTTAATACTTAAATTAATACTAATCTGTGGTAATCATAAATTGTATGAGATAAATAAAATTAAATGACAAAGAATAGTATGTAACAATTTATCTTAATTTGGTTGAATTTTTTTTAACACCAAGGGACAATATTCCTTAAAAACATTACTTTATCCAAAAGTGTGGTCTCAAGACACTCTCTTGGGAAATGTAGTGTATTGGTAATTTCTTAACAATGAAATGTGAAAAATTTTATGTGGAAAATAATAGTTCCTTTTAAAATTTCTTAATGAGAGTTTTAAATAAATTCAAATGGGGGATTGATGATTAATTTTAATGTTTTGTTCTAAGAGGTTTTGTTTTTGTTGAAATCCAAATTTTTATAGAGAATGTTTTTTTAATATGTGAGTGTTATTTAATGAATCTAATTAGTAATTTTATATATAATAATATTTTTGATAATTCTATATGTTAATAAATTTTGGATGTTGTATAAATTTATAAATAAATTTAGAATTTTTTTACTGATACCAAATTACTCAACATCATGAAGAAACTCTTCATAAAACTTTTGAAGAATGTAACATTGTTGAACTTTTAAAACATTGCATTTACAGAAAATGTTCATGGGATGATGAAGCTTCTATAAAATTGAACGTTTATTTTTTATGAAGCATGATGAACTTACAAGGATGATTATTTTTTGATATATTAGGAAAATAAACAATATGAAATTTTAGATGACGAAGATACTGGTTTTCTGTTAGACCATATTGGATGTGTTTTTTATAAGACGATCTTACATTGCAATATTTATTATAAAAAACCTATGATAAAATTAATGTATTTGAATGACCAGACCGGGTGATTGCTATCACATGGTGTAGAAAATAATAACAAGATGCAGTTCATTAGATAGAGAGTATATAAGTATCTATGATACTTTGGTTGATTTGTTTTTATGGGTTTTAAAAATAAAGAAAAACGGAAAAGAGAATCGACGAATAATATTTGATTCTCTGATAAAAGGAAAAGGGGGAAATCAAGTTTCTAATCAGACACAAATATCTAGAAAAATAGCATCAGATTCAGTATGCCTGAGTGACTAGATGCAATTGATCAGAAATAGTCTCCATAAAAATTAAACAAGTCATAAAGTTAAATAATCTAATGGATAGTCATTGTAGGATACTGAAGTCTTTAGAAGTTTCAACGATGTAGTCAACCATCAGTAGTTAGGTAATAAAAATGAACAATGTAATATTTTCATGGATCATTTTGATAAATGTTTAATTTAGTTATTCAAAAGCATTTGGTATAGGAAGCTTAATGTTTGAAATTCTTTTGTTTTAAAGTTCTAGTCGAGAATATTCTTCTGATAAAATTTTAAGGTAAAATTCTGTCAGATAAATGTTTATAATAATATACATCAAATGAAATATTTTTTTAATATTTCAGATGAAAATAATGGATTTTGAACTTGAACCTTTTTTTTATTTTTGAGAGTGTTTCATGTAGATCAAGAGAACCAAATCAAATTATGAGTCTTACACATAGAGAAGCATTAGGAAAACATATATGGACTGATATTTTTTAGAATATTTTAATGTTTTTTAATAATGAAATATTTAAAGTATTGTTGAATTGAAAAAAAATATTTAAAAACACTCTTATTATTTAAGATGATTTTAGAATCGTCTAAAAAATATTCAAATTCTTGATAAAAGGTGGGGCCAATGAATATGGGTGAGCAGGAAAAAATTTCAAGTTCACAACTTTTTATATTCTGGGAACACTTATAAATATAGGTGTATAGTAAATTTAACTATATCAATGTTCCAAATTCCTAAAAGATGAAATGATTTGTATTTGGTGATAGAAGTGAGTTTCTAACTGATGTTCTGTTTCATATTAAAGAATAGTTTCCATAAAGTGATATTGACCTAACAATCAGAGACATAAATAATAAAAAGAGAAGAAAAATGAGAAATGGATAATGAAGATCAAACAATGTTCCGTGAATTTTTTTTTTCAGGAACATGGTTTGTTAATATAATATAATAGAATTTTGTTTTAGGTAAATTTTGAGAAAAGGTGAAATAGATAGAGAGCGCCAGATAAAGGATTTAAGGACTAGGAAGATAAGATAGAGGGGATGGTTTTATGGAGATTCTTGATGGAACCCAAGTGAATTTGTTTGATCAAAGATACACTTTTGGTTATAGATCAAATTTTGTAAGATTTTTTTTTTTAAACTGGTTGGATTTAGTACAATCATTCTTATTTATAGATATACGGTGTAAAAAAGGAGGTGACACAAGTAATATTCACTTCTTTATTATAGTAAATTTATATAGACCTTGGGAGTTTCTATGTAAAGGATATAGGTTCTCACACTAAGGATAAAACTTGTAATTATTGTGTTCTTTTTTTACATTCCTAAACTTGTATGAATTTGAGTTTATTAAATTTTGACAATAAAGAAACTCTAAATTTTTTTTGGGGTTATGTTTCTTAATGCTGAAATTTGTAAAATGGAAATCACGGATTTCGCCACCCCCTCTTAGTGAATCAATGATCATAAATAAAATAAATTTATTATAAAATGATTTATGCAAAACTTTGTGGAAAAATTTGATTTCATGGGTATCCAATTGACTATTTTTAACTTGATGTTTTTAGAATAAAATGTAAACTACCTTATGGGTTTTCAATAATTTCAAATATATTGATGGGTTTCCATTATTTTTATATAAATTACTAATATTTTTATGATAATCCAAGGTTTTAAAAAAAATTAATAGGTAATAATAATGAATATGATCAATTTTAAATTATATCTCCAAATAAATAAAATTTTCATTGAACCAAGTAAGTGTTTCATGAATGAAAAAGGACTATGAATTTAATAATTTTTTTTAGAAAAATGGATTTTTAGTGAATTTGTGTTCTTGTTTTAAAGATGTTTGAAGTGTATGATTTTTTATATAATTCACTAAATAAATGAACCAAGAAGATGATAGAGATGTAATAAAAAAGAACTCTTTTTTATAAATCACTTAAATATTGGTTGTTTAAGGAATGAAGCATTATAGATGGTATCATATGAATTGTTTAGATAAATTTTATGATTAAGATGATTTAGGTTACGATATTTTAAGAATTTTACATACCATATTGGGTTAATAATTATATGGTTTATAATAAGTTAAAATTCATGGATAACCCTTTTGGGGGTTTATATGATGGTTTATTACGTTAATTTAGGATTTTTTGGAGACATTTATAGGAATATAACCCTTCTGTTTATTATGTATTTTTGTGGAATGGTTTTTTAAGGAAGAATATTTTTTATTTTTTGGACTTAAGGTGGAATATATTAATAACCTTTAGGGTTAATATGGTCTTTCATTTTTAGATAATTAGAGATAATTAGGATAAAGTGATTATATCATTTTTGGAAAATATATTTCATTATATATATAACCATGGGATTGAAAATTTATTTAGTAATTTGGGGATTGAATTTACATTTATATAATTTCACTATATCATTAGGGAACATTATATGAACAACATAAAAAAAATATTATTTTCCAGATGATATTTCACTCTATGAATAAATATTGAGTTAACTTATAAAAAATTATTTTTTTGTAGTTTATTTTATTTTGATTCATGTTATTTATTGAAATAATTAACATATTTTTCAGAATATATAAATAAGATATATACATTTTCTATGAGGCTAATTTGTTTTTGGATAAATTTAATGTTTATATTGGAACAATATTTGATCCAATCACTATAATAATGTGGTTTCAATTTGGTCTGGAATATATTAAAAAAAAATTAGGTTTGTAATTTATTGTATGATTAATGATGACATTTGGGTGCTGTTGTTGAAGTGTTAGAGATTAATGTAGTACATTACCATATAATGGTTTATTAATATTAGATATTATTTCTTCTTATGATAAAATTTTTGTGTTTATTTATTTTATAGAAACAAGATGAATATATATTCGTGGTTTTATGGATCTTATGATCCCTTAAAATTTAATTTCATTTTTTTGGTAATAACAATTCAACTTGATCATTTAATTCTAAGAATAAAGGATGAGATCGAATTGAAAGTTGATTAAAACATATTTGATGGTTGAAATTGTGCTTATTAAATAGTATTAAATAAAGTACGTATATTTCTTATGTTCTCTGTCATGTTTATAAAAAAAATCCCTCATATTTAGGAAAATGACATTGTAATAAAAATGTTAACCCTATAACCTTTTATAAGGACATAATGGTATTCATTATCCAATACTAATTTAATAATTTTTAGTCAATGACTTTATTATTATCATGTTTTCTATAACTCTAATAATCCTATAATTTTTTTCCACTCTTGGTACATATGTTCACTTCCAATGAATGTTTTCCTTTTGTGGGTACCCGATTATGTGTTCTTCCAAGTGACCTCCATATTTACCTTATGAAATGTTTAAAATTATGTTTTATTATAAATTTTTATGATATGGGATTTCATTGATCTTATTTATAAATATTAAAAAGGGTTTTCCATTCATCATCATATGTTATATCTTCCACAACCTGTAGTTGACTTTTTAAAATATTTTTAACCCTTTTTATCAGACATGAGGAAAAAATTCATGGTGAAATTTATTTTAGGTGGTGGTATATATCATCCCAAAATTTTAACTTTTATTTTCATTATGTGATATATTTCATAGAATGGTGTATGCCCAACACCAATCTTAATGAAATTGTGATATAAAATAGAAATATTATTATTTTAGTATCATCATTATAATTTAGATTATTGGTTTTGATGGTATGAATAATAATCAAAGTAATATGAAATATATGTAGAAATATTTTCTTAATAAAAGTATAGTAATTAATCCCTTGTTAATAAGATCTCAATTTTTAAAAAAGCTATATAAAATTAAAGCTTTTTTGGAAGTCTGTTTTATATTCCCAAAGTATTTATTTTCAAATAGATAAAGTAATGACCCATACCTCGAGGACCATGATGTGACATACCCCAAGCCCTCTTCCTAAAGGCTAGGGGTTGGAGACTAGTGTTGAACATGTCAAACTACAAGTGGGAGGCATTTTCTTGAGTACCTGTACACTCACACACCCAACCACACCCAATAAACAAAAAGGATATAAAAGTTATACTGAAACATGTGCTGTGTACAAGTACAACAAAAAACAGTGGGACAGAATACAAACCCAATAAAAGGAAATGAAACAAGAGTGTACAAAGGGAATAAGGTGTCCTTCTTTAGAAAACCCCACCTAATTTTAAGAGTAGTGTAGCTAATGGAATTTGAGGTAGTGCGTCCTCTCCCCCTGATCCTATTGGGCCCCAAATTCTCTTAGGCCACCAAGTCCTCCATAAAAACATCGATCAAATACACAAGACAAAAAATGTGTGGGTGAATCCCATGTAGGGGTGAGTAACACAGTACTCAGTGGGTGACCCAATCCACTACGGAGAAACACCATAAAGCAACCACAATGAAAATACACAAAGTAAAGAATTCACACACCAGGTATAATCTATAGAATAGAATGAAGGTTCATCAGCCAGAGTGATGAATATTTCGTACTATTGAGGGACTCATCACTGATGAATCGCTACTCATCTTCTAGGACACTAAGGATCCACACAGATGCAGCTCGTCTACTGGGCCTCCCTGCATCCACATGGTTGCAGCTCATTTTTTGGGCCACTATGGATCCCCATGGATACTACTAATCTATTTGACCACTATGTATCCACATGGATACTACTCATTTTCTAGTCCACTAAAGATCCACACAACTGGTGCTCCTGTGCAGGGCCACTAAGGATCCACACGGCTACCGCTCACCTTTCGGGACAGTAATGATCAAGATGGACAGTTCTTCAGCCATCAAGCGTACCTCAAATTTCATGAAATACCAAAAATAATTACCCCGAGGGATGTCTCTTCGTAAGGGTTCAAACTCAATAGATAGTGTGTCAAATGAACACGCAGTCTGTAAGAAATAGGCATTTTAGTGGAAAAACCCTAGTTTGATCAGAGTCTGATCCATCCTGTTCATACACTAACCCCCAAAAAACCTCCCATATAGTATATCATAAGGACCACTTCATCGTAGTGGTCCTCGTGTCATATACGACGTGTCAATAGGATGACTGATTTTCATGTATTTAGAGATTTAGTAATCCTGGGTCAGTTACATTTGTGTTCAGTCCGACCTAGTCGGACCGACCCGACCAAAATAGACTGGGGGTCCCCCATACCCTAATTTAATTCGAATATCCCAACATGGACTAGTTCGGGTTATGGTAGGTCTGGATTGGCTTGGCCAGTGGTCAAGGCACAATGGGCCTCACTCGGCTCGACCCATTTTGGACTGGGGTCCAGCCCACCGGGTCACCCAGCGACCGGGTCTCATCTGTCCTGGACCGATGGGTGCGAGTCCTGTCCTCTATAATGGGTCCATCTCACATAGAGTGGGTCTAGAACCTCCTTACCTATAGGTTATCCATTGGATTGTTCCCCACCCATGGTCGGTTGACCAAGGATCCTCTACCTGTGAAGGGACTCCTTCGTGTGCGACACGACTCCTCTACGTGAGATGTGGCTCCAAGGCTGTCGTCCCCTTCTACTGAACCATGGACAAATTTCATTGCTCATCAATGTGGGAAACCCACCAATATAGTCATATGGGTCTCTTAAGCACACCACCATGGTGCCTCACCCTTTGGTTCTAGCGCCGCCGATGGCGTGCCATCAGGTTATTCGGCGGACAACCAGATGTGCTCTGGTGGTCTATTCTCTATGGCGCCATCTCCTACGGCTTCTAAAAAAATCATTTTTCACATGATGTCATCAATTACACCTTACCATCCACTAGATAATTTATTCATGAAGAACAAAAAAGTAGATGGGCTCGGGCCTTGTTCATGTCCGCCCTCACCCTCTGTGTTAGAAGTTTAAATACATGGGGAGGTCATGGGATTTTAATTCAACCAACACAGGTGATAATTTTATCATGGATAGAGTAATTCCAAAAGAATTCACCCACCCTCAAGAATTCAGGATCCGTAGATTAACATGTTCATGGTTTAATCCACATTCGTCTATTGGAATAAGAATAGGGAAACTTGAAAACAGAACACCTACCTCATTGATGTTCGTTGTTGTAGCACTTCATCTTCGAGGGTCTAAGAGATCGATCACATTCGTCATTCTTTGAGGTTCGTTGAAGTCAATGGAGTGCCTCCAGTGTTCTCCATTCTTTGTTGGGCTGGAAATCCATTATAGTTTCATCCTAGAATCCCCATAGTTTAATCCTCATTCCACCAACACCACAACTATTAAAAAAACACATTGCATTGTTTATATTATGCTACAATGTCACATCATTATGATGTTTCATTTATGAAAAAGTGTAACTCATGTGCGCCATTAAAGTGTCATGACACTACATGTTAATGATCAATTAATTAGCTCTATTAATGCACCTCATCGCCACCTTGTCGATGCATCTCAACATCTTTATTTCAACACTCATCTATGAGAAAAGAAAGAAAAAAACTTTTTATGTTATATTTTTTATTTTTCTCAATAATTATGAAATTAACTTTTCCCTTCATCCCTTTCTAGCCGAAGCTATATCTTTTCTAGGAGAATCCCAGTATTCAGATTTCGATGGTTCCCTCGAATTTTCGATCCAATAACTGATTCAAAAGTTATAATACCACACCCTCGTGTTTAATGAACATACCATTAAAAAAAGATCCAAATTACATTCTAGGATCACTGGGAATCAGAATCACATCCTTTTAGAGTGTGTAGTCTTGAAATAATTCCATATAACTAAATATAATTATATAGAACTTTCGAGACATTAGATTCTCCCCAACATAGGACTTTACATCCCCAAAATCCAAATCAAGGGCTAATCAAACAAACAGGGGTAATGAACATGAATCTGAGCCTCACAATCAAATGGGATCACCTAGAGGATCATGTGCTTCCAAAGAATGTGCACTAGATTAATTGACCATCCATGATGTACCCACTTCTTTTGACCCTTTATCTCCACTAGGAACTCCGCATATGTCACCCCATCATTAATTTCTTGCCCGCCTGAGTTGATGACAGGTGATGGATCTTGCACAAACCTCATCAGCTGCGACACATGAAAAAAAATCATGCACCCAGTGAATATGTTGGGGAAGATTTAGGTGGACTTCCTCCTCTACAACACTTTTGAGAACCCATAAATCTCCGATGGACCTGAGAGATAACTTCCCCCTGTCAAATCTCTAATATTCCCTATCGGGTTGAGACCTGAAAGAACAAATGATATCCCTCCTCAAACTACAAGGGTCTATTTATCCTATCGACATAATACTTCTACCTTCTTTGTGTAGTCCTCATCCATTCCTAGATGATCTTCACCTTCTTGTTGGTTTCATGTACCAACTCTAGACCCATGAGTGCTGACTCCCCTAAGTATTTCTAGGATAGAGATGATCTGTAAGGCTGCCCATAAAATGCATCAGAAGGTGTCATGCCAATGGTGGAGTGATTTCTTTTGTTGTATGAAAACTCCACTAGTACAAGGTGGTTCTCCCAACTATGACCCAAATCCATGACAAATGAGTGAAGCATGTCCTGTAAGGTCTGTTTGGTCTGCTCTGTCTGACCGTCAATCTGGGAATGAAAACTTGTGCTCAAGAAAAGCTCTGTCCCGAACACCGCCTCTTATCCCATCCAAAACCAAGATTTAATGTGTGAATCACAGTTTGATATGATCACTAAATGAACCCCGTGACGCCATACTATCTTCTGAATGTAGTGGAGACTTGTGCCCTCTACTGGTCCATACTCTTGGATGGGTAGGAAGTGAGTTTTCTTGGAGATTTAGCAAACGATCACCAATATAGAATCATGTCCTCTGGATGTATGTGGTAACCCCTTCACAAATTCAATAAAAATATTATCCCATATCAAATCTAGTACCTCAAGTGGATGAGCCAATCCTACTAGAACCTGATGCTCAACCTTCACTATCTGGAAAGTGAGGCATCGTGAAATGAACTTTGTTATCTCTTTATTCATCCCAGGACTATAGTACTAATGTCAGAGTTCTTGGTACATCTTATCTACATCGGGATGTACCGCCAAAGGGGAAGTATGGAACTCCCTCAACATCTCCTCCCGTAATGTCCCAAGTAATATGGTGAGTCCTATTAAAAGGATGATGTGCTACCCAACTATTGAAAATCTATCAGGATCCATTGCTAAGGATATCTGAGCATATTGGGCATCGCAATCAACATCCCCAATTTGTTCCTCCCTAACTCACTGAAAGAGTGGGGGAGTGACAGTCATCAACTGAACATAATATGCTTCATCATCATCCCTGAATTATATCTACAATGGGGCTAGCTACTCTATCTTCTCACTCAATAGTTGAAATTGGTCATCTTACTAATCACGTCGGCTACCATGTTCCCCTTCCTTGGAGTATAGACTATCTCAAAGTCATAGTATTGGAGGAACTCTCTCCATCGACATTATCTCAGGTTTTGTACCTTTTGGGAGAATATATACCTGAGGCTCTTGTGGTTGGAGTAGAATATAAACCATTCAACCCTCAAGTAGTGACATAATATCTTCAAGGAAAACACCACTTCTACTAACTCTGGGTCATGGGTGACATTGTTTTACTCATTCTGCCCCTTCATCCATGATCTGTAGGTGATTACTAATCAACACTGAATTAGGACAAAACCTAGACCGGTCCTTGATGAATTTTAGAAAACTAAGTACTCAACACCCTCTTATGGTAGTCTCAAGATGGGGGAATTAGATAGTCTCTGACTCAGCTCCTGGAAACTCTGACAGCATTTCTCCATCCACATGAAGGGTTTTCCCTTTTATGTTAAAGCTAATAAGGGTGTTGCTACTTTGGAAAATTTAGGCATGAAATTCTTATAGTAACCATCCAACCCCAAGAATCTCCGCACCTCAGTCAATATTTTGGGTGGTTCCCAAGAGAGAACTACCCCTATCTTCACCGGATCCACTGAAACTCTATCCTCTAAGATGAAATTTCCTTCAATGTGGGTTTCCTGAATCCAGGACTGGCACTTCGAGAGATTACCATAAAGTTGGTTCTCTTGGAGTATATCTAGGACTGTCCACAGGTGTGTATCGTGCTCCTCTTATGACACTGAGTACACCAAAATGTCCTCAATGAATACTACCATGAAGTTGTTGAGGTAAGTCTGGAAGATACGGTTCATTATTCTTATGAACACTGTTGGGTCATTGGTCACTCTGAAAGGCATTACTAGAAACTCATAGAGGCAATACCGACACCTGAAGCACATCTTCGGTACATCCTAATCTCTTACCTAAAGGTGAAGGTAGGATTATCTATGGTTTATCTTGGAGAACCACCTTGCTCCCATCAATTGATTGAATAGGTCATAAATCCTTGGGAGTGGATAATTGTTCATTAAAATCACCTGGTTCAGGTGACGATAGTCCATGAATAACCTCAAACTCTCATATACGTTCTTCTAAAACAATATTGGGTCTTCCCATGGTGAAAAACTAGGCCTCATGAAGCCCTTCTCTT
Source organism: Viscum album (assembly GCA_963277665.1). Taxonomy (NCBI): domain Eukaryota; kingdom Viridiplantae; phylum Streptophyta; class Magnoliopsida; order Santalales; family Viscaceae; genus Viscum; species Viscum album. The sequence continues at coordinate 1,360,493,483 of OY728148.1, forward strand.
ATAAGTCCTGTAGTTATACCCTCAACTCACAAAGCACTTTAGGAGCAATCAAATATGTTGGTGGGGATATCAGTGCCATCCCGGGGTAAAAATCAAAGTATAATTTTAACTCTCAACATGGAGGTAATCATGGAACATATTCAAGGGATACGTCCTTATACTCTACTATCCCTAAAGAAATTAAGAACATATTACATTCACTGCACTGAGGGTCCAACTAGACAATAGAATGTGAATTGGTTACACCCTTCTTTTCTGGAGTCCATCAAGTGCTGCAAGTATTTCCCCTCTGCCAAGAAAGGGAAATCATGTTCCATCTCTGCGGATGAACCACATCCTTTACATAATACAGTCAATCCTAGCATGAACGGTACTAGTCCATACCACGAATGGCAGTGTAAGGCCTTGAAGAAACTACAAAGAGATCTCACCTGATACTATCATCCCCAAGATTCAGGTCACATTGTCGGCACTATTGTGTGGTCTTTGGGTCTCCTCTAGTAGAAGTCTCTAAACATGAGTGTCAAGTAAATTGTCTTAACTGGAACCTCTCGGTATCAAACAAGAAGAAATGAAAGGATAGTACAATCCCATGTACAAGTTTCTATCAATACTGAAGCTAAAGTACAAATAAATGCATCGTACCTTGATTCACCCCTATAGTCCTGGGGTCATAAGACCCGATACTCTGCAACTATCTCTTCTCTTTCCCTACAACATGAATGGTGGTATAATCTCACAGAAGACGTACCTTTTCATGATAAGAATAGAAATAAATGTCCTTATGAAAACTAGCATGTTCCCTCCTTTGATCCCTCTGTTTCCGCAGCTTACTTTCCGCACCTACAATCCATACATCTGGCTAAACCTACATCTTTGGAGATCATTGCTTCGGATGCTCATGACACACATTCAAACCTTGTGCCTGCTTCATATGTTCAAAAATAGTCATCCATGACTCGTTATGGAATGCTTCACACACATGAACCACTTTATGTGGGCCTTCTAGAATATCAAAGGGTGGTGGTAACCCAAGTATACCACCCAGTGGGGTTATCACTAGCACTGGTCCAATGACAGATGCCTCATTGTTAGGAGGAATGTCTGCACAACCACATATCAGGAACCAAGATGGATGTTTGAATGAAGGTGTCATGAAATAGATCAAGATGGACCATGATAAATATATTATACCTGGTTAGCTGACTCTTATACAAAAGAATATTAAGAGATTCTTATTTAACCAATTTTTTCATGTTTGGAGTCGAAAAGCAGAATTCAGGGTCCTAAAGCATGGATATGTCAGTTGCCACACCAACACTGGACTCCCCAAAACTAAAAGTCACACTTGAAACATTTAACATTATTTTCCCAAAACAAAAACAACAAACGCTCGGTCTCGGAGGTAGAACCGACAACCTCTGATACCACTATGTCAAAACCTGTCCCCTGGGTCTCGTGTCGTGACATACCCCAAGCCCACCTTCTGAAGGCCAAGTGTTGATGAAAAGTGTTGAAGGATTTAACCTCTATGTGGGAGGCATTTTCTTGAGTAACTATATGCACACACACCCAACCATGCCCACAATCTAAAATGGGAAAACAAGTATACTGAAACAAGTGCTGAGTATAAGTATATCAGAGTATAGTGGGAAAAAAATACAAACCCAAGAAAAATAAATGAAGATCGGATAATATGAAGAGACTCAGGTAACCATTTTCTGAAAACCCCACCTGATAGTAAGATTAGGGTGACTATTGGATGTCGAGGAAGAATTTCCTATCCACCTGATCCTACTAGGGCCTGCCTACTCATTGGCACCCAAATCCTATATAAAATCATTCGTCAAATACACAAGACACAACATGTGTGGGAGAATCCCATATTGGGGTGAGTAACACAATACTCATTAGGGGACCCGAGTCAACTAAGGAGAAACAAAACAAAGTAACCACAAAGAAAAGACACAAAGCAAGGACAACTCAAACCAGGTATATTCTAGAGTATAGGAAGAAGGTTCCTCGCCAGTGCGGGTCCCACACGGCTCATGCTCATTAGATAGAATACTAAGGATCCATATAACTTCTGTCCCTCTACTATGTCACCATGGATACACATGGCTCAAGCTCATCTTTCGGGCCACTATGGATCCACACAGGTGCTGCTCATCTCTCGGGTCACTAAGGATCCACAAAGCTGGTGCTCGTCTGTCGAGCCACTAAGGATCCACACAGCTGCTGCTCGAGCCACCGATCAAACCTCAAATGACACAATGTCCCACATAGAATACCCAAAAGTACCATCTCATCATAAGGGTTCCAATGTAATATACAACACATCTAATAGGCTCCTGGTCAATAAGATATAATAATTTTATTAAAAAGGAACTGATTAGATTTGAGTCTGATAAAACCCGGATATATTCTAACCACCTCCCCAAGCTCATTTATAGTATCTCAGAACAACTGAATCATCGTAAGGGTCCTTGTTCCACAAACAGTGCGTCTATCGAATGGGTGGTTTTTAAGTTATTTGTGTTTTAGTAAACAGGGGTCACAGTTGCGTTTGGGACCGATGAGACCCGACAAACATAGCTCGGGGGTCCCACATACCCCAGTTAATTTCTACAGGACTGAATATACCTATTTTGAGTCAGGGTATGTCCTGTATAGCCTAGCCCATGGAATAGGTCCAATGGGCTATGATGGGCCCGACCCTGTTCGGCCGGGGGTCCAACCCATCGGGTCGCCCGACGACCCGGTCTCCTCTATGCTAGACCGAAGGGCATGAGTCTGGTCTATTAGAATGGGTCTGGACTAAATTGTATCGGACTGGAATGTTGGTGTGATTCCGGCCTTCTAGGTATGGGTCTTGCCCACCGGCACGGGTCCCACTCGTGAATCGCTGGTCCGGCCCGCCGGTGCGGGTCCAGCTCTTTGGGGCGAGGTATGGCACATCCTCCTTCCTATTGAGACAATAGAATACCGGTCCATTTTGCTCTAGATGGGATGTGGCTGAGAGCCATGTCTAGCACCTCCGGCCCCATGGGTCTTCTACAGGGCCCTTACCCAACCGCAGTCAGTTGACCGCGGCTCCTTCACGTGCAACTCGGCACAACTCCATGTCCTCCCACAACCAACTGTCGGCATAGAGGCCAGTGGCCCCCTCCTATTGTGTCGTGGCCTCCTCCAGATGGGATAGTTGCTGATGTGGCTTTTCGGGTTTCCAAGGAACTCTGATATAGTGTGCGGCCCTCCGGTGTCAGCACCAACGTGTCGGTAGTGTCTTCGGCAGACCATTGGACATGCTCTATTGATTCATTTTCTATGTCGCCTACGCCTATGACCTATAGGGGATTTCACCTTTATTCCGATTGGACTCAATTACTCCTTTCCATCCACTTGAGAATTCGGTCTAGAAGAACAAATAAGTAGTGGGGCACGTTCCTTGTTTGTGTCGGCCCATACCCTCCATGTTAAACGTTTAAAAATATGGACAGGTCTGAGGATTCTAATTCAACCAACACAAGTGATAATTTAATCCCAGAGAGAGAAATCATAAAAGAAGTCACCCTCCAGCAAGAATGCACGATCCGCAGATAAACATCTTCCTGGGTTAATCCGCATTCTTCATTTGGAATAAGAATGGGAAAACATTTGAAAAAACCCTACCTCATTGGATTTCATTGCCATAGCACTTCTTCATCTAGGGTCTAAGAGGCAATGAAATTCTTCGTTCTTTGAGCTATGCTGAATTCGATAACGTCCCGCCGACATTTATCATTCTTTATTGGGGACGATATCCATTAGAGGTTCATTAGAGAATCATCATAGTTCAATCTTGGTTCTACCAATGCATCAAATATTAAAAAGAAAACTCATTGTCGTGTTTCTGTTATGGTGTGATGTCACATTGTTAGACTGTTTCATTTAAAAAACAGTGTGGATATTACGTTCCATTAAAGCATCATTACACTGCATGTTAATGATCCATTAATGTAGTACATTAATGACCCTCATCGCTGCATCGTCACTACACCGCAGTGTCACCGTGTCATCACTTGTCATTGATAAAAAAATACCTTTATGTTATTTTATTATTTTTCACAAAAAGTCCAAAAATTAACTTTTCTTTTCGGCGCTTGTCACCTGATGTCTAGTCATATCTATGTGAATCCCAACGTTCTGAGATCAATAGTTCCCTCATATATTTGATCTGAGTTCCAGTTCAAAAGTTAGAAAAACCCACTCGTACCATTACTAAATGTACATTAAAAATGTTCAAAATTTCGTTATGGGCTCATCGAGCCTCAAAATTTCGCGTCGTCAAAGCTTTCAGTCTCGAAATAATTCCATAAAATTTAGAAAAATATACATAAGAAATTCAGAGACATTGTATATTAATTTATGCACTATAGATGAATGTTTTTAGTGAAATTTCTAGATCATATATTTAATAAAAATAAATTAATAGTCATTTAAAGGTTAAAACTAGTTATGTAATTATTATAAATTCATTTTAGACAACAAAAATATTTCTGTGTTATTGTGCTTTCATATCATGATTAATTTATACCCCCTATAAAAATTATATTTTATCAAACGGGAAACATTTTAAAAATAAACATGTAAAAATGATCTAAAGATAAATTATAATGATTTTTTTATAAAGTTTTATTTTTGTGTGAATTTTGAAAGATGTGAATTTTTTTAAAAATTATAATTTATTTTCATTCAATCATGTAATTTAACAGTATCATTGTAGCACACAAAATTAACACTTATAAGCCTGATGGCATAAATTAGTAGTTTACATAATTGATTTGATACCAAATGTTGATTCCAAGATATAATTATCCTATAATTATATTATATATAAAAATTATATATTTTTAAATATCCCAATACCTTTTATGTTTATTGATATTACTTTTTAAGAAAATCAAAAAATAATAAATAACTTCCCATTCTCATATAATGGGTAATTCTTACACTATATAAGAAACCACTTTATCAATAAAAATTCTTCATCATCTATAAAAATTTAACAACAAAAGATGTCTTATTAGACATATAATGTGTAATTATTTTTTTTATAACTTAAGGAAATGGAAATCGAAGGAGGGGGAGCTCAAATTCTCAGTACGGGTAAACATATGTGATGAAATCAAAGATCAAAAGTGAGCATAAGATTATAATTAATATTATAGTTGTAATAGAAAAATAACAAATATTTCCATAATACAATGAAACTAAAAGAATGATATGTCCATAGATAAGAATGGAAATGAAAATAAAAAATGGATAATAATGTCTAATTCTTTACCGATGAAATACATAATTTTAGAGATTTGATTCTACACCTTAATCCATAGAATCCTGATTATAGTGGTAACAAACATACCAATGAGGAAGTATCTTATTATACATAGAAATGATCTAAAATACCCAAACATGATCATCTTATTATACCTAACGATGCATGCGGGGGTATATATATTATTGTGCCCCACTCATCATGTGTTTAAGTCCAATGGATTCATCATTTGAGATAATGAAAAAAAGATAAAAAAATTTACTTTACCAATATTCATTCTAATTGAAATAAAAACATTAAGACCACATACAAATACTTTTATCCATTCCAATAAAAGGCAAAACTTGATCATATCACATCCATAGGAAGAAGGATGATGGTTAAACAATATATAGTCAAATTTTCTTTAATAATTTGCATTTGAAAAACTAATATACATATTTTCAAGATATCCCCAAGCAATACTTGGAAAAACATTCTATGTAATCACCCACCAACTCACACCATATAGATAAATGATTATACAGGTACGTCAATAATTTACATATAAATTGAGGTATAAATTCTAAGTGAACAAAATTAAATCAAGGAAATAGAAAACATGGTATTCAAAAAGTAAAGGAATTAGAAAAACAAATGTTAAATGTATTCATGGTGGATGCTTAATAATGATATGACAAGTCAAGTATCATTCACCTTAATGAAATTAACATTTCATAAGCTATCCATAGAAATATGTCCGAAGGTTGAAAAACATAAAATTTAATTTTTAATGAAAGAAACATATAATGATGTTTACATAGATGAAAAAAATCCTTGAAAAATAAATATAAAGACAATTCCTTAAATAATATATAAAATTTATTCTTTATTGAAGAATTCATTTTACTCACATTCTTCAATATCTTTTATGTTTAGATTTTTATAAAATCCGGTCACCACCCTTATAAAAATAATTATTTACACATAATATAGACACCACCACTAAGTATTCATTTTCCCATAATAAAAATGATTTAATATATAACAAATTTTTCTCTTCATGTCATATATTTAAAATTTTTATCTTCGCATAATATCTATGCCAAATCATTCTTCAAACACATTGAAAATCATTTGAAAACAAGGGATAAACAATTATCAAGAACCATATAATTATATTAACACATGAGATCCTTCATTTTCATCATAATATTCATTAAAATATTCATTTGACACATAAGATAACCATTTTTTTGGTTTTAAAATATCAATTCAATTTAAAAACCATTTCAAAATACTCAAAAACAAAGGGAATGATGATTTCTATTTGAAGAAAACATGAAAGAATTTAAAGTAATTTTAACATAAAATAATGATTATAGTGGTGGGAAAAACACTTTCTACCATATATGTTAGAATAAAACATTCATTTTAATTTGTTTTCAAGAAAATCTATATAAAATACATAAAAATATTCCCTTTTATTTTCTTTTATAAAAATTAAAAACTATAATAAAATATCATTTATAATTCATTTATGTCTACATTAATACAATCAAAAAATAATTTAAAAATATGGACATGGAAAAAATGGATTTATTAACTTTATCTTGCAAAATTTTAAAATGATTTTTAGGTAAATTTTCCCTTTCCTCATGTGTAATTCATCTTGAAAAATATTTATCTTCTAGAATAATAAAATTATGTTAGAAGTTTAATTTTGTAAAAACCCTTTCCATATTTATTACAATGTCTAATCAATTAAGCTCAGATTAGATGTATTTAAAATATTCATCTCATATTTCCAAAATGACTACAGTAGGTTGACTACGGTCAAAGTAATCATTATTCCCTCATATATTGAATTACATCACTTCTCGGAGGTTGTAAACCATGCACACAAAGAAATAATATTATCTTTTTTCAATAGATGGAGTGGAAAAAATATTTTTGATATCTTATCATGATAGAATTATAAATATGTCATTAATATTATATATATATACATATATTAAACTCATAATTATGACTAACCATGACATGCGGTCATGGAAAATGAATTTAATTAGATCGTGAGGTGGTAGTCCTCTATAGACATGAAAGATGGTTTCATTTTATAACAACCATACTCATTTTTAGATACTTAAAAAAAATATTATTACCTAAAATTTCACATAAAACAACTCTAATGTTTGAGAGGTCGAGTGTCTTGGGATAATTAGGAACAATGCATAACCACATAGAACATAAAAAATATATTTATTGAAAACTTATTTTGCATGACCATAACATTCCTTCGTACATAGCATTATAGGGGATAACCATATGACATGTATAAAAAAGTGTGATCTCTAAAGACCAGTAAGGGATTATTCAAGGAATAACATGAAGAATATAGTTCATTTGAGGAAATAAAAATATCAAGGGAGTGGAAGAGAAACATGAACATAAAATCATGATATATCATGATTATCATAACATGGAAATGTGGCGACAACATTTGACATGTTATTAGAATGATCCAAGGCTAATTTCACATGTATCTTGAGTAAAATCCCATTGAACATGAATTATCATGATTAAACCTTCATTTAACTCTATGTTTCATGATACAAATCTTTGCCCAATGTATTGGATTTCTATCAGGGCACCCCCTTCTTAATCATTTTTTTCATGTATAAGTGTGCCACATGGATCATACAACATAGATTCATTAAAAATAAAATTTTTTTTCACGAATAAGAGATATGGAATATATAAATGTAAATTATAAATAAACATGTACAAGTTCATAATGTTGAATACCGTTGATAGAGATATGGGTATGGTATTCACTTACACGGTGATTTTGGCATGGGAAATTTTGGTGTAACATTAGTTGCATAATGACGTCAAATAGAAATCATAAAGTGGGTTTATGGGATAGAAATGGTACTCTCCTCATTTATACATGAAATGGAAAGTAATGGGGTCATGGAACATAATATAAAAATACATGTAATTGAATTTAGATGCATAATATAAAATCATTTCATGAATTTAAATGAAGAGAGAGAAATTCCTTATGGAATTCTGGCATGGTAACAAGTGTACATGGGAGGAATTAATGTGAGAGAAAGAGGGATCTAATCATTAAAACATAAAGAGGGAAGTATGATGGAGGTACAAAATCATACACCGACATTTTTAATTGACAAAAATGGTATAACAATGTAATGAAATTTGGTTGAAAATGAGAATAGAAGAAATCTTTTATTTGGAAGTGTGATCCCAAAGGATTGGGAGAGGCTTGAGAGGGGCTTCATGGGATATTGAGGCACCTTGGGAGGATTATAGAGATTGGAGAGAAGAGTGGGTATGTAATCCAAGGGTTTTGATAGATGATAAGTTATATCTTTGTTGGGTTTATATAGGAAAAGAGAGGGAATTACTTATTATTTATGTTTTGGACAACACACATTAAACTAATCAAAACCACAAATCACACCCTGGTTTTTACCAAAGGGGAGTGGAAACAATATTTTATAAGGAAAATATCTGAACATATTAAAATATTAGGCTTTCCTATATTGAGGTGAGTCACACCCTCAAGGAAATAATTTTAAAAAGTTTAAATGTTTTATAAGCATTTAAGGGTCCATAAAGGCACCATAAAAATTATCAAACAAAAATAAAATCACATTATTTTAAATTTAAAACATATATTGAACAAAAATTCCATATATTTTAATTTATTACATAATTATTGTGACATTATCATGATATGAAACACAATATATATATTTAAACTGTATTTAATTTTTACTTAAAAATTCGACTATCTCGGAAAATTATAAAAAACTCACCATTGGATAAAATTGACATCCTAATTAAAAAATAATATTTATTTTATATAAATAATTCTCCAAATATGTGAATTTTTACTTCTAAAATAAAAACCTATGTTAATCAAATATTCAAGGGTTTTGAAAAAAACAACATTCAAACCTTAATAAAAATTTCAGTTATGTTGACAAAAATTATATGATCATTAATATTTTATAAAAAGTAATTTAGTAATCATATTTCATTAAAAAAATTATTTAATTAAAAAATATATTAGTTCATAAAAATAAATTTATTAATTGAATACTATTTGTGATTTAAGAACTATTTACAATGTTGCAATAATAAAATGAATGTATATTCTTTAGAATAATGCACATAATAATAGTTCTAGGGTATTGCTACCTAAACCCTTATAACACCCGCACAAGACCTAAGGGTATGTTTTGGTATATGGATAGACTGTTTGGGAGGCTTAGATATCATCATTCATGTGGTAATCTCTATTAACTTCCACTTCTCCTGTAGTAAATTTTGTTCAAGTCTAATGTTTTGAAGCTTAACTTGGGTTTGGTCAAGAGGGAAACCCAGTGATGCTACATCCTTTTTGAGCTCCAAAAAATGGGATTCAAGTGGAGGAATTCTACCGGATGAGGATATCACTTCTTTTATTTGAGTAAATTGGATTTTTTAAAGCTCTATATTTATACTAATCATGTGGTCACTATTCAACGACTATATTAGAAACGATAAAAACTCTTAATGGTATTTTAGAATATAAAAACATAAAACCAAAGAAGTGAATATGTTTTATATAACCATTTTACATAATAATACATTTAATTAGAACAATAGATATTTTCATTAATAAATGCTTGGATCATTACAATATTCCAACCTTAAGAAATTTCTCCCCTGAAATTTTATTTTCCCACACTAAAATCGATGCAAGTAACTCAACTTTATCACTTCCTCTAATTCCCATGATGAGTATTCTAACTTGTGCTTTTTCCAGAACACCTTGATGAGGGGCACTATGTTATTTCATAGAAAATTTTCCCTACAATCTAATATCTTCACCAGCGTCTCTTTATAGGATAGTTCATTCTCCAATGGTATCACTTCTATATTGAGTAAATGCAATGGCTTAGGTATGTACTTCCTCAAAAGTGATACATTGAATAAATAGCAAACTTGAGACAGGTTCGGATGGTTTTCTAGTCGATATTCCACTCCTCTAATGAGATCAAAGATCTCAAATGGGAAGATGTACCTTGGAATAGGATTTCCATTTTTCCAAAATCTCATAACTCTCTTCCATGGTGATATGCAGAAGAATACCATGTCTCCAACATCAAACTCTAGGTCTCGTTGATGATTATCAGTATATCCCTTCGGTCGAATATGAGCTTCTTTAATGTACAATTGAATGGAATGAACCTTCCCCACCATTTTTCGACCATTTCTAGACCATGTAATTTTATCTCCCCAAATTCATCCCAACATGTTAGTTTTCTACACCTCTTCCCATAAAGGGCTTCATAAGGATCCAATTGATGCTTGAGTAGAAACTCTTATTTTAAGAGAACTCAACCTGAATAATATTTTCATCACATTCTCCTTTTAATCCCATTTATCATGGTCTCAACATTTCCTCAAGTGTTTGGATAGTCAACTCATATTGTACATCAGTTTGAAATTGAAAAGCTACACATAAGTTCATCTTAGTATTCAGAGCATGTTGAAGACTCCTCTAGAACATAGAGGTGAATCTTTTATCTCTATCGGAAACAATAGATAGTTGTAATCCATGCAATCTTAACACTTATCTGGTATATATATGAGTAAGTTGATCCAATGTGAAATCCTCATGAATTGAAATGAAGTGTGAAGTCTTCATTAGAGAATCCACAAAAACCAAGATAACAGTGTTTCATTTGGAGGACTTCAGAGGTTCAGTGATAATGTCCATAGTGATGTTCTCCCATTTCCATGCTAGTATGGGTAATGGTTGTATCATACCTGTATATTTCGTCCTCCCAACCTTTAATTTCTGTCTTACTAGGAACTTATATGTATACTCTACGATATCCTTCTTTATGTTATCCCACAAATAATTCTCTTAGTGATCTCGATACATATTTGTTGTTCTTGGGTGACTGGAGAAACTCTAACTATGTTCATCATCAACAAGTTCATTATTTAAATCTGGATTTCATGTAACACATATTCTTGTCCCAAATCTCAAAATTCTTTATTTATTAACATTGAACTCTAATAATTTCCATTTTTTTAGAGTTTACACATTCATATGAATTCCCACATCATACTTTTGAGAATCCTTTAACCTTTCCAAAAGATACGGATGATAAATAATTTGTGAAAGGATTGATGATGTTCCATTTTTTATGACTCCAATGTCTATTTTTATGAAATATAAAAAGATTTTATCCTTTTCAATTCACAACAATGATTGATTTGCTGAGTCCTTTCTACTCAGAGCATTCACCACATTGTTTTCATTCCCCGAGTGGTAATGGATTAAGAAGTCATATTCTTTGACCAGATCAAGCCTTCTTCATTGGTGCATATTCAACTCATTCGATGTGAATACATACATGAGGATTCTATGATCCATATATATTTTACACTTCTCCCCAAAGAGGTAATGCCATCAAATTCTCAAAGATAAGATTACTGCATCCAACTCCAAATCACGTGTTTGATAGTTTTTCTCATGAGCATTCAATTGCCTAGAATAATATGCAATGACTTTGTCATTTCTCATCAAAAGATAGTCCATTCCCTTCTTCGAAGAATCACTAAATACCAAAAAATGTTCACCACTTGTGGGTATTGTGAGAATATGTGCAATGATAGGCCTCCATTTCTACTCCTTGAATCTATCTTCTCATTCGTCACTCTAAGAAAACATTACTCCATTCTGAGTTAACTTGGTACGAGTGTTGGAAAATCGTGAGAAATTTCAAAAAAATCAGCAATAATTTCTAGATAACCCCATGAAGCTATGGATATCTATCATCGATGTTGGACTCTACCATCCTTCTATTGTAGTTGTCCTGGATGGACCCAAAGATATCCCATTGACTGTGAAGATATGTCCCAATAATGAGACTTTCTCCAACAATAACTCACACTTTTTGTACTTTTCATAGAGCTTCTCCTTTCTCAAGGTCTTTAATACTTTGAATAGATGCTCTTCACGCTCCTCATTAGCTTTATAGTATATTAGAAAATCATCTATAAAGATTTCCAGAAATTTGTAGCGGTAATATCTGAAGACTCTATTCATCAAGTGTATGATGATTGCAGGAGAAATAGTGAGTCCGAAAGGCATTGCTATGTATTCATAGGGCCCGTACCTTGTACAAAAAGTAGTCTTGGTGATATCCACCTTCTTCACCATTTCATGGTAATATCCCGACCACAAATCCACCATGGAGAATTATTTTCTCCATGTAGCTGATCAAACAAGTCATCAATTCATGGTAGAGGATACTTGTTCTTTATTGTGATTTTGTTGAGCTCACGATAATCAATGAAAAGGATCATTGACCTATCCTTCATCTTGATGGAGGGGACTGGTTCACCCCATGGTAAAGCACATGGGTGTATAAAATCTTTATCCAAATCCTCATATAGTTTTTTACTCATCTCCTCAAGCACCACGACTACCATTTTATATGGATTCATGGATATTGGAAACACCCTAAGTACAAGATCAATCGATAATTCAACATATCTTACAGGAGGAAGAGCAGACAATTCCTCAGGAAACACTTCCATGAATTCCCTCACAACAATCATGTCTTCAAGGACAATTTCTTCATTAGACTCAATAATCTGAGCATGATACGTGTGCCCATAGGGAAATAATATCCACACTTGAGATGATAGTTCTAATGAAGATTCTTCCTACTCCATGCATGTGTACAGAGTCAGGGGTCGATTCTCCATATGGAGAGTGATTTCCCTCCCATGTAATTTTATGTTGGATTAATAAACGGGAAGCCAATACATGCCAATATTTACATCAAATTACACTAGAGGGAGTATGGAAAAGTTAATTGAGAAGTTCAAACAAGAAATTGTGATAGGGGAGGATTTATATTCATAGGATGCAATGATTTCCCCATTTTTCATTCTCACTGACATCTTCACTTCCCTAATTTGTGGTGGTGTTGGGATTGTTTTACTATACATTCCTGATATAAAAGAATCTGTAGATCTAGAATAAAAAATTGTGTTCTTTACTCAACAATGAATAACTAGAATACCTGTCACAAATTCATTTTCGGGGTTTGATTTTGTGGTAGTGATGGAAAATTATTACCCTTGATACCTTGGTTGTTGTAGGCTACCTCAAAAAACCCTTGTCATAGGGAACTAGTTTGAAAATTTCCCTAGTTCTTTGCAGTTAAAGCAATGAACATCATATTGAGCATTGAATGGAGTGTTCCTCTTCTCTATCTTAGTAGAAGGTTTTTCTTATCGACAGTTAATGGCCAGGTGCCATTATCATCCACACCTAATCCATTTCCCCATCCCCTTCAGGAAATTTCTATGGTGATTCTTTTCACACCTTTGGAAAGTGGGGCACTAGAATTTCTTAGCACAATTGGAATTATCCATCAGACCGCAAGAATTAATGTCTAAATTAAGCTTATTATCTCCATGATACCCTTGATATTTGATGATCTCAATTTCTAATTTGAGGAATCATCGAACAATTTTTTCAGAGCTATCAATGTCAAAAATCACTTGGGATTTCCATAGGTTAGGCTTTATACCACCAACGATGCGGTCAACCTTTCATTTGGGCGTAACGACAAATCTGGAGGTATATAAATAAATCATTTAGATGTTTTCCTTGTACTCTCCAATGGATTCCTCATCTTTATGAATGAGGTTAAGGAATTCCCATTCCATCTTAAGTTAGAGGGTCTGAGGAAAATATTTATCAAAAAACATTTTCCAAAATTCCTTCCATTCCAACACATCGATATCCTCCTCAAGCTTCATATTTTCCATCAATGTCCACTGTTTATCATCTTCACCCTCCATATGATAAGAATCCAGAAGTACCATCTCCTGTTCAGAACATTGAAGTATGGAGAAGATATTCTCAATGGATGGCTTGTTATTTCCTAGAGGGGGGGGGGGTTCTAAATTTCTATTGACCTATTTTTCTATTCAAAATATTAGTTAACTGAGAGTTTATCATGATAAAGTAAGCGATTCCCACTCCCATTAGATTGGGAATTTAATTAGAACAGTCATAACATTGCTCTTCATATCATTTGTTAGCATTTTTCCTCCTATTAACATCCATCGGCTATAATAAATGAAACGTTAGTGGTAACACCTAAAAGGGAATCCAAATGAAAAAGAGATAACTTTTAAATGACATTAAGTTCATTAAATTATCTATGTTATCCATGATCTACTTACCAATATATATTCTTAGGGGATTTTTATTAATTCATTAAATAATTTTTCATACTAAAATTATTAATTTAATATAGAATATCCCCCGGGAGTGTTGTAACCAAGAGTGAAGCAAGGTTCGTTTTCATGCACCAGTTCCCATTCGAGTTAATCTCAAATTGGTGTTTTTGGGGTTTACACCTAGATACATATGTTCCAGACCTGCCACTACCTACTTGTATCCACACATGGAGGTATTTTCTTGATAAAAAACATACTCAATAATCCCCAAAATTTTGGGATGTTTTTATTATACTTAGTTTTATCCCTAAGGATTTTACCAGGGTTTTATAATCCTAATATCTAAATTAACAAAACTTGTCCTCTGATACCAACTATAACAACCTTTATATTTATTACACACTTAAACAAGGTTTATTACATAAAACTGCACTTACAAAAACTCTAAGGATCTAGAGTTCTAGGATATTAGGAAAATTAGGAACATTACATGGAAACATAGAACAAAAAACATAGTATCTTTATTCAAAACTACTTTTACTTGACCACAACATTCCTTCACACATAGCATTATAGGGGATAACCTAAGGACATGCATAAAAAAAGGGTGAGATATAAAGACCAGTATGGGTGAAAGAAAGGCATAACATGGGGAATATAGAAAATGATAGGAAATAGGAATATCAATGCAGTGAAAGAGAGACATCAACATAAAGGCATGAAATATCATGATTATCCTAACTTGGAAATGTGGCAACAACATTTAACATGTTATTAGCATGATACAAGGGTCATTACACATGAATAAAGAGTAAAACCTCTTTGAACTTGAATTATCATGAGTAAAGACTCATTTTAGTAGATGAATCATGATTCTAATCTATACCCAATGCATTGTAGAGATATAAGGGAACACCCTTCATAATCATTTTATTTCATGCATAAGTGTTACACATGGATCATACAACATGAATTCATTAAACATCATAATATATTCCATGAATAAGAGATGTGGAATAAATTAATATAATTACTCAATAAACATATACAAGTGAATAATGGTGAATACCCTTGATAGAAAATTGGGTATGGTATTCACTAACACGATGATTTTTCATGAGAAATTTTGGTGTAACTTCGGTAGCATAACGACTTCAAATAGAAATTGTAAAGTGGGTTGACGAGAGTGAAATGGGTATCTAAAAATTTATACATGAAGTGTATAGTATGGGGGTCATGGAGAATAATACCCTAATACATGTAATGGAATTTATATGAATAAAATAAAATAATTTTTTGAATATAAATGATGAGATAGAAATTACTTATGGAATTTTGGCATGGTAACAGATGTAAATATGTGGCATTAATGAGAGTCAAAGTGGTATATCATCATTCAAAAATATGTAGGGACGTATTGGGGAGGTGAGAAATCATACCCCTAGTATTTTTAATTGAAATAAAAAGGGTATAACAACATAATGAAACTTATAAAAAAATAATAATGGAAGAAATCCCATACATGTAAGTGTGATCCGAAAGGCTTGGGAGAGGCTTGAGAGGGCATTCGTGGAAGCTTGGGGCGCCTTGAGAGGATTGTAGAGAGAGTATTGAATATTGTGGTTTTTATCCAAGGGTTTTGATTGATGAGAAGTTGAATATTTGGTGGGATTATATAGTAAAAGAGAGGAATTATTTACTATTTAGGTTTTCGACAACACAAATTAAACAAATCAAAACCACAAACCAACCCATGGTTTTTGCCCATTGTTTCTTCAAAAGGAAAGTGGGAAACATTAATTTATATGGAAAATGGCCAAAAATATTAAAATATTAGTCTTTATTATGTGTAGGTGAGTCACACTCTCAAGGAGATCATTTTATATAGTTAAAATGTTTTATTTGTCTTGGAGGGTCCATTAAGGCACCATAAAATTAATCAAAAAAATCAAAAATAAAATTATTTTAAAGGTAAAACATAAATTGGATTACCATATCCTTTATAGTATTTTATTACATCACTATTAGGTCATTATGATGTCATAAAACACATTATATATTTAAACGATATTTAATTTTACCCAACAATTCGACTTTCTCGGGAAATTTTGAAAAAATCACAGTTGGATAATTTTGACATCCAAATTCTAAAAAAGATTTATTTTTTCTAAATTATTTTTAAAATATGTGAATTTTTAAATTTAAAATATAAACTAACATTTATTTAAAATTCACGTGTTTTGACAAAAATATCATTCAAAATTTAATGATAATTAAAATTGTATTCATATAAATTATACGATCATTTATATTTAATAAAATGTAATGTTGTAAAATTTTTTTATTAAAATAAAATTTTAATCAAAAATACATTATTTCGCCAAAATAGATTTCTTAATTGAATTCAATTTTTGCTTTTAAAACTATTTACAACGTAAAAATAATAAATTGAATGTATATTCTTTAAAATAATGCACATAATTATATTTATAAGGTCTTGTTACATAACCCCTTATAAGAACAGCATAAGGCCTACGGGTAAGGTGTTTGATGGTGAAACACTCTTGAGGAGTCTATGATAAAATCGCTCAGGTGGTAATCTCTATTAACTTGCACCTCTCTCGTTGGTGGTTTTGTTCTTGTTTAACAGGTTGAAGCTTGTCCTGGGCTTGGTCAAGAGATAAGTCCACTGATGCTACCACCTTCCTGAGATCTAACAAATGGGCTTCGAATAGAGAAATTCTAATAGATGATGCCATCTCTTCCTTTTTCAAGGTAAATTGGATTTGTTAAAGCCCTATATTTATACTAATAATGTTGTCACAGTTCAATGGCTATATTAGTACTGGTAACAATTCATAAAGGTATTTTAAAACCCAAAAACATAAAACCAAATACGTTTAAATGTTTTATAAAACCATTTTACATAACTAGACATTTAATTAGATCAAGAGTAATTTTCATTAATAAAATTTTGGGTCGTTACCCATTTTCTATTTAATGAAATAATTAAATTGATATAGGTTATTATATCAGCATAGAAATATTAATATGGTGAAAATATTTTTATTATTATTTCATCATGGTCGAAGAAGATTGGAAAACTGTAGAATGAGAAAAAAACACTCGGTAAATAACATTACATATTTTTGGACAACCACTTTAGGATTATATAAAAATACAGACTAGGTTGGTTTTCTAATCAAATCGGGGCCTCTAGGATGTGTGGATGGATGCGAGGAGTCCAAACCAAATGGTTATTTTATGCGTGGATATGTGAGGATATGGGGTGTCCTTTTGTTGTGGGGAGATGAAGCATTTGGAATTTTATTCAAAATAAAAATACAGGAATTCTTTAATCAAGACAAATAAATCTAAAATGGTTGATTTATGAACATTATATGATACGGGGTTGAAATAGATCATTGAAATTTAATTCAGACAAGATGTTAGGTCATTTTAATGTGTATAACATTAGTTTAACCAAGATAAAAATATTTTCACTACAATTATGGTATAATTTTTTAAGTGTTATTACTTTTATTTATTAAAAAATTAAGTTGAACCCATTGAATAATTTTAATTATATATATTCAAAATATTAAATATATTTTTTCAAATTTAATTCAATGAATTTATATAATATAATTTAAAATCAATTCTACAAAATGTGATAAAAACTGGTATTTCATAGAAATTCATTTTTAAGTATAAAAATGTTTTCACAACTAATTAAATAATAATTATAATTATATGAGATTTTATGATATACTAATAAATTTTATTTATTTGATGTATAATGATATATGCAACTGCAAGTCTAAATGATCCATTATATTATATACCATTATAAACATGCTGTTAAATTGAAATAATAAATTAGAATAATGACATTTTTTTATAAAAATATATTATGTTTTTAGATAAAGATAATATATTTTTTTAGAAATGTACATATATACTTAAAAAATAGATTTTCCTTCTAAAATGGTTTTAATTTATTTTTGTTAGAGAATATTATAATTAATTTCTGGAACTATTAGAAATATTATTTTATAAAATTTATATAATTTGTGTAATCCTCATATCAAAATTATCTCAGAGTGTGTTTTTGGGTATTGTTATTGAAAATATTTTTTTATAAGATGAGACCTTGCCCAGTAGATGATGACACTTTTATTAGAAAAAAAGGAGAGATTAAAAATGTCTGAAAATGATAGATTGTTCTTGATCCCTCTGAAGTAGAGGCATGAGATCATCATGAACCTCATCAATCCATGAAAGGTCCACACCATTAGCACCTTTATTTTCAATACCATCTGTATGTGAGTTGGATTCCTTGTATACTTGAGTGATAATATAATCCATGGATGATAGATAATCAAAGCATTTGATCAATAGATTTGTAAGATGCCAAGAGAGATGAGCATAGCCTACTCTATTATGAGTATAAAAGAAGGAGTAGGAATACTAAACACCAATATAATTAAATGCACATGTATCATGTTGTTCAATTCTGGATAGAAAGGATGGATTAACCAAGGAAGAGTGGTCCCTGACTCAAAGTCTCTTTACCTCTTTCGATCAATTGTTGGTGACAAGTAAATTAAATCCCTGATTCTCTGGAATAGAAATACCGAAGGAAAAGATTTGTTTTGGTTCAAACAAACCTTTAAAGATAGGCATGTGCTTCCGAATAAAAGACTTAAAGGATCTGGTGGTCTCACAATTGGCTCGTCTTTAGAAATTCCATAATAGTATCTTTATTTAATCCAATAACCGGGGTTGGATCCCCTTTATTATTTCTCCATCATCTATTTTTATTATATTTAAGAGGCCTTCCATCCATACTTTTAGGAGCTAGAGTGCATCACATAAGATCATGGATGTTATAAATATTGGACATTTCCATTTCTAAGTTATTATTAATGACATAATCATTATCCAACCAAGAGTTTGAAAAAGTAACCTGTGAATGCCGAAAAAAATTTCATTGTTGTCACTAACACAAATGTAAAAATGTGAGTGGCATAGAGCATTTGGATCAAAACTGGATATATCAACAGGAGCCAAAATGTTTGAATAAACGAGACCTGCTTGATTATGCAGGTCTATCTGAACTTGATGATCTCCAGTTTCAAAACATGTGTCTCACATACCTTTTGAGTCAAAGCTGTCCAAGCCAATATATTCCACAAAGACTTCTTGAGAAAGGATCTCTTGAGTGGAAAAGATAGTCTGATCATAATGAGCATTCTATTTTTCATTATTGTTAGTGATTTGATCATGCTACAGGCTTCATAAGATCATCTTTAAATAGAGATCAACAATTTCATTGATGAAATCATCCTAACTCATAGAATTAATAAGAAATAAATTCTACAATTCCAAGTTGACTATGAAAATATGAATCAGAAGATTAGACTAAACAAGGCCCAGTGGATGTAGAACTATCTGTATAGGCAATCCATTATGATTTAAATTACAAGATTTTCCATCAACCCCAACTATAATAGGAGATGATCTGCTCAGGTCCAATTAGTATTAGATAGTCGGATTAAAAGAATGTGAAGTATCATTTTCATAATGAAGAGTATTTTCAGATTAAATTTGTCTTGTTTGATTAGGGATATCTTAAAAGACATTGACATGACCCCTAGTTGAATCATAGGGATCCTCCTTCCTCTATAGAGAAAAAACCAAATCATTGATGTAATTATAAAATTCCAAATGCATATAATTGTCATCCACGTCTCTGTCACACCCCACCTTCATAAGAAAACTAGGCAAGACAAGCTGATCATTATATTTTTCCTTCCATGCAATAATGTATACCCAGGACTTCATCAATGTAATTGTAGTAGAGGGAAAACCTTTTCTCTTGTACCCCCACTCAACAAAAACATTTTTTATTTTTTTTAATTTCTATTGATTTCCTTCCTATCTTTTTTTTGTTTTAGGAGCTTCCTTCAACTTCTTTTTAAGAAACTTGTAGTTTGTTACTAAATGACCTAAAATATTGCAAAATTCAGAAAATAGAAAAGTATTTCCATATTCAAATTTTACACCAACTCTAATTCCATTAGCAAGGACAATAATTCCATCATTTTTCTTGATATCCAAATTGACATCGACAAGAATTCGGGCAAAAAACCACACTCCCCGTCTATTGTTCTCTGATCTAACCTAATAGGGGGTTAATGCAGGAAGTAAGATCATGGAGGATATATGGATGCCAATAAACCCAATTCATTACATAAAACCTGATCCAAACATGAGATTTGAATTTATTCATATTGAATGGAATAAAATTGACATCCCACATAGATAATCTGATAATCTTGGCCTGAGTTGCAGATTTTCAGTGGTCCAAGCAGTATTGAGATCCTAGTTGTAGTGAATGATTATATAAAAAGAACATCCCAATAGGTATTATCTTCAAATAAAAAATTACAGAATAGTGATAAAATCTATTTTTTGGGATACACATATGACCATGGCTTATCATATATTCAATAAATCACATTACCCAAGATCGAATGCTTATAGAGTTTGATTCTCTTTTGAAGGGCCTCCAGATCTACCACCACTGAGAACCCACCATTCTCAAGCTTACTGATATTGGATGATCTAGAAGAGAGAACGTTAATTGTATATGTAAATCTAGTTGGAGCCTCCACTAAGGACACTCCCTTCTTCTTCAAAAAATTGGATTTCAGTGAATATATGGTCGAACCAGGCCTCTATGATGAGGTTCTATCATCCTTTTATGCTAATTCCAAGTCCAGATGAAATGAATCCCTGAAGAAAATCAAAAAAATTGGAAACATCTTGAGGTTTATCTATAGACAATTCGACACTCGAGCAATTTTTTATTGAAAATATCAATTTTCTTCTGAATAGTGAAAAATATTGATTTTTACTAAATACTATACTTTTATTTTAATAATTTAAAGAGTTAAATTTCAAAATTAAATGTTTACTTTGTAAAATTACCTCAACTATATTATGGATAATATAGTTAAGTATATTTTATTTAATTTTATGATTAAATTTAGTATAAAAGCATTTTATTCTTAAAAGGCTATTTTTAAGAAAACTGTTTTTTACTATGCATTATGGTTTCCTATTAATTTTTTTAAACTTATATGTATTGAATCTTTAAAAATATATTCCATATTTGTAATCATGATGTTTAAATTAAAAATTTTAGGTCCATTTTATTTGTCAATATTATTATTAACCATAGAATTTTTTTGTAATCCAAGTAAGCATAAAATTGGTAAAATAAGGATAAAACTTTGGGATAAGGCTTTAAAATATCTCTAACACTTACCATAATCGTATTTTATTTGTGTATTTCATAAATTTAAATATTATTATTGAATAAATTTCTACTTGGGGAAATATTTCTTTAATTATGAACGTTATATTAATATAAGAAAATAATAAATTCAAAATGTTACTATCTTGACTTTAATATATCTATTAATTTATCATAAGTGTACAAAGAGGTTATTTCAGTTAAATATGTTTTTTTAAATATAAAATAAATTTATTTATCATATTAATTTATTTTTAATTTTTAGTTAGTGAATAATTACCCTTAATACTTAGGCAACACAAACACGATATTTATTTAATTCATGGAAAAATAAAATAAAAGTTTTTAATAATTTTAAATGTAATATAATTTGATTAAATTATTAAGTTACAAGAAATTTTTTGATTAATTAGACATATTGTAAATTTTTTATACTTTATTTTAATTATATTTCTTTATTTTTTTGTTAAAATTAAAATTAATTTAATAGTGTCAAGAATTCCATTAATATTTTGTTTTTGAAAAATGATATTTAATGAAAATTTAATTTTATTTAAAAAATAATTAAAGTGGAAAATTAGGATTTTAAATAGTCTAAATTATCATCCAATAAACATTTATGAGTTAATTTATACCATATATGTAAAATTATAACTCTAATAGTTCAGAATACATTATTGTAGTTAAGGTATAAATAAGTATGCTGAATGGTTAAAAAATAAGATTTGGTTTAAGAAACTAATTAAGACTATAAAACATATATTTATTGAGGGGATTTAAATAAAATCATACCTTTTATTTTAATATATATCTATTTGGATGAATTATTCATGATAATTAGTTTTTTATATTTTAATCTTTCATGTAATTCCAAGTGTGGTACCCCTTTCTTATAAAAGGGAACTTCTTGTCCTCTCTTCCTCACACATCTTTATCACTCTATATAAGAAACTAACTACCATATTACATTATTTTCTTCCTTATC
Source organism: Viscum album (assembly GCA_963277665.1). NCBI lineage: Eukaryota > Viridiplantae > Streptophyta > Magnoliopsida > Santalales > Viscaceae > Viscum > Viscum album. The sequence goes on from OY728148.1 coordinate 1,360,516,385, forward strand.
CATATTATATGTCTTATATTAATTATAAAAACCATATTTTAAATGCTTAAGTTGTAACTCAAATAAAGTTTCTCAACAAGGAGATATAACCCTCTACTGGGGGTTTTCAAATTTATTTCTAATGTTTCATCCTCTAACTCCATGATATTTAGTATAAAATAAATAAAAATATTTTATTATAATTAACTTTTATATTGACGATTTAATAACCATTATCCTTTGTTTTACCATCCATTGGTGAATAATAATGTCATTCCTGCGCATGTGTGGACGGCAATCTCTACAAACTGATATGAATTTTCTTTCACTTCAACAATATGAGGATTGTAATATGGATATATTTTATTAATAAAGAATATATAAATGATATTATATTTATTTTTTTAATGTTAATTTTTTAATTTTGTTTTTGTTTCATCTGTTGAAAAGTTAAAAAAATATTTATATATACGTACAACCTTCCATCTATATGCACGACATAATTTATTTTTCTATATATAACTTTTATAGATGAATATGAATATATATATATAGATATATATATATATTGAAAATATAATATATTTATATCATGTTTAACATTATAGAATTTTTTTAAACATGATAAATTTTTAAGGAAATGGATTGTGGAAGAAAAACATACACAAAAAATGATACAATTATCATACAAAACAATGATTTTAGTAATAAATATTTCTCAAATGGGTGATTATATGTCACAAATAATCATATATGTAATTCTATAAATTATTATGAATCTTTAATATGTTTATAACAAATATTTATTTACTAAAATTAGGTTCTTACTTGTACAAAAAAAACACGACTTGAGGAAGGAGATTTACATCGCAATCGAATTTTATTCCATATTACGTAGGCATGAATTTCAATTAAAAAAATTATATGATCCTTATAAGGAAAATTTGTTTCATTTTAAATATAATTTTATCATTTCTCGATAATACAAAATTTTCCTTCATTTTCCTCATTCCATGTACTCAAGATGTTTAAATAAATTTTTTAAGGATAACACAAAATGTTTTAATATTCAGAGGAGAAAATTATTTATTAGTGTACTTGTTTTATTTATAATAATTTGATGAATGTTTTTATACTATCCTATAAATATTTATTTTATTTTTTATAAATTTTTTCACTTTATAAAAATATTTCAAAGGAATATTCTTAATGTTTTCCAAATGAGATAATTTTCCAAAAGTGAAAATGAAATCATTGTTTCAATGTATTTGAAATTAAAATAATTTCACAACATGACGACTATATGATTGCATGATGTTATACTTCAAGATTCTAGTATTATTTTAAAATAGAAATTTTTTTCCTAATATTTTTTGGTATGTTTTAAATTTGTGAATTAATCATGGAAATGGTATTTTCTATGTAAAATATTATAGTGATATTTTAAAATAATTTTCATCTCTAATAACAAACATTGATGTTACATATTCTTTACTAGGGATATAATATAATGATATAGTCCTTATTAATTATTTGGATGTTTTATTATTATTATTTCGATATTTTTATGAAATTCATTTATTTTTAAAGGTCTAATCTATGATGAATTAATGTTTTTTAATGCAATTTAAATTTCATGGGTTATGATATGATGATGTGATGAATATTTTATGATCCTGTGAAAAAAAAACATGTATTTGTAATTATATGATCAGTGGAAAAAAATTTATATATACCTATAATTTATTGGGTGATGTTTTATATCACATTAAATACTTATGGGAAAAATGTCGATGTACTTGGTCCAATCTAGGAAATAGATCTATGTGCTTTATCCACTATGGTTAACAACTTGATGAGCTTAATCTACTCTTGGAAACAAGTCAATGTTCCCGATCTAATATGGGAAATAAGTTACTATGAAAGTATCACTTTGGGAATTAAGTCTATGTTCTTGAACCACTATTATATTGGTTGGTATTGTTAATCCATTATAGGAAAAAGATGGCGATTCTTAGACAGTTATGATATGGGAAATCGGTGTCGATGTGTGATCCAATATGATTTGATACTATAGGTATATAACCATGAAATATTAAATTGTTTCTAAACATATGATTATTCATTATTTATTTATATAATTATGAATTGAATTTATGGTTCATGGTTGATTTATTATGATCCCTCAGTCTTATGATTCGTGTTTTGGAAATTATGAAGTTTTATTCCATGTAAATTATTTATGATCCATGATATATTACTTATGATATTGGTATTTTAAATTCATGATCTATACTCTTAATCTAATATTATTCTCTTATATGATCACTGATTGATATCTCCCATGCTTACCCTTATTGATCATGTAAGTTCACCCTTTATTATGTTTCTATTCTATTAGTTACGAAAAAGTGTTTAAGTAGGGTATTTCAAGAAGGGTACAATGGTAGAATAAAATTATGATAAATAATGAAGGTTTTACCTAAATTATCTTTTTATATATCTAGTCATAAAATACAAAAAACCCTTTTAGGGCCTAGATTGAATCATAGTGTTATATATGGAATATTTATTTATGAAGATGTACTATTTTTAAATGGAAAGAAAGAGATGATATTATTTGTATCAGAGTATGATTTAGTTATTCATTGTATTTATCATTAGAAAACTTGTATAAAAAACATGAGGATAAGTTTAATTATAGGATAACGTCCAAATGTTTTCGTAATGGCCATGGATAACCTAAGCTAAACCATCAGTTCCATAGATTGAGAATAATGTGTCATGATTTAGACATCCTTTGAATGGTATTTCACGATTAGATGATAAACCTCAAAAATTATTATATATTTATTCATACACTTTTATTTTTGATTTTATTCAATGGATATAAGGTGAATACATCATGTTAAAAAGAAATTTAATCAACAATGAAATGACTATCCACCTAAGCATCCAAATGATATAGGAACTGGAATATAGACTATTGTTGCTATGATCACAAAACGTTCTCAAGCCATGGATCATGTTAATATTTCTAATGTTCAAATAAGTGAGATACATATTTTGGAGTCTTTCATGAGGGTACATCCACCTTCATTTAGCGGGCCTTATGATCCACTAGTCGATGAACAATAGATTTGTGTCATCATGAAATATTATTTTTTCTCATGTGCTTGGAATGTAAAATTTTTTCCTAGCCATTTATTATTAGAACGGTGTAGCCGATCGATGGTTTAATATTATTATGAATATTAGGTAATTTGATTTAATTTGATCCATAGGATGGTATGAGTTTAAGGTGATATTTTTGGTCAGTACTTCCCCCTTATTCAACGTATCAAAATAGAGTATATATTTCTTTAAAACTAGAATAAATAACTTGGTGGAAATAAATTCCTTTAATATACATTCTATAATTTTATGAATAAACAAACAAGAAATCACTTTAATGGAACTTAGAGGTGATTTAATGTTTATTGCCTAGTCACAAATACCATTAATTTCAAAATATGTTGATAAGATTAGTTGAAGAAATGGGAGAAACGAAAATTCCAAAGAATGAAAAAAATGTGATTTAATACTTCGAATTCAATGAATATAGGTATTATTCCAACCATTACATCAATCTTAAAATGTATGATGAAGATCGGTGTCAATAACCTCTTAATCCCAAAAGAAAAGAGATATCTCATGTGATCACAACTTTTGAAGCGTATTGTGATAACTATGTAGGGAATGATACAATTATCATCTACTATAAGACAACCAATGTATTATTTCATTCAAAATATCCCTCATTTTTATTTTTAAGAAATTTTCTAAAGGTATTGAATTACTACCTCAACAATTATATGTTGAGTTTGTGGTGAAATATATTAATGGCATGATGGTCACATATAATGTTTATTAATCCTCCCTTATTGAAGTTCACGGTATGGTGCTTCAAATAAATCATTTGATTATCACCTTACTGGAATTTTATGTTGTTTTATCATCGATATAATTCTTCATATAGAGACTATATCAATTACTGAAAAAGGGAAGTCACATTTCACGTTACTAAATAAGCACTGATCGTTTATCAATTCAATAATGAATATGAACATTCAATGGAAAGTAATTCTAAACCGTGGTCCTTCAATCCTGTCAATTATAGGTATTAATCTCATATGGTTGGGGATAAACTCAATACCAAGGATAAAACATTTGTATATTTGGTTTTTATCTTTCAAGAATATTTTAATATTATTCCTCTAAATAATGAACTTGGGTTTTCAATATAAATAATTCTTAATAACACACATATTTCAAGGAAACCTTATAGAATATACCCAATTGATTTTTAGTAATTTATGTAGTAACTCAATTAGAAACATGATAAAATATTCATGCACCCTAGTGCATCATTATGTTTTATACCTATTCTTTTTTTATCAAGAAATATGGGTCAATGCATATTTTCATTGGTTATCAAGAACTTAACAACATCACTATCCAGAATAAGTATGACCAACCTTGTATTGATGAATTTTTTACCAATTAAAAGAAGATAAATATTTTTCCATGATTTCACATCATTATATATATCATTAATTGATTGTTATAATTGAGGATATACCCATGAAAAATTTAATCTGGGTTGTGGGGATTATGAATTTAAAGTGATTCCATTTGGAATTACTAAGGAAAATACTATTTTGATAGTTTTAATTAATAGATTCTTTAGAGATTACCTTGATTAGTCAGTAGTAGTATTTGTAGATAATATTATTATATATTCAAAGAGAAAGGATGAACCTTAAGATTATTTAAAAAATGTTTTGACAACCATGATAAAGGGTATGTCGTATCTAAAATTTACCAATTCTGAATTTTAGGTTTAAAATTTTTCATTACTGGGTCATATAATCTCATGTAAGTGTATATCAGTGGATCCTTAAAAGATTAAAATTGTTGGGCAATGTCTTATACCATCCATGATAACAAAATATATAGTCTTCTTGGGTTTTTGTGATATCGATGATGGTTTGTGAGAAATTTATCATGACAATATAATCTACTCACCATGTTCACTTAGAAGTGGATTATGTTCTTTTGGATAGATTAATGCAAAAATAATATCAATGATCTAAATAGAAGGTTTGTTAAATTACCTATAATCATAATAACCTATAGTGAAAAAGGGATTGTAGTATATAATGATGCATCAAAGAATGGAATATTATATTTCATCCAGTAGAATAATATGGTGATAAAATATTCCTCTTTCCAAATGAAAATAAATTGGAAAAAATACCCATCACATAATTTGGAGTTGGAAACAACATTTTTTCGATTGAAGATATGGTGGAATTATGTATAGAGTGAAAGATAAGGCATACAAACAAATCTATCAAAAGTTGAAGAATATATTCAAAAATAAATATGTTAATGTGCTATAGGGATGATGATTGGAATTCAAGAAATATTATGACTGCACAATAAATTACAACATTGGGAAGGAAAACAAGGTGGATGATTCATTGAGTCAGAAGAACCATGATACTTTGGACATGATCCAGATTGAAGAAGATCAAATAGTTATAGATTAATAGAATATTACACTGGAAATTCTGATGAATCTTCAAGCATATATCTATGTGGGGATTGGAGAGGCAGAGAAGGTAGATGTGTATCTAAAAAATATGGCGAGAAATGAACTTACGGTGAATCAACATTTTAATGGAATGAAAAGGCATTGGAATCTATTATCTTTCCCATCCATATTAGTCTTGAAGATGTATATATTTGATGAATATCGAAGATGATCTTTCTCTATTAATCGCAGAAGTAGAAAAATGTATAGAGATATGAAATAATATTTATAATGGGACAACATGAAAATAGATATTGAAGAGTATGCATCTCGATGTTTTGTATGTCTGCAGGTTAAGGTTGAGGGACATATGTCTAAGGGAATATTATATTTATTACTCATACCTGACTGAAAATGGGTAAAATTACAATGTATTTCATCATTGAGTTCCTCAAAACATCAAAGGAGAACATTATATTTGGTTTATAGTCAATTTCATTATGAATATATCACTCTTCATTCCCACAAAAGAATTTTATCCGTTGATAAACATTAAAGGTTTTATATTAATGATGTAGTAAGATTTCATGGAGTAAAACAATCTACTATACCAAATTAGGCTATGAGGATTACATAAACATTCTGAAAAAGTATTTAGTCGGATCAAGACACAAAGTTGATACTTTTTACTTTTCATCATCCTCAAATTGATGGTTAGTCTAAGAGAATAATTAAAACCCTAGGTGATACACTACGATATTTTTAAAAATAATTAAAAGGTTTTTGAGATCAACACCTTCATCTAGTTGAGTTTTCTTATAAAAATAGATTTCAATTAAAATTTGGATGGATCCTTATGAAGGAAATTATGGAAAGAGGTGTATAACTCGAACATGTTGAGATGATTATAGATAAAATAGTCTATTGAGACTTGATATAGATAAGGAAATGGAAGAGAAATACAGAACCATTCAACTCTATATCAATGTATATCAAATTCGATCAAAATGTTATGATGACAATCATTGTAGAAATTTAGAATTCAAATTTATCAAGAATGTATTTTTTGAATTTCACTGTGGATGAAATTTGTGATATTCATAAATAAAGAACATATTATCATTAGGTGTACCATCCCTTTATATATTCTTGATTTCAATATGATGATATCTTATCTTTTGTAAAATCCACAAAATATCTCTCTAGTTCAAAATGTGTTTCACATATCTTAAGTAAGTATATAATCAATACATCACATGTTTTAAACTCAGCGGTCTTACAACTAGAGAAATACCTCATATGTGATGAATATTAAGGTAAACATATCCTCATATATTTTAATTATAATGATATAATTCTGAGGGAGAAATTATTATAATGGGATATAATTTAACACCGTGAGATTTTATGATATATTAATAAATTTGATTTCTACAAAATCTTGTGATAGATATAACCATGAGTCTAAATTAACTATAATAGAGTATACTATATTAACATATATAATAAACTGTTATAGTAAATATGAATATTCACATTTTTAAAAAATATGCATAATGGTTTTAGATAAAATAAATTTATTTTTTAGGAAGGTCGTTGTATTATTTAAAAATAAATTTTACCTCAAATGTAGTTTTTATATAATTTTGATAGATATTATTATGATTAATTTATAAGACTTCTAGAAATAGTATTTCATATAAATGATATAATTTTTGAAATTATCTTATCTGAACTTTTATTAGGGATACTTTTTTGGATTTTTCTAAAATGATTAATTTTCAATTGAATAATGAAAAATACATATTATTAATGAAAATAATAGTTTTGTTTCATGAATTTAAAAAGTCATGTTTTATTTTAAAATAATTCAAAGACAAATTACATCAATAATTTTATTAACAACTAAAATAAGTTCATTTTAATAAATTTTATTCTTGAATTTGATTTATATTATTTTATATAGATAATAATGGTTTTTTTGAAAACAACTTTTCATTTCAGTTTAAAATATTTACTAAAATCTATTTATAAAACATTTGTAAATCCAAAAAATGTATTCTATATTCAGATTTGGGAAGTTCAGGTTTATTAAATAGTTTTTTTTCAACAATAGTAGTATCTATATTAAATTTTGATCACCGATGTAAAGGACAAACATGTAATATAGGGTTTAAAATTGAGGATATGTTTTTTAAAATTCCCTAAAACAAGCATTTCTCTTATTTTACATGTGAATATGGGTCATTTACATCCACCTATAAAAAATAAGGAAACTCGGTATCATATTATTTTGATTATGACCATTAATTTAATTTATGAAAAGAATAAATAAAAAATTTCATTATCTTCACTTTAATATCCATAATATTTTCCCATTAGGGTAATATGTGGTTATTTTCTATTATAAATGATTATTTGAAATATGAATTAATTTTATTCATCATATAAATTAATATTAAATTAAATTGATTATATAATAAAATAATATAAAATTAAAATAAATAATTTCTAAAATATTACAAGTTTGTAAATTTTGGATGAATTATTGTTTCCTTGAGTTTTTTATATAAAAAAACATATTAAATATTTTTTAAAGGTTTTCATTTCAATTCCATTTCTATCATGTTGTATTAAAACTCAAGAAATGTGTATAATTTCAACAATTATGTATATAAAATTTGATGAAAACCCATTTTTATTAAATTATTTAAACCACAAAAATATTTTAATATTAGAAAATTTAATTGAATAAATAAACATCCATTTTTCATTTATGCACCAAATTTTACCTTATATGTAAAATGATAACCCTTGTTATTATGGTTAAAGTTAAAATAGGTTAAATAAGAGGGTAAACCCCATGCTACAAAAAAAAACACACAAACCAACCTAAATGTTATTGGTTGACGGAATATAAACTGAATATTACCTTATAATAATATATCTATCCATTTGGAATAATTTTTCATGATAACAAATTTATTTATATTTTAATATTTTGTTTTATTCCAATAGTCTGCTCCTCACTTTAAAAATGAAAATCTTATCCTCTCTTCCTCACACCTTTTAGTCATTCTATATCAGTTAATAACTATGAAATTAACTTCATATATTCCTTCCATAAATTTTATATCTTTCATTTTTCAAAAATTCCATCCATTCATGGATAAAGATTTAACCCAAAGAGGGTTTATCAAAGAATAGTTATCAATATTATCCAAGTATTTTCAAATTTATTTATTATTATACCTTTTATAAATCAATGGTATTGATTTTAAAATATGGAATTCAGTATCTTAAAAAGTGTAAAATGTTATTATGATAATATAATAACCACTATCCACTTTTCACTTGTCTTTTGTAAAACATTAATGTTGTTCGTGCATAGGTGTAGACTACCACCTTTATGAGGCCATGTGATTCATTTTTCAATTATGATTTATGTGAATGGTAAAATAAAAAGATTCAATAAAAATATATAATATGTATGATATAATAATAATAATTCTTTATTTGTGAATTAATATTTACTTTTCTTTCATTCCATCCATCGAAGAGTGAAAACATTGTCCATGCGTATATACGACCTTCCATTTCCATGTATGATGTAATTGAATTTTTTACCATGAAATATTTAGAAGAATAGATATATATAATGAATATATACGATATTTATATCGTAGATAAAATTTTCATATGATGTATCCATGATCAAATATAATATTCTGGGACTACCTAACCAAAACATGGATGAAAAACTAAGAAATTATCTCCTGAAATAGTGAATTTAATAAAAAATAATTAACAAAAGGGTGAAAATGTTATTATTAAATAATAAATAATATGATATATATGAGTACGGTTTTTACACCCATCATTTTTATTTATTTATTTTAATAAATTATTTTTGTCATCGGGTAGTTTGGGGGGAAGCCCAACTTAAATTTTTTAGTTTATATTTAGAAACACATGTCATGGCCTTGACTACGTCTAGCACACTACGATCGATGGCATCTGGCCTTTCCTTGGTCACCGCTCATCCTCACCCAGTTGAACACATTCCTTTCCTGGTGTTCAAGGAAATAAAAGAAAATGTAATGAATAATGAAATAGAAGAAAATAAAAATAAGAAGTTTAAAAATAAATTCAACGAATTATTTTAATGATAATAATAATATTGATTGAAGATATTATTATTATTGTTGACTGCGTTAAGAATATGATTTTTTTATTCTTTTGTTCATATTATTATTATTATTATTATATTAATTTAGTATCACTTTTATTATTTTATTTGTCTTCGAAATATTCTGTTAAGGTGCGGGCTGAGTCCCGATGGAGGTTTTTGTGTTTTTGTTGATAAATGAGATTTTTCGGTGATTGAATGCATCCGACACATTGGAGAGGCTCGATTTATAAACTATATGGCTATTCTTGGGCCACTGTTTGACCTTTTAATCTCTTATTAAATAAATATAATTAATTATTAATAAATAAATAAAATTAAAAGTGTGATAAAAAAATTTCTTGATTTTTTAAAACGATAATAATATTATTATTATTTTAAGATGTTACTATTATTACTATTATTAGAATAATTATTCTAATTGTTAAAAAATTTATTTTTTTACTATAAATTTATTATTATTATTATTATTATTACTAGTTTTAGTTTTATTTTATTTATTTAATTATTTGTTTATTTGTTTTTTGGTAGGGTTTTCCCTCAAACCGTCTCCCCCCCCTTGAGCCCTTCATGTCGTGTCTCTCTACTACCCACCAACCCATTGTGCCACTTGCTACCTGATGATCTCACCCATCCAACTCCATCACGCTGTTTCCATCGATTTCACTTGGACTACCTCTATCCAGCAAACCCACCCAGTGCCCTACATCCTTTCTATGAACCACATCCCGTGATTCCATACTAGCCGCAGCATAGACTGGAACAACTCCTCCCATGGTGGCAAGTAGCCTCTCCAGATCCGGCACCCCACCAGGGTCTTTCCCTCCTTCCACACGAGCAAACCCCCCTCTGATTAATCCCACAATTATTATTCCATTGAGTTTTTGAACCTTCCAGTAGGTATGAGGGTTATTTAAGGGTCCTTTTTGAATCATTGTTTTGTTTTAATTTCTATGTTTTCCCCAACTATATTCGCATGTGGTTTAAATTTTGTGCGACTAGAGGTTTATAGAAAATTTTGGAATTTCTTCACCTGAGGTAGGTGGTTCTGTATTTAAATATTATTTAATGAATTAACATGCTTGTTTAATTAATTCATCATGTTCATTAATTTATTATTTGATGAAAATTTGGTTTTGATGAAGTTTATCATGCATTGGAATTGTATAGGAGCATTCTTATATGGTATGGAGTTATTTTTATGGAAGTTTATATTTATTAAATTATTAGCATTTAAATAAATTGTACAGTTGTCTGTTAATCAATGCAAGTTGTGTCAACTACGTTTTTGACATGTCATTGTGTGTGTTGGGTCATAAGTGAAGGTTTTGTGTTGGTTGAGTGGTAAAGCTCTGTGATTACTTTTTAAAACTATCTTATAAATTTTTATTTATGGTTTGTGAGTTTCCTAAATGTTGCAAAAGTGTTCTATAAATAGAGTAAGTGTTTTTCCAAAATGTTTATATAATGCATGTGACACTTTTGAAATTATGTTTGAGTGAATATGGTGTTGAAATACGTTTTGGGTGTGTAATTGGTGATCCTGACATTTTTAGTGTTCGTTTTGATTATTAGTATTCTTCATCATGTCTTACGATTTTATTTTGGGGTGGGAAAATATATTTTCAAGGTGTTTATCATACATATATGATGATGTGAATTTTCTAAAGGGAAATGGTAATTTTTTTAATATACCTTATTAGGGTGTCTCCCGAAAGTGTTTTTTTCTCTATGTGGAATGTGAAAGATTATATTCTAAAGGAATTTTGAAAATGAAAACGAGTTTAATAAAATTTATAGTGGTTTTCTTAATCCTGGTTTTTTTTAAATTATGAAGTTGGTTTATTTGATTTTGGAGATGATGCACAATGAGTTTCAAAAGGTTTCTGGTGTGTGTATTATTTCAATATAGATTCATTGTGTGTGAAAGTGTGGTATTGGGTATAGATATCTCTTCATTCAGTTTATTTATCCTAATGTGACATGGGATGTGAAATTCTAATTTAAATGATCACAAAGAGGGAAGCTAGGGGTATTAGGTGGGGGGGCTAGAACATGCGGGATAGTGTTCTGGAGGTGGCTTCGGCCCGGTATCCCTTGCAGGATTGATGATTGCAACTCTAAATAATCTTATGAATGACTTTGGGTTGTGTTTTGTAAGCCACAATTTCTTAGGGTCATCGTTTATAAACAATATTTGTTAGGGTTGTGGTATGTAAGAAACTTTTTTGAGGTTTTTTGTTTTCTAATCCACGTTTCACCAAGACACGATGTTCAAGGGTCCCATTGGTTTCTAGTACCTATATATCCCCTCCCACTTTTTGTGCTCCTGGAATACGTTGCACTCACCATTGGCATAAAGTGTAAAATTGGTATTTCATAATAGTTTGAGATTTCTTATAAAGTATTGGTTTTTCGTAAAGGTATGGTTGTACTCTTAATATAAGTTATTATATTTGAAGCAGTTTTTATTGATACCGTTTCTTTAAATTGTTAAAGCTTTTGTGTACCTTCCTTTATTAAACCCGCAAGTATATTTTTGTATTAATATTTATGCATGTAATATTTTATTTTAGTGACTTCCTACTGGGATATTGGGTCACAGCCTACATACATGTTTAGGTGTTTGCAGTTTTTGTTCCTTGTGTATTTCATGATGAGACATCATGATTAGTGATGGTTGTTTGGGTTGTTGATGGTATTCGAGAGCAGGTCGGTTCCAGTAGCTTGGGGATGTGGCTTCTTGATTTTCTTAGAGATTGGTATTGCAGTTTTAGTTTTCTATCTTTGTTGTAGTTCCCTTTGGGTTATTAATTGAATTGTAGACATTAAAACTGATTATGGTTTAAAGGGATGTTTGGTTTTATGTTTCAAGTGTTTGTTTTTTTATCTTATTAGTGGTTTTATGTTCACTTCTTTGATTAAATCATTACCATGTTCTGTTTTTTATACTCAGGCACTTATTCCAGCCCTTGGGGATCGAGAACGCATGTTGGGCCTTGCCATAGACCGAGTCGGGCACCGGGTCAGATGGTGACACAACATGGTTCGTGACAACTGTTCTATAAAAAAATTATAAAAAATTGAAAATTATTATACTGGAGGTTTGGATGCATATAAATAAAGACAAGACTTGAGGAATGGGATTTACGTCTGAATCCCATTTTATTTGAGATTATTTATGGTTGAATTTCCATTTTGAAAATTATATAATACTTATTTTGTAAATACCTTTATTTTTAATTATTCAATAGTTATTAATGTATAATACATGTTTTCCTTTCATTTTCCTCACATTAAATTCAAAATAGGTTGGAATAATTTTTTTTATGGGAAAATGACTATGATTTACTATTCAATCAAGAATATCATTCTTCCATATCCATTTTCTATTAAAATGTTTTCAATGATTTCATTAACGTTACACTATTGAAATTTTAAGGATTATTTCCCCTTGATTGAATTTATATAGAAATTATTCAAATTTATCTTCTTCTCATTTTCCGAATGAGTCAATTTTTTACTATAAGTGACAATGTAATAATTGTTTTAATATATACAGTATAAATGAAATTTCCAACTAAGATGACCTATAAATTATTGGATGCTTCTTATACACGTTTTAAAAGTTATTCTCAAATAAAATATATTCCATTATATTTTAAAAATATTTTAAATATTTAATTTCAAATTGAAAATGTTATTTTCATCCAGAAACATCCCAATGATATTTTAAAAGAATTTCCATCAAAGATAACATCCATTGATGTCAATTATTATTTAATGGGTATATAATCAAATAATACTATCCTTATTATTTCTTCATATTGTTTATAATTAGGATGATGATATGTATATGAAACCCATTAATTTTTCATTGGATAAGCAATGAGGGATTTATGAAATTTTTATGAAACCAATTTTTTTACATGGGTTATGATATGATGATACAGTGAATGTTTTTTGATATTGTGGTGAAAACATGTATGGTTTTAATTTTGTGATGTGATACAAAACAATTATATATCCCAAAAATTCAATGGAAAAAATTATATATATATAATGAGACAAATATGGGAAACAAGTTGATCTGCTTGATCCACTATAGTAAACTTGTAAATGTGTTTTACCCACTATAAGATACAATTTGATGTAATTGATCCACTATGGGAATCATTTTTATGTTCTTGATCCACTATAGGGAACCAAGTCAATGTGACTGATCAACTATAGGGAATATGTGATGATTCCAGATCAATATTGATATGGAAAATATGTGTTTCTGCCTAATCCACGATTAATAGATGGTCTTAGTAGTTAACATTTACATATGAAATTGTTTCTATACCTATGATAGTGCCACTCATTGTTTATGTGATTATGATTTGAAAACATTTTTTATGATTGATTTTGGTTGATTTCTTGGGATTATTATTCATGACATTTGAAATGATTAATTTTTATACCATGAATCTTTTTTATGATTCCCAAAAAAATTGGGGATGAACATTGTGTGCTATTTTCATGATCTCATACCCTTATTCTTATCTTATGCTTTCATATGATCATCAATTGTTATCTCCCATATTTACCCTTACCGAGCATCTGGGACCACTATTTCATATGTTTTCTTTCCCTAGGTTATGAATAATGGTTATAAGAATGTTTTTTCAAGAAGGGTAAAAAGTGAGATTAAAATTAGGATAGATGATGAAGGATGCACCTAAATAATATTTTAATGTATATAGAGTCCAAGGATACTAATCCATTACGGGTGTAGCGTGAATCCAAATTATATGTATTAAATATCCATATATTAATATGTAATATTTATATATGTACAGCTTGGGTCTCTATATCAATTTGTAATTTAATAAATTTTATTTAATGATGATTAAAAAAGGAACTGAAACTAATCAAAATAAGAATGTGACTTTGTAAATACCTAAAATAAAATGAAATTTTTTAATAAAAATCAATATTTTCTCACAACTTATTTCAAAATGAAGCCTTTTAGAAATTTATCATATGTTTAACCTAATCTAATTATGAAATATTTTATTCAGAAAGTAATTTTATTTCATCATATTAAAATTATACAATTATGAGATCAAGATTCAAAATAAAACTAAATAATAAATGAAAAATTAATTTGGTTAGAAATAACATTTTTCATTTAGAATATGAAAATTAAAAATGACGTGAAAACAAAAAATTTATTTTTGGAAAACATGTTTATTATTGAAATAAATTAAAAACATACCTAGTACTTCAAAAAGATGTTTTTAAAAAGGATAAGTGAATGATTTGGAAAACATTTAACTTTAGAAATAATATTCAATATTGTGTTCTTGAATGTGACATAAAGTTCTCTATAGGAAATTTGGATCGAGAAAAAAAAATGATGTTGAAAGGAACTTTTAGTACTTTCAAATTACATAGATTAGATACAATTTTTGTGAAAAGATTAATAATAAATACTTTTTATTAAATCGTAATTTTACAAAATAGGATTATAACATACCATATAATTAAATATTAGCATGGATGAATAAATGTATAGAAGAAAAATTTTCATGATAAAACCTTATAACTCAATGAAGGGAGATTTGAAATATCAATATAACTTATGGGAAGCATAATATAAAAAACAAAAAAAAATCAACTAGGATTTTTGTTATAGAATTTTAAATCTACAGAGATTTTTTTTAAATTTTTTTATAATACAATCATATGTATATTTTACATAACATAAATGAAATAAGTTCAAGATAATGATCATAACTCAATGAATGAATGTCTATTTACCAAAAATCCTAATAAATGGGGTAATAATAGAATCAATTGTCATTTGAAGAATATAATATTATTTAAATTAGTATATCCCATTAATTAAAAACATTATTATAAAAATACCCCATGGGTAGTAAACACACCATATATGGAAATCATGGTATAAAAAATTTATTATGTCATAAAGAATCAAAATTGCGACCAAGAAAAACCTTACAACATTAAAAACCATCAAATCCAAACCCCATGAAGGTTATGATATCAAATAAATTGTCAAATACCATGAATAATAATAGGAACCTGATTCTAAATATTTCAGCATAAAAACATTCACCATTTTATATAAAATATGATGTATAATAAGAAATATTTACCAAGGAATTAAATTTGAGGCCAGAAACTGTTACAATTTATCCTCACTTCCATGAAAAAAAATCCTGATAAATGAAAAACAAAGATATGTTTATATCCCCTGTTCTAACCTTACTCATACATGTTCCACAGATACTTTTTTATTTATAATAATTCTCAATATGAAGTATTTATAGTTATTATATATTTTTATTATCGGGTGTAAGTATTCTTGATCATTTTGAAGTAGTTTCATAATAAATGAATTTGTATTCATTATTTTTATAGAGTTCAGCATCAGAAGATCATTAAACGTACTAAAATAGATTTTACATGATTTTTGTAAAAGTATAATTTCATTCCATGGTAGTTTTGGTTACAATCCATGAAGATGAAATCAACGATGTTCATGTATCAAATATTCCTAAGGAATAAAATCTAATGTTTTCATTAATTATTTTAATTATAAATATACCATCAATGGAAAAATTAATTATTTAAATTTTTATATCATTTTGCGATTAATACTGTTATCATTTTCTTCCCTGATATAAATTCAATGAATTTTTTATCATGAAATCCTCCACACAATGATACCAAAATGTGAGGAGAGAGATAATGACTGCCCAAGTCCACCTACAAATAGAACTCAAGTTTGTGAATAGCATTCAAGGTATATAAAACATGCATATAGGTGGAATTATGCTCTAATAGAAACATACAAAATATAAAGATAAGTAGTATGTGACAACCAAAACCTAATCATACATATATATATAAAGAAATCCCTTGTGTAAACATGTAATTCCAAATAGTATTTAGAATTGGATAGAAAAACTAAAATTACCAAAAAGGTAAAGTCAACACAACCCATGAAACCGAAACATATCCTTTTAATACTAGATCAAGTAATATATAGGTTTATGTAAAAACTACTCTAGATGACCTAAAAAATAGTTTATATATAAATTGTGTGATAATAACAATAAACTCAACATGATCTTCTCGAGAGCCTTTCATGAAATGATAAATAAATCATGCTAATTCGCAATTGAAAACATTTAAACTAACTCTTCACCAAAATAGGTATACTAAATTACCAACATCACCATGGATAAATCTCATAATTTAATGAATAAAAGAGATAATATAATATAATAATGAACAACAAGTATACCCCGCTCTTGATTCCCCACTCAATTGTTGCTCTATTTGAACATCATACACCCCGATCCATCTCTAACCAAAAGCAGTCCAGTACGAAGACACCTGGTGAAGGAATCACCACATACTCTTTGTGCATAAAATAACAATAAAATACAATCCATATATCCCTATATTGTACCCAAGTAGTTTTTCAGGATCCATCACAACCTGTACAGTGTGTATCAAAGATCATGTATTATAAATGAATCCACTACAATCCATACACTGAGTACACACCTCAACCTATCAGAGCATATACCCATCATACCTGTATTAACCCTTTGGATATTGTATCTGGTAAATTATGTCTATGAAATAACCAAAATCTATCACATCCCTCTACATATATATAGGGGAAAACTAACCGTTGTGTGTAATGACATAAGTATATAAAAATAGAAGGGACCATTTCTAGACGGGATAGTCATCCATCCATCCTCCCTCCAAGATGTTGTGGAAAACACCCCCACAAATTCCATTAGGTGTCAGTCTCCCTAACCGACATGGGTGAGGTAGCATATGAAATCACAGAATATACATGATATAATATAGTTCAAAACCACACTATGGTCATAACCTATTCTTAGACACAATTATAGCTAATTTCACTAAGAATCTGAGATTCCACTATTATGTACAAATATCCATAAGCACACAAGAATTTAAAAGACCTACATTAACATCAGCCTTTACATCATATAATTTTTCTTTTGATAATTAATTCATTAGAAATTAACTAAAAATTATTAATTCTTCCAAATTACATTAACTTATTCCTCATAGTAAATTCCATTACCTCTGGGAATAATCCAAATAAAGTCCATGGTTTATCAAGATTAACATCATTTATTAATATGTGTTCCATATTCAACCAACCCCATGGGTTAAGAATTATTCAATAATTATTAGAATTATTTCATATCTATGTATTACAAGAAAAATATAAAAATATACCTAAAAGTGGAAACATTCATATAAGCACCTCCTGTAACCTTAAGCCTTGGGGAAAAAATTCGGATAAAACAGGAATCTTGGCCATCGACCATCAAATAGATTTTCAGGCGAGAATACGAGCTCTCATAAACACATAAATTGGTAAACCCATATTTTACCCATTATATTACATCTGGTTCCATACCCAACACCTAAATTCAAATACCAATGAATCTCTCCATCACAGGCATAATCTACTGCCACATCATCCAGGCCTCCCTTCAAACATATCACAACTGCAATCCCTTACTATGTCATATCATGTTGACAACACATATATGCGTTTTCAACGTAAGTCAGAAAAACATTCCTAGGATCACATCATAAGGGTCATATCATGATATAATAATAATAAATCATGAAACAAAAAATTACAACTCCTAGAAACGGGGCCCTCAAAATAAGACATTATTCCTTCTCATGAAAATGATCTATGATGACTCTAAAATAAGGCACTCAAAGTTCTCAAGAAAAAAGGAATCCCTGACCCTAGAAAGTTATCTTTATCACACAACTAGTTATTATTCCTATATTGAAGTAAATGATTCATTTATTGATATTTTCAGACTATAGAAAATCTAATTCATCAAGCTACAATAAGAATTCACATCCAAAACATGCTTTAAGAATATATTCGAGTTTCAGAAACATAATGAAGAACCATTATCAATTAAATTTTTTTCCAGTTATTATCATAAATAATAATCATGATTTACATTATTTATCAATTCCATTAATTTCCTAGAAAATAAATTTCCATTAAAAATGTGTATTACATCAAAATTACTACCATCAAATTATATTAAGCACTGGATCAAAAATATTCCACTTCTTTATTTTCTCATGCCATTGAATTGTCAATCAATTCTGGATTTATTTTATTTACCAATTTTACATTAATAATAACATTATAATCTATATAGTAATAAAACATGATAAAAAAATCGTATAGATATCTAAATATCTATCAAATCAAGAGGCAAACCATTATCAGAGTATAACATAACAACATCAGTATACAATCACAATTCAATTCCTTTAATCCAGTTCAATAATCATTTGGTTAATTTAATTTCCATTTAAGGGTAAAACCCATGATCAATTTATGATTACATATAAATAAAATACAATTAATGAATCCACTCCCTCATAATCATCAAACATTTCTCGCATTGGAATGGACCACATTATGGATCTCTGATCACCTATCCAGAAAGAACTACATCCTTCCAAGGACATCGCGACATGATCACATCCAAAAATAACTATGAAAACTCAATTTGAAAAATGAGAGATTGAAAGATATTGAATGGAATGAATAATTAAAGGAAAATGAGACCAAATTAATATTGATTTATAAGAAACAAAGGTAGAACTCATCATGGATCACAGTAGATCAAAGACGAATGCCATGAATCGATCCCCAATTAAAAGGATTTCAAAATTACCAGGGGTAAGAGATACTATATTATAGGCAATGATAGGTAGTGTAGGGTTTCAGAAAAACATATTATGATGCTCCATTTATTTATCTGTTTCATAACATATTTACATGGTCTGTAAACCATTCAGACGTATTTTCATGTTTGTGAGTTGGTTTTCACCAAAAAATGTCACCTCCAAGCCTTCAATCCTGATTTATTACACAGTGTGAAAAATAACAAGAACCATACATAATAGGCCATAAACCATAATTACATATCATTTAATCATTACACATCTTGTATATGACCTGGTCCCATATTTTTTAGAAGCAGACACCTCAAAACTTATTTTAAGTCTCTTCTGAGCCCCACGATATTAGGTAACTCATAAAAGAGTTGTCTTCTCATATATATAATTTTCCATTATATAAATTTCAATAAATTCATCTCCTTAAGAATCCAAAACCAAACCTAAGAGAAAATGAAAGGGTTATCTTAACAACCACCCATTGATATACCTCTTACGGATATTTTTATCACTAGAGCTCAATAACCTCACTCAGATGAACATGTTTATAACCACAAAAATACCAAAACCTGATCATAAATACTATCCCATGGAAGATACCTCTCAAATGATAGTAAAACCATAGCAAGAAACAAAAATAAATAATCTCATAATCTAGAAAGTACAACATTCCCAAAAATAAAAAATTTACAAGAGAAGAGGTAATTCTCAAACAGATTAGGGTACATAACTCATATATATAAATCATGCTCCAAGTTATACTCCTCCATGCCACCTTTCCACTACCTCACATGAACTATCATAATTTTACACTAGTGAAAGACTTTCTCTTGGTGGCTCCAAATCTCCATAGGCCACTAATCGAATGTTACATTATCATCAACATCAATCTCACCTCGACTGATGACATGAGAGTCATCATGAAGATAACGACAGAACTAAGACATGTTAATAACATCATCTATCATGCTCATATATGGTAAAAGTTCTATCTGATACCCCATGTATCTAATATGATTCTACACATCAAAACACCTAACAATCTAGGGTAAATCTTACTCAAAGGAAAAATCCATCCTCGCCCACGATGGAGATTCACCTTCATGAACATGTGATCTCCAAAACCAAACTCTAGAGGTCTCCTCCTTTGACCTGAATATGATTTCTAAGGATCCTTCACCACATTCATCCTATCAAGAATTACCTGAAAAATATCTATCATATTATATACTAGTTTCATCCTGTGAATTATTGCCTCACTGAATCGATTCTAGAACAATAGAGAACATCATGGTCGGATGTAAAAAGCTTCAAACTACACCATTCCAATTATAGTGTGAAAATTATCATTTTAAGATAATTAAACCACAAGAAGGTTCCTCATCCAAAAACCTCCAAAATCCAATATATAAGTGTGAAACATGTTTTAAAATACTAGATGGTGTCCTCTAGGTATTTGTATTTTGGGGATGAGAATTAGTTCTATGGTATAACTGAAAACCAAATTAATTTTGGGGACCTCCCCACATGATGGATTTTAAATGATTATCTTGATCCAAAATGATCATCCTCAGGTATTTTTGGAGTTACAACACCTCCTCCAGATACTGACTCAAAAAATCGTTCACTGAGATCAAATATCTAATCCTGATAGTGTGGATTAATTTAATAAAAAAATCCAAAATAACCCATATAGAATCAAAACATACTTGAGATTAGGGATAATTGGTAATGAATTCTATTGAGATGTCCTCCCTATTCCATTGTGGAATATCTAATGGCTGGGGAAACACACCAAGAACAGGGTTCTTGGCCTTCACCTTATGGAAGAGAAAACATTGAGAAACTAACTCTCCAACTTCATACCTCAACCACATATAAAAAAATAACCTCTTGCAGCTTAGTACATAATTTAAACACTGATATGTACTGATAAAGGTGAACAGTTTAACTCTTAGAGAACCATATCATAGGTCTACAAAGGAACAAAAATCATTCTTTAGTACAATTTTTTGTCCATCCATAGACTAACCCTATGGGGAATCGCCAAAAACAACTCGATATCCTTATATCGCCCCCTCAAAGTCTTCCAAATGGGATTCCTCCAACTTACATACCAAATAGGACTATAAAATTATCTAATAAAGACAAACTCTGCCTCTACCATCTGCCATATCTAGATGCATCACTGAGAGTTCCTCCATCACTCTCCATGAATCCCCAAATTCCCACAAAACATCACTACGTCACTTCATTCTCATCATGTCAACTATAATATTTCCCTTTCCTAGAATATATGGGATTAAAAAATTATAATCCAAAAATTATCCTAGCTATCTACACTGATGTAATTTGATGTCATGATATGAGAACATATACCTTAGGATCTTAAAATTAGTAAAAACTACAAAATTCTTTAAAATGAGGTAATGCCTTCAAAAATTTATAGAAAAAACCATTTTCACCAACTTGAGATCGTCGGAGAATTAATTACACTCATGGTGAAATAACTATAAAGACCCATAATAAGAAAATGATCACATCTACATCAGAGATATGGAAAAAACGAATACATAACGAATCGTACAAAAACTCAAACTATAATCCCTCCACTAGAAAACAAAGGACTTTAGCATTTACCAACCTCTCTTTAGGTACTCAAAATATTTATGAGACTACTCAATCCATAATAATACCAAATAATTATGATTTAATGCTATCATAGGGGTCATAAAATAAGACAAATCGACTATAATCCTCATGTAATAACATGAAATACCACAGAAAGTCTACACCACTGCCAATATCTTGGGGGATTCTCCAGACACAACTACCTCTATCTATAAGGTTCCAAAACATCTCCTTGCGGGGACACAACATTACCCAAGAAATAGAGTTCACAAGACTTGATCACATACTTCAACAACTTCCCAAAATTGCTATTCATGATAATGAACTCCAAAAATTACATGCGAATTCTCTGCATGATTCTCATTTAATGTAGAGTACACAAGAATTTCATCGTTGAAAACCACCACAAACTTAATCGATAACTCACCAAAAACTATGTTCATCAACCCAATGAAAACAAAATGATAATTATTCACATTGATGGACATCACAACAAACTCCTAATTCCCATAATGGAAACATAATGTTATCTTTTAAAAATACTCATACTAAACCATCATATGATGATATATGGACAAAAAATTGATATTCTAGAACCATGTTTCTCCTTTCAGGATATAAAATGAATCATCAATCCATATAAGAGGATACTGGTTCTCTATATTCCCTTGGCTCAAGTGCTGATAATAAATACTTAGATCCAAAATATTACCAACCTTCTTCATGAAAAAAACTGGTGCACCCCATGTTGACACACTATTATAAATAAAACCTCACTATAACAGATCATCAAGCTAGACTCGCCTATATTGAAGCTCATAAGGAACCATCCTATACTGAGACATCGAGATAAGAGACATTCCTGACTTTATATTAATCCAAAACATGATCTCTCATTGAGGGGTTAACAATACAACATCCTCAAGAAAGACATCAGGGTACTCTTCCACAACTATAACAAGTAATGAATATTGAAACTATGAGGAACACAACAACAAATCATCCATCAAAGATGAATAAAGAAGGGACACACCTATAATTATATTAGGTTATCACTAACAAAAAAACATCGCTGGATCTCCATAAGCATCACAGAACAAAACATGCCTCTTGAAGATATCCACAATAGCCTACGCTGAATAAAACCAATCCATATTTGGGATTATGTCATATGGATTTATCCAATAATATAAGAAGTCTCCACAAGAGTGGTGCTTCCCCAAAACTAGCTCATAGTCTCTACATAATTTATAAAATACAGCTCAATCTCAAACTGGCATAGCTAATTCCAAGGGCACTCGAAGCCTCTCTACCTCAAGTCCCAACACATGGATTAGGGTAGGTGATATAAATTAGTTCATCACTCCAAAATAAAAAAAATACTTCACCCTATTAAAAATATATCAAAGGGAAGCATAAACGTTGTCTGGATCGCTTGGCATTGGAAACAATAAATAATGAAGTAAAACCCGACTGGCTTCATAACCTCTCAGACCCTATTGATGATTCTGTACATAGTCATGACTTGATATCTGATTAGTAGTAGATAATTGGGGATTTATTCTACTTACTACATCTTCTCTATGTGGATCCCAGATTAAACAACCCATTTGTTGCTACCTTGGATAAAACTACATCAATAGTGGAACCTAGAATGGAACACATGGAAAATAATGACTACATAGAAATATCAGGCAATATCTCCATTGATGACCTTATAATCCACAATAAAAACATGTTTCTGATTCATTGGAATACGTATGAGAGCCACCTTGCATGGAGAAATGAGATGGTGGGGGCTGGAACCTACCCCCGACTCACCAAAAGGTGTTCATTCCAGGAAACTAGGAACCACGAACTACAACTATACTCCTCGATAAATCCAGATGAATTCCCCCTTATGATGAATTTGTTCTGGCCAGAATCCTATCTATAAAATATTCTCCCACCATCACCTCATGATACCTCTTCACAATAAACATAGTGAACTAGTGATGGATCTCTAGATGAAAATCCTCTTGGAAATGCCTCACTATGGCCTCTTCTTCTAGAAAAATGTTAAAAGAATATCACATAATGGTATTGAAATTGATCTCAAACTCATTCATGCTGGAGCTCCCCTAATGACACCTCATGATTTATGAGGAACTAGGACCAATAATTCCTCACTACTCAATGCAGCATCTTTATAGCCAATGATACATAGTGATCCTTTTGAAATATGATCAAACTGAATGTTATCTCCACCTACTCCAACAATTCATCTTGAATAAATATTAAATGGATCCCAGGTACATCTATAGACACTTACTCTGAAAATATCAGAGCGTCCTCCTCCAAGTGGCATCTCCATCAACCCGCATTATGCACTGATATCCCCACTCATCCTACTGAACATATTTCACATAAACGTGACGAGGATGTCTACCAGAATCCATTCCTTAAAAATGATCAACCCCTTAATGATACTAGACCTATAATATGGAATATTTAACAATAATTATTTAATTATTTAATTATCTTGTTTAAGGTGTTAACATATACCATGACTTACTAATTTCAAACAAAGACATAATGAATAATGTCATATGATCCTTTCTGTGGTCTCTACTCTAAAACTAGTACCACATCATTTAGTTAGAAAAATTAAATTTAAGGGTCATGCATGAGATAAAAGGGTGGATAAAATACCCACTTGTCATCTAGACACCCAGGTTTACATCTCATTATTAAAATTGCTGACATCATCTCCCTACCATCCCATGAAACCTCACACGTCCCTAACTCCAACCTCCAACCAATCCCTCAAACCTAAAATTTAATACCAGACAGTGCTGACCCCATCCCCAAAAATATACTATAATGAGGGGAGAGGTATGGATACTTCCCAAGTTCTATATCTAGTATGCCTTGAGTTGGTGAGTAGCATAGAGGGTATATAAAACACACATATGGGAGGCATTCCCTATAAGAGAATGACACAGAAGAGAGATATATATAGGATAAAAAACAAAAACCTTCTCAATCACACAAACAAACACACACACACACACACATATATATATATCCCAAGTGAATACATGTAATGTAATGAAATACTAAACAACTAAAAGTAAATCTAAAAGTACTAAAACATAAAATACAATAGAGACAACGAAGCCGAAACAGCTCATGTTAAACCCAAATCTACAAATTTTTAGCCTGATCACCAGTGTACTATAGAAAACCTTAGAAAAAGTATATATACACAAATCTTGGCCAAAAATTATACTCATAAGGATAATACCCATAGTATCAAATACGAAACATAAACAAAGAATTCTATGGAATAATGAACAATATTTGAAACAAACATGTTACCAAAAAAGGTATACTATGTTTTTAGCCACGCCATGGCTAAACCTCACATGGTACCCCAGTCCTACTTCCCCGTTGGAGTTTCACTCAACCCCAACATTGCATGTTCAGATCCATCTCTCTCGAAAATCAATCCTTCCCAGAAACACCGATCCAAGGAATCAAAATATGCACCTCATGCATCACATAACAAAAAACATCCCATACACATATCCATATATATATTAGCTAAGTATGTTTATGGGGGCCACCAAAACACATATGACATGTATCATACATCAGGTATTATACCTCAAGCCTTTAAAATCCATACAGAGATTATGTACCTCAAGAAATTAACACTAAAACATGTTTCACCTATAAAAATCCTTTGGATACTATATTTGATAATAAATTTGTGTAAAAGAACTGAAATACATCATAAGACTCTTTAAACATATATAGGATAACTAATCATTTTGCATACCAACACAAGTAACTACCAGTAGAAGAGAGTGGATCCAGAGGGGGTATTCATCTATCTTTCCTCCCACTAGGATGCTGGGGAAAAGGCCCTCCTAGATTCCACTGGGTGTTAATCAACCTAACTAACATGGGTGGGGTAGCGTATGAAATCATAATAATATAGCTCACAACCACTCTATTGGTGTTACCTAGTATTAAACAAAATTGTAACTTACATCACCCGAAATACTAAATACTACAACAATGATCATATATCCTAAACGAACAAAAACATTTAAAAAAGCTATATTAACATCATTATTTACATTATACCATTTTAATTCCATCAATTAATTAATTATACATTAATTAAACATTTTTCATTATTCCACATTGGAGTACATTAATAATCAGAGTATGTTCCATTCCCTCTATGCATAATCCATGAAATGTCTTTTCTTTATCAAGATTTACATCTTTTGATATTTTTTATTCCATTATCCACTATCCACATGGGTTAAGAATTATTCAATCATTATTATAATTATTCCATATCAAGTTACTCTACAAATATAGTCTTAAGCTACCAAGAATAAAAAACATGCAAACAAGCACATTAAATTGCCTCATGAAGTGGGGCAATGAATTCAGATTTAAGATACAACCCATCAGTCATCCATTAACCTACTTCATAAGAAATCATAACCGCTCTTAGAATCTCATCAATTGAAAATCCAAGTTTTTATTTATTCCATCACCTATTGTTCCATCCCTGAAAACACATGTATATAACAATGCATTGTTCCATCACAGGAATGACCTTATTCCATATAATCTATGACTTGATGCCCATATATCACAAAAAACATTCTATACATAGCCATACCAGGATTACAACACATCTGATCCTCCCCATCCTTGGTTTAAACAACCATCCCAATCCCATTCATCCAAGGTTGAAATAAAAAGAATCATATTCAATGATTATTACAAAGAATCTAGAAAAAATCATGAAATCAACTGGGCAACTAGCCCAACAAAACAGGGCATTCATCTTTCTCAAGAAAATGAGATCTCATAGTTCCATGACAAGTCACCCAACCATCCCATGAAAACTGGAAACTCAGGCCCTAAAAAATTATATTTATCACAAAACCAGTTCTAATTTCACCTTGAATTAAATGACTCATTTATTAACTAGTTCAAGATATGGGAAAATTAATTCAGTAAACTATAACTAGCTTTCAATAGAAATTTAGATTGTTCCATTTATTAATGTTTTAAATATATATAGATGCACCATTGTCATTTATCAAAACCTTTTCAATGGTTACCGTGAATAATAATAATTTTTTAGATTATATTTCATGTACATTTAATTCATGGAATATCAATTTTAATTAAACATTCACATTTCATCGAGCTGGTTATAATCAAATCACATTAATGATAAGATTAAAAAGAAGCAACTTTTTTAATTTTTCAATGAAAGTTATTATCAATTAATAAAGTCATTAAATTATTTACCAATTTTCCAAAAATAACAGCATGATAATTCATGAAATAAACACATATTATAACAAATATAGAATAGATGTCACACAATGTATCAAGTCATAAGGAACCCTGTATTACATTATAAAGAAACAAAATCAATAACCGATCTCTATCCAAATAATTTAATCTAGTTCAATATTTATTAGGTTAATTACACTTCCATCAAAGGGAATGAACCATAATCAATTTATGATAACATGTAAATAAAAGTGAAAAAAGAAATTACCTACCTCAAAGGTTATCATAATTATTTTTTCGAGAACATAGCATGGTAAAGATCTTTGATGGCCTCTCATAAAAGAACTTCATCCATATGAGGATGTTGGAGAACAAAATCACACAAAAAAATCCATGAAAACCACATTAGATACATGGAAGATTAAATTCGATAGTGTGATGAGAAGAACAGAAGGAAAACGAGAACAAATCAAGACGTATAAGCTTGAAAAATATGTTGATATCTCAATGATGTAAAAATCATTAAGATCACCATTGATTAAAGAAAAAAATTATATTTTAACCCCAGTTGATGAGATATAGAAATTCCTAGGGGAGGATTCACTAGTTTATGGAAAATGGGAGATAGTATAGGGTTTGAGTTCCCCCCATGCCGTTGATCCTTTTATTAACACACTACACAAGAGATTTACACATCATGTAAACCATTTACACATCATGTAAATGGAATGTGTTAGTTTTATAAGAAAAATAATTTTCCTCAAAGCCTTTGACCATGACTTATTACATGTTTTACATCATCTATTGAACTATACTTAACAATTTTTAAACCAAACACAAACAGTGTCTGAGAGTTACATGTTGTTTATTCACCATTCCCTAATATTTTTTAGTATCCAACACCTCCAGAGTTTTTCTAAGCCACATCTAAGAACCATGAGAGTAGGAAAATCTAAATTGATTAGTCTTCTCAGATCTGGTGCTTTACATTATTCAATTAGGTTTGTAAACTGACCCAAACATGAATATAACAACATTAAATGATGATTATTTCATGGATTAGTTGTAATATCAATATATAAAATCATAATAGTTTAATCTATTGCTTACTACTATGATATATTGGAATTGGAAGAAATTTGAAGAATAAGTAATGGATATTAAAATATTACATAAAATGAATAAAATGATATTCGTCATAGTGTGATTTTTTATAATAGAATAGATTAATAATGGTCATTTTTTTCATACCATTAATATGTTCTCCAATTTTCCATAAAAACCAAAATCATGAAAAAAAACATATTTATCCATAAATCCCATTATCTCAACCATCCATGTGTTGATGTTATGTAAATAAGAACAAAAATCACTCATTCTACAGTGGTAGTAATACAAACATCTATATGTTTGATGACTTTATTTTCCTTAGAACAAGAGAAAAATATATTAACTTTTATCATTTAAAAATATTAAAAATATTAAAAATATTATAATTATTTATTAAATTTAACATTATGATAATAATTGTATGGAGGTTACGTAGAAATAAATGTAATGATTTGTGGAGGTTGTAATATCCACACATACATGAATGTTTTTTTTTTCTTAAGGGAAAATAGAATATAGGTTAATGGTGATTCCCTAAGAATAATAACATATAATATACAACCAATAGTGATGTAATTATCTAAGGAATTAAACATTATAATTTTAAAGGTATGATAGAAAGTAAGGAAGTTAAATAAAAATGATTACACACGTCGAGCACATTAATATTTCCCCAGGGTTCCATGTAAATGGTGGGATTAGGGAAAAATCTATTGAATTGAAAATTACAGAAGAATGAGAGGATTAATGGATGTCAGTTCAGGTAAGGAAGTGGTATATGGTATAGAGGGGGTGAATATACTATATTAGAAATTTAGTCAAATAATATCAACATTTAAATGAATTATCTTGGATAATTATTATAGTTAATTAGAATTGGAATTAGAAAATAAAAATGATGTTTTTTAAAGTAGTTGGGTCCAATATGGGCCTATGATACACTTATACCACTTAACTCAATGTTAGATACATGTGAAGTAATTTTGATTGAGGGGGAATCAAAACCTAATTACAAGATCCTATTCTTATTGAGGGAAATCCTTGAAACACAGAAATTTTTATGGGGAATCACAACTGAATTACGAAAAATGAATTTAGATATTGAGATCCACAACCCAATTGGTAGTGAATTTAGAATTTGGGAGTCTCAACCCAAAGAAATGTAATAAGAATAAATTTTTGTGTATAAAATTATAAATACAAAACAAAGTGTACATGTGAGAAATTGGAAGTATGATTACATATTCAGAAACTAGAATAATGTAGAAGTTAAAAAATGATTTCTTTTACTAGTTCTCTATAAATGAGGATTTCATGTAAACTAATTAGTAGTCAAAAAATATCTTTATATCATCTTGACAGACTGTACAGTGGGTAAAGTAGAGTATCAAACATGTCTTTGGATTGTACAACACTTGAAAAGTTGAAAACTGTTTTCTTGTATAAAAATACAGAGATAAATATTTTATCTAGTTTATTCTATTCCAATAAAGGATTGTCAACAACTCTTTAAATAGTGATCTATAATGATTAGAAAACTCCTTACATGGGTAAAACAATTCAAAATTATATATGGGGGGAATTAATTTCTAAAAAATTATAACAAAAATGATTTTAATTATAAAATTAAATAAAAATTCAAACTAATTTGAAAACTCAATTAACTTATTCAAATAGATTCCATAATAATAGGTCAAACATAATTTCAAATAAAAACTCAAACTAAGTCAGATAGTTCCTTGAATATTACAATCAGATTAAAAATTGACAAAAACAAAAGAATATATTCCATACAAATATATCAAATACAAAGAAATAATTTCAATGCATTTAATTAATTTAATTTTTTTGAAATGTTTTAAAGAATATATAAGAAAATATTAAAATAACAAATATAGGAAATAAAAATTAAATTACACAAATTCTTGTATCATTATTTAGTCAAAGAAGAATAACATAAAATATATATTATATGTGATTAGAATATTATAAAATTTCTTTTCATGATATCCAAATAATATGTACAAGTTTTATAAATTAATAAAATAATTATAATAATTTTAACATGTATGGAGTAAATCAAAATATTAAAAATGATGAAAAACATAGTACTGTAATTTTTTCATAACAATTTCATTTTTATCAATCGATAGTAAGCTTCTTCTACTGTTTAAATAAAAAATTAAACCACTATTGAGATACAAAATTGATCAACCATTGAAATAAAAAATTAATCCTCTACTCGTTAAAAAATCATTCAACCATTACTTATATAAAATTAATTCATCATTTGTTTTAAAAACATTAATCAACCATTAGTTATAAGAACATTTTTCCATGATGATTTAGAATATTAATTCACCATTTTTCAAAATAATCATAATCAATCATTAGTTAAAGAAATATAATACACAGTTAGTCATAAAAATATTAATTCACTGTTTGTTATTAAAAAATTCATACACCATTAGTTATAAAATATTACTTTACAGTAATTTATAATATATTAATCAATCATTAGTTATAAGAATATTAATCAATTGTTAGTTATAAAAAATTAATCTATAGTTAGTAAAATAAAATTAATTTACTTAGTTATATAAAATTAATTCAGAGCTTGCTTTAGAAAATTAATTAACATTTAGAAAAAAACAAATTCAGCATTAGTAATAAAAAATAATTTTCAAGCATTTCATCAATAATAAATATTTTTATGAAATTATATATTTTTTATATGAACAATGGAAAATATAATTAAAATAATGTTAAAAATTCATCAAATCACTTCAAAATTATTCTCGTAGACTAAACATGATTAATAAATTAGTGAAGAAAAAATAAAATAATTAAAAAATTATTAAAAACATACAGTATTTTAAATATAGAAATATATTGAAAATACAGAAGAAAGATATTATGGAATAGAGTCATATTGTTTAATGATAGTAGCATAAAATTTAAGTTATGTTAGCAAGGAAAAAAATTAATGTGTCAGTGGCATAAAAACTAAAAGTGATATTATCATTTTATTCCTAAGTATATCAACATATAGTTGGTATAAAGTTTATCCAATTTAATGATAGAATTGGAAATTATTTTAGAATACTTAAATTTAGATAATTTTCCATGAATTGTTATGAATCAATAAATGATTCAATCTGACATGTATACTTTGAGATTTGATATAAGATAGTGAAAAATTTATTTGAACATTGTAGAAAACATTTCATTACTTCAACTATTTTTCAAGGCACCTAAATGAAATATTTATATTTTAATGTTATTTTATTAAATTAATAAAAATCTTAATCTTTCTTAATGAACAAATTCTATGTTATTTTGTTCTAAAATAAATGATATTT
Source organism: Viscum album (assembly GCA_963277665.1). Lineage (NCBI taxonomy): Eukaryota > Viridiplantae > Streptophyta > Magnoliopsida > Santalales > Viscaceae > Viscum > Viscum album. The sequence goes on from OY728148.1 coordinate 1,360,548,345, forward strand.
TTAATAAAAATATATTTTTCATTTTAAAAATTCTATAATTCTAGAACAATTGAATGATATTCAGATATTTAGTCCACCACATAAAAAATAAAACAAAATTCATTTTATTATATTTAAATGTAGATAAATATCATGGAATTCTAATGGAAAATGTTTAAAAAGAATATGATCCATTTAAGAAATGTTCAAATTAAATAATAAAATAAAACTATAAAGAATTTTATACTGGATCTATTTCTTGAAACCAAAAGCATATATCATGTACGGATAAAACTACGAACATGTTATAGAATTAATTATACTTCATTGTATTTTATGAAAAGATTGAAAAATATTTTATCTTTCACATGAAATTTTAATTATAAAATTTCAAAAAAAAAAAAGTTTAATAAAAAAAATTAGAACCCCCACCCAAACAAATTCAAATACAAAATAAATAAGCTTCCATCATCCCAATCCAAAATTTAATTTTTTTTTTCAAACAAAGAAGAGTCTAAAGGATTTGTAAAAAGGTATTCCATTATATTTTTATTAGTGATAAATTCTAAAATAATTTCAACCTTATTCATATGAAATTTAAGAAAATGGAATCTAATATTGATATGGTTTGTTCTAGACTGTTATAAGGGTTTTTAGAAATCAAAATTTTGAATGTATTTTCAACATAAATATACAATTTAATAGGATAAATAATAATATCACATTATTTTTTATTAATCCATAATATTTTAACATAACTACCAGTAGTATAGATATACTCATCTTCTACATTATATAAGATAATTGATAGTTTATTCTTAGATGACAAATAAATTAAAATTTTCCAAAAAAAATGACACATACTTGATGTGATTTTTCTGTCAATTCTACAGCCTAAAAATTCCTATTCAGAGTAAGATAATATGTCAAAATAGTTATATTTAGTATTAAATAACATAAAAATAATTGTTTATCTAATATATAAAATTATTATTTGGAAATAAATAGAAAAAAAATTACAACTGAATCCCCTAAATTAACCAACATTAGGATTTTATTTTTATAAAACTCATAAGCATATTAATTTTAAATATTCAAACATAATTTATATTTGAAATATAAAAACTAAGAAATAAATAACCTCAACCCAAAAATATATTGCGAAATTATATTCACTTAGTATATTTATGTTCATTTCTATAAGATTTCTATTTTTAAATTATTAACACTGTTTTTTGTGTTGTTCTAGGAGTAGATAAATTATGAAAATAACTATTATTTTAAAAAAAATTAATATATAAATTATGAAATTTACCACTTTTATCACTACTAATACCTATAAGTATACATCCTTTTTCATTTTGAACTATATAATAAATAATTAAATATAGATAAAGTATCATTTTTAGGAGAAAGAGTGTATACCCTTGTATATCTACTATAACTTACAAAAATAACTAAACTATATTTATTTCCATTAATGTTAGAAATTTGTGAAGGTTGAAATAAGTTAATATATACTAACTATAAATTTTTATTAGTAATTGTTGTCTAACTAATATGTTTAAATAAGTTATGTTGTTTCCCTTACATGAAAGCATCAGAAACATGAAGTAATTTTTTATCCAAGTATAAAAATTATAGATAAGTCTAATTATTAGAGAGAATATGTTACCTTATGATATTTAAAATACCTATATATATATTCTAAAGGATGATATCACTTTGTACAACATTCAAAAACTTTTCATGTTGAACAATTAGTTCAAAAATTTCCGTAGTATACATGTTTTTTTTGATTAGGATAAAATAACAAAGAATCGTATTTTAAATCTAATAATTTATCATTTTAAAATTCAACTTCCATTCCAAAATAAAAAATTGATATATACCAATTATATTATATTTCAAACCTTAATCATATGAATCATTAGAAATAAAATTATAATCTGAGATGCCTACTTTTCAATAACCTATTACTTTTCCATTGCAATTGTCACCAAATGTAACAATGCCTCTATCAATTGTGTTTTATGTGGTAAACAATTTTGTCTCTTTGGACATATGCCCTAATAATCCACTATCAATGCACTATATGATTTTATTGATTAATCTAAGTCATTTTTCATACAAAAAGTGAATTAATTGAAAATTTGGGAACCCATGCTACATTGTGTCCAATTGGATTTGTAATAAAATTTTTAGGAACCCACAGATAATTTAAATAACTATTTATAGTACTCTTGATAGTAATGATTTGGGGATATTAATATATTTTAATCCAAAAGTCGATTTAAAACAAATAGAATAATTATTTGAATAGTTAACCATTTTTCCACATTTCAAAAAAGTAACAATATAAGTGAATCAATTTTTACTTTAGCAAATGGGTTTAAATGAATTTTTGTAATATTATATCATAGGAAAAAAAATATAAATTTTAATTAATTTTATTTTAATATATCATATTATGATATTTTCATGAACTCGAATTAAAGAATAGAAACGTTGTTTAGGACTCTAAACTTTATTTTTCAAAATTTCATTGAAATATTGAGCATATTTAAAATTTTCATAAAATGTAGAATGATAATAATAAGTAGTAATCATAAAATTTTTATTTAATTATGAAATTATTTTATTTTCAAAAATAATATTTTCATTATTTTTGAAATGATTATTATATAAATCATCATCTTTCAAAAATAACTTTTTATAAATATTAAATTTCTTCATTTAATAAATAAACATTCGTGTTCTCAGAATCGTTGTCGTAATTAGAACTTATAGAATAAAAACCAGAATTAGTTACATTATCTTGATAATCCATGAATCTCAAGTTAGAATATTCTTACTCATTCCAAGAATTTTCAGTATAATTATATTCTTTTATTCAACTCCAAATAGTTTTAAAATTGTTTTTAACCCTGTACTTGTATTTTTTATTTATTAAGTAGTTTAGTAGAGTATGTCATGATATTAAATTTATTCCTACACTCATAACAAGATACATCTGGAGTATATAAATTTGGAAATTTTTTCTTATCTTCCCATTTTTTGAGGGTTTCTACTAAATTAGTTCTTGAATCTTTTATATTTCACTATTTTATATACTCAGTTCAAAATCCAAGACATATATTATTTTTCAATATCATATATATATAAAGCATAAGATTAATTAGAAATAAAATTTTGGGAATTAAAGGACACACGTTTTCTTTTTTTATCTCCTCATTTTTTATTTTATTTTGTTTTTGTTAATATTGAAGTAGTGATCGAATAAATTCATAGAAAATGTACTCTATGGATGAGAGGACCAGTTTGGGATATACCTAACACTGATAGGGGGGGGGGGTGAATCAATGTTTTGGAATTTTTAACTTATTCCAACATTTATCCTTATACCTCTTGACCTGTTGGGATCTTGATTATTTTATTCACTTTTCCCTGTTGCGTCCAATTATACAAAGAAGTAAAAAATATGCACATGATATTTTTACAAGGTTCAACACTCTATAAGAGTAGCTACTTCCTTACAATTCATGGATATGACTAGTTAAAGGATTATAAAATATGATGTGATATGATATTACAATTGTGTGCCTAGGAAAGCAATCCTATAGCCAGTGTGAGTCCCAACAATTTGAAAGGGGGTGGGAAACAATCATCTTCCCTGGGCTGGTGATGACCAAGTTCGTCTGGAAGACTCTGACTAGTTCTTCATACTACCTATGGTGATATAATTATTCCTTTTAGACAAGGTATGTTCCGCTCTTGGTCTCCTTTTGTGCTCTTCACTTGATTACTTGCAAAGCAGTAAGAATGCAATTCTTCCTTCATTCCTTATCTTCGTTTCTAGTGCAACACCAACTACACTAGACTTATTCTTTCTTCTTTTTAGTGTGACAACCAACTGCTCAAAAACTTATTCTCACTTCTTGGCTAGAATAACATATACTGATGTGATTATTCAGGTAGTGCAGATCGGTTCATTTGGCATCATCTGAATCAAAATACCCTGAATAATTTTCAGCCCTTAGTTGGGCATACAATATTCTTATTCATTTTTTCTTCATTCTCTTTGACATAGTATAATAAGAAATAGTACTATAGTGTCTTAATCTATTTCTTCAATTCTCAATACCAACACATGAGTGTATCATTATACTTTCTTCTTCTTTTGTGCATATATGAGTTTAGTTCCACATATATCTCCTCGTCACACAAGCAACAACACCCTTTCAAATAGGGTATATAAATCATGCAACCAGAGATTGTTCACCTTCGTGCTAGAAGAGAGCTCCACGGGTCATCTTCTTCATGTAGAGGAAGCATGATTCATCTACACAGAACTAGGTATGATTATTAGACCTATCTTCGTGAAGTACTACATGGGTGAGTATTCATAGGATGTGTAATCACTGGACCCCCTTCACAAAACACTGGAAGGGATTGAGAAAACCAATCACTTGTTTGTGATTTGTTCTTCGTACAGAGCCAGATTATTCCTGTAACAATCTTTTTCATGCATCACTTTTTTTTTCACACACCACATTTTTTTTCGCACACTACTCAATACTTCAAGTTTTTCATGTTTCAGAGCTGGGTATTTGTCTATGTGTCGAGCCTTACCAGATGAGTGGGGTTCACCTCATATTTATAGGCATTTTTAACTTGCACATAAAACCCCTTCACGCGCATAACACCATCTCCAGGTTCATAATAAGTATTTCACGCAACATCCTATTTCATGCAATGCTCCAATTTTACATGCACCACATGCCTTTGACAATTTTCGAGCTTCGGATCTCGAAACAACTCTTGCCAAAAATACTTCATTCCTTTATATCATGCACCACACCAATATTTTGCGCACCGCTTTATTTTTTGAGCACTGCACTAATATTTCAGCCAACCTTTATCTTTCATGCACTCTACCCATTTTCTACGTACTCCGTTCCTTTTCCATTTTTTGATATTCTGACATAGAATCATGCCTTGTACAGAAAAATCTAAACCATCTTCAAATTTTTCATTCCTTTGTGCCACCTCCAGATTTTCCATTCCTTTGTCATTTCTCTCTCCACTTCTTCCTCTATCCATTCTTCAACATTCATCATGAACTCCACTATCATGATATATATCCTTTGAAAGACCAGATTTAGCAATGTCAGAGTTACAATGGAATGTACTGAAACATCCCTATCTTCCAGCATCATTATTCCTTCTAATCAAAATTGTATATGGATGGAATCATCATTTCTCCCCCTTTCCTACATAAGTATTTCATCAAATGTTCTCCTACCTTATGATATTTGTGAAATACATGTTAACAAAGCATTGTCTTGTTTTAATCACCATTATTCATTATTGTAGACAATGTATCACCATTGATACACATGTTTTAAACTTAGGATGATCTCAACAATTGCCTGAATTTACTTTATATAGAATTTCAAAATTATGAAATTCAATGATATGATTTCATAAAAATTCTCTAGGCATCCTAACTTCAGCCGATCTCCATTAACTTTGGAGTCTTTCTTCATTTTGACAGATATTGACAACTGTTGACAACAGATACAATCTTCATACACAAAGTGGTCCCAACAATGGAGTTACTTCTTTCTTCAATTGATACCTTATATTCATTTCATTTATTTGGTAATTATCATATCAATCATTCAATATATATTGGTTTTTCATAATATTCTCCAAATAAACTCATTCCATTCCAAATTCTTGTTAAAATGTGGATCATTTGGTTAATAGTTTTGTCTCCACCCATAATGATGTCATGGTGCTCAATATGAAGCATTCCAAGATTGGTCTGAATTAATTTGATTGATCGAAGGAGAGTGACTCGAAGAATCATCCAAATCCATGATATGTTTAAAATAAGACACTTTATTGATAAAAAACCTCTTAATAAAAGAAAATAAAATATTTACAACCTTTTAATATAAAATATATCTAGTATATTTGTTTTCTATAAGTGTATTTGGGTTATATTTAGGTTGATTTAATTATTTTTCCATGATTTACTAGTGTTCAATGATTAACTATTTGAGGTATGTGTCCCATTAGGATCTCTAGTAGACATAACTGTCTCTATCAACATGTGATGGCTTCTAATGATTCCATGCATCATTTGTATTCAGTTTTACCATAATAACTATCTTGTGCTTAGACTATGAGGTCTTAGAATAGGTTATCACAATTAAATATAAACGACAAACTCTATATAATGATTGTCTTATTTTAGAAGGAACAACCATTGATACCAATTATTTGTTATTGAGAATGATAATGATGGAGCTAAACTATTTTTAAGATGGTTATCCACTAATACTCATTTTATAGGTTTGATATGGTAATGAAAGATGGTTTGGGGTGAATAGACTTGATTAAACATTTAATTGAAAGAATTTATTTTTTAAATTAACTATCAAAGTTAATTAATATCGTTAATTACTAATATAAGTTTTAAAAAACACAATGATGGTTTTTATAGTAGTTCAGTTCCAAGTGGGCCTACTATACACTTATATAGCTCTACTCGGTGAGAGATATGTGTGGGCTACTATGTTTTTTGAAGTTGAATCAAAACCCAATGACATAATATGTTTCTTATGGAGGGATAACCATGAAAAAAAATTATAGTGATTAAAATCCCAATTAAACAACATGAATTTATATATAGAGAGTCACAATAAAATGGATGTGATTTTAGAATCTAAGAGTCAAACCCCGATGAAAGAGAAGAATAATAATGATTTTGTGTATGAAAGAACAAATTGAAATTAGATAGTGTGTGAGAGAGATTGGAAGTAGTGTTAATGAATCAAAGACTATAATACAATATAAGATTAATTTTGAATGATTTGGTGTTAGTTATTGAGCAATGCAGATGTCACTTCAAGTAAGTAGTAATCTTACAATATTTCATTCATCTTGAGAGACTAACCAGCAGGTAAAATAGAGTATCATAGAGGGGTTATGTTTTTATAGCACTTGAGTTGTTCACAACATTTTCATGTGGTGAAATAGAGATTCAAATATTATATCCAGTGAATTTGATACCTTTCAAGGTTGCTCGATAACTACTCAAATAAGTATATATAAATACTAACAAACTCCTCCCATGGGTAAAACTATTAGAAATTATTTAATAGAGAGAATATAAATATCCATAAAATTCATTAAAATAAGGATTTTAATTCAAAATATAAATACCAATTATTACTAATTTTAATAAAACATTAAATTTTTCAAATAGATCCTGAAATAATAGGTCAAACCTAATTTTAATGGAACAATTAAAACTAAGTCCTATAATTCCATGCATACTGCAAGAAGATTAACTATTAATAAGAAATTTTGAAAACAATCTATAAAAATACATAATTATAAAGACTGATTTTTATTTTAATAGATTAAATTATTTTGAAAAGATTTAAAAAATATTTCAGAAATAACTAAAATATTGAATAATGAATGTAAAATGGAGAGAGATCCCAACTCCTAATCTATAAACTGTGACCACCTTACATGGTCTAGAAGTTCTAGTTATCCCTAATCTCATCTAATGGCAAAGTTGACCTGTTAGTTATCTTCATAAGACATGATACCTATAGTAAATTCCCTTGTACTATTGATTATATAAAAATCATGTAGGATGCCCCAAAATATTAAGGGGAAGTAATGATTGATACAACAAGAATATAAAGACTATAAATAATTAAAAAGAATAAGAATAAACTGAAAGAAAATGACTCAATGCAAACCAAGAGAGAGAGTAAACTCATCAAAACAAAATTGGATCAACACAATTTATAGATGAACAACACGTCGAGCCATTGCTTTCTATAACAGGAGGGTATACTCATCTAAGCATGAGAAGCTGCACACTAAAATCATGTTTCATACCCCATAGATACTCACAACACATGGAAGGAGAGTAAAAGAAACCAAATATTTGGATTCAAAGGTGTGTGTATATATATATTCACAATCAAAAGAAACCCAATGAAGTGGGAAATGGGATCTCTGTCCCATATCTCAGCCCAAGAAGAAGATTCCCCTATAGTTCCAAATGTCCTTCAACAATTCCCAACATATCATGTTTCTTCCTATAAGTAATAGTTTGAAGGTGATGCATCACTACTCTTCCACAGAGTCGAAGGGAAAAAACTCCAATTATAGGACATGATCTAAAGGTCATCAGGGGTTCCACTATATATGTTTTTGTAGAGGACCTCAACATAAGATGATGGGGGTTTCCACTCTTGTTTCATGGGGACCCAAACCCTATCTGATATGGGGTAGGGGGTACCAAACTATAGGTAATCGACCTATGCCCTAGTGATATATGTGGTTCCAATCTAATCATTAAAGACCTATGCCCTATCTAGGAGGGGGGTTCCACTTAGTAAGGTAGAGGACCCACACCCAACCTAATGGGTGGTTATACTCTATAAGATGAGGACATTTACACTAATATGATAGGGGGTTCCACTATTTTCATCAATGAGTCACACCCTAACCAGTAGGGGATTCCAATTGGTAAGGTAGAAGACCCACACCTAATATGATGGGCGGTTCCACTATATAGGTCAAATAAAAAAACCATAGTGTGACAGGGGGTCCACTCTAGTCATCAAGGACAAGCACCTTATCTAATAGGGGGATTTCACTTGGTTATAATCTATACAGGGAACACACCCAAGCTGATGTGGGGTTGTAAGAAATATCTCTACTGATATGTTTCCTGATGAATACCATAATTGGGAACCTCTTAAACATGTTTGTTGCCCCAAAAATTTCTAATCGAATCTTGAAAATCCCAACAGAGGGAACTACTACATTCTATGGGAAAACAAACCCATGATAGGCTACTAACGGGCCAAAATATGAGTCCATAAGCAGAAGATATATACGATTTATATTTCCTAAAAGGGAACAATGGGGTAAAAAGTGTGTGAGGGGACCCATAAAGAATGTGGTCCCGCTCTATCTCCATACAATGTCCTTGAAGGCATATGGATCAGCAATCATGTAGTGATGCATGGAATCTAGGGGATATACAGATAGTCCCAATTCCACTAGAGGTCTTTCCTGGGTTATTAGACATGTCAATGTAACCAAAATGTGTTTGTTTACATTAACCCATGTCAGTGTAAATTAGTACATGGAAGTAATCTTCACATGGGGTGCCACTCGTCTCTCTATTCATCCAGTATACTCAGGCACATGTCATGTGTCTGTCTATGTTTTCTACCACATGAATCATCTACCTGGGAAATGGAGTACAATACATGTAGGGAGTCTACACAATATTCCATCATTATGAATTCAAAAAACCCTACAGTCACATGTAGAGTCAGACGCACTATGTATACATAGATATGCCAAGCAAGTAGTTCATATTTTCCTAGAATTTTAGGTTTGTGATACCAAATTCGAATCTGGATGTTCCCCCACAGATCATGCCTTATTTTAATCAGAGATTAGTGTGTCTTGTTTGGATCTATAATTTTTTTCCATGTGATGTCTAGAATTCTATTCTGTCAGTCCCCAAATTCTAATCTCTTGATCAATATGCCACAAATCCTTCTGCCTCCATAGATTTGATCTTTGATCATCAAAACAACCACTCATGTCCAATAAGCATCAAAGATCTATACCTTTTTGTTGATATGTTCCTTGAATATAGATTAACAATGCTTCTAGGGGTTTGATAGATATTGGTACCACTCAACAATTTTGAACTAGGACTGTGGGGTGAAACCAGTGAGGAACGCAATGAAATTGGGGTGAAAGGCACAAAAATGGTCGTTTAATTGATTGTTTCCAACCATTCCTGGGAACTAACCAGTAACATGTATATATAAGGTTATAAAATAGTTCAATAGAAGTAGTAATAAATATAAGGGTGCATAAGAAGTCTACAATTGGTGTATATATATGAAGAGGATTAATATACCCAATTAATTTAATAAAAAGGGCATAAACCAAAAAAATTATGAGCCATACCAGGAGATTGGATCATTTATCATGGTACAATGTGTATTCCAGTCAAATGGAGGAATTAATTGTGTTCTTTATGCCCTATTCTGCTCCGATATATAGCTTCACCATTTTTCAATGTGATTCACTGACAAAAGGATGGGAAGAAGCTATACAATCGTCCCAGGTTTTATGTAAATAATTCTAGAGTATTCTACACTGTGAAAGATTTAATGAAATTTTTATAGAATAAAATAATAAAATAATTTAATTAATTTAATTAATGAATTAATTTTACAATAAGGTTAAATACCATGAAAGGGGTGGGGGTGAATCAGGGTATGAAAAATTAAAACTTATGTCCCTTCAGATCTTGATTCATTGTTAAGAAAACACTACTATCTCACTCATAATCAATGAAATGTATAAAAAATTGAAATCATGTATGATACACAACTACTTTACTTGGTTCACCCTCATTGGGCTATGTCTAAGGAGCATACAATGACAATGTGATGATTGAACCAAATCCACTAAGGATGAAAACTATGAATGTGGGTTTAGGCTAGATATTTTATATACCCAATATCATTTCCTTTAAAAGGTTTAGGATCAACTCACTACATCCCTAAGGGTCACACCCTATGTGTCCTTCTCAGGATCACTTTTAGAGGAAATAATCGTCATCTTCCTCTTACCTTTCTCAATATTCATTTAAGAGATTCAACAATAGTTTATGGACTTCAATATACCCTAATTATCTATAATTAATACATCATTAGTTATAAATAGATTCTCTCTTGATTCACCCCTTTCATCCACTAATGAATACCACATTATCATAGATTTATCGGGAAACGCCTTCTAAAAAACATTCACTATTCTCACAGCCTTCTCCGAGCTCCTATTTTTTGAAGCTCAAATAGCATTTATAAAGATCCTACCTTTTGTGAAGATCACATATCCATCATGAAGCACACCGCTTTCATGAATCTCAACTAGTCTTCATGAAGATCCTATATTTCTGGAGGCTTACTTAGCCTTCAAAAATTCCCTTACATTCATGTTGTTTAGAACATTAGGTTATATTTTATATCCTTCATGAACTTATTCGCATGAAACACCTTCACAAACCACCTTAGAAATTTCAGAGTCTTCCGATCTTCGTCAAGCACAACTGCTTTTCTGAAGGAGGTAGAGGCCTATTTATAGGTGTTTCAACTGATTCTATAACCTTCCAGCCACATCATAACTATTTCACAATGCTCCCTATTTTCCACTATGATGCTCCCTTTTTCGTGATGCCCCAAAAAAAAATTCATTTGTGATGATTTTCATAATCACAGAGATCACTGTTAAATACTTTCCATCGTAATAATTCTTCACTCTTGATACACCTCAACTTCATCGTTCATGTTTCTCATCATAATCATTGAGCACACAGTCAGAATCATCACGCATTCGTGTAACCACCTTCATGATTCCCATTCTTTTCAAAATTAATTCCTTTTCCATATTTTCATATGGCCTTTAATGAAATCCAATTTTTGTGAATCTAGTTAACTCTTAATTTAAGACCCCAATTTTTTTTCAAACAATGGTAAATGATGTCTCCTTATCAATGTAATTTTCTATACCTCTTTAAGAATATTCATTCCTTCATCCTATATATTTTTAAACATACTCTATCAATAATCTCTATGTAGTTCCACAACATACCTTGGAAACAAACTTTGTAAACAAACACAACCAACCAAATAATTTTTCAATATTTCCTTGATGGATTTTCCCCAACATTAACTAAATAAACATAATAACAATGGGTGAGATATCTGAACACCCCACACTGACCTGTTTTAGGTCACTCCTAGGGTATTCATCCTGTACCTAAATCATCTATGGCCTCATATTTCTAATCATAGCCTTAATTTAATAGTTATACCATTTTATTTGTGAAACTACATTTACACAATATAAAATATATTTAATATTTTTATAAAATTAATTTTGGGCACATCGGGCCTCTTAATTTCACACAGACTGTGTGCCTGGATCTTGAAATATATATAGAAACATTTAAATGTCTTATAATGAAAAATCAAGGTCTATAAAATTTTTATCATTCAGAATATAATTTCTAATATGAAAACTAAATTACTCTCCTAGGATATATCATGTGATTTATTTATCCTAAAAAAGAACCAATCATTCCTACAATAAAATACCCAAGTATGTATAAATTCTGGTCATATATTCCATATAAAATAACCTTCCAAAAAAACCATGAATCTATAAGATTTTAATTAATAATAATATAATATATTCTTTGAAAAATTATTTTTTTCTTTATGTATATAATGTATTAATCACTGGATCATAAATTCACAAACTAGTCAAAATATATCATAATCTAAAAAATTAGATAAATATCCAAAAAAAATATTAAGTACTTCTTCTTCTTCTTCAAGTCAGTAATCAATTGTAATAAAATCTAACTCACTTTTATATAAATAAATTAACAATTTATTACCAAAACCTTTATTATATATTAATCTGAAGATTTATCCATATCGAAATCATGTGTTCTTTAATAGTTACCCCAAAAATTTAATATTTTCATATTTTTTTTCAATGATATTTATTTAATTTAATTTCTGTTTTTAAGCATTTACTATATGAATAATGAATCAAAATCCATATATGTTCCACATTACATTAATAACATTAAACATATATCAGAATATCATTGATAAATAAAACTAATTAATAAAAGTATCTATGAGTATCCAATTTTTATATCAATATAAGGTAATATATTAGAACTCACCTTTTATAACATAGAAAATGTATAACATTATCTTTACATATTTATGTATTCTCACTTATTCATTTATAATTATTAGTTCTTTCTAATTACATAATGTTATCAATGTTATTTTTATTAATCAATTTCAAACAAATAATAAAACAAAAAATAATTATCATTAATACATAGAAAATGATCACAATAAACTGAAAACCCAATCCCAATTTGTTTTTTATAATGAAATATTTATTTCATCCTTTTATACTTACATTTTAATCTAATTTTATTCATGTTTGGTTCTCTTGTAATTCTTATCCTAATCCTTTAATGTAATTTGGAAATAAATCCTTTTTAATGGTCCATAAATATTTTTTTAACAAATATTATCCCTTAGATATTTCTAGTCTAGTTTATTGTCTCAGTCCACTCATCATGCAATAGTGTGAATATGAAATCAATTATTGAGTATCCCTTTTAAAGGTGATTAACCATTGGTGCGTCCGTGCCACAACTACATCCACGTTCTAATATGTAGTCAAGGATGTAATTATTAGGATCACAACACATACAATACCTTACCGATAATATGGTATTTTATCATAATTGTATATATAAACGTTATAAAAATTCATTGGGTTTTCAATAATGTTATATTATCCTAATCCCCTAATAAAGTGTGAATTATTACTCAAGAATTAAATAATATAATATACTAATGTGTAAATGTAACATCCGTAATTACCATTGAAATATGAGTTATTTTTAAAAATTATCCATTCATATATTGTTTTCTATGAAATAGAAATAATTTAATTTTATTTTATATAGATATGGGTTCAAGTTTTAATGGTGGAAGAGCTAAGGATGGGAATATCCTTGGGGTGGATTGCAAATAACCTGTATCAAAAAAGAGGAACCCATTGTCCATCTCATGTGGTTCCATTTTGTATTTTGGAAATAATATAAACAAATAGCTATCTAGTAGGATTCCATTAGCTCATTAGTATTGAAGAAAATATTCTTGGTATTCTTCTTGGCACACAGCCTAATTGGTGGCTAGTCACCGGCTCACCAATGGATTTCACGAGGTAGTCAGGTCACCTAGATAGAGTGTGAAGTTAATATAACTCACAAAATTTTATTACACATATTTATAAACCACTTAACACTCAAATGTGAACAGGGAAAACCATATCAAATTTAAGTCTCTATCTTTATCCATTAAACTATCCCTTTCTTATCCACTCTCCTCTATAACCTTTTACTGATCCAATAAATCAATAATTGTGATATTTATTTAAAAATATAGAAAATAATCAATAATCATTTTTCTAGGAGATTTTATATTTTAAGGATATATGGTTTCAATGATCTTGCAATTATGAGTTTCCCTTTCAATATAGACCTGTTGAGGGTATTATTTGTTGATGATGTTTCTTGTTCAAATCATGATCTAACATCAACAGAGAACATTCTACGGGTATGTGCACATGAATCTCATTCTTAACCCTAAATTTATTTTTGTATTTTTGATAAAACCCTAATCTATTAATGCCTTTTTTATTTTTTGGTGGAGTTTTCGATGTGCCAATTACAACCCCTTGAACGGAACAAGAATTACCAAAAAAAATAGTGTTTTTTCTTGGTATGTTTCTTTATAATGATTTTTATGAGATATTATATATCTTGGATATATTAGATATTTATGTATTTTTGATGGATTGATTATGATTTTTTTGAATCAAGGATCGCTTATTGAATTCGTAAGGAATATTTAATTTGTTGTTAAATTGAAAATAGATCTGGGGAATTAGTAACCCATCCTTTGAAAATACAAGAATTCGTTCCCTTGATAATATTCATAAGGAATGTGATTCTAGAACAACCTTCTTGATTTTAATTGTCTTGAGTATATATTATAATCCTCTTTATTTTGAAACCATAAAATGATTAAGGTATCCATAAACACGTGATCCATTCTCTATGGGTGTGCAGCATGTTTAGCATTCGATCTACGATGAACCATTGAGTTATTCATCAACATACTTTGGGTAAAAAGTTATTTACCTTTTTGGGTCTATTTTTTACACTTTTTTCAATGTCATAATTTTTCTATTTATGTACACGAGGACAAGGATTGGTTGTGATCACATGTGGGTCTGTATATAGCCTATGAGGCACATATATGATACTCATTTACATGTGTATATTTTTATCATATTATTTCATGTTTGATATTGATGAAATATATTTTGTGTTGGTAATTTTTAATCATGTTGATGTGGTATGATGTTTTTGTATTCTATAACTATTTATGCGTGATAAAATTACTTTGGGGGTAATATTTCTAGCGCACAGACTAGGTGTACTATTTTAACATGGATATCCCTTAGAAGGGAAGTGCACATGACTTGTAGTGATGGGGACGATGGAACTGAGAATTGGGTAGGAATATGACAATTCCTAATGGATTCCTTATGATTCACTTGATGCCTTGCAGTTTCCGAGTAACATGTTTCTCAGTGACTTGGGAATGCCAAGTAAAATGATCACTCATTGACGAGTGGATGGTAAGAACATGACTCACTTAGTGTCAAGGTGATGTCAATTATTGCAATCACATTATTTCAAGAATTATATTTTATATACTTTTAGCCAGTTTTTGATTAATCCAATGATATTGATATTCATTTCTATACGGAGTTGAAGTAGGAATGGTTGGAGCTTATGGTGGTTAGTTAGACACATGAGTACTTGGTATATTATTGTTTATATTTTCATATGAATTTATTATCATAACAGAGTAATATTTTATTATATGATATCTTCTATTAAGGACTCATTAGTGGTTTGCTATGAGGTTTTACAACTCACACCAAGTATATGCATTTTAATTCATGTGAAAATTTAAATTATAGGGATATAGACTGGAGAAAGGGGCCTAATGAGGATGTTTGAGCCAAGGTGAATGGGGTAGAGAGTGTTACTAGGAAATACTCTAGAATATACAGTAGTTTTTTGTTTAAATTACCTTATCTCTCTTTTAATATAGTTTGTCTTTCAACTTTGGGATCCTGTTTACTTATGCATTGTATGAAATGTTTTCCTTCTTCTATACTTTACACTATGTGTTAATTTTTTTTATAATTGATGTGGCCTGATACTAAAGGTATATTGTCTCCACTGAAGGTGTTTTGACCCACAATACTACTTGGTATAGTCATGCATATGGGAGGCACACATGAGGTCATGTGAACCATAGAACCAAAACTAATGGTTCCAGTAAAGGTGTTACAGAATGGTATCATATCAAATTTTTGTTTTCTCTCTGGACTAACATGGGACATGATAGAAAGAAAGATAGTTGTGTGGGACATTATTAAGGGAGTTTTTAGGTTCATAGATTTCTAATATGTTTTGAAACTCTGATTTACCATTAATGAGATAATTATTACTATTTTATGAGGATTTCTGTGCATTCATGCATCATGATTAGAGATGTAGGTTCACATTAAATATATATAATTATGGTGTGCCACATACTAGTTATTTAATTTAATTACATTATTAGGGTATTCTTTAGTGAAATACATATATGTAGTGATTGTGTGATATGTTTGTTTGAAAATATATTATGATATATCTATTATATAATTAATTAGTTGAACATGAGAATTATGTTGTGTTTTTATATGTATATATATGACTATGACTATTGTGCAGCGATGAGACCTTAGTTATTATTCGGAGGGATATGACTTGGGTTATGGGTTGAAACATAAGAGTTCCTTCTGTGATCACATAAACCGATTTGGATTTAGCATAATCACTATATCTTTTTTAACACCACAATCATCAGAAGATTCCACCTTAATAGAGACTGATTAGACTGCTTGCTGATATGGGATAATATTATCTCACCTGGGTGGATTTCACTATCCCACAACATGCTTTATAGGAGGGTACATTAGAGAATGATATTTCACCCACTGCATTTGTACAATAAATGAACCAAACTCAGTTGGAAGTCCACCCACTTGTACTATCCTAGGGAGGAGGGGAGACAAGGTCCATAGTTGACTAGGCCCTAAATTTAAAGCTTCAATTTCAACTATCCTTTCAGATCGCTAGAGGGCCAGAGGATGGAGAAGATTTGATTGAAATTTTCAAGGGTGTCATTGACCTTGTTGATACACCTAAGGATAAGAAGGTGATTCTATTAGTATTCATGTTATAGGGACCCATTAGGAGGTGGTGGGCATGATAGGGAACATAGGAAGACATGTGTGTAAGAACTAGGATGAATTCAAGAACTTTTTATTTTAGGAATTATTTTCATATATGTTGAAGATATTATGAACATCAGAGTTCTTGTATTTTTAGTAGCGCTCAATGATGATATCCTCATATTCAACCTTGTTCATTCAAGATCTATGTTTTTCTCATCTCTTTCCATGAGAAGATTCACTGAAGGACAGAAAGATTGAGATCAATATTTGTCTTAGCAACATACAAGTGGTTATTAGATTAAATCGTACAACATACCTATAGATTATGCACAATTACTTGATTATAGATAATTTATGGGAGGAAGACTAAGGAGTTAGATTTCATATACCCTTCGGTACTCAGGTTAGTGTACCTCTTATTGTTGTAATTTCTATAACTTCTGGGAGTATGAAGTGGAAGATCAGAGATATGAAAAAGGTTTCTATTATATAGTTAGACCAATGTTTGATTCCTCATCTCCCTCATGAAAACTTCCAATGTGTTTCATATTTGGAAAGGTCATATGCAATTGAATGTTTTGTAAAACACCTTATAAGACCTATCAATAGCATGTAAAGACATAGAATATCCATATTTTTATGTTCGTGGATTCGAGGATAAGAATCAATCAGTGTGTAGAAATGATCTATGACAAAAAAAATATAGTTTTGGTCCTCCGTAATTGGATTAGATGATCAAAATAACTCAGAGTAGTAATGAATCTTAGGGATATGATCACAACCCGAGAAGTTCTATGTATTTGTTTTGGACCAGACAATAGATGATGGTGTTGAATGATTATCTATTGTTTGAGTTACAACCTTGATCACTTATATATTTTCAACCACTATGTTTGATACATGTGATTAACATTATTTTATATCCACACACTGTTTAAATAGACAATACTTATTAATCAAGTTATGCGTTTGAGTTATTTTTTCTTAACACACTGTTGAGAATGAATGTGGACTATTTTTAACAATGAAAAATGGGGAGAATTATTTGATGCCCAGAGAGTGGTAACTAGGGGTTCAAAGCGGATATATAGACTCGATTCATATTGGTATGATTAAAATGTAGATTTTAGTCATTGATATTTTGATAGGATAAATGGTATCCCATTAATATTCTACTCCAATTGTTTTTCTCTATCAGGATTCCATTCCAGATGACTTCACATGACATCCCCATGGCAAGGGAGTTTTATTATGAATAAATCTCATACATGGTGAAAAAATCATTTTTATACCCAATATCATCGATTTATGACCAATTTGAAGGATATAAAGTTGAATCGTGAGGAATTGTATGAGAAGGTATTTATTAGTTTGAGTACTCCACCATGGGCCTTACCTATATTATTTTCCATAAAGTCATATGGTAGAGTTCAACACCACTTGAATTACTGAAATATGATCTTGGTAAGTGTAAATAATATATATATATATATATTCCTAGTATTGATGATTTATTTGACCAGTTCAATGGATTCCAATGGTTCTCTAAGATTGATATTTTATTGGGTTATCACCGGTTTTGGGTTTGTTTGGAGGTCATCATTAAGATGGAATTTCTGAGGTGGAATGTGCTATATGAGTACCCAATAATTTTATTTAGACTAAAAATATACCAATAGTGTTCATGGATGTAATGAATAATAAATTATACCCATATTTGGAATCCTTCATCATGGTTTTTTTGAAGAAATCATCATCTACCCACTAACCCTAGAGTAGGATGCAAGACATCTCAAGATAGTACTAAGTACACTTAATGGAAATCTTATTTAAACCATTTTTTTCAAAGTTTAACTTCGGGATTCAAGAGGATAAATTTGTAGTGAAAGTGGTTTCTAGGACAAATATATCTAAGGACATCGAGAATGTGGAGTTAGTGATGTCAAAGACACATACTGAGAACATGTTATTGAATAATAAATTAGTAGGGATTTCATGATATTACTGATTATTTATCCACAACATCTTCTGATAATCAGTACATATGGTTATATTGATGAATAAGGGAATGAATTAACATTGGTTGGACCAGTGGGAGGAGGTGTTTCTGGAGTTGAGTAGTAGGTTTAATACAAGTATAGTATTCATATTTCCTAAGAAAGGGATTTGTAATGTTGTGTACTACGATTAAACAACAGTTTGTTTGGGAGTAATACTAACATAGAGAGATTAAGTAATAGCTTATGGGCTCTATTAACAATAAAACAATCAATATAAGTAACCGATCCTTAACATGGAGTTAGTAGTTATAGTCCACACTTCTATGTGTAAGTTATAATATGTATTCGGTGATAGGTTTTTTATCGACACTGTCGACAAGAGACTTCATTATATCACAACACAATGGGACATGAACTTAAGAAAGATGTGTTGGGTAGAGTATCTTTAGGCATTCGAATTTGATAAGGACATTCACTTGATAAAGGAAATAGAATTTAAAATTATCTTATACATAAAATTTATTAAGCTCAAGAGCTTAGTGAACATCATTCAAAGGAATTGTGGTTCCCGGTGATTTTATTAAATGATTGGATAATGGATTCTTTCATAGACCAACGATAAATGACATGTTCTCCTTTGGTGGTAACATATTTCTTTATGTAATAGGTAAATTATAGATAAAAAACATACCTAGAATGTGTTTTCATGCAGCAAGAACTAACAGAAGGTAAGATGATACTGAGGTGGTCATTGGGTAGTGAAGATTTTATCCTTGTTCATGGGTGTGTTATAGTCCCAACTTCCATCAGAGATGATATGATGCTAGACATAGATACCTCTAAGTGGGTGGTACATCCCGGGGTGAAAGATATATACCATGATTTTTAATAACAATTTTGTTTTCTAGGGATAAAGAAAGACATTACTGGTTATTTTTTTTAGATTTTATACCTTCTTGTACATTGTGGTTGAGCACTAATGACCCAATGGTGAACTCCTGCCAATTCCACTGCCCATGTGAAAGAGGTATGAAATCAGTGTAGATGTTTTGATTGGGTTTCCAAGGAACCTAAGGATTAATGATTCTATCTATAATCGTTTTAATCAGATAACGAATGTTTATCATTTCTTACTAATCTTTGAGTCTTATTTAGATAATGATATGTAAGATATTTATATTTCTGAGATAATACTATCATATAGAGTTTCCTTGAGAATCATATATTATATATACATGAGTTATAAATAATGGTTTTGGTAGGTATTATAAATTTTATTTAGGAATAATATGATATTAAGCACAAAAAATATCCATAGATAGATGGGAAATCAAAGAGCATGATTTGGAGATCATGGGATTATTTTTCCTCTAGTTCTCTAGACTTTGGTAGAGCATGGTATTATCACCTAAACATGGTTGAAATTTTATTCAATAATTTTTAATAATATTAAATTATGATTAATAATTATTTGTCTCTCTATGGTAGGTTGGTTCACTCACCACTTTGTTGGAATGGGGCTATTAAGGTAGAAATAGTGGGGAAATATAGTTTCTAAGACCTATAAGAGAGTGAAGTTGATTCATAAAAGGTTGATCATGGCTCATAGTAAGATAAAGTATTGGGTCAACAATATGAGGATAACTTTGGTGATTTCATTAAGTGATTCAGTTTTTTCTAGGTGGGATTCCTTTGTTATTCCCTTGATGTTTGAGGAAGCATGGAATGTTAGTGCCCAAAAATGTTGGACCCTTCATGATCACTGAGTGGGTTATGATAGTGGTGCTTCTTCTGGATATTCCTCATCAGTACCGAGGAATACATGAATGGTTTCTTGATTCTCATCTCCATATGTACATGCATGATCTGACATACATTATCAACTGTGATGATATTGAACCGGAGCCTGATCCAAAATTTTTGAAACACTCGATTAATATTGTTGATCGAAGAGATAAATTCCTTTGAGGGGATTTGAGATAAATAGTCCAAAATCAATGTGATAATGGTTGGATCTATGAGGATTATTGTATGTGGGAGGTTGTGGATCAAGCTCAATGGATATAGTTTTTTGGGAAAGATCATTGAAGATAAATCTCGAAGAAGAAAGTCATTAGAGGGGATGACATATAACAAACATGATTTACTTTGATGTATGAGATGATAATATTTATATATTTTAATATAATTTAATTTTTTAATCTCTTATAGACTATTAATATGCTGATTTTATGTGTCTATGGTTATGGGTTTTGAAGGATGATGAGTTGATGATAGGATCTACCTTGAGGTGGATCGAAAATAGTCATCAGCTAACTGATGGAATCTACTGACCAGATGGTGGTGTTCTAGTAATATTGATGAATATAGTAGACCCCTATTATTATATAGTTTACATGGAATAATAATATTAATTTTTCTAGGAACACAAGACAACTGTTGGCTAGTCACTGGTGAGACAGTGATATTAGTCGTTCACTGGTGTGTCCCATCAAGTCACAGATGTTACTAGCCTGAGGGTGAAATAATGAACCTCAAGGGAGTTTAATGCCACACATTTTCCCCATATTTATTTCAAAAATATGATCCAATAAACAACATTTTAAATTTTAATCCTACACTCATTCCATTAAACTCTCCTATTCTTTTCCCCTTCAATATTTTAACTATATCCAACATAGTGAAATTCGAATAAGGACATTACTCTAGAACTATTAAAATTATTTATTCATCCTCTTTAGATGATAATAATTTTTTTTGGATATGTAGTTTCTATTTCTATTTAATGATTATTTCTCTCTTCATATAATGATGGTATATCTAGATTTTTGATGGTGTTTCTTGATGGAATTGACATCAAAAATTGAAAAAGAACATTTTTTTAGTATGTGTTCAGGAATAAAAATTTTTAAACCGATTACTGATAGAGTATTAATGATAAAATATGAAACCATTAGATTTTATTTGGTATATTGTTGGAAGATTAACCATGAAAATGAATTGACCATAGAGTTGAGCTATAATTCTGATGAACGATGGGAATCTTGGTGTACGTTTCTTTAGAAATATCATCCTAAAAACTATTACTTCCTGAAACACATATAGATTTATGGATTTATGATAGACTAATGATCATTGTATAGACCCAATACACTATTTTATAATTAATATATCCACATAATTTATTATTTTGATGTATTCATTAAGGTATGAGATTATTGGAAAACATTCATGACACAAAATTCACATCAGTCTCCATTCAAATAATCATTATTGACAAACCAAAACCTACATTTGACATCTCTTAATGTTTGAGACATTCACTATGGGTATGTGACATGTTTGTTAATAAATCATTGACTAACCTTCTCATTCATTATTAATAACCTAGGGGTTGTGGTTTTATTATCTATTCAATCCTCTTGTTTATAATTATTGCAATGGTGCAATTATCATGTTTTCATACATGATGACCCATATTTATTTTGACAACATGTGGGTTTTTAGACCATAAAAACCATAAATTATATTCATTTCCATATTTATTCATATATGTTGTTTTTTAATGTTTGATATTAACGATATGTTTTGTAAGTAAACAATTACTTTCATGATGATATGATATGAGTTTCTTATATGATCCCCCTACTATGTGTGTAATCATGCCATTGGATGTATCATTGTTGTTCCTCAAAGTAGGTATACCATCGTGACATGGTTACTCCTTTTAGTGGAAGTATGTATGACATGTGATGATGGACATAATCACTCGGTTGAGATATGAGGTTGCCTCCTAGATACCGTGCAATTCAGTCATTGTCTTGTGAATTCCAAGATCATGACAAACATGATACATTGGTGATAGTTATTAAAAATTTCAAAGGATTTATAGTATAATTTTCACAAGAATTCTATAAATTTTTTTATATGTTATAATATAATGTTATATGTTTTTATATAGATCTTAATCAGGTACTTTTGGGGAATATGGTGTCTTGGTTAGCACACAGGTGCTCGATATGTAATTGTTTATGTTTTATGGTGTATTTATTATTATTAATGCATAATTTTTTTTATTTGAGAACATATGTTAAGGTTGCATTGGTTGTTTCATACTAGGGTTTATTAATCAAACCTCATACCAACAGTTTGATGCACATGACGATTTCAACTATATGGATATAAACAAGGAAAAAGGGCCCATGGCGTATGGTTTAGCCAATAATATTTTATCTTGTAGCAGAACTTGAATATAATACAAAGGATACGATGATTTTATTTATTTATGTTACCTAATTTCAATTATACTCTAATTTGTCCCGTTACATTGGGTGTCGATTTACTTATACATTAATGTCATGTCTTCCATCTAAAATTATATTCTAACATCATGATTACTCTGTTATTATTATTATTATTATTATCGTTGTTATTATTAGTGGAGAAATGACATGATACTATGGGTATAACCTACCCATTTATGGTTTTTGGACCATCACTGCTAGTCTAAAACCTCTTTAATATAGGGTGGAAAACATGAAGTCATGTGAGCCACAATATCGGACCTGTTGGTTTAGGTTGGGGTGTCAGAGCTATCTAAAGCTTCGAAATCGTAATCATACAAAACTTATCAACCCTTAAATTATCCTAAAAAATCAACCTAATAATTTTTTTCTATTCCTTTCTCTTCTAAAAACTCTAGAACCCAAAAAACACACTCCAGATCTTGGTTCCATAAAAATTTACTTTACTTACTACCTTTGACTCCATCTATATATTACAAGACACAACTACCCCACGATTAATTGAATTAATGAAGAAAATGAATAATTTATATCCCCAACACATTGGAGGTTTATAAAATTATATAATTATGAAAAATAAAAAAAAATAATTCCCCTGACATTCTTAACTAATGTATACTTTTTTACACTTGATATGAAACTACTTAATAAATAATAACTCTTTACCATATCCCAAAAATTCACCACAAAATATATCCTATTAGTCATATCATAAATAATACTTTTTCATCATAACTCAAGTAATTTGAAGACATAAGAAATATTGATCTCAAAAAAACTATAAAGGTAAACATATGTAATGAAAATCAAAGATCATAAGTGATCATAAGCTGAGAATCAATATTATGGATAGAATAAATAAATTAAAAATAATTCCAAAAATATAATGAAGTTAAAAATATTATATATTCATAGGTAAAAATGAAATTGAAAGGTTCAAATGGATGATCATAATTGGTTCCTTAGTAATTAATTTAGTAATGATCAATAACTAACTATATACGATAAGCCATGACATCATGATCTTGGGAATCTAGATTTTTCTATCTAAGAAGTATCTTGTTCTAGGTAGGCATGCACAAAAATGTTGGATCTGAATCTACGGATTATACACAAGAGGGGGGTGAATTGTGTCTTTTTCAAATTATTACAATCTCTTCAATTTAGACAAATTCTGTTCACTATGCTTTTGCACGATTAAATATGCAGCGGAAAAAGTAAAAGCATGAACACACGGATGTATAGTGGTTCGGGGAACAGAAGGCCCCTAGTCCACTCCACCAACGCTCAAATCCACGAGCTTGGCGATTTTCACTATCTGGTCCTCGTTTCCACAGACCCGTCCACAACTGAGTACAGGCAGTTGACACCTTTACAAGATTCAGGCAAACACAGCCTTCCTGGTTCAAACACGAACCCACACAGCTTAGAACGAGAAGCTGATCACTCAAAAATAAAAGGGTTTCGATAAAGAAACACTTCTCCAGTTGTTCTTCACAATTGCAATAGAATGCAATTGACAGTAGATAGATAGTCGTCTTCAGAAAATAAAGATCCGTAATCAAAACAGTTCTGAGTCGATCCAGTTGCAATAGATATTACCAGAAACTTCACAACTTCAGCAGCAGTAGATTCACAACAGGTAGTCGATGTAGAACACGTGAATCTGCTATCAAGATCTTCCTTCAGTAATAAAGGTCTTACGCTTCTTCTTGATCACCAGAAAAGAACGCTTTCACGCAGTCTCTGTTTTCTTGCTCGTCAAAAGATCAATATAGTACCACACACTTTCCTGTGCATATATATATCCGAAGTTTCCAAGATAGAACATATATATTCAAATCTGAGAAAATCTTCCGCATAAATAGATCCATGAAAATCTCCTTTAGATTCGCGATATTAAATGAAATAACAGAGCCGTTGTAACTCCCCTGAAGAATCGGCACAAAAAGCTCCGTTTAAATCAATCATTAATCCGTTGTAAACCGTCTTTGATTCAGTCAAAGTCGTATTTAAGAATCAGCTCGAAATCCGCCTAATAATCTGCTTGATTGACTAATTCAAAAGGAAATATCGTCTGTCAAAAATATCCCGACGCCAAACGTAGGGTTGATGACGTGGCTCCAAACGTAGGGTTCACAAACGTAAGGTTCAGAACGTAAGGTTCAGAACGTAAGGTTCAGAACGTAAGGTTGAACATACATACTTTCTCTTCAGCATTCAAACGTAGGATTGATCATCCATACATTGTCTTGCTTCAACTCTCCAAAGAACGTACGGTTGATTATAAAAGTAAGGTTGATGATCCATACTTTTGAGAAACAAACTCAACACTGAAAACTAACGTACGGTTTCTCTTCCATACTTTTCAACAACGAAAACGTAAGGTTCCTTCCAAACGTAATGTTCTTCTACCATACTTTTCAACAACGTAAGGTTCATTAACCATACGTTTCAAAAATAACATAAAAAGTAAACTTTTCATCCATACGTTACGTTCATCAACGTAGGGTATGAACAGTGATTCCAGTACGCGCTAAAATTGATCTCGCGCTACAGTGATTCCAGAATACGCTAAAATTGATCTCGCGCTACAGTGATTCTAGAATACGCTAAAATCGATCTCGGAATAAATGAAGTATAAAAATCTCGTTATATAAAATAAACTCCTGCAAAATACTCAACGAAATAATTAGTAAATAATTAAGGGTATTTGTGAGCATCAAAATCATCATAAAGAGACAGAGTATTATTTAAAATAATCTCCCCCTTTAAAAAACATTATTTTGATTTGTTTAAAAACAATACATTGCTCAACAATCTCCCCCTTTTTGATGATCACAAAACCCATAAAATAATAAAACTAATTTAATTGCAATCTTGATTGAAAGAAAAAAGTATTATAAAATTTTAGAATTTTGAAAGGATTAAAACAATATTTAACTATAAAATTTCTCCCCCATAACTCTCCCATAAAAATAAATTTTCAAATAGATAAAAGATAAATATCGTATATATCCAAATGCTCCTATATATCCAAATTTCTTCATAGGAAACGAATGAATTTAACGAATGAATTTAAATGTTGTGTTTATCCAAATTCTCCCCCTTTTTGTGATATCAAAAAGAATGAAAAATTACGGATTTGAACACATTCAATATTGCACTGAACTATAAGTAAATGCTATAATGAACTGTGTATGAATAAGTGAATTTTGTATACTGGCTAACTTAATCATAAATCAATAAATAACAAAACAAAAAAGATAAGAAAAGAATTTTCATTCACAAGCTATTATATAAAAACGACAGTGATATACAGAGGAATCAAGGTGTAGGGATAAGACAGGGAAAAAGGTGTCTATCTCCTTTGAATTGCGGTCTTGATCTCTGTAAACTGTTCTCGAAGCCTCTTCATCATCCCATCTCCTAACTTGATGATAAGATCCCTGTTCTCCTGAGTCATATGAATATCTTCAATCAAATTAACTCTGAAAAACTCATGCATTCTTTCTTCTTTTTCAACAAAAAGAGCCAGCTTTTCTGATAACTGATTCAAAAGAATCCTAATCGGTTGCTCTCCAGATGTCAACTGATCTACCAAAAATTTCTGATTATCTAGCAAAACTGACAAAGGGGCACTATTACACTGAAGATCGTGTAATCTGTCACTCATATTGCTCAGTGCTCCAGTAATTGCTTGAAATCTTCGAATCAAATCAGGTGAAGAACCTGATCCACTCACAGCACTATTTGCAACAGATTCAAATTTATTCTCCATGTAAATTTTCATCTCAGACAAATCATCTTTCGTTACCATTTCTGATTTCAACTGATCAACAGCATGCAACATATCAGTCTTAAACAAATCTACTTCCTGTCTTGAAACAGTAGATTCTTTCAGCTTCTGAAACTTTAACTGCTCCAAGTTCAGAGAACTTCTGAGACTAACATTCTCAGATTCTAACTGAGAAATACGCTTGTATAACTCAACAACTTCTTCTTTTCTCGAATCAGGGGCACCCTGTGCTTGATTCTCATGTCCAGAATCAGATTGACGAAGCAGGACAAGGGGTAAAGAATCTGCATCTGATTGTTCTTTGTTCTGAAAAGGTTGATCCACTGAACTATTCTTTGAAGCCTGAAACTCTTCCACTGAAAAATCTTCCTGAAGTACCTCTGTATTAACTTCAGAAGTGTGTTCATCACGAACAGTAGTCTCTCTGACTTCTACTGAATGATCAAGAACAATATTTTCATGAACTTCTTGAGGTCGGGCCACTTCTTCACCAGGCACTGCCTCCATAAGTTGTTCTTGTGGAATTGCTTCTTCAACAGCCACAGCAGCAGTTTGAGGTTCTAGCTGAATTTCCGGTTGAGCTACTGGTTCCTCTATCGGTGCAGTCCTCTCCACAACAGCTTCTCTCACAAATGAATAAGAAATTACAGGTTCAGAGGATTTCAAGGTAGGAGAGATAATTTCTTCATCAATTAACCTCTTCCTTCTAGATTGAAGTCCTTCCTGACTTCTCTCTTCCTCAACTTCCTCCATCTCAAAGCGAATTCTCCTTGCCACTGTACTAACCCTTGATTCTGCTTGTCCCTCCTTGGACTTAGCAGGTTGAGCCTGAGCACTCTCCGAGTCTTCCTCAGCTCCAACAGGTAAGAGTTTTCCTTTAATTGTGCTCCAGAAATATCCCACTTTCCTCAATGTTCCAGCATTAAAAACATTACTGTGGTGACATTTCACCCCAGCATCGACCAATCTGATCATTCCTCTTTTAAACAACAACAAAGAAATGAACCTTCCATAAGGGAAAAAGGTCATTCTTGCTTCACTCTGACAACAGTATCTCAGATATCTTATCATAAATCGAGGAAAATTAAACTTAATATCACTCATCAAAAGATACATTATATACATGTCAGGGTACAGAATTTTCTCCATCTCAGCCATCCTTGGTGCTAAACCAGTCTGGACAAACTTTACTAAGATTTTCTGATCGGGCTCCAAATCTTTAATAAACATCTTCTTTATCACTTTGGTTCCAAACAGAAAAGACATAATGTCTTCAGACTTATGTACAGAATCTCCAATATTCCGTAAATCAAAATGAAAAACTCCTTCATGAGGGCAGTTAAGAATTTGACTTATCTCTACAGATGATATGGAAAAGTCCTTATCCTCTATTTGAGCCAATAAACTATCCTCCGTATCTCTAAGGCTAAACTGAACAGTTCTAAAGAAATGTCTCATTTCTGCCTCATATAGAAACTCAGAGTTTTCACTATTAAAAGCTTGCTCAAGGCCTTGAAACGACAACGCTTGCTTCAACAGCAAATTAGTTTCAAACAGCCATTCTAAATCGATGACTTTACCTTGCAGTATCTTCCGACCAACTACTTTAGATTTCTTTGCAGCACTGCTCTCGGCTTCATCTGGACGCTTAGTCTTTGCCATTTCAACAACGATTTCTGAAGGTTCGTAAGTTTAGGGTTTGAAGATTCAGAAAAGGGTTTTGGAGAAGATGTGCGGTTTTAGGTTTTCGAAAGGGTTTCCGAAAAAGGTGAAAACAGGTTAGAAGGTGAAACGGTTCTGACAGCCTTGATTCCCGTGTAATCACTAATCATTACTTTTATTTAAAACAAAATAAAATAGCTTATAGAGAGAAACAGAAATTAAGAAGAATTCGAAAACAGAATAAGATTAAAAAGAAACTATTTAAAATTAAATAAACCTAACTCCCCCTTAATAAATTCAAACCTTGCCGTGGGAAGTGGTTTAGTAAAAATATCTGCTAATTGATTTTCTGTATTTACAAATTCTAAAAATATATCCTTTTTTAACACATGATCTCTTAAAAAGTGATGTCTTATACCAATGTGCTTAGTTCTAGAATGACTAATAGGATTTTTTGAAATATTAATTGCACTAGTATTATCACATAAAATAGGTGTATTATTGAAATTTAATCCAAAGTCCATAAGAGTGTTTTTCATCCACAACACCTGTGCACAGCAACTACCTGCAGACACATATTCTGCCTCGACTGTTGACAGGGCAACTGAGTGTTGTTTCTTACTAGACCATGATACTAATGACTTTCCTAAAAAGTGACATGTTCCTGAAGTACTCTTCCTATCTAATCTACAGCTTCCAAAGTCTGCATCTGAATATGAAATTAAATTAAAATCAGAGGTTTTTGGATAAAGCAGAGATTGATAAATAGTACCTTTTAAATATCTAAAAATTCGTTTAACAGCAGTTAAATGAGATTCTTTGGGATTTGATTGAAATCGAGCACAAAGACATACTGAATACATTATATCTGGTCTACTAGCAGTAAGATATAACAAACTACCAATCATACCTCTATATAACTTGTTGTCCACTGATTTTCCAGTTTCATCCAAATCAAGTTTTATATTAGTACACATAGGAGTTGTAAATGTCTTGCTGTTTTCAAGTCCAAATTTCTTAAGTAAATCAGTAATGTATTTGCATTGATTTAGAATATTTCAAAAATCTTTTTGAAATATTTGAAGACCCAAAAAGAAATTTAATTCTCCCATCATACTCATTTCAAATTCTTTTTTCATTAATTCTGAAAATTCATGACAAAGAATTTTATTGGTTGATCCAAAAATTACATCATCAACATAAATTTGAACCAACAAAACATTATTTTTCACAGTTTTCTTAAAGAGTGTTGGATCTTCTAGTCCAACAGTAAAATCATTTTTCAAAAGAAAAGAACTTAGTCTTTCATACCAAGCTCTAGGTGCTTGTTTAAGGCCATAAAGAGCTTTAGTAAGTTTGAAAACAGAATCTGGTTTTTGAGAATTTTCAAAACCAGGAGGTTTCTCAACATAAACTTCCTCCATTAAATAACCATTTAAAAAGGCAGATTTAACATCCATCTGAAATAATTTAAAATTCATATAAGATGCATAGGCTAAAAGGATTCTAATGGATTCTAACCTGGCTACAGGTGCAAAGGTCTCATCATAATCTATTCCTTCTTCTTGATTATATCCTTTAGCTACTAATCTTGCTTTATTTCTAGTTATTATCCCTTGATCATCCTGTTTATTCCTAAAGACCCATTTAGTTCCTATTACTGGATAATTATGTGGTCTTTCAACTAATTCCCAAACCTTATTTCTCTTAAATTGGTTCAATTCATCTTGCATTGCTATTACCCAGCTCTCATCATCTAAGGCTTCTTCTATGGTCTTAGGTTCTTGTTGGGATAGGAAAGCAGAGAATTCAACTATGTTTCCAAAGTTTCTTCTAGTTTGAATACCAGTCTCTAAGTCACCTATCACAGATTCTAAAGGGTGATTTTTTGAGGTTCTAGACTGTCTAGGCATTACATTCAAAGGCTCTTCAGTATCATGTTCTTCTGAACTGGACTGAATTTCTTTTATATCATTTTCAAAATCATTCTTTAAATTCTCAGGTCTCATGTTTTCATTAGAATCAGGTTCATCTATTTGTTCTATCCTTTTCTCAAAAGGATCAGATTCATCAAATTTCACATGAACTGATTCTTCAACAATCCTTGACTTTTTATTATAGACTCTATAAGCTTTGGAGGTTGCAGAATATCCTAAGAAAATACCTTTATCAGATTTTGGATCAAATTTACCAAGATTATCTTTGGTATTCAAGATGTAAACCTTGCATCCAAAAACTTTAAAGTAATTTACTTTAGGTTTTCTGTTATTCCATAGTTTATAGGGTGTCTTTTTCAAAATAGGTCTTATTAAAATTCTATTCATTATATAACAAGCTGTATTAACAGCTTCTGCCCAGAAATATATAGGTAGGCTATATTCATTTAACATAGTTCTAGCCATTTATTGAATAGTTCTATTTCTTCTTTCTACAATCCCATTCTGTTGAGGTGTTCTTGGAGCAGAGAAGGTGTGTTTAATACCCATGTTTGAGCAAAAGGAATTAAATTCCTGGTTCTCAAATTCTCCACCATGATCACTTCTCAATGAGATGATATTAAAACCTTTTTCATTTTGAATAGATTTACAAAAACCTTCAAATAAACTAAAAGCTTCACTTTTAAATTTCAAAAAGAAAATCCAAGTAAATTTAGAGTAATCATCAACTAATACATAAACATATAATTTACCAGCTAAACTTGCTACTCTTGAGGGTCCAAACAAATCCATATGGATAAGTTCTAGAGGTTTAGTTGTAGCAACTTTATTAACAGATTTGAATGATGATTTGTGTTGCTTGCCAAGCTGACATGCATCACAGAATCTGTCATTTTCAAATTTGAGACTAGGCAAATCAGAAACTAAATGTTTCTTAGATAATTTATGTAAAGCATATATATTGCAATGACCAAGTATTCTATGCCAGATCCAGGATTCACTTATATTAGCAGTTAAGCAGTTTACTCGTTGTTTACACAAGGAATACAAATCCAAAGTATAAACATTATCAGTTCTGGGTGCTCTAAACTTAAACAGTTTATCTTTAGAAACAGTACAACTATTGTTAGTAAAATCAACAGTGTATCCATCATCACAGAGTTGAGAGATACTTATCAGATTGTGTTTTAACCCTTGTACATAAAGTACTTTGTTGATTGAGACTGTCTCTGGATCTCCAACTGTTCCAATACCAATAATCTTTCCTTTGGCATTGTCACCAAAGGTGACAAGTCCTCCTTCCTTTCGAGTAAGAGAAGAGAAATTAGCTGAAGTTCCACTCATGTGTCTTGAGCAGCCACTGTCCATATACCATATTTCTTTCTTTCTTTGGTGACCTGCTACCTCATCAGTTTCAGCCATGAAACACATATTTGCTTTTAAATTGGCTTCCTCCTTCTCTGAGCATGATTCAGAAGAATTACTTGAGTCTTCAGAAACACTCCAAGTAGCTTTCATAGCTTTCTTGTCTTTCTGCTCATAATCATCTCTTTTGAAGAATTTCTTCTTCTTTGCATTTTTCAATTTTGGGCAATCCGGTCTGATATGTCCCATCTTTTTGCATTCATAACATCTCACTTCCTTGCTATCCTTTTTAAAGGATTTCTTGAAGTCTTTCTTCTTACTATAGAACTTTCTGAATTTTCTGGCTAGCTGTGCCAGTTCTTCATCCGAATTTGAAGAATCAGAGCTTTCTGATTTAGCACTCACTTATTTGTTCTTCATCTTTCTATCCTTTTGTTGAGAAGTCACTTTCAAAGCAGTATTTTCCCTTTTTATGTAGACTTTATGCTCATTTACCTCATCTTGCATTTCAGCTTCGTACATCATCAGTGTACCAATCAGTTCTCTCATAGTTAGATCTTTAACAGAAGTTGATTGTCTGATTGCTGTAGAGATTCCATTCCATCGAGTAGGAAGTACTCTCAGTACCTTCAACGCTTGATCAGCCTGCTTGATTGGTTCTCCTAGAGCTGTTATATTATTGACAATTTCTGTCAATCTTCCATTCATCTGAGTGATGCTCTCTCCTTCAATCATTCTGAAAGTATCGAATTTTAACTTAGCAGTTGCATATCTCATCTGTCTTACATTATCTGTTCCTTCATAAGCAACAGCTATTGTTTGCCACATTTCATATGCAGTCGGGCATTGAGATACTCTGTTAAATTCGTCTGGTCCTAGACCACAGATGATTGCATTCATAGCTTTTGAATTTATGTCATACTCAGCCTCTGTAGCAGCACTCCATGTATCGGGATTTTCAGGAATTTCATAGGGAGTCAGAATCTTTGAATAGACTCTGTAACCAAGATTTTTCAGATAAATAATCATACGTGATTTCCAGCAGCCATAATTATCTCCATTAAAGTAAGGTGCTCTGACCATTGACATTCCCTCTCTCATATCAGCCATGATACACTATGTATAATCTTTAAATACTTCTAGCTTGATAGGACTTTAGAAATAAGAAGCTCCTCCTCTGATACCAATTGTTGGATCTGAATCTACGGATTATACACAAGAGGGGGGTGAATTGTGTCTTTTTCAAATTATTACAATCTCTTCAATTTAGACAAATTCTGTTCACTATGCTTTTGCACGATTAAATATGCAGCGGAAAAAGTAAAAGCATGAACACACGGATGTATAGTGGTTCGGGGAACAGAAGTCCCCTAGTCCACTCCACCAACGCTCAAATCCACGAGCTTGGCGATTTTCACTATCTGGTCCTCGTTTCCACAGACCCGTCCACAACTGAGTACAGGCAGTTGACACCTTTACAAGATTCAGGCAAACACAGCCTTCCTGGTTCAAACACGAACCCACACAGCTTAGAACGAGAAGCTGATCACTCAAAAATAAAAGGGTTTCGATAAAGAAACACTTCTCCAGTTGTTCTTCACAATTGCAACAGAATGCAATTGACAGTAGATAGATAGTCGTCTTCAGAAAATAAAGATCCGTAATCAAAACAGTTCTGAGTCGATCCAGTTGCAATAGATATTACCAGAAACTTCACAACTTCAGCAGCAGTAGATTCACAACAGGTAGTCGATGTAGAACACGTGAATCTGCTATCAAGATCTTCCTTCAGTAATAAAGGTCTTACGCTTCTTCTTGATCACCAGAAAAGAACGCTTTCACGCAGTCTCTGTTTTCTTGCTCGTCAAAAGATCAATATAGTACCACACACTTTCCTGTGCATATATATATCCGAAGTTTCCAAGATAGAACATATATATTCAAATCTGAGAAAATCTTCCGCATAAATAGATCCATGAAAATCTCCTTTTGATTCGCGATATTAAATGAAATAACAGAGCCGTTGTAACTCCCCTGAAGAATCGGCACAAAAAGCTCCGTTTAAATCAATCATTAATCCGTTGTAAACCGTCTTTGATTCAGTCAAAGTCGTATTTAAGAATCAGCTCGAAATCCGCCTAATAATCTGCTTGATTGACTAATTCAAAAGGAAATATCGTCTGTCAAAAATATCCCGACGCCAAACGTAGGGTTGATGACGTGGCTCCAAACGTAGGGTTCACAAACGTAAGGTTCAGAACGTAAGGTTCAGAACGTAAGGTTCAGAACGTAAGGTTGAACATACATACTTTCTCTTCAGCATTCAAACGTAGGATTGATCATCCATACTTTGTCTTGCTTCAACTCTCCAAAGAACGTACGGTTGATTATAAAAGTAAGGTTGATGATCCATACTTTTGAGAAACAAACTCAACACTAACGTACGGTTTCTCTTCCATACTTTTCAACAACGAAAACGTAAGGTTCCTTCCAAACGTAATGTTCTTCTTCCATACTTTTCAACAACGTAAGGTTCATTAACCATACGTTTCAAAAATAACATAAAAAGTAAACTTTTCATCCATACGTTATGTTCATCAACGTAGGGTATGAACAGTGATTCCAGTACGCGCTAAAATTGATCTTGCGCTACAGTGATTCCAGAATACGCTAAAATTGATCTCGCGCTACAGTGATTCCAGAATACGCTAAAATCGATCTCGGAATAAATGAAGTATAAAAATCTCGTTATATAAAATAAACTCCTGAAAAATACTCAACGAAATAATTAGTAAATAATTAAGGGTATTTGTGAGCATCAAAATCATCATAAAGAGACAGAGTATTATTTAAAATAATCTCCCCCTTTAAAAAACATTATTTTGATTTGTTTAAAAACAATACATTGCTCAACAAAAAATACCCGAAAATTGTTTGTCTCAATAGACATACCAACCAATTTGGAGGCTATATAATTTCATGTCTCAATAATAACTTTTATAATTCCAATTAATATCCCATATGAGTTACTGAGTAAACAATAAAAAATAAACTTTTCTGACAATCATCTAGATTGGAATAACAATATATGGATTACTAATACTTTTACTCATCTTAATAAAGGTGGAAATATTATTATATAACTTATAGAGAATGAATGTAGAGAGTAAAAAATATATATTCTACTTGTAAATAATCATTCATATTGGACTAAGAAATGTTTATATTTTTCATAGTTCCCCAATAAATAATTTTAATAGATTTAAATTTAAGAATGCTTCAATTAACAACATATTGACTAATAAGTATATGTTTCCAAAAATAATTTTAACAATCAATCAATTTTTTAAATCGATGAAGACACCATTCAATAAATGGTTTTGAAATCATGGTATTCACATTGTAAATATGCTAGAATAAATGTTTCTCCTATTAACATTGGTCGGTTAGGAAGGAAAAAAGGAAGTGATGGAACATTAGTCATAAAGAATAAACATTTTATAGGCAATATAGTGAAAAATATGGATTACAAAAAAGAAAATAGTTGTCATTTAATAATGGGAACTCATAAAGATATTTATAATGAAGAAAAGACCCTTGAAAAATAATTTTATAAAGAGTATCACATAAGAAGGGATCAAGAATAAAACGGTTTGATAACATGAGTTCAATCCACAAATATATATATATATTTATTTATTAAAGGATAAATATGGTAGTATAAATACCATGAGTGTAAAACCTTTGGAATATGTACAGGATAATGGAGGTAAAATGTTCAATGAGATTTTGTAAAATATATTTAACATTGACTTAAATTTCAACATCACTAGTTAGTTACAAATGTAAATTTTGAAAAGGTGAAGTGAAATATTTTGTTATCTTTTACTTTTAAAAATAGTATAAAATAAATATTCCTTCAAAATTATTTAATGTATTATATAGGAACTATGGATCAAATGCTAAAACATTTCATTAAAAAATGAACCTTTTTAATACTTTGAAATTACCATTTTTTAAAACACAAATTTTAAAAAGAGTAGTAAAATATTATTTTTATTAAAAATTAATTTTCAAAAAGTTGATTATAAAATACAATATTAGTGTTAGATACCCCTTTAATTGGAGAAAAAAGTTCAATATAAATCTTTATGACTCAATGAAAATTGATTCAAGCCATTAATGCCACGTAATGGAAACATACTCTATAATTTAAGAAATATCCAACAAGGATTTTTGTAGTAGGAATTGAAATACATTAAAGAAAATTGAATAATAACACATAATAAAATATTGGGTATAATATATTGATCATAAATTGAATAAGTTAAATATAATGATTATAACTCAATGAACTAAAGTCGAGTCACTGAAAATTATTACAACTGGGGTTACAATTAAAACACCGAACATTTAAAAAATTAATATTAGTTGGATTAGTATATCATACGGAGGAGAATATTATAATAAAAACAAATCCATGGGCTACAAATACACTATATAATGAAATATTCGCACACGAGATGTATACTATTTTAAAGAATATTAATTGAGTCTAAGAAAGACCTTACAATGTTTAAAACATTTGAATCAAAACCCCTTGAAGGATATGATTTCAAATGAAACCTTGAATTATAAAAATAATAATAGGATCATGGTAGACAAATATTAAAGTGGAAATAGATACACTATTACAAATAAAACATGTTTTTTAATAAGAAATATGTCCCAATGGATTAAATTTGAGATAAGAAACTCTTAGCTTTTATCCTAGATTCCATTAACACATTATAACATCTTGTATAAAAAAATATAAATATTAATAACCTAATTAAAAACCTTACTAAAATATTTCCACTTAGACTGTTGACATATTATAATTTTTATATGAATTATATTAAATTATAAACTATTTTCAATATTAGGTGTTAGTAATATTGATCATTTTGAACTATTTTTGTAAAAATTGGGTTGGTGTTAATTATTGATACAGAGTTCCCCATCATGATATCCTTAATGGTTATAGAATATATGTTATATTCTATTTAGAAAAGAATATTTTTATTTCATGGTGATTTTTCATGTAATCCATGAAGATGATATCAATGGTGATATTGTTTAGAGGATTCATAACTAAAAAAATGTTTTCATAATTAATGATTTTAATAATAAATTTACCATTCAAAAAGAAAAGAATAAAAATAATTCACCTATTTGTGTCCTATAATACTAACTAATATGTTCCCATATCTGTCCATACCATAATTTTATAGCATTTTCCATATAGGCGGTTAAACTACCCAAGCATGAATATACCATCATTACTGGATGATTATGTAGGGATTAGTTATAAAATTAATCTAATATAATAATATTCATATTATTTATTGTTTATAAATATGATATATAATAATTCGATGAAATTATTGAAGTAATAAATGAATATGAAAATATCATGCAATATGAATACAATGATTTTACTCATAGTATACTTGTTTGAATGGTTTGAATTAAAATTTACTATTTAATGATCTTATCATTAATAATATGAAAAAAAATTATATTATAAATAAAATGGTAAAATATCATGATAATTATTGATGAAAATAATAATGTAAATGAATCATTCAAAAGTGGGGGTAGTTCAAACACTTGCATGGTTGATGATTTCATTTTCCATAAAATGAGAGAAATGTATATTATGTTTTATAATGTGAGAATATATTTTTTAAATATCATACTTATTTATTAAATTCAATAAGATGACCAACTATTTACGATTGTTAATGAAAATAATATGTCGCTTTGTGTAGGTAGTTATCTAGACACATGCATGAATGCCATTTTTATTTCACTTAATATAAATGGAGAAATGTGGTTAATGGTTACTATCTTTTGGATAGTATTCTTAAATATATAAAAAATAATGATTTCCTTTTTAAGGATTTAAAATATTTAATTTCAAGGGTAACTTATAAGGTAATGAAGTTATGTAAAAATGATTACTCATGTTGAGAAGTTTGAGGTTTCATTGCGATATCCAAATGAAATGAAGGGTTTTAGCTAAAATATTGTGACAAAATTATAATGGAAGTTATAAAATATTCTTTATGAAGGAATGTGGTTTTTTTATTGGGTGATAATTATATTTGGAGTGCTTTTTAAGGGGAGTTGGGAGTCCTATTTTATAAGTGATAATGGATGACATTTTTGTAAATATCCATGTCATGTTAATATTACTAAATCTCTCTCAAAGAATGTCCCTGGAAATTTGATAAATAATAGCATGGGTTATATATAAGGCTGATCAATACCATAAAAACACAATATCACACATTTTTTACCATTTTATTTCCATTTTCATAGGGTAAACCCTTTTAACTATAATTTACTCTTACAATAGTATGTAGTTTTTACCAAAGTAATTTAGCCTTCATGAATACAAATAAATTGGTTATTATTAAATAATTATGACAACCTAATTCAAAATTGTAAATCGATTTTATTTTATTCAAATTTTCAAAGCAATAAAAATTAATTTTAAAATAAATAATAAATAATATATTAAAACTAATTCATTGAGAAAACTATTTATTTACTTATAAAATATCAAATATATAATTCTAAACCAGAATCAAATTTTTTAGATTTAAAATGTATTATATAATATACTAATTATTATATTGTGGTCTCCCGAATTTCAATGACATATTTACATACTAATAATGGCATTAAATCATAGTACAAGTAAAAAATGTATATTTCAATATTCATTTTAAAATCAATCAATTAGAAAAAAAAAATATATTGTTTTTCTTAATAAAATATTAGTATAATGAATCCAAAAATACTATTCATTATTTTAAATTAAAAATCCAAAATTTATAAATATAATTATAATATATAAAAAGTTTTATAGGGAAATGATACCATAGAAAATGATCTATTCCTCTTCTTATTTTTTATCATTTAATAATTAGAATAAAAAAACTATTCATATCATAGAGTATTGATATGATATTCTAGACATGGGAGAACATGGATGAAACCCGAACCCCACTTATCAATCGGGGTCCTGGATACTAGGACTTTTGTGGAAGTCATTTTGTGTTGTTCTACTCTCGTTGAATCAAAGTCCTTTAAAATTATTTATCTGAAATAAATATCGATATTGAGGTCTATTAGAGAATTATTTATCTAAGGATGAGGTATATATACTCTCTTCAAATCATCATTTTGTACGCATTGGTATATTTTTCATGCATCATCCTTCACTAGTGTTTTTTCACAAAACACTAGATGGTATAGGTTTTACAAATTTTTATATCAGCATACTGAATTTGTGGCTCGTTATCTTTCTATTTCCATAAAAAATAATTATTATAGATTCTATGCATGTGGTTCTTGGTATTTTTGGGGAACTTTTATGAATTTTTTCAAATGGTCCCTGGATTTTGATGTGGGTTCTAAACCCCCCATCATTCCTATCTTGAATGGTTTATCAAGATTACCTCTCCATCTATTTAATAACAGTTGTTTATTCTCCAATGTTGGACTTGTCAAACATCCAATCCTTCTAGACTCTTCTACTTTTCATCATTGAAGGCATTGAGTTTCTATTATTTGTACTGAAGATGACATCTCTCATGAATTTCCACCACGGTTTTGGATACAAAATGATTATTATAGGTTTTTACAAGATGCTTTCTTTGAAAATGTACCAGCATACTGTAAAAAATGTTCTAGAGTTGGTCATATTATGAAAGAATATGGGACTAAAAGGTATTATCCCCCCTATTGTTCAAGTCAATTTTTGTGGAAAATGATGTTACAAAGAAGAACACTACTAATCAGGAAGATAAACCTATTGATAAAATCAATGTTTTAAACTCCATAAATGATCTTAACCCTATACCTAGGCCATCAATTCCCGAAGACAATAAACAGAAAAATGATGGAAATTAGGTTGTTCCTATTAACGTGGGTGAACCCTATAATGTTATTGTTTCTGTGCTTTCTCAATCATTCTCAGACTCATGCCTAGCGCAACCTTAGTGCAGATCCTTACTGGAGGCTAGCGAGAAATCCACACAAATTGTGACTTCTTATGCAATAGAAAAGGGAAACAAATTGGTGGATATTGATGGATTCATTACTCCCAATCCTAAAAAATGAGGAAATTTAGGGTCTATTCTCTCCTTTAATGAACATTTTTTATGAGATCACTTGATGCTTCTAAAATCAAAAACACTAAAATTTAAAGATCAACAAGTGTGGTTGATCGGACTATAACCATTTTTTGAGGTTATAGAAAATGTCTCTAGATATTCCTATATAGCTTGAGGATGATTCTTATATCTCACCTTCTGATGATAACCCAAATGAAGACTCTAACCTGGTTTTGAAGTGTACATACCTGTATACTAAAGAGTTTAATGATGATTTGGAATCTTGAATGTTACAAGGATATATAATATCTTATCACATGCTCAAGAATGGTGAAATTTCTGCAGAGACACATCATGATAAAAAACACTGAATTTTTAATAAGAGGATGGTGAAGGATTCTAAAAATTTCCTTAAGTTTCTATGACCTGTGTTGATTTTTTTCAGTCTGATTTCATTTTGTGTTTTATGATCTTATCAAATGATTCTTACAATGATCCAAATGGCCCCAATATGAATATTGATTAATCCCTACTGTGTCTCTATTAGACCCCCATATACCCTTATGTCACATAAATACTTTCACATACCCTTTTAAGAATGTTGTTGCTTCATGCACACCTAAATTTTATTTCAAAGTGTAGCATATTCAACTGACGTCGGGATAGATGTTTCATGGGTTGCACACAAGGGTTTTTGATCAGGACCTACGTTGCCCCAACATGTTTGATTCTCTTCTTTTGGTTGCATCATATCTTGCTGTTACAGAATGTCCAGATGATCTAGACCTCCTTTTGGTGGGTACTCTTTTTTCATGCCTTTTGACGACTTCAAATCCTGAGGCCTTGGAGCTTTCTTAGATTTGCTGCACTTTTGGATTGGTCTGATTATTTACTTGAAGGCATGATTTATCTGACTTTTTGAGTGTTTTTTTGGTTGAACTTCTTTCATATATCATCATATACCACCATCACTTTTGTATCAGTGAATTATAATTACTCATTAAGAATGTATCATAATACTTTTGACATAGTAAATTTATTTAGGATGTGAGTTTTGTGACAAATTCATGTCTGTGTTACTATAAAAATAATCATATCAATATATATTACCATAAATTAGTCATAAATTTCATATGAAAAAAATCATAAAGAATAAAAGGTAAATTATAGATAAACAATTATAATCTTAGCATGATAATAATTGTTATTTTACCTTTACATATTTAATTTTATTCCTATTAAATGCAACTGTTATTTTTTCTTATAAATATTTCATAAAGTAGCAACTTCTATTAATTTCCAAAAAATAAATGGCTAGGTATTAATTTTCATACATAAATATTTATATTTTATCTAAATATAACACATTTTTATTTATTTTCAATGTTGCATCAGAGAAATCAATTGAGAAAATTGATTTATTTAAAGGTAATAATATATTAAAGTCTTTGTCTGTGGCATCAATTCTATATTTGTTTTATTTTTATGGGAATATTATATTCATTTAATTAGAGGATATTGAGAAAGATAACATTTTCAAACATTTTACACTACAAATAAATTTTTATTAATCCCACTATAATGTTATTTTAGGGGAAATTGTTGAATTTTTAGGTTTTAGGGTAATATTTAGATAAATTATAAAAATGACCTAATTTTGGATTTTATCTCTTTTAGTCGGCTCCTGTATTTTGGCAATAACATTTTATAAAATAAATTAAACTTTTAAATTCCTCTTTTAAGATTCATTACCTAATGGGATTCATTTAATTTTACAGGATATAAAGCTTAATGCATCATTTGAAGGCCCAAAAAATAGCTCATAATTTGGGACTCAACATATGTGTACAAATCTGTTTACATTTAAAGACGAACATATATCTAATGATGATCAACCCGAGGAAGACAAAATTATACATATAGATAATATAAATCCTAGGAAACAAATTCATTAACTATTGATAGGCCTAAATCTACCCATTTAGAGTTCATAAATTCATGAGATGTTGGGGCCTTAGAATTCAAATAGTCACACGGATAGAATAAATACCTCAGAATTAAATAGAATTAAATCCTTAATCCTATGAAATGTTATGCAGAACATTGTAATTTTTATGATTAATAAATAAATGAACAAATATACGTAAGAAAAAATTTCCCAATTCATCCATTTAATGTGTCAAATATTCTCACACATTGGGAGGATAGATTTTTTAGAAAACTTTTATTGATTATTTTCCTCAAAATTTTTATCTCATCTCTAATACCAAAGGATATGAACTTTTTGGGTGATACGGTAGAGATTTGTTTCTGTAATTGTTCTATATATTTTAATATATATTATTTTTTGAAATGACCAAAACATTTATCTTTGTAATTTCTCCCTTATTATAGTAATTTGATATAGTATAAATCAAATAAAATCAATTTCAGACCACAATAAAGACTTTATAAATGAAGAATCAATAATATAGAACGTATTTCTCGAATTTAAGGAATAAATATCGATGAAATAGTGACTTGACCGTAGTAATAGTAATATGAACCTTATTAATAATAATTCGGAAAATAAAAAATATCCCTACAAATTAATTTTTATTTAAAATTTAAGGATCTGATAATTTAAATTATGATATAATTATATCATAGTCTACGTAAAAAAATGTTATAAAAATTATTAATTAAGTGTTGGTATGTTTATAAGTCATATGTGTTAGTTTTAAATTTTATAGTTAACATAACAATTTAAAAAAAATATATTTTCAAAAAAATAATTAATATTTTAATATTTTAATTTCTTATGATTTTATGAAAAGTTTAAAAGACCATATTTAATTTTTCAAAGTGTTATTAAATCAGTTAAAATTTTAAAATCTGCATTTTCCATGCAAACGATTATTCTAATTAAAAATATAATTCTTTATATTTATAAAATTATTTTCATAAAATGGAGACCATTTTTGAATTCTACATGTTGAAAAATGGTTCGGGTGATGTATTGTGATTTTTTCGGAAATGCATGATTTTTTAATAGTGAAATATGATAAATTTCGATAAATGCTAAATACATGAATTTTTTATTCATAGTTGATGTAAAGTTGATTTAAGAACTGTAAACTTGAACCATCCTTAATTATTTTAATATATTTATATATAATGACCAAACTATTCATATTCTTGAGATAAAATAATATACTAATGAAAATGATATTGAGAAAACACCCCTCTCCTCCACAATAAATACCACCCCTCACAACCTAATTTCCACACACCTAATAGGATTTTAGTATTTACCAAATTCTGACCAATAATATTCTTTATACTCCGCAACACATATAGGAGCACTTTTTCTCATCAAATTACCAAAACCATTTCCCTATAGAAGTTCTCAAGGAAGATAAATTCAAGTGGTAAATCCTCTGTCTCTTTTTTTAATTTCCATTGAATTACTTTTATATTTTATTCTCACCTCACCCCCTTCAAAAAAATATAATGATAAATACTTTGTGATTGATATAATTAAATTATATAATTTTAAGGTAATATCCATAATTAAACTCCTCACTCTCACTCTTTTATTATAGAAATCAAATCGTCACCCATGATGTGTAAATATACCGTCATCATGGGTGATTCAGTTTTCATTCCATAAACACATTAATTTATGTTAATAAAACCATTAAA
This sequence comes from Viscum album, assembly GCA_963277665.1. Classification (NCBI taxonomy): domain Eukaryota; kingdom Viridiplantae; phylum Streptophyta; class Magnoliopsida; order Santalales; family Viscaceae; genus Viscum; species Viscum album. The sequence continues at coordinate 1,360,592,286 of OY728148.1, forward strand.
TGGTTAATATGTATTTATATTTTAATTATATAAACTTATTTTTTTATTTTAGTAACATTTATAGATAATACTAAATGGTAAAATAAAATGAGTTTGTTGTGATAAAAAAACTAAAAAAATTAACCTAAAACAATCATCATTAACTTGAATCTAATGATTCGTCCAAATGAAAAAAAATATTTATAAAATAAATTAAAATTATGGAATATCATTAATAACAAACAATAAAAATTATGTATATTTATCCATAATTTACATGAACTTTAATTCATATAAACAAGTGAACTGGTCATGAAAACAATGAAAACGAATGCTCTTGAATGGTAAAGTTAAAATATCTAACTCATCCCAAAGCCCCTAAATGACCATAATAAACCCATAATGAATATGGATCTAGAATAAAAGGTAATTTAATTGTTAACTAATGAATATCATGTGGTTATACTGGATATTAATAATAAGAAATCATTCTGACTCATGGTTAGGGGAATTCTCCAACCCAACTATTCTTATTTGGGTTTTCCATAATTCACACCATTTTAAGTTTGGATAGTTAATTAAATATATTTTATTAATAATTATCATGATTTTATAGGATATTCATGTTTTTTACTTGAGTTTATGACAGAAAGACTGTTTTTTTTTTGAAAAGAACTCATCTTAAAAAACACATCTTTTTTATCGATATTGTTTATTCTTCACTCAAGGTTGATGATTCTTATATAAAATATGTTATTCCATATTTTATTTGGGAAAACCAGTTATGAGTTTATGATTAATGAAATTTAACCAATTTATTTCCATGGGTTATTTTGTGTTTTATTTTTATGTATCTTCCATGTGGCATGCATGATAATGTAAATGTTATGATGTGACGGGGGTGCCCAAAATTATATAGTGCAATGTAAATGTTATGATGTGACAGGTGCACATAGAATTATATAGAACTCAAATGCATTGGGTAATAAAATTTATTTTATGAGAAAATTTAGATATGCATAAATATTATTTTATCTTTGTTCATGACTATTTGTTGTAGTTAACTACTAAGACATGATGTTTCATATTTTTGCATAGATACATTCAATAACTTTTTATAATTATTCCTATCTTGATTATGATCAAATATCTATGTTATTATTATAATGATTATTCTCATCCTATTTTTTTTAATGTTGTTATCTATCCAATTAATAGGCTTTTTTCTCACACCATTTTAATTTATACCCCCAGGTGATTACTTATACTATGGAGAATTCGAGGGCCAATAAGAATCTATAGAAGAAGGCATTAAATAAATGATTATGTTTTATTTTGAAAATGTTAGTATAGTCCTCATTTTCCCAAGACACAGAACCTTTGGATCGTCATTTTCAAAGGAATTTATGTTTATTCCCTTTAAAATAATTTGACTAGCTATGTAATAAAAATTAGAATAGTTTCATTTTTAGTCTTCTTCTAAGTATCATTCTTCATCTGATTTATTATTTTATTGTGTCTCTATAACAATGTTGCTTTCCCAAATCTACTAAAAATAATGAAATAACATAATCATTTTTTGAGGGAGTGAAGGATGGATTGATTGAGATTTATTTGATAAATTTAAATTTTAATTATTCAATTCTTGGAATTTCAGTGGTCGTTAAATTGATTATAGAGAGCAATCTCCCCATTTTATATACCATTGATTTTTTTCTTCTTTTTTCAATCAACATTACCTTCACTATATATATTGTTCATACAGTAAAGTAAGGCTTGGGTAGTGATGTTCAGTGAAGAGGTAACCTAATTTATGTTCAAAAGAGTATTTCCCCACATATAGATTTCTCAGTATTGGGTAATAAAATTTCAAACGAGAGGGGTTGTGTGATAGCTTTGGACCTGATATCAATCATCAGTACCCCCCAAGAAATATTTCCCTCCATATTTTCTTTTCAACTGATTTTTTTTGCATTAAATTAATATTTATACTAGTTAATTGATTCAAAATCCCAAAATATATATGAATTTAGTAGTTTCATATTATTTAATTAATAATAATTATAACAGAAATTATATTTGTTATGAGAGGAAACCTCAAGAGATCGACCCAGGTTGTGTGCTCTATGTGGAATTATTAGGTAAATAAAATATTGAATTAGATAAATTGAGAAAACCCTCATTGTTAATTCGGCACCGTTGTTGGGGAGTATGTGTTATTTTATAAGTAGTATTTAATAAAAAATAAAAAAATAAAACTATGAGAAACTAAAAAAATAGATTCTTTAAATTACATTATTTTTTATGTCAAGAGGGATTAATTTAGTGATATAAAATATTATTTTCATGGTAATGATTTATGTGAATGGGGTGGGGGATTTTGGTAGAAACAAGTGAAATTTGTCATTAGGAGTGTGGTGGAGCAGCAAAATCAATTGAACAACCTTTCTACCTTCATTCAAGAATCCGAAGTCCAGTGGTCAAAACAAAGACAATAATTTTTTTTACAATAATAGATCAATATTGTTCCTTGAAAATTATAATTGTAAGATCCTAATGAGTACATGAAGATGACTCGTGAGGAACCAATCATCTCTCCTTGGACATCACTTGAAAATACATCTGAAGAACACATGCTGGCGGATACAACTATAGTAGAACAACATGATTGTGATGAAAATTATTTTGATTTCATAAATCATGAAAATTTATGTGATTATACAATATTTAAAAATAATAAATTTACTTATCTATAACTATATATTTCTATGAAAAAAAGATGAATCTGACCCTAGTGATATAGAATTCCCAAGGCCCTTTTATGAGGAGATCATGATTCGCGATTACATACTAGAATAAGAAGATTTATTTTTTGATTATTCATATTTTAATCATATTCCAGTGGAATTTTTATTTGATTTCCCAGTTTTTTTAGTAATATCATCACATGAGAAATCCATGTCCATTGATGTTAAAAAGGCCATGTCAGAAGTGGTTATAAACAAGGTGGACCCCTTCTTTCTCTTCCCCCCACCATCCATGGTGTACCATATTACAAAGGGCAGGATATGATGTACTCTATCTGAGGGTTCCTCCATGAATACAGTTGGATGAATAAAATTGAATGAAATAATTTTTTTTATTTTAATGAGAAAGAGGCCCCATCCATTATCATATTGAGATTAATCCACTGAAACTATCTAACAAGGGGCAGTAAAAACCTAGCACCCACATGGGTGTCCAAATCAAGATCTATCCAATTTTCCAATTTTATTTTTTTCTTTTAATTTGAAATGTTTTAATTTATTTCATAATTTCTAGGTATAATGTGGTAGAAATTAGGATCATTACTCAAGGATTGAACTGGAAAATAAAGACACATTATATCATTCTGTTCTTTTATTTTATGCCCTTATTTATATTTTACAGATAAGAAATAAAGGATGGAGAGTTTAAGTTTGTGGGGAGTATTAACCTTTTTAATTATTTTTGTGTGAATTTTTTTCATATTATTTATATTTTAAAACCATTTAGCTTACATTAATATTTATTTTATTTTTGACAAGTCTATTTTTTTGAGATATTGAGATGTTTTTTTGAATAAATGAAATTTAAATGATTATTGATGTGAATTTTTTTCCTTGAATTGAATTTTATAGATTTTTCATGAGTTTGACTAATTTTTGAAATCCATGTCCATGATAAACTTGCTCAAAATTTTTTTCTAGTCCTATTAGGAATTATAAACCATTTTGATATATGCATCATGATACCAAACATTTCTTGAGATAAAATTGGATCTTGTATGAGAACCACATCCTGTGATTTTTATCTTTCATTTCGTTAGACTTCATGGAATATTTTTTACATGATTGATAAAATTCTTTGGAAAGAAAATTATTTAATGGAGGCCAAACATTATAACTATCCTTTTCTAGCCCTTATATTTTATAAACATCTTTATCAATTTAAGCCACATTACTAGTCAATTTTTCCTTCCCTACCCACAATCTTAGTATTTTAGTCTTAACAATTTCATTTTCTAGTGCGTGGAAGTGACTTTCATTGGTGATATTTTGGATGTATTTCATTTTTTTGGTTTATTTATGCTTCATAATCATGGGTAGTGTGTAAATTATTATTTTCATAAACTTATAGTGACGCATTTATTTTCCATGTATGGAAATTACTCCAGATACATTTTCTCTTGATTAAAGAATGAAAAAAAATTAAATGTGAGGTTGGATGTGATTGGGTCATCAATGGATTTTTTAGGTTTATAGAAAATTTCTTGTGAGGCATTAAAATTTAAGGGGAATTTTTTTCATATTGGAGATGTGATATAATTCAATTTTGGATTTTTTATCATTTTTTTGTGCTGTGGACTTTTTTTTGAATATTTGATGATTTCTTATGAGTGAAATGGATATTTATGGGGGGTGATGTTGATAAAATTCCAAATATTTTATACTATAATTAAAATTTTTCAATCCCACCTTATGTTTATGTTATAGTCAATTGTCACATTTTTATATTTTTGTGGTATTTTGGGCTTAATTAGAAAGTGGACTTATTTTTTATTTTAATTATTTTATTTTTCATAATTATTTAGTCCATAACATTTTATAATATAAATGAAATAATGAAATTAATTTTTTCAAGTATTGAATACATCATGGTATTTATTTCATTGAACTGATCTAAAATCTCAATCCATCATTGGGGGCCTAAAACTAGCTCAAAAAATGGTCCTCTCAATATAGACATAGATATAGATTCGAATATGGGACCATATAAAAAAATAGGTTCATCTAAATGAAGATAAAATTAGACATTAAAATATATAATATTTTTTGGAACAACTTCATTATATATTACCATGCATTAATTTTCCGTATTCAAGGTCATAGATGCCTGCGAATTTGGTGCCTTGGATTTAGAACAATCACCTATATGAAATACATTTTTTTTATTAAAATTGAAATAAAACATCAATTAAGTGGTTAATAATGACACAATATTTAGGATAAACGTGAAATACAACAATGAACAACATCTTTTAATACAAAATTTTATAATTGGGCCACTAAATGAGTCAAATATTCTCAAAATTTAGGTTGAAATATTTTGGAGCCAAAATTTCTCACTTATTTCATTATAAATTTTCACCTCTTATCTCATAATGAGTCATAGTATTTATTCTCAAATTAATTAACATGATTAATTTTAATGGTTATACTGGTATTTCCACGTAGTTTTCCTATATATATTTTAAATTAAGAAAAATAAGAAGGACCATCACTTTTGTGATCTAGGATGAATACCCTTGTTTATATTCAATAATCAATTAAAATCAAATTATAATATATTTTTCAAACATAGACTAGACATATTATATAGTATAAATAAATAAATGTGAATAAATTCTAGTTTTTCGGAGGTCAGAACCATTTTTTTGTTTGAAATAAATTTTGTGTTGCTTTCCATTTTGATAGGGACTTCACCCTTTATATTTTGGGAATTTTTATTTAGGTAGGTTCTTAAATAATCCTTTTCATGAATGTGTCCAAAGAGAGTGAAGGTTATGGTGTCCTAATATCTTAATCCATAACCAAGATTCAATGTGAGAAGAACTTATGTTGGAAACATTTTGATAAAATAATGAATCCAGATTAACAATATATATATTATCAGTTCCTAAAGCAACAAACTCTAAAACATTCTTAGTATCCTAAATATTATAATAATTATTTTAAAATTTTACATTGTAACAATAATTAAATGATTCATATATACAAATAAAATTATATTTCATACCATCAACACATAAAAATTTAGAAATAATAATAATTTTAGAGATAAGAATTTATCTCTGGTTAATCATTTCGTTTATTATTATTACTATTGGGGACATTTACACCATTACATTTTAAATTTTTTGAACCTATATAGTATCTCAGTAATTATCTTGATCATCTATTATTGAGAAACTATATAATTTTAATATATATCTTCACCCACGTTAACTATAAAAAATTATATAATAAATAATTTTTGTAAACCCATTTTCCTTGGTTCATAAATTATAACAAGTAAAGCCTTAGGAATCCACATTTTTTTACATGGGTTTTCCCTTTAAAAGTAACAGACTATGAAAAAAAACCTTATTTGGTTTAAAATAATGAACACATGTTTCATAGCTAAATCTTCCATTAGTTTTTTTATTACTATTATATTATTTTAACTAAGAAATAAATATTTTTATATAGATTCCTTTTCATCCTAGACGTATATCAAATTTAATTATTATTTTTGGGTGGTTATTAACTTTATAGAATCATATTCAATGTATTTTTACAATTTTTAAATTTATATAAATCCTTTAACAGTTTTTTATTTTTCAAATTTCAAATATGTATTCTATTTTAATAGGTTAATATTCTTTTATTTTTCAATATGATATACATTCACAGTAGTGGAAGATAAATGATAAAAAAATTCAAATTATTATATTCATCTCACTTGAATAATTCATATCTAAAAAAATTATAGATAACCTTACGTTCACTCTAGGTTTACTTTATTTATTTATTTTTCTTATTATCTTTATCATCATACTTTTTGTTATATACCATCTTAAGAGAATTATATTTAGTATAACCTTTTTTCTATTATTCATAAAACATTATTTCAATATAGGAGTAATTTTTATTCCCTTATTTTTAAAAATATCTTATTTAGTCATAATTGCCATTATAATTGGTCATTATGATGAATTTTTCTTTTTTTATAGAAAATAATGAATATTTTGTCTCTATGATTAATTTACTAATAACTTTTAGATTTTGGTTCATATCCATATGGATCATATTCCGTTACTTTTTCTGATTTAGACTCCAAAGTCAAAAAATACAGATGATTATTTTTTATGTTCAACATCATAATTATATTCATTTATGTATTCTTAAAACATCATTAAGTTTCAAATCAATAAATTTTCTAGTGGCTTTGTAATGTCATAATTCTTTTTAATTGGAACAATAGTTAATCTCTACCTATCAAGTACGAATCACAGTAATCATAGAACCAGTGTTTTATCATCAACTGGATATCTGAGTGCCATTATATTATTAGTGATAACATGAAATATACACTTGTATTTAAATACTGAATAATAAAGTATTATTTTGAGTGAATCATACTTCATGGTATATGTATTTAATTTATTTTCATAACCATTATAAGTTCCTTCTTGATTAACTGCTAAAGTAACCCAAATTTCCAAATCATTAGAAAAATGAATGTTTCTATTAAATTCAAATTCACCCAAAACACTAAATATAGAATTCCATGATTTATAATTACAATAATAAACAAATTTAGTTAGTATTTACCATTCCTTTATTAAATTTTTTGAAGTTTTATTTTTATCATTTACAGTTCTCAAAATAACAAATCACATAATTTCCAAATAGATTATAATTTTATTTTTCTATTTAGAATAGTTTTTTATTTAAAAAGGTTTTAAATGGGTAGAATGAACTTTAGGTATTTCATCCACAACTAATAATTAAATAAAAAAATAAATATCTTTTCCTCAGGACGAGGTCAAGGTCTGAAAGTACTATAAAGAGTGTAAAAATAGATAACAAGAAAGTAAGAGATTAAATTACCCTTAGACCAAATTATTGCGTGAGAGGAGTTATAAATAGGTGAGAATTAAGATTCCAATAATAATTTGATTTATTTTTTCAATTAATAAATTTAAATCCCCTCAATTTCAAATTCTAGCTCAGTTTACAAATGTTGCAGGAATATATAATTTCATACTTTAAAATTATTTCCCAAATAGTCTATCCAAACGTTGTTTAAAAAACAAAAAAATATTGTACCTTAATAGATAATTTTATTATATACAATTGTATATATATATATATATTACATGTAGATGGAAAATATGAGAGAATATTTTTGTTAAAATGAGTTTGAAAACTATATAATAAAAAAATTTATAAAATAATTATAGGGTAATGTAAAAAAAAGTTGTTAGAGAATAGTGAAACACATTGGAAATGGATAATAGTTTTTCTCTATGCTAGATCATAGTCCTATCCATTTGATAGTAATCCACTTCCACTACCTTTTTTATTAAAAGCAAAAAAAATATCCAAAACTAGAACCAAGATTTCATGATAACAACTAAACATACAGTAATCTATACTATAAAAATACTCTCTATAAATTATAAAAGGGAAAAAAATGTTAAAAATTATAGTATGAGGCTACTATTTTATTTAGTACTTATGTTTTGATTTATAAATGTATAAAAAAGGGAAAAAATAAAATTTTCAAATAAATAGTGATAGAAAATACATAATTTGATGTTTGAGGCATCTCATTATCTATTCAAATTTTGAATGATTAAAATGGATATACTTTTTTGTATGATTATAAAATAGGCTCTAGAATGAATGTTTCTTTCTATTTAGCATTCTTATTATTGTTAAAGTATCAAAAGTGAAAGATAATTCATGATTAATGCACCAGTACAATGGATACATCATTCCTTCTTGCATGAGGAATGATTCCTTGTATTTAAATATACTTTTTCAAAAATAACCTAATAAATAGAGATCATTATGGAAATGAATGATATAAATTTCTCTGACAAATAAATTTAATAAAAAAAATTAGCCATTATATTTTTTGATATTTAACCACATTTTTTTCATGCATAGTCAACGAACTATCACCATACAACAACTTCACTATTTCATGCGATAGATGATTTTTTGGGTGCGGTGGCTTCAAAACATTAGGAAATCTAAATTTAGGCTATGGTGGTCAAATATTCTTCATGCGATCACTTGGTCATAATTTCCAGTTTATTGGATTTTATCTTTTAGTTCTTCAAAATGAAATGTGTTGTCGCCTGAATCCATATATGAGGTGTGTGTAGGTTTCATTTCAAGTGAAATCTTCATTCGATGGTATGAATGTCTCATCATTTAGTTGTAAATCACATGTAATCACTTCATCACTTGGAAAAATACATGTACAATGAAACTAATAGATTTCTTCAATATTTTACAACATCATAAATATATTCAAAGGATCATTGTAGGTAATTTATAATTAATTTATTATAATATATTCAATTATATTTAGTTAAAATACCGCTTTTAGTGATGTTTTTTGATACCAAGATCTTATCGTACCATCATTTTTCTATAGGATCCAATTGATGAATCTCTGCAGTAATGATCTACACGTGAAAAAAATATATAGACAACATCTTATAATGGTTGGGGGCTAGCACCTTCTATCCCAATCTCTTTCTTTTTTCAGGGTTGATCACATCACAAATATTCTCTAGGGCTATATAAATACTGATGTTATCTCATTGGATTGAGAGAGTGAGTGAGGAGGGAACTCTATAACTCTTTATCTCTATTTAGGAATTGTGAGAGTGTCACTATATTTTTTGTGCACACCATTTTATTAATTATATATAATTATATATTTATAATGGAAAGTTTAGGGTTGGAAAATTCCACAATAAACCCTTTCCATATGTATAATTCACAATTGAACCCACGTACAATAATAATAATAATAATAATAATAATAACAATCATAATAATTTATTAACATTCAAAAAACTTTTATGAATAAAGAAGTAAATATAATTTATATTATTTCTAGTCAGAACATTAATCTTCCTATACTTTCCCTCATCAGTATTTACATTTCTTAAAAAAAAGTATATTTATTAAATAAACAAATATCTCTGTATCATTCAATGATAAATATAATAAATATTATATTCAAAATACATATAAGCATATAATTTTTATAAATATTTATCCTACTTATTCTTTGTAATAACTTGTGATTAAATTATGATGACCAAATGAACACAAATAAATATTACGTTTTCTATCTTGTTAAATTCTATATATGAATTTAAATGAGATTGTAGACACACTAAGTTTGTGACCCTCTTAGAATATTTCCCCATGTAATATGGTATAGTTATCTATAGTCCATTGTTAATATCTATAAACACCTCAATAAATACATAGAGAAAAAGGATCAAATCACATTGACGTAGAACCTCAAACAAACATTTATTGTGTGATGTAATCCTTTTATCATAATATATAAAATCAATAATATTTCATTTCTATAAAATAATCCTTTAGGATTATTGTCTCTCTATTTGAATTTTCATTAAATGAACAAGCTAATCAAATTTCATATAATTGGATTCATTAATGTAGTTCTATTCCTATAAAAGCTCCAGAGATATCAACTTTCATCAATAGGAAAAAGGGATATATCATTTCTCGTGTTATCCTATAATGTGATATCACTCATGAAAAACCTAACCTATCATACTTCACCACGAGTATATGTCATCTTGGTTTTCGTCCATACAACAAAGAACACAATTCATGATATATATTAAGGATAATCATAATATCTAAAGATTGATAAATATTTCTACAGATAGAAACATCCAATGACACATGGAAATATGGATTTCATGTTAACAGATCTATTCTCATTACCCCATATCTTGGAGATTACCAAGGGAAAACAACATGAAAAAGTATCTAAATGTCTGATGATCCTACCACCAATGATGACCTGGATTTTATGTTTCATATCAAACAAAAATATCTATCAATAGGACAATGTTAAATAATAATATTTTGGCACCCCTAGGTTCTCATCATTGCTAGAAACTATTATGACCTCTCTGCACGCCATATATTTTATTGAAATTATGACATCCAAATAATATAGAGAATAAAAATAATTGTGTGATAAGAAAAAATATTTAATAAGAAAACCTTATAATAAATTAATAAAGAAGTCGGTTTTAGGGCTTTAACTCTTACATACTCCAACTTTCACTAGATCAAACTAAAAATCAATTTCAGTCTAGTATATCTTAATGAAACTCATTATTATACAAAGATAAATCCCTTTTTAATGGGATCTCCATGCTCTCCTCTGTGGATACTCTGCTCATTGAAACATCAACTCATTGAGAACATTCCTTAAATAGATGAAGCATCCAGTGTACATGATTTTTTTAGTATGACCTCTAATATTTGGAGAGATCCACTATAGTAGTGTTATCACAATAAACTCTAATAAGATCACTAATTATAGGGATCACATTAATCTCTTGGAAAATTTTTTAGATCCAAACTACATCCTAAAATGCATCAAATTCTATAATATACTTGGACACGATTATAAAATTAGTTAGAACTATCTACGTTTATAGCTTCCAGTGCACCAATCTTACATTGAAAAAAACTACATACTAAATAGAAAGATTATATCATTATGATATATAATAAAACTATCATCAATGTAACTCATGATGGTCATCTCTTCATCTCCTCTATACAATAAAATAATATACATATGATTTACATTAAAAATAGTCCAATTTTTCTTAGAAATATATGATTGATATTTTCCTACCATGCTCAAAGAATAGGTAACATCAATCCTTGCTCATAAAATGACATACCTGATATACCGAATCACAAAATATTATGGGATATTCCACATTCTCTCACTTTATTATTGTTTCTATGATAACATTTTGTTGGAATGGTGTATACAATATGACACTATAAACAATCCTCCCTTAGATTATTACATAGTGATACTATATAGTATCTGGTCAATATATGTACCTTGACTTAGTCTAATACGCCAAATGGGTCTGTAACACATGATCTTGATCCCTAAAACATTCGATGTGGGAACTAGATCCTTTATGTAGAAGCACCTTCTTAACAAAGCCTTAACCTCTTATAAGGATTGTTTATTGTTTTTAGTTATTAATATCTCCTAACATAAAATATTATGAAAAAATAGTACTCACACTATACATATTGTAAAACATAGATCTCAAGTGTTCTTAATAACACCAAATTATTTTAGGTAATCACTAAATTAAATGTTTTGTGATCAAGATAATTTATTTTATCAATAAATAGATCTCTAAAACACACATACCTTTTTCTCCTTTCCGAGATTCAAAAACCCTTTTTGGTTTTCTACATGCATATCTCTTAAAGGTTTTAATTAGGTAATGTAATTTTCATATCCAATTTCAAATTCATATAGTAAAATTAATATATTGTTGAAATTAAAATTATAATGGAATTAAACATGGAATCTAGAGAAAATTTTTCCTTACATTCAATTCCATGACATTGCCTAAGCCCTTTATCAAATGAATGTGATTTATATATATTTAAATTACCTTCAATTTAAATCCTAATATTCAATAACTATTTATAATCAAAATTATTTACATCAACTAGTAGATCATTCATAACCTGAACTTGGTTTTCAAACATGGAATAATCCCAGAATTGATGTATTTTTTTCTTCCTGTTGCTTCTGAGATCTCAATTTTCTCATTATAGGAGATAGGATCATCATTGTCAACTAATAATGAATCACCTCCATGATTAACATGAAAAAATAATATCTCTGGTAATCCTAACTATCTAGGGATCATATGAAACACATGTATTTCAAAAATAAATTCTTCCATGATTCTCTATGGAATCAGTTCCTATACTGACTTGTGTGTATCTTAAGAATCATCCTCATTGAATTCAATCTCACCACCACTATCCTCCGTACCGATGTGATCCATCCCATGAAATATGTATCACTTAGACCAATTATATTCTACCTTAAGGGATTTATAGATAGTATCTACTTGTATCTTTGGGATACCATATAATGATACACTTCATGCCTCGAGGAGTTAGTTTTTTCTTGGGAGAACACTAAAAAATGCCTCACAACACCATGTAAAAACATATGACAAAACAATTTTCTTTTTAATCAATAACATGAAGTAAATTCCACTAGATTATTTGGTTGGTACAATATTTAATAAGCATAATGTTTTTTAATGTATATCACCAATTGGATAATTGAAGGCTTTATCTAATCATCTTCGACCATACCATATCCAACAAGACTCTCTTCCAAATTTCTCTAACACCATTCCACTATGGGGTATAAGGTGAGTAATTTGTGATAAAATCAAATACCCTTGTAGAATGTCAATAAATCCATGGTTTTAATATTTACCACCTCAATCACATCAACATTTATTTCTATTCTTACCATGATGATTTTCAAAGTCATTCTTGAACTTTTTGAACATTTAAAATGACTTAGGATTATTACTCATCATGTATACATTAACATTCCTGATCAATTCACTCGTAAATGTAATAAAGTATGGGATACCACCTCAATATTCTACTTGAAAACCTCTATGAAAATTGATTTGAAACAAATCAAGATGATTGGTGGCCCTTTCGCCTTTACTAGTGAATTACGGTTTGGATATATTTTATTGTAAACAAGAATAAAATTTTTGAGGTGGATTTAGCTCAAAATTGTATAAATAAAAATCATGGTATATCCTTTTCAAATTATTCCTATTTACGTGACAGAGAAGATAATGCCACAATTGGGTGTCATATGATTCATGCATATTATATTCCCTATCAATTTAAAATATTTTTTCTTTGAAATATAATATATAAAGATCATTAACCAACAATAAAATAACCTAAAATATTGTATATTTAAAAAATAAATAATCTTTATTTAAAAATAAAAAAATAAATTAATCCATATCTTAACAAAAAAATGAAATAATGTCGTTAGTAACACAAGGCACAATATGATAATTCTTTAAAATAAATATTGATCTTTTTGGAAATATGAGATGGTATTTTATAATGGTTATTGTAGCTATCCTCAACTCATTAGTAGAATGCTAATCGACCTATACCTTTTCAGACTTCTGATATCTATATGGTCCATGTATTTAGATACAATTGTGAGAACCACCTGCAATATCAAATATCCAACACGTGGAAATAGAAAGATAACTATGACATCCTAATACCCTATATTTCTAGTCTGATGCTAATAATACTCTATACTTTTCATTGAAATTATCTAAAAATATATAGTTATATATACATATTGTGATATTCTTAATATAGTTTTTGGAGGAATATGGAAAATATTGATACAAAATATCAGATTCTACAATAGTTATAAATTAAATAGATATTTGGATTCACTAATGCCAGATCTTAAAAAAACCAAAAAACATTGGATAATGGAATAGTTCTTTTAAAAACATTTAAAATTTAGATTGAATATAATGTTTATAATTAAGGGGTTTTAAAACAAGTGAAAATATTTTTATACATTACATCAAAATTTCGTTCTAAAATATTTCACTTTATATCGAATAAAAAAATATTAATAATTTCAAAAAATATATATCTACTGTTTTTAAAAAATATCAATTATAAATAATGTTTTCATCCATTGACTATATATATTATTTTGAAAAACTATTTATTTGGAAAATATAATAACCTTTGAAAATACTAGTATTTCTCTTTGAAAATTGAAGAAATAATAATTTTGAAAATAATAATTTTATTATTGGATATAATGATAATTAGAAAACTATATGAATACCATGAGGTCAATATGAGTTTCACCTTTTGGACGACATCTCTTTTATGTTGTGTGTTCACTCCCATTCTTAATCATCAAATTCAATACCCAATTTCCAAATTATTGAATTATTTTTTTAAACACTTCATTTGTCACTATAGTTACACTAAATCATCCTTTAAAAACTAAATAAACTATTTGAAGTGGAAAATAATTTTACATCACAAACATTTTTTAAAATAAACTTCATATAAGAAAACACAATTCTATTATAATGATTCGGAGAAACCTATAATTTATAAAAAAACATTTTAAATAAACATTGTGAAGGAATAATTTATCTTATTCAAATTATTTTACACACATGTATAAAAATTAATGAATAATTATAAATTATTTCTAAACCTATAATCATGTGAAAAAATTCATAAAAATAATATTCTGTGCATAAAATCATATCTTTAAGTCCCAATGATAACTTTAAAACCAAATTTGATAATTTTCTGTGAAATTATTTAAATAATTTATTTTTTAAATGGGTTTTAGAAAGTAAAATAAAATGGGGTTTTCCCTAGTTAGGGTTTTAGAATAATTTTATGCAAAATATCTACCATAGAACATGAAATTAGGAAAAAATATAGAATCTTGATAAATAAATAAAATTATTATGAAACTATAAAAAAATAATAAAAAATTGAATTCAACCTTGGATAAATAATATTTCCATACAATCGTAATTTTCAAAATTGGGAATTTGAATGCAATAAATTTCTCTTACATTGATGTTTTTCGGGAATGTGGAATAAATATTTTAAAATAAATATCCCCATAAATAAAATAAAATAATCAAGGATTTTAATGTAAAATAAATCTTCTATGATAAATAATACATAAATTAAAAAGTAATTTTAATAACCATAAATTTGGCTGTTTAAAAATAATTTCATTTTCATAAAAGAGTTTTGAAAATAGAATAAATTTATTTGATAAATTAAAATAAAGATCCATTAATTTAAAGGTTTAAAATATAATTTTCCATTATAAGGAATTCTCAAAAGAAGGTTCTAAATAATGGTTATCTTTATCATTATAGCTTGGAATAGGCTATATCAAACTTGGGAGAAAGGGAGATCTTTGGAAAGGGGTTTTTAATGGGTTTAGAGAATGTCTATTAGGTAGGTAATGAGGAAAATGATAAATTAAATATGTGATATAAATGAAATAATTATGATATTAATTTCATATTTATAATTATGAAATTACAATATATCATTTTAATTTTTTTTTCTTTGAAAAAGGATAACATCATTCATGTACATTTGGACTACCACCTTTACAAAGCATGTGACTATCTTTAATCACCACACGAAATGGATGATATGCATAAGTATATCTAATGAAAAAAATATGTTATATATGATCATATTATAATTTTTAAAGATAAAATACAACTTAAATTCATTCCATAATTCTCATTGAAAAAATGGAAATAATAATCATGCGTACATACAACCTACCTTCTCAAAGATTGCAAGATAATTAATTTTCATAACAATCATTCATGATTAGTTTTAAAATTATAATAGATGTATAAATATAAAAATTATTTCATGATTGTTATTATATATTTTATGGAACAGTATAATATATACAAGAAAATGTTCTTTATTAAAAAAATAATTGAATAGAAAATAAGATAATTAGTATGTGAAACCGTGGGAAAAATGAATGATTATTAATGAAAATGTTATAAGATGAGATAAAATGATCATATATGATATTATAAATATTAATATGGTTCTTGAATAAGTTAAAAATATGTTTAAAACAACTATAAATGATTTTAATGTACATTCAATCAAGAAGAAGCGTGATCTAAGGGTTTCTCATCTCATGTTAACTTCTATTAAACATAAACCATATTCACTACTTATTTATTTCTTGTGGTGTTTATAGTGACATTGTTTTATGTTATATCATGATTAAATTTTTCTTAATGTTATTCGATGTTTCATTTATAGTCATTTAATTCATAGGTATAGTGCTAAAAAAGAAAGATAAGTGATAAGGTTTTATTTCACAATACCATCGTTATTCATGGTTGTTTTTAGTTTAGTACCCCTTAATTAAATTATTTATAAAATTATATCTTAAAAATATTATATTTTTTATCCTCTAGTTATTTGTGAACATTTTAATGTAATATTACCATTTCCTCTATTTTTTGCTTAAAATAATTAAGAAAATAATTTTAAGGGAATCACATTTTATTTTTCTATTTGGTTGGAAATCATCTTTCATCTAAACCCATGTTTTTAAAAAAAATATATTTTTTTAACATTCTCCAAAAAAATCTTAAAGTGATTTTTATAAATTATTAATTTTTTAAAATAAATTACACAAATATTCATATATTATTATAAATAATTCCTATTTTTCCTTTGATTAAAATTGTGAAAGGAATATTTTGTTTTAAGGTGCGTGAAATTATTGGAATTTACAACCATCAAAACCAATAAGTGATTTAAATAAAATTTAAATTTAAAAAAATTATTCTCAAATAATATATTTTACGAAACATTTTTTATAATTTTTAGTTTTCAAAATATTAACAATGTTAAAAGGTAATTTTCTTTAAAAATGATTTGAACATATTTTTATGGTATTTAAACTCATAAATGGATTCAATGCTTTTTTAAACTTATGATACAGTAGGGATACATTTTCTTGATATAATCCTTATTCTTTCTTTGGAGTTTTTTTGGTATTTATAATTGAGGATGAACAATTTTATTACCATTCAGAATATTATTATGGATGATTTATGATAATGTTTATTGATTGGGGAAAGTATTAACATTTCATATACTAGTTTTTCAATGAAATTGTTTCACATATATCTTATGTGGAATGAATTATCCTTGGTAAGTTATGGGCGGTGCCCTTTAAAGGCCCTCGATTCGCTATAAGGTCTCTTGAGACTAACTAGATATTTTTTCTAAGGTGTTACCCATTTATATAGATTTCATGGCATAATCTTTGATGGTATTAGATGTCTTGAAATAAGACTCAATGATATGTTTTATATGTCTAAGATTATTCATCCATTTTTTATGAATTTAGTTATTTATATTATACATGACTATTTTATTAGTTATATTATCCATGGTTACGGTTCATGCTATTATGGTTATTAAATGGAATTATTTCATAATATTTTATTCCATCAATATTGTGCTCATGTTGTTGATTAAATAGCATGTGTTTCAGTAATTTTTCATTCCATGATGATTTTAACTTTTTATTTATAGCTTCCTTGATATGGTTTTCCATGAAAAGAATATAAATAAAAACATTTCTTATATTTCATTTTACCCATGATACCAGGAATTAGTTTTTGGTTGATATAAAAATATATGCTAATTGGAATAAAGTAATTTTTAATGAAAATTATTTCTGTATTTTATGTTTTAAAATATAATATTAATTTCTAGTATGTATCTAGTTCACCAAAGAACTAAAAAATTTATTACTTAAATATGTGATTCTTTATATATTCTACTAATGTAATAAAGTAAACACCAATAATGGGATACTCAGGTTAGGTTCGCTACATACAGTTTATAATTTTTTTGTCTAGTAGAATGGAAAATATTTATCCAGAATAATGAATGAAGTTCTTTATCATATATTCTAATAAATTCTCATTCCTTGGACATGTATTCTTCTATTTGGTAGAATTGGTAAAAATTTTCCAAATTTAATTTTTATAGTCATTAAACTAGAATTTATAAACCTCCATATGGTGAAATTTTATTCATCCATCCGAGGAACAATGTGCATATCCTTCTTTAATAGGGCTCCATTAGATATAATATGTCTGAAAAAAAGAATGAAATTTCAGTCCGTTATAATCGATATTCTCCATCTGGAAAAACTTTTAAATTTCAAACTAATACATCTTAATAATTTGGTATGTATAAAAGATATAAATGAAAAAACTATGGAAGTGGATTTTGATTTTCAAAAGTAAGGTTAGAAAGTGTTTAATGAATTCACTGAACTCAAAAAACAACCAATTTTTGAAATTCACAAAACATGACATTGTAATTTGAATTTTTTGAAAAACAAGTAATGACTTACTCCCCTATCATGCATAATATCAAAGAACATTATTATTCTCTCTTTATACCAATAATTTAAACATCCTACCTTTATCTGCCTTTCATTGAAATATTACACCCTTTCTGACCATTATGGATTTTCTAAAATCTCTTTCTGTTGGTAGAATGCGTTACATAAAATTCTGGTAAAAAATAAAAAAAATTATTTGAAAAAAAATATGCAGCTACAAAATATAAGAATGACATTCATCCAAATATATTTTAATAAAATATCCATAAAAAAATTTACATAAATTTTTTTTCTTCTTACTATAAAAGATACATTCAAATTCTAAGGATAAATATATCAATATTTATTTGGATTTTTCTTTATTATTTACCATACTATTTTGATATTTTCATTATTCTTCTTAATACCCTCTTGACTTTTCTAAGTATCAGTAAATTTAGTCCTCATCTATACTACTTATTCATAAAAAAATCAATATTTTTCCTTTTCATGATAATTTCATCAATTTGATGCATTGTGAGAGATTTTATATCATCAATCACCCATGAACATTCACATATTTACTAGTTTATATAAGTGGAAAACTTCAAAATTGACATTTTTTTCTTTTTAATTATTTCCACTTTTTCATCGAAAAAATATATAACATATTCTATGTTATTAATCATCTTGATAAAAAATAGGTTTATTAACTCATTTTTTATTTTCCGTGAATTATTTGAATTATTATTCATTTTGGATGACTATTTTTGAAGGGTTCTTTAGGGACCTTGAGTTTAATTTTTTTTGTACTTTTATTTGTATATATGTGGAATGATCTTGAATATTGATATCAATATATATATATATATATATATATTTCCATGTCATTTTTATGTGATTAAGTGGAATATTAATTGATTGAAAATAATATTCATGCATGTTGGTAACATTTTATGTATTCTTATGGTAGGACTGTAATTCACAATAATAGAAAATGAAGATAAAACAAGGATCAATACGGAGTCCAATGGTTCATTTTATTTCATTATAAGAAGAATTTACATGATATTATATTTCCACAAAAAGATCCAATTCACTGAAGTTGACGATATAGGATGAAATAATAATTGAGGCACTATAAATTTCAGATTCAAATAATGATTCAAATTCAAAATAGGTAATATATATATATATAGAATTAATAAAATACAATACCTAAAGAGATGAAATTGTCCTGGAGTTCATTCCCACACAATGAAACTCACGTAAAAATTACACGAAATTAAATATTTACATGGTGTGAGAAAAATTCAAGTTGTGAATTCACTTAATTTTGTGATAAAAATATTCCTTTCAAATTATAAATTTTTAATAAAAAGTACATGATGTGAATGCCTTAGAGCGACTCAAAAACAAGATTTTTAGTATATCCTTAGACTAGGATATATCTCATTTAACATGGACTACCATTTAATTCCATTTTGACTCGATGAAATGAGAGGATAAATTCAATTGTTACAAATAAGGGGTATATCCAATGAAATAGTGATCCATTTGAATGTAGTGAGGTTTGTCCAATGGCAGGCTACTATTGGGTTTAGTCCCACCATTGTTGTGTTTTTCTTTTTCATTACATTATTAAACATTAAAGTAACATTTCATAATAATTATTTTTGTTTAAATTTCATTTCGTGTGTTCCTTTACCAATAATTAGGTTTTATTTTCTATCTCATATTTTATTGATTTTATTCATCATTTGTATTCACCTAGCTATAATCTCTTAAATCCATAATGGAGATCAAAAACAGTCCAAAAGGGTGTGTACAAAACTATTCTATTTATTTATTATATAGAAAAAGTATTATATTTATTTGGTATTATTTTAAGAATTATTATATTCATTTATGTTATTAATCACAAATCAATTGTGTTTGGTAGAAGAAAAACCCAACATGATAATGGTAATTACTTCACTTCCACTGAATTGGATTATTTTACTTCTTTTGAAATATGAACTTAAAGATTCATATTATTTTAATTTATCTAGTGATGAATAATTTGGGGTCAAGAGTATACCATTATTGATTGTCCATTTTATCTACCGATAAAATTGATTGATTGTTTAACTGATGAGTATTATTGATTTGCAAGTGAAGTTAAGATTTATTTTTTAAAAAACGACCCATATAATCCATCTCTACTTTATTATATTTTTCTTATCAATAGTTATAAATTTTAATTATTTAATTTGAATAATTTTATTACATTAAATAAAATGATCTAAAATCGGGATGTCCCAACCTCTAGTCAAGAGTTGTCATCACTACATTCCCCACTCACAATGGGATCAACCCCATGCATCCACTTTAATATTTTTTTATAGTTAGTGTAGTTTGTGTTTCATATAAATATATATGTTGAACACTCCATTAGAATATAAATACATTCTTAGGATGTATAATGTAAATGTAGAAATATTAATAATTCCTTCAAACCTATTAATAACTTCATTGAAACAGTTGATTTTAATTTACATCATTTTGATGTATATACTCAGAGGAAAGATGGTTGTATCACTAGATAAATATTGATTTGAGGGTTTTACTTTTCTAGAAATTTTTAATTCATATCGGTAAATAAAATTATATTGCGCAATTTCAATTACATTATTTTTTTTATCGAGAGAAATAGTTTCCATTGAATTTTCTTAAGCTTTTGCCCCATCGTTATCAGAAGATTATTATTTGTTAAGATCACTTAGATAAATATATTAAATTACTAAGAGGATAATTATTTTGCAGTTTCAAATAAGTTATCTTCTATATGTAAATTATTTTTTTAACAATTCGACAAATTTATATTTTTTGTCTTATTTTATCCTCCCTGATATGCATGATGGTTCTTTAGGATGATGAGATTTATTATTTCTATCATTATATACTTTTATAACTTTTTATACCCCTACATAAACATATTCAGGATGATTTTTTTTAAAAAACCCTTCTTTTAATTTTATATTTTTTATTGACTGATAAATAGTTAAAAATGTAGTTTTTAGACAATATGAGTAATAACAAATATACGGGTAGATTTATTGGTTAAATCCGCAATTCATGAATTTTTTTATAATTTCTCAAGTTAGAAATATTTTTAAATTTTTTCTTTTATTTAATTTTCATATTTAAATTTTTTATCTCTTATCCTATCATATTTTTATAACCATTCAATTTTATTGACCTAGCCTCTTTCTTGTCTAAGGAAATATAATGACTATCATCACTCACTTATCTTTTCATTTTGATTAACATAGAAAAGTGTTAATCCATAATTTTATTCGATTTCATCCTTAGAATAGGTGGTGATTTTTGAAAAATTTTATTTTATCTTTAAATATTTCTTTGACTTCTTCACCTTCACCAATATATTTACCTTTAGGAGAATTATCTACAAA
Organism: Viscum album; assembly: GCA_963277665.1. Taxonomy (NCBI): domain Eukaryota; kingdom Viridiplantae; phylum Streptophyta; class Magnoliopsida; order Santalales; family Viscaceae; genus Viscum; species Viscum album. Next base: position 1,360,614,380 of record OY728148.1, read on the forward strand.
CTATTTAAAATCTGGAATAGTCACCAGCTTCATTTTATTAAAAGTCACTTCTCAAAAATAATAAATATATTCCCTTATATGAAATAGATCATTGAGGATTGTTTGAATCCATGTTTAATTTTATTAACACCATTTTATAAATCCTTATGTACAGAAGAATTTTCAACATTAGTATCCTATCATTAAATTCATTAATATAGCTGGGAAAAACTTTACTAAGTTATTCGTTCTATTTTTGTAGAGAAAATCTAGAACATTGACATCCTGAACATATAAATTATACATATCACCTATTCTTAGTATAAGAAATATTTTAATCCACAAATAAACTATAATTCTGTTCATTTATAGATGAGATAATTTAGTCACATTCTCATAAAATGAATGTAAATATGTTTCTGAATGGGATTTCATAAATATCCCACTTTCTCGAAAAACATCAGAGTGATTTGGTTTTATTCTCATTCTAATGGTATCTCAACCAATTCAACAACAAGTTTTATATTGAAGCTATATGATTTCAAAAAAAGGATGAAAAAATATTTATTAAGTACATCCACTTCAATAAACATCACATTCACATAGAATTCTATAATAATCTCTGTACAATAAAAAATCATCTTTTTAAACACATAGAGATTCACAAAATAGAAAATTGAATATTGAATTCATTATAGAAAAATATATTTAATACCAATTCACATATATTATTCTTCTCTTATAAAATGTTTTGTTAGTGTCATTTTATAAGGTTCCCATGTGTAATGATTTTAAAATTTTGAAAACTAATTAATGAACAGAAAAACATTTAGATAGAGATTATACAAATTGACAGTACTACCTTTCTAGAACAAGTGGTGAGAGGTAAATTGGTGACCCACTACTACTTTCTATAGTCATAAAGAAATACTCAATACAATTTCGTCAAATACAATCATTTAGATTTAATCCCTCAAAGATATAAATTAAGGACAATGAGTCTCCAAAATATGAAAAATGAAAAAATATCTGAACGCTTGAAATTTGGTTACTTTTTTTATAAGTACTATTCGACTAACATGTGATCTGGTACTACATTAATTTTTATAATTTTTTTCAGAATGATATTTTCATAAATTGATAAAAATCATATAAAATATTATAATAAAATATATAATAATTTTTAGAAGATGTTTAAAAAATTTCAATAGAGTTAATATTTTTATAAACATTATTATTATAGTTTTTTTATTAATATGAACTTCTTGGTTTCCTAATTAAATAATAAAATAGTATGTTTGATGGTATTTCTAATGAATATGAGTTTAAATAATGTTAAGAAGTTTATCAAATAATTCTCAAGAGTTTTTTTAAAATACCTTTTGGAATTTTTTAAAAATATTTTCTAGAAAATTGGTTTCGAAGAATTTTCCAACAAATTAGTTTAAAAGACTTTGTCAAATATATTTTTAACAAAAATTATGTTTTTTCGTATAATTGAAAAACAATTCACCCCTTTTTCATAGAGATATTTAATATAAAAATATTGGTAAATAAATGTAGACAAATGATCATTTTATATTAACCATTCTAATATATTTTTAAAATATGAAAAAAAAATTTGAATTGAGTGTTTTAAATATAAACAAGTTGTTCTTTCATTATGAATATTTGTATGATGATATATCCATCATGTTTGTGATATTAAAGGAAATGGTTTCTTATGTCTGTGTTCTTGGATAGTGATTTATGTGCTTGTTTTTTTATTGAGTTATGGGACATTGGTTATCAAAAAAATAAAATTTATAATAAATATCATGTAAAACCTGGAAAGTTTGTGTTACATGCAAAACACATAATTAGTAAAACATATAACTAATATATATTCACCTTCAACAGTGTAAGGTGATACTAAATGTTTATTTCTACAAGTCCAACAAAAAATTGCTTCTATGAAAAAATAAAAATATATATGTGATCATTTTCTAACTATAATACATTCATAAAAAAATTAGAGGAATGATTTAAGTCCATAGTTCCACTCAGGTATCAAAATTTTTATTTCACAATTTTTTAATGGGATGCAATAGAATTTTATTTAAATATCCCAAACAAGAATACTGAGAAAACTATTTCTAGTTGACTAGTTGTATCATATTGTAAACCAACCACCATTCCTATAAAATGTTTTTGATCAACTGTAATCCCCGATTCCTCATGATTTAAATATTTTGATGTATTGATGGATGTGATAATAATCATTTAATTTATATAACAATTTTTTTTAAATATTTTATACAATTTTGTTTTGATAAAAAAATTTCTTATGGGATTTGGGAAATTTTAAAAAAATGTTATATTTACTCATCATGCTCATTTCCAACTCAGAGTTAAAATAATTTGTAAAGAAACAGTGCAATGATTTTTTAGTGGATCTAAATATAAAATCATCAACATAAATATTAATAAATTTAAATTCATTAAAAACATTTTAAATTAAAAGTGTTGGCCCCATAACTCAATTAACAAATTTTTTTATAATACAACTAAAGAAAGACTATCATACCACGCTATTGGGTCTTGTTTAAGTTTGTAGAGTTCCATAGTATGTTATAAAAGATTATTTTGATATTTTTTTCTTTCAAAACCATGTGTTTTTTTATATATACATCATCATACACATATCCATTATATGAATATATTAATGTCTATCTGTAATATCAATATTTTCATCATATTCAATTATTTATTTTTGATTATAACCCTTAAAAAATTCTTTATTTATTTAATATTCCATTTTAATTAAAATTATTATAGGGTACCCATTTTACTCAAATTAGAGGAAAAATTTTATAATGCTCTACATAAGATAAAATATTGTTTCTCTTAAATTAATTTAGTTTTATATTTCTTATTTATAAACATATCCTCCAAATCATTATTAAGAGTTTAATTCCAAATTGTTATAATAATTCCAAATATTTATATTTATTTCCTAAGGAACATTTATTTGTGACTACTGTATGTACATCTCCAGTGATATTATTAGTTGGATGGTTTCTTAAGATTGACCCATTTCTCGTATTTGAAAAATGATGATTTTTTTCAAAAACATGCTTAACTTTCACAAAAGGTATTAATTAAAAAAAATTCTTTGGTTTTTGTTTCTTGTGAATAATTATACAATATATTATGAAAACTAGTTTTAAAAAAGATCATCGAAAAATGTGGTTCTAGGTTTCATAAAAATAAAAGGATTTGCTTCATCTTAATTGGCATGCACCATTTACTCAATAGTAATTTTATTATCATTAAAAAATTATAAGTCTTAATTATTGTAAAATAAAAAAGGAAATTTATGTCATATTTTTTTGAAAAACTTATTTCCAATATCATTTTGTATTATTAATCAATAAATTATATAAAAACTAAAATTTAATAATGTTTTCCCTTTATTCTTATCCACAACTCAGAATGATATTTGTTTTGAACACGTCTGAGTAAAAATTGATTAATATTTTAACAATAAATAATAAAATGTTAAAGAAAAATATTTAGAAAGAGTGTATTCAATAAACATGGTTCTTTTAATTTATTAATGAACTCTGTTTCATTGTTTAACTACACCATTTTCTTAGGGGGTCTAGGTGATGAGAAGTTATACATAATAACATTGTTATGAAAAAAATTTAAAATATTATTTTTCAAAATATATTGATATCAAAAAATATTCCTTAGAATGATTCAATAATGTTATTACATAAAATTTTCTTAAATATCTATTCCATAAGAAATATTGATCATCCCTTTCACTTATACAAGGTATATATTTTCTTATATGGTATTTTTAGTTAAGATTGTATACATTCTCAGGCCTATATAAATAAAAAATAAAAAAATATTTATTATTACTGAACTCCACATGATATCTTTAATTTCATCATTGAATGATGGTAATGATGCTGATCATATGTCTTATAATATATCAAACATTTGAAATTAAATATTTCTGAAGAACTACATTATCATAAATCCCATATATTATTTATCCTTGAGAATTTTCTCCAAAGAATACATATAAAAAATGATAATATTTTATCATAACATATTGTATCCAGTTATTTTTATAGATCCTTCACTATCCATATACAATTTATTTTATATTTATACTTATCTAACTTCAATGGAATGTAAAGAATAGTTTTTTTTACAAAAACATTAATGGATCCATAATTATAAAAAAATCACTTTTTGAAACCAAATCTTGAAAATCTTTTTTACCACTATTAAGTATTTAAAAATATATGATTTATGAAAACCAAAGAAATTACAATGTTTAAGAATAATTTTTTACTTCAAGTATTCATATCACTGACATTTATAACATAAGGTATGGAATTTTGGAACAAATCAAATTTTTTAAAATGTTGTCTTTCTAAGTAAAACCATTCTGAGAAGTATATCTATGAGGTGTGAACTATTTTTTAAAAATTACACCAATTTTCTTACAAGAGCTGATATATGATATTAGTTTTTTTACATCAAGTATCACATTTTTTATCTTTGAAACTATTTCCATGTTTTAATTAGTCGAGTTTGAAATATATTTATTATGAAATTCAATTTTATGAAATGAAATTTAGATTTAATGTTTCTAATTTTTTTGAATTTTATTTTGAATGTTCTGCCTTAGCACTTCCATAATTTTTTCAGACTTCATTATTTATTTTTGTAACAAGGCACCATATCTAAACACATTATAAAATCATAGCTGAGCATCTTCATCATCATATGTAATTTATTTTTATTATTCAATAGAATTTTTACTATATTCGTCATCCAAATCTAGAAAATTTACATTCAAATTCATATTTGTTAGATATTCAGCAGAATCCTTTTCCATTTAGAATTTATTGGTCTTCAAAATCCATGTTTGAAACCAATAAATTTTTAACTATCATAACTATTTTTATATGAGATTTATAAATTAATATCTTGTACACTTGCAATCCATGTTTCATATGATTTCATGATTCTCTTAACCATGTTCTTTTATAACATTTTTAAAAATTTACCCTTATTATCCTCAGGTCTAACATGGATATATTTCATGTGTTTGTAAAAAATAATTTTTGAAGTTTCATTCATATAAATTCTATTATTATTATTTTTCCTCTACATTTAATAAATATATTTCTTAAAAATAATCTTATTAATCATTATGTAATGTTGTGAATTTTAATTATATCTTTTCGTGAATTTATTACTTTTTTATCTATCACATTATTCATATAATACTTAGTAACTTTATATATATTATCTATACTTCATTATTGCAATAGATATAGAGGAAAATTTACCGCATTATTCTAATTTTCTTTTCAGCATCACATTTTAATGTGATCGAAAATTTATTGAGATTTTGAATAAATTCATTCAAAATAAGCTTATAAAATGATTTCAGTATCATCCAAATACATTCCATTATATTCCCATTAATTTAGTATAAATTATATGATTTTTTCAACCAACTCTTCATCTGTCTATTCATTATCTCTAAAATTATATAGAACATTAAATATGGGCATTTAACATTGACATATCTTATTAACTAATCCTCTTGGTGAGAAATCAAATTCATGGTTGTTATCTCTTCTCATGGATCTTATAGTTTCTTAAAATTTAAATGTTCTAATATGAGTATCTTGATGTTTCTTCCAAATATTTCTTACTGTTACACAGGCTAAATCATGACTGTATAAGATTCTAGTTACTGAACATAAAAAGTCTTTCAAACAGAGAATTTAAAATGATATTCTAATATCTCTTCTAAATTAAAATAAGTTAATTATAATTTTTTAAAAATTTACCATTATTAGGAAAAAATGATTAATGATCAGATTTATAATAATGTTTTTATAATATATCTCCAATATTCATGATCAACATCATAAAATATTAGTGGTCTTCTTGGATTTAAATTTCAAGAACCCCAATAATCCAAAATATCATTTTAAATACAAAGATACTATTTTCTACAAAAAATGTTATCGTAACAATGTTTATAAATGTTGAAACATGATTTGATACCAAATGTAGGATAAAAATTAGATTAATTTTACTACAATATGGGGAGGGGTGGATTGTAGTCAATAATAAATCAAACTTATGTTTTCTATAAAAAAAATTTAATAATGTTATTTTGTGAATTTTTATATCAATATATATAATATTAAGAGTTATAAAATGTTTTATAATATATATTAAAATATGTTCATATAAAATGAACAATAAAACAAAACATGAAAAATATTATAAAAAATACTATAAAGTAAGTAAGAAAATATACAAATAATTTTTTGAAAATGATTCTTTAATTTTACCATTGGTTTTAATTTATTCAATAAACATTTGCTAGGGTATCAATGATATTTACCCAATCTTTGGGTCTAAATTCATGGAAAGAAAAATATGTATACAAAATAGATCAGATAGACACTCTATTTCAGTAGATTAAAGAACCCGCGATCAAATTATTGGGTTATCTTCTATCCCACTATAGTGAGATACCTTGAATAAACTATATTAGACCCAAGTATAAAAAAATAAAATAAATTAATGAATATAAATAATTACTCACAAACGGATTCATTATGTATATCATTATAAAGTTTATATTTATTCTCTCATGTAAAATATATTACTAAAACATCACAGTTAATTTAGAATTTCAAGGTTGCTAATGAAAAAAAATGTACTCACCTCGATAATGTGGATAAATATTTTTTCACAAAATTGTGATATTAAGGATTTAAAAGGATAAATTTCAACGGAATTAGAAAAACTGCACTTATTACATGGAAATCACAGTACAACAACTCTATCTATTAGTCATTATGATTTAAACCACCACACTGTATAGTGCTTCTATCCGATAGAATAGAAAATCTTTATCAGATTAAACTTCTGAATTTATTCTTCAAGTAGATTTATAATATATCATCCATTAGACATCTACTTCTCTATATGGTAAATTTTAGCTGGAATATGTTGTTAAACATCATCCAATAGATATTTTCATACATTATTTTTTAGACTTTATAAACCTTGGTCAGGTGAAATTTGTATTTGTGAATCTAATATACAATGTACATGTATTTGTGGTAAATAAGTTCTATCTGAAATACTCTATCCAACAACATTAATAAAGTTCTTCCATTTGGAACAAATATTCACTATCCAGTTTAACATTTATCATTCCAACAAAAAACATCATAAGAACTTTTAATGATCGAAATTTGGAAATGTATAAAAATTTAATGAATTGGTTTACGATTTTAAAAATTAATGCTAGAATGTATAGAATGAATTCATTTGACATCACATAAGATAAAAATGATATAAATTGAATCTAAAAAAACACAACCCAAGATTTTTAAATAAATTTAAAATAAGTATTTATATTACATTGTAACAAGGTATACATATTTATTTTAGTATAATATAATTTATGATTAAGTTAAATAACGTATATTAAGTAATATAAAATTAGAATCATGGGAGAGACATCATAGAGTCACTATGTCTAAGGGAACCCAAAAACCTGTCACCAATTAGGATTGTCTCCTAAACTAGTTGAAAGAGTGACACATTATTATCCAATAAAGATATCATATTTAATTCACTAGTCTAACTAGTTGAAAGGAAACATATTCCATATAATTTCACCTAACCAAGTACTAGGGGTTTCAAACTATGTTTTAAAATATAAAAAATTCTTCCATAAGTTGTATTATTACACATACAACATAGAATATTTCTTATAGGAAGATACTTTAGTCTATTTTCACTATTCATATCGAAATAGTGTCTTAATAGTGCCTTTAGGTTGAACAAATATTCACTTATGTTGAAATTATTCTTGAAAACTTCATTAGAAATTACTTCCTTGAAAAAAATTCAAAATATTTCATTAAATTATACCTTTTAAGAAGTCCTATTTAAAATATCTATGTTTTAAATCAAATTTTAAACCATGTGTTGGATTAAAAACATAAACTTAGATAAAGGTATCCTATTAAATAATTATTAAATCATATATATATCCATACATATAGATATGTATTCACAGAAATGAAACATATGTTTATATGTACATGAATATATATATATATATATATCAATATTCATAGGTAGTGCTAATAAAACTAATAAGAAAATACATTTTAGGCTATTCAATGTCATTTTACAAGCCAATCCATTATGGAAATAAATATCAAGACATTAATTCAACATTTAAATAAAAAATTTAGACAAAAACGTATACTATTTTATTCCTTATGTTAATATTTTATAGATATTAAATTCATGAAAGTGAGATTTCGTAAATTTATTTACATAAAATAATATGATTTTAATTACCAAGGGAGAATGGAAACAGAATTTCATATATTCATATTTTTCATTGTTATATTCATTTTGTCACATCTTATTTAAAAAATGGAATGTTTTGGTTTGAGTTTGAGACATAATGTCATGGTTTTGACCACATTTTACCCATTTTACCCTTACCAATTAGAATTTGTGTCGACAATTTCTATTCATAATTACCAAAAACAAGGGGTCGTATTTAAAAAATTCAAACCCACTATGTAGAAATATTCTATCTATTTTTGAAGAATAAATTTCTGGAATTATAATAAAAAATAATATAAATGCGTAAAATTAAACGTAAATTTTTTTTAGAAAAATGTGTTTTTAAGAATTAAAAATAACTTATATAATATTGATGAAAATAAATTTTGTATATGGAATTAATTATTTTATTATAAATAAAATGGATCATATTTAAAAATAAAACAAAATTCCAAATGTAATTATACTTTTAAATTTATTTTATTAATCAAAATAAATAATGGTATTTGAAAAAAAAATACTTCACTTTTCCATGAAAACAAATTATTTTTCAATAATGAATGAAATCCATCCATAAGTTAATATAGATATTAGGATTTTAAAAATTAAAATAATTTAAGAAAATTAAATTTATAAAATTTGATAACTAATGTTTTAATGACATTCATGAACAAAAATATGTCTATTATGATACTATTTCCTTAGAAAGAAAAACATTTTTTAATTTAAGGTCACATGTAACATTCTCACTCCTTTAAAAAAGTGTCACACTCAAAAATTTATAGAATGTCACCTCCTGAATAAGTTTGGGAATTTCATCTAGATTAATTATTTAGGTTCCCACACTTCCTCATCTATCATTTGATTTTTCTAATGTACCATTACCCACTATGTCATAAGATTACTCCACACTTATTCTATAATGTCCATACTATTGATATGGTCTTCCCATAAATAAAAATCATATCCTAATTATATTTCTTCTGGGGTGAGAACATTTGTCTGATTAGCATGTAATTATTCAATAAGTATATATAGAATATATTAATTACTTTAGAGAGTATAGGTGGAATTGCCAAACAGTAATCCTCTATTCCAATTATTTCTAAAATTTAAAAAGGTATTATATACTGGGAGATTTATTTTATTTTCTTATTGAATCTTATAACTACCTTCCATTGAGATACTTCAATTATACATGGAATCCCACTATAAATTCAAAATCCTTCAGTTATAAAGTTATATATCTTAAAATCATTGCAATGATTTTATATGGACATGAATAATCTTTACATTAACAATTTTCTCCTCTGCAAATTATAGGCTTCCAAGAGTATATTCCAAAACATTATCCCAACATGTTTGAGTATAATAACTATTTACATATAATTATTTATGTTGAATGATTTGAATACTTTAATGAAATATAAATCTAATAACGTTCAAAACTTATACCATATATATTGAAAGTTATGTGATCATGAACATAACATTTTTTATAATACTTGAATAGTCATATTGAAGGACATGTAAGTTTAATGATGGTATACAGTGCATGAATGAATATCAGTATGATGTGAAATCTGAATACTTCTCAAAAATTCAGATGTAAATCATGGATCATGATCAAACATAGTTCAAAATGGTTCACCAGGATTTCATAATTATTCATTAATGTAAATTCATGTAATATTATCAAGAGGTAAATCTTATGTAATAGTGAGGGAATTCATATATTTGGTAAGATGATCAACCAAGACCCACATTGTATCATTTCTTCTTGGATACATTGGTAATTTAGTGAAATTTTCATAGAGATGCCATCCAATTTTCATATATGAATAGGTAGATATGTAATGGGTACTCTAGGTTGATGCCTCCAATACATCACCAATTTAAAAACCAAGAACCCTAATACACAATAATCAATTTTACCCTTCTTATAATCACACCATAAATATTCCTTCAGATGCCTATACATCTTAGTACTATCATGGTGTATTGAGAATCTTGAGCTATAAGAATCATGGTGTAATTCCTTTTTTAATTTCAGTGTCGATGGAAGACATTAAACTATTATTAATTTTAGAGCACCATATTCATAAATGTTTACCCCTAACATGAAATCATTTATTATTTTTAAATATTCTCATAACTATATTGACAACATTTATCTAATCAAATAAATATTTTTTTGAAATTATTTTGAAAAAGGTGTGATGTTTTCCCTTCCCTAAAAATTCCGAAACCCAGCATTATTAGACCATTAAATAAAGAATCATTTTTAATCCCCATCATTCTCAATACTCTTGTATCTTTTCTACTCAATGCATAAGTTATCTTATTATCCATTCCATGGTTTTAGCGCATAGATAAATAATAATCTATGAGTATACATAGCCATCTCATTTTCCTTATATTGATATCCTTATTTGAAAAGTTGTATTTTAGTATCTTATCATCTTTTTAAATATTATGTCCTTCATTATATAGATAATGTAACCACATCTTCAAATAAAATATTTGGAATTAACCTTCTGATCATGGCTTAGATTTTCTTATTCAGATATCTTTAACTACCTTGATGCATAAGAAATAACATTATTATTCTGCATAATGTCACATCCATATCATTTCATTGATATATCAATATACATGAAAATATTCCCCCTCATGATATTTTTGGAACCATAGTTAATTGATATAAATTATATTAAATTATTTAAAACATTCTTTATATTCTATAATCTATAGGAACGTAACCCCATTACATGAAAAGTTGGTTGACGGTTTTGATATTCGTTTTTAAGAAAATATAGATAATTACATGATAATCTAGGTAAACTACGCACCTAAATTAGGTTTTTTAGTGTAGGAGATTATTTGAATACCATTTTATATGATGTATCAAATGGTGTTCCATACTTGGAGATAATATGACTAACAAAAATAACTTCTTGAAGCTATATGTTTTCGTTAAAAAATTTCCCATATAACATCATTTCTATAGTGTTCTCATGAATTATTCATAAATTACTCTTAATATTTTCATAACATATGTAGAATACTAATATTGAATAAATAACTTCCACAATTAAATCATCATTATATTCCTTAATCACAATATTCATTATATCGATAAAAATATAGGGTTCATTAGTCTATCCAAAGAGAATTGCCATTAACTCGCAATGCCTAAACCCCATAAAAAAAGTTTTTTTTCCAATATCATCCTTCTATAATTTCAATTGATGATACCTAAAACAAATATTGTTTTATGAAAAAATTCCCTTTATGATATGTCATCAAAATGAGGAAAATGATACTTTTTCTTCATATTGATGGAATGGATTTACCTATTATCAAAGTGGAGCCTCATAATCTCATTCATCATTTTGAAAAATAGAATTATAGCTCTTAAAGGTAAAACACATGTGAATATAAATCCCTGGGCACAAAAATCCCATATTATTTTCTTTATGTCTTCAAGTTCCATTGTTTCAATCTAGTAGGTATTTATTGATATATGTTTCCCTCAAGGATTCTTTCATTAAAAAAACTCTACATCACACTATAGTGGATGAATAAGTAGTTCTTCTTGAAACACATCAAAATATTGTTTCACTATAAGTATCTATTCTATAATATGGTTACCTTTACCTTCTTTAAAATGAGAAAAATTTTCTTATACAATAATTTTATTAAAAAAACTACAAGAGGTGGATTTTAATATGATTCAGATAGTGTTTTACTCCATCTAAAGATAGGGAATTTCTCACTATTATCAAAAATATAATCCTCTTAATTTCAGAAATAAGTATTTTTGGTTATAATATAAAATATAGAGAATACCAATAATTTCTTTAAATTCAACCATAGACATAAATATCATGTTTGGAAGAAGGGTAAGTATATGTTTCAAAATGTGAACCGATTGCAATATCCTTGTTACAGTATGATTTCCTCCGAGAACATTGAATAAAAATTCCATTCTTAATGTGATAGGGGAATATCTAATATTATTTGTAAATGAATAAGATATAAAATTCTATGAATATGTCACATCAAATAATAGATTAGTTAAATTTGAAACCATAATGAACATAACTTCCACTAGATCCTTTGGAAAATCATCCTCACCTGTAGTTATTTAACAAGATTCCTCTTTCTCTATTGAATGTTTTTGAGGTAAATACACTTCTTCCAAATAATTTAATCCAAAAAATCATTATATCCTTAAATTTTATGTATTAATCAATAGAATATTCTTTTATTCCAATGAAATCATGAGCGTGCTGACATGTCTCTCAAAACATAAAGAAAACTCTCATTCCCAACAAGCATGATCCAAGTCCATCTTTTTGCATTTATTACAATTAGAAAATCCACCCTTACCTTCTTCCCTTTCATTTTATTTCATTTTGAAGAGTGCTTAGATTCCCTTTTCTAATATTGAATTCATTCAAAGTCAGAATACTTGGATAATTATATCTAATTTATGATAGCATAAGATACTATGCACTCATGTGATCAGAAGGATTTTCTAATGAGATCCCTTAAATGGACTGTCTTTTTCCTATCAATGAAATGGATAGTCTTACTGTTTATATTATGCACATATTCTACAACATGAATTGCAAACCATGTAAGTTTTTGTTCATACTTAAGCACACTTTAAAATTTTCCTTTTCTTATACATAATTGCTGTCTCCATATATATTCTCATTTCTCATGATGGATTTTTTTCAGGAAAAGAACCTAAAAACCCATCAAATCCTCATATTTTTTCTCCCTTATCATTTTCTTAATCGATGATAACTAGTGATATGTATCCCTTGTTAGATAATAAAATGAAATTTAAACCTCTTTCATTGCATTAATTCCCAAAAAAATATAACTTCTCCATGAAACATATCCACTTATAAACTACAAATGGATTAGTATCCCTATTGAATGTTGGAGGTTTTGGAGGCATTAATTAGTCTAAAATTATTTCACGATGTTGTAGAATAGTATGCAACTCCATATGAGTAATTTTATTGGGTATAACCTAAGTCAATTTTTCCAACATAGTTTTCATTTTCTTATATTAAACTCCATCTTCAATTACAACTCTAGTTTTATTGTCTTGACAAGGAGATAAATACATATGAAAATATCATCAATTAATACTGATTATATTCCATACACTAAGATCTATTTCTAAACAAAGTAATACAGTTTATTATATCATAATATTATGAATGATAATGTATAATTTCGAAACCGGTGAATCATTTTTCATATCATGAGATATATCCATTAACAATATTATAGTTTTATTCTTTTTATCAAAGAGAATATTATCGAATAATAATGTTTTTTCAAATATATCATAATATTTTTGTAGAAAATTTAAATTAACCCAATCATAACACCCATGTGTTTCAAACCATGTGCATTGTAAAGGAACACTCACCATGATCCATAATAGTGGATGAAATATACTCAATGAAATCTTTTTAGGGTCATTAAACCTTAATGAATGGGTTCAAAAACCATTTCCTATTCTAGTATCCAAACAATGATGTATTTCTATTAAAACCACATAATATTTATCTTACTTATGTTACTATTATATTATAAGAAAAACATTCTGAGTTTCATATTGTGATGTGTTCCCTAATAAGTGTTTTCCTAAATCTAGTTGCCATGTTTTATACTCAACTTCCTTAGATACAAACTGTAGCACCCCTACTCTAGGTTCCTGGAGCTAGGGATTATATTTCAACATTATTATAACATATGATATTACTTCATGAATGATTGAATAGTTTAATATTATTAGGATCCTTGATACATTCATTCATAGATACTGTCTTGTTATCCTGTGGAAAGTCAAACATAATAACGGGTGAGCTTATATGCTCAATAAGGTAAGTAGTTAAAAATAATCTACCATAAAATAAACAAAAGATGAATAATATTCATGTGATAAGCTATAATAAAATTTTACATATAATTAATATCGTAAAAGGGGATCGATTTAAGCATAACATAATAACATAAATAATCCCCTGGATAACAATAACTAGTTTATAATGATATAATTCATAATGTGAAATATCATAATATTATCATCAAGGAATTTTTTCATGATAACATACATAAATGGGAAATGATTACTCCAAATACCCAAACTAGTTTATCTAATGAGACCTATAAACACATATAGGGTTTATAATTTGACATTTCATTCACTTTCTAACTTTAATTGCATTATCATATAATAGGGGTGAATCATAATTCAATACAAAATATGTATAAATATACATATTTAAAATAAGAATATGAAATGTTAATATTTTCCCCAGTCATTAAATATAACATAATAATAAGATAACCATATTAATATTTATGATTATATTAAGATAATATTTCTGTTTTAAATAATAATATTCATTAATAAATTTCTATATATATGAAAATACTTTAAAAATATACATGGAAAATATCTTGAGTGAAATACCATTTCATCTAGAAATAACTTATTTAGAATCTAAAAAAATTAAAAAAATTAATGAAAAAAATTCCAGGGAAAATAATTTCTAAAATATGTATTGTAAGGATAAAATCATTAAGTTGTCATGATGGCATGAAATTTGGTTCTCTCGGTGTACATATAAATGATTCCTTTCACTTTTTTAGTAACAATTCTAAAGTGAGTCATTTGAAAATATAAAAAAATTAATTTTAAAATATTTTAAAAAAATTATAATATGGGTAAATTGTTTTGATCAATATTTTTATAAAAAATATTTTGGAAAGAATTTCAAAAAATATATGTACATGGAAGAAAAAGATTCCTAACAAAATTGAAAAGAAAGTAGGTTTTCCTTTAAATTTTCATTTTGGTTGATTATGTATAAAAAGTTTTGAAAAAGAAATTAAAACATTTAATTTTTAGAAATTAATATATTTGATTAATATAGATTCGTTTCTATATAGGAAGATCATATTATTTATTAAAGGGAGACATAAATACAAAAAATCTCAAATAATGACGAGAGTCTAAAATAAACCCAACTTCAGTATTTAATTGATTTTAATGTACATTTACCCTCCTATATAATAATTTTTAATACATTATAATTCTATAAAGAGAACATATAGATAATTATTATATAATATATGATCCACTTATAATATTTTAATACCCATTTATTAATAATTCATTATTAAAATTGTTGCTTCTAAGTGTTGACTATTTCATTTTTCAGAATCAATTTTCTTCGATTGTTTAGGACCCTATATGTTTATCATGGTTAAATCTTATACAGGATCTTAATAATGATATAGATATAAAATATATTCATTATTTAAATATTTTTAATGATCATTCAAATTAATGGATATAAAAATGATTTACACAGTTCATAGTGATAACAGTCCATACAAAGAGAAGAATGATGTTTTCAATTTTTAAAGATGGTATGAAGGAATTTTAAATAATAATTCACAATTATATAATAAATATTATTATCATATATATCATGTATATTCATAAAATACTTCATTATTACATTGCATATAATGTAGAAATAAAAAACGAATTACATCACTTTGTGGAGGTGGTAGTCCACATGTAAAAATGAGATACATGATCATTTCCAAGAGATTATAATGTAAAATGGTAGATATGATATTATAATTATATAACAATAATTATTTAGGAAATATCATATATATTAATTAGTAACATCTCTATAAGAATCCATGATATTTGGTGACGAAAAAAAATTACACTATAATGTGAATATGGTAGGTTGTACGTATGCATGGGAAATTTAATTCACTTTTCATAGGATTTAAAATAGTTGTAAAATTATTGTCACATAGTCATGATAACATATCTATGTTTTAATGATTCTAGTGTTATTTTTAACGACCCAAACTTTTGTATATAAAAATTATTTTTTATCTAATTAAATTTCTTATTATGTGAAATGGTTATATGCACATCCATGGTTTTATGCTTTTTTATTTTAAAATATTTTTATGAATTTTTATGATTTCTAATATAACCGTTGAATAATGCCAAATTTATAAGTATAAATACAAGGATTTAACAAATCTCTTTTACTCAGACAAATAAAGTGAAGGCCTCATCCAATAGAATAGGTCTGTACGAAGCCCAATTGTCAGAGCATAAAAATGAGGTAGTGTCACTGGGCTCTGCTCTTGGCAATGCCCAATATATGGTTCAACACGTTAACCTTTAACGAAACCACCTACGATTGATGTAGAAGTAGATAAAGATTACCACTTGTGCATTGTTATCTAAGCCACACCAAGAGTCTGTCACCACCACACACCTTATCGACTGGTTTTATGTGGGTGTAATTAGGGGTATGTAACAATACCCTAGCACTATTATTATATACTTTATTTTTTTATATAGAATATACATTCATTTAATTTTTGTTACTTTCTAAATGTTTTTTGAATCAAAAATAGTATTCTTAGTTAATATTCAATTTAGAAATTTATTTTGATGAATTAATATATTTTTTAATTAAATATATATTTAATGAAATATTATTAGTAAATTAATTTTTATTAAATATAAATGATCATATAATTTTTATGAATAAAAATGTAATTTTTATTATGGTTTGAATTTTTTTTTCTCAAAACCCTTGAATTTTTTATAATTGTTGGTTTTTATTTTAAAAATAAAATGTTTCATATTTATAAAATGATTTATATAAAATTAATATCAATTATGGATTCAGGACATAAAAATTATCTAATAGTGAATTTTTTATAATTTTATGAGACAATTAAATTTTAGGGTATAAATGAAATACCGTTTAATTATATAATGTCAGTTATGACATCATAATGACCCAATAGTTATGTTATAAAATACTATAAATGATATTTTCGAAAAATATATGATTAAATTATAAAATAATGTGATTTTAGATTTGTTTTATTAATTTTGGGGTGCCTTAGTGGACCCTCCAGGACTTATAAAACATTTTATATTGTTAAAATGATTTCTTTGAGAGTGTGACTCATCTCCACATAAAAAACTACTATTTTAAGAAGTTAGGACACTGGACATACAAAATAATGTCTTCCACTCCCATTTGGAAAAATCCATGGGAAAAAAGATATGGTTTCTAGTTTAAATTAGTTTATTTTGTTGTGCCAAAAATGTAAATAATAATGAATTCCAACTCTTTTCTGATATAAAACCACTCATTATCCCACTTCATAATCACACAAAACCTTTGGATCTCATCCAAAATCTTACCTCCTCTCTCTATAATCCTCCCAAGGTGCCCCAGTCTCCCAGGAATCCTCTCTCAAGCCCCTCACAAGTCTTTGGGATCACACATGCAAGTATGAGATTTTTTCCTTTCTCATTTTTGTCCAAATTTCATTATCTTGTTATGACCATTTATTTTCAACTAAAAAAATTTGGTGTATGATTTCAGACCTCCACCATACTCCCCTACTCATTTATATTGATGAGATACCCCTTTCACTATCTATAATTCCTCCCATGTACACTTGTAACCATGCCGAAATTCACTAAGGGATTTCTCTCTCCTCATTTACATTCAAGAAATTATTTTATATTATTATTCTAAAATCCATTACATATGTTGGGACATGATTCTATATGAACCCCTTACATTCCATTTCATGTACATATTATGAGACAACCCTTTTTCTCTAATCAACCTTTTTTATAAATTCATATGTCATGTCGTTATGCTACCGAAATTGCACTGTGATTTTCCAAGCTAAAGTCATCGTGTAGTGAAAACCATAACCATTTATCTATCAAGCTTATTCACCTTTATGAACATTTAGTTATTTATTGTAGAGTTTCATGTATTAATTCAACATTCCATTATCAGTGAATAAATGATAATGTTTAATGTATCATTGATATATGATCCATGTATCACACTTATGTATTAAATGAACGTATTATGAAGTGTGTTCCATGATAGCACTCCAATGCATTGGTTAAGATTAGTATCATGATACTTCAAGTGAAATGAGGGTTTACACATGATAATTCAATTTCAATGAGTGTTCATTGATGCTCTATATGTATTGAGCCTTCGTTCATGCTAATATATTGATAAGTTTTTTTCCCAATTTCAATGATATGATAATCATGCTATATCATGCCATAATGTTCATGTTACTCTTATTATCCATTGATATGGATATTTACTTTCAAGTAACGTATTATTTATGTTATTCCTTGTTTACTCCCTTACCGCGCTTTATAGTTCACCCTTTTCTTATGCATTTCCTCAGGTTATACAATGAAATGCTTAGTACGAAGGAATGTTTGTGGTTAGGTAAAAGAAGTTTTAAATAAAGATGTGTATTTAATGTTTTATGTTGTTATGTATTGTAAAAAATCCCCAAGGAAATTAGACCTCTCAATCTTCTATGTTGTATCAGGTGAAGGTTTTAGGGAATAAAATATATTTTTGTGTGAATTAAGGGGCATGGTTTTCATAGTTTTTATTAGATGTTAAGTATAGTTTTTTTTTTGAGATTATGATTTGAAAACCCTAATGAAAGCCTTAGGGATAAGACTAAGTATAATAAAAACATCACTAATATTTTTTTGATTATTGATTAAGTGTTTTATCAAGGAAATACATCAATGTCTAGATATAATTAGGTATAGGTGGCTCTAGTATTGATTTATCTTGGGGTAAAACACAAAAACACCGCTTTGAGCTTGACTCGAATGAGAACTAGTGCACAAAAATCGGTCTTGCTGCACTATTGGTTACAAAACTCTTGGGGGTTATGATTTGGTAAATTTATAATCCTTGTATGAATCTTTTTTAAGGGAATTAAAAAAATCACATAAAAATATATTTTGGGATGTAGATCATGGATAACATATATTAAAGCCTATAAATTCATAAGTTGAGGAAATAGAAGTAATTTATAAGTCAGTTTTTTTCTTTGGATTGCCCTTTATGTGTCACCTCTAAATTTCCTTTTATTCCATCAAATGGTTAGTAATAGGAGGGCTCTGGATAACCGCCGATGTGAAGTATAATGTGATAACTATTCTAATAAGATACCCAATATTATGGGAGTGGGAATTGGGAACTTTGACAAGATACTCTATCAGTTAACTGTTGTTTTGAATAGAATCATGGGTCAAGGGGAAAGTTTAACCCCCCCCCCCCCCAAGAAAGAATAAGTTGTAATCAGGAGCTTCATGAGGCAAAGGAACCATACATTTAATGGATAATCTGATCCCTCAATCATCAAACACTAGATCCAATCCATTGAGAATATCTTCTCTATTATTCAATTATTTGAACAAGAGAATGTACTTATCCTTGATTAACATATTGAGGGTGAATCTAACCAATGGCAGACATTGATAAAAGCTATGAAGCCTAAGGAGGAGATCGAGGTGTTAGAATGGATGAATTTTTTGATAAAAAAATCAATAAATAGTTTACACGCAACCGTCGACTTAAGATGGAAATATAATTTCATAACCTCATGAAAAAAGATGATGAATCCATCAGAGAGTAAGAGGAAAACATCAAAATGATTTCACCATATGCCTCTATCTTGGTTGTTACCCACGAATGCATGGTTGACCGCTCATTTTGTGAATAAAACCTAGACTATGGAAATCCCTTGAAATCCCTGACTTCGAGAGCTATGAGGAAATTTTTCGATGTTCCCTAATGGTAGAAATAGAGATCGAAGAATTTCATGGGTATCATGGGGATAAGAAGAATAAATTAAACATTAATTATGGCAGTCTGATGGATAAATCCAATGGTCCAATGAAAATCCAGCACCCCAATATCCAAAGGTGCGGAAAGAAGCACCCTAGAAATTGGATTAAGGGGATGAGAAAATGATTTATGTGTGAATGAGAAGGGCACCTAGACATTAACCACCGATATGAAAAAAACCTAAATCTATGACAGAGGAGATTAATGCTCTGTTCAACCCCAAATGTGTTATTCATTACTTCAAATGCAATGAAACATGACACTTTTCAAACATATTCCCTAAGACAAGAGTTTTCGGAGACAACCATATTCTTCCAAGCAACAAGGGTGAGCTTTCTACATCACAAAAACCAAATTGAACCACCAAAATGAAGTGGTGACATGTAGGCTAGTTATTCATTCAATAATTGAGAACATACTTTTTATGCTGGTTCTACAGATTTTTTATATCTCGAATGTTTGCTCGAACAATCTCAGTGCCACCACAAATCATGGAAGTAAAGATGTCGATGAGAACAGAAAATAGGGAAATCATTGCAACCAATTAATATAACTCGTCCGATGTCATAATTTGTGGATCTAACCTCCCAAAAAACCTCCTAATACTCCCTCTAGTGTACTTTTATGTAATTCATGGCATGGAATGAATTTTCTTATATAGAGCCAATATAAATTGTTGTGAGAGAGAATTAAATCTCCATATGGTGAATCGATCCCCGATTATGTACAATTGTGAGAAAAAGGATGAATTTTCCTTAGAATAATCATATTAAGCATCTATATTACTACTTTATGAGAACATGAATCTTTCTCAGATGATGGTGTCTAAGGAAGAAACCATCCTTGAAGACATGCCTATTGTGAGGGAATTCACTAAAGTGTTTCCTAAGGAATTGCATGGTATTCCTCCAAGAAGAGATGTTGAATTCTCAATTTATCTTATTCATGGGGCATTGCTAATATAGAGGGATCTGTATAGAATGGATGTTGTGGATCCTGAGGAGTTGAACAAACAACTACAAGAAAATATGGATAAATGTTTTATATTCCCATGGGCTTCACCATGGGGTGCACCAGTCCTCTTCATCAAGAAGAAGGAAGGGTTAATGAGCCTTTGCATTGATTATCATGATCTCACCAAAATAACGATAAACAACATGTATCCTCTACCACAAATTTTTGACTTGTTCAATCATCTACGTTGATCACAATACTTCTACAAGGTTGATTTGCGGTTGGGATATCACCACGTAAAGATGAAGAATGACGATATCCTCATGTATATATTTTTTACATTGTATGGGGACTATAAATTCATAGAAATGCCTTCCGAATCCACTAATACTTCAGAAATATTCATGGAATTAATGAATAGAGTCTTTAGAGTTTACCTCAAAATGTTTTGGTAGTATTTATATACAATATTCTAATATACTCTAAAACTAATTTGAATCATGAGGACAATCTCTGTAAAATAAAAGAGACCTTGTGAAAGTAAAATCTCTATGGAATGTATAGAAAGTGTGTGTTTGGGATGAAGTACTTATCATTATTGGGACATATCATCTTAATAAATTTAATATCTGTGGATACCACCAAGACAGTAGTAATTGAGGGATAACCATGGCTAAAAATGGTAGTGGATATTTGTAGCTTCTTGGGGTTAGAATGATATCATCACTGATTTGTTAGGAATTTTTCATGATAGACAAACCCTTTTACCAAGATTACTCGGAAGGGAGTTAAGTTTTATTTGAGTGATGAATGTGAATATAGATTCAAGCAATGGAAAAGGAGGCTTATCATTGCACTCGTTCTCACGCTACCCACAAGTGGAATCATTTTGTGGTATTCCGTGATTCTTCAAAAAAGGTCCCTGGTTGTGTGTGGATGAAAAATGAAGAAGTAATTGCCTAAGCTTCAAATGGATTCAAATTTCATGAGAAAAATTTTCCAACACATGATTTTTAGTTGGCTACAATAATATTCACTTTCAAAATTTCACGGAATTACTTATTTTGGGAGAAGAGTGAAATATACATGGAATACAATATCCTAAAGTATATATTCATATAGAATGAGTTGAATACGCTACAACGAAGATGGTTAGAGCTAACAAAAGACTATCACTTATCAATCCTTTACCGGCCTGAGAAAGTGAACAAGGTGGCCAATACTCTATGTAGAAAGGACACATCGATTCTATGATTGAAGAGAATTGAGAAGAATAAATCCTACATAGATTTGATGAATATGGACATGGAAATCATAAATAATGGAACATCATCAATCCTTACAGAAATGATTTCTCAAAAGACTCTTTTGGAAAGTTTAAAGGATGATTGAATTGATGATATGAGAATTCAAAAGAAAGTGGAAGCTATCAGAAAAGGAAAATCCCAATAGTTAAAATATAATAAAGAAGTAATTGTGAGATTTTGGAAAAGACTATGTGTTCCATAAAATATGGTATTAATGAATGAACTTTTAGATGATATATATAGCTCTAATTTCTTTATTCACCCAGGAGACACAAATGTGTATTGAGATCTCTGAAAGAATTATTGGTGGGATAATAGGAAGAAGGACATCTCTGTGTATACATCAATGTTCCTGGTATGTTAGTAAGTGAATGATGAGAGGCAGAAGTCTAAGAGGATAATGCAACAAATACCCATACCCGCATGGAAATGGGAGAACATCACCATGGACTTTGTCACCAGACATCCGAAGACCTCTAAAAGAAAAAATTCTATTTAGGTTTTTATGGATCATCTTTCAAGGACTAAACACTTCATTTTAATTTAGGTGCATTTATCATTGGATCAACTGTAATATATATACATCAGGGATTTGGTATGGCTGCATGGAGTACCTGTTTCGATTGAATCCGATCAAGATCAAAGATTCAACTCTATGTTTTCGAAGAGTCTTCAAGAAGCTCTAAATATTGATCTGAACATCAGTATATATTATAATACTCAAACTTATGGTTAATCAGGGAAGACTATCCAAGCACATGATGAAATTTTGAGATCATGATCGATGTACTTCAAAGGATGATGGGACAAAATTTTCCTCTAGTTGAGTTCTCTTACAAAAATAGTTTCCACTCAGCCATACAAATGGCTCCATATGAAGCTATTTAAGGGAAGAGGTGCAGAACAATGGCATGTTGGGATGAGGTTGTTGAGAAAAACTCCTAGCTCCAGAAATGGTGGAAGAAATGATGGAGTAGGATAATACCATCCAACAGAACATTAAATCTGCTCAGAATAGAAAAAATAGTTATGCTTATAATCGTCGACGAGACCTAGATTTTGATGTTAGAGACATGGTATTACTCCGCATATGACTATGGAAAAGATATATGAGATTTGGGAAGAAGGGAAATCTTAGTCCAAGGTACATCGACCCTTTTAAGATCCTTGATCTCATTGGACAAGTGGCCTATAGACTAGCACTCCAACCGAACCTATATCAAGTTCAAGATGTATTCCATGTATCACTCTTGAGTATGTACATTCCTGATCCATCACATTTACTCAATCCAGAGGTGGTACAATTAGATAATTACCTCTCATATGAAGAGAAGCGGGTGAAAATATTAGATTGTAGGAAAAAAGTTATATGAAATATGATAATGCCCCATATCAAGGTGTTGTGGAGAAACCACAAGTTTGAAGAGGCAATGTGGTAATCAGAGGAAGCGATGAAGTAAAGTTACCCACATCTGTTTCAGTGTGAGAAAAGGAAATTTTAGGGGGAAATTTTATTAAAGGTGAAAGATTATAACGACTCCAAAATTTGTTAATGAAAATTCCCCTTGATCTTATTAAATGTCTTATGATGAAAAATGGTTATATGCACATCCTTGGTTTTTTTGGATTTCAAAACAATGTTAAGAATTTTTACCTTTACTAATATAACCCTTGAATAAGGACCAATTTTTTTGTATAAATATAGGGCTTTATGAAATCCGATTTACTCAGACAAAGGAAGTGATGGACTCATATAGAAGAATTTTCCGAACGAAGACCATTTTTTCAGAGCATGGAAAGGAGGTAGCATCAATGGGATTTTCTCGTGAACTTTCCCAAGACGAGATTCAAAACATTAAGCATAAATAGAACCTCCTATGGGAGAACTAGTAGTTGATAGAGATTAACACCCGAGCAATGTTACTCGAGCCAACCCAAGAGTCTGTCACAATCGCAAACCTAACCCTTAGGTATTATGGGGTTGTTATAAGGGGTTATATAAGAAGACCCTAGCGCTATTATTATGTGATTTATTTTTATATATAATATACCTTTATTTTATTATTGATACTTTATAAATAGTTTTTCAAGGAAAAATAGCATTTTTAGTTAATATTCAACCAAAAAGTTATTTTGATGAATTAATGGTTTTTGAATTAAAAAATTCTTTAATTAATTATAATTACTAATTTACTTTTTACTAAATATAAATGGTATAATAATTTTTATGAATACAATTTTAATTTTAATTTTGGTTTGAATGCTGTTTTTGTCAAAACCCATGAATTTTAATTAAATATCACATTTTATTTTATAAATAAAAAATAAAATATTTAGAAAATTATTTAAATAAAATTAATATCATTTTTGGATATAGGATGTTTAAATAATCTAATGGTGATTTTTTCATAATTTTCTTAGATAGTCAAATTTTTGGGTAAATATTAAATACTATTTAATTACACAATGTGTTTTATTTCCTCATAATGACCCAATAGTGATGTAATAAAAAACGATAAATTGAATATTGGGAAAAAATATGATTTTACTTTTATATAACATGATTTTATATTCTTTGATTAATTTTATGGTGCCTTAGTGGACCCTCCAATACTGATAAAACATTTTAAAATTTTAAAACGATTTCATTGAGAGTGTGACTCACCTCCACTTAAGAGAGACCAATATTTTTATAAGTTTGTACATTTTACAAATAAAATAATTCTTTCCCACCCCCTTTGGAAAAAACCATGGGATGTTTTGTGGTTTTGATTCGATAATTATGTAGTGTCCAAAACCTTAATAATAAAGAATTCTATCTTTTTCACTATATAAACCCACCCAAGCTCCCACTCCATATTCACTCAAAACCCATGGATCTCGGCCAAAATCTACCCTCATATATCTCTATAATCCCCCAAGGCGCCCTAATCTCCCATGAATTCTCTCTCAAACCCCTCTCAAGACTTTGGTATCACACTTCCATGTAACTGATTTTTTCCTTTTCTTAATTTTGCCCCAATTTATTTATGATGTTATTCCCTTTTATTATCATTTAAAAATATTGGGGTATGATTTATCACCTCCCCCATATTTCCCTCATTATTTTTTAATGATTAGAGTCCCATTTATATTTCATTAATGCCTCCCATGTACACATGTTGCCATGCTGAAATTTTGTAAGGGATTTCTCTCTTCTCATTTACATTCAAAAACTTATTTTGTATTATGAATCTAAATTCCATTAAACATGTAGTGACATGTTTTTATATGACCCCCATACTATAAATTTCATGTAAATATGATGATACACCCATTTATCTCTCAGAAACAATTTTTATAAGATCCATGTTCCACACTTATGCATGAAGTGAAATGATTCTGAAGGGTGCGCCCTGATAGCGATTCAATGCATTGGGTAAAGATTAGTATCATGATATGTCAAGTGTGATGAGGGTTTACTAATTATAATTCAAGTGTAATTATTGTTTACTTAGGATCCATATTCAATGAGCCTTGGATCATGCTAATATCATGTTAAATGTTTTTTCCACATTTCCATGATATGATAATCATGTTGTATCATGCCTTTATGTTATTGTTATTCTTATACTCTATTGATATACCCATTTCCATACATCTACTATATTATTAAGGTTATATCTTGTTTACTCCCTTACTAGGCTTTATAGCTCACCTTTTTCTTATGCCTGTCCTTAGGTTATCCCATGTAATGCTGAGTATGAAGGAATGAGTGTGGTCATGTGAAATAAGTTTTCAATAAAGATGTGTATTTCATGTTTTAAGTTGTTATGTAATGTTTCTAAGTCCCAATTAAACTATACCTATCTATATTCTATGTTGTATCGTGTTAAGGTTTTATGTAATCAAATATGTTTCGATTTGAAATAAATAGGTGGGTTGTTATATTATTAATCATCTATAGTTATAAAAGATGTAGATTAAATAGAAAAATATTGGAATTTGAATGACTTGTTGAAACAATTTCCCACCTTTTGGGATTTATTATTTGGGTATCTTGTTAAGGATTCTAAGACAAAAACGTATATAATGTGTATAATTATGTTTGAGATATATTTTGGTAGAGGTCAATTGACCTATATGGTTTATGATATATGAATAAGTAAGGGGTAGGAGTCCATTTACAATTGAGGTGAGATACACACTTGTAAATCATCAATGATTTAAAAGTATTATTAAGTCACTTTATTTGAAAAATGGAACCTAAATGACTCATGTTATATTTTTATAATTTTAAGGCTTAAATACAAAAAAGGAAGGTTAATAAATTTTTATCCCATTTTGACCCATATCCTTTGGTTTACCTTCCCGATTAACCATTATTAACCTCAATAGTACTGAACATTTCTTTAATAATAAATGGGAATGATTTCACTTATAAGGTAAAAAATGATCATAAATGGTAAAGGGATAAAAATTTCAATGATTAATAATCATAATTCACTTATTTCTTTAAAATAATTTATGTAAATATTATTTAACATAAAATGTCATTACTGTTATTTTTTATTGTATTCAATTAATTTCACTATAAAGGCCTTAAAAATGAAATATAAATCAAATATAATCATTTAAAATATACATAATAATTTACATTCGTCAATAAATTTGTGGGTGAGGGCACTATAAATCTCCTAAAAAATACTATTTTTAGAGTTTTAAAAATCATTTACATGAAATTTATACTGCTTTCAGAAGCATTACGTCATTTTTGTTTAAGAATTTAATATAAATATTGCATTAATAAAATTTCAAATAAATAAATATGAAAACTATATTTCATATATCAAATAAATATTTAGAACCAAACTTATCATATTTTATTCCTTATGTTATTTTATTTACAGATATGAAATTCAAGTTGGTGACGTTTTGAAATTATTTTACTTAATAGTATAGATGTCATTACCATGGCTAAATGACACCAAAATTATATATATTATAATTTGGGATGGATATGGTTGAATTTATCCCATCCAGTGAAATAATGGAAAGTGTTGGGTTGAAATTGAGACCTTATATCATGGTTTTAAGATTTTATCCCATTTTACCCACATCGATGTGACAACCATTTTAGCTAAAATTATTGGATTTTAAAAAAATAGTGAAAATATTTTGTTTCAAATACACTCATTTCATTTAATTAAATAAATTATGTAAAAAATTTCATTAGAATTAAATGTTGGTTTTAATTGGGAATATAAACCATTTCATTTATAATAATATAAAAATTGATTTCCAGTGCATTATACATATTCATATTAAAATCAATTTCTAACACTCAGGATGTGTTTACATACCATAGGTATCCACATGACAAACGTTATCACCTTTTATGATAGTTCAGTTATATTAAGGTTCTTTTTTCAGATCACATGGGGCTTTAAATTCATGTGCAGTAGCTGGTATCTTTTTCTACATCAAACACTTTTCCTGATTAACATTGTTTCCCTACCATTCCCATGCATGCTCTCCATTTCAAAAAAACAAAATTAATGCTCGATCTTAAACAAAATCCTTGATAAAACTTGTTTATGAACTACTCCGTATAAATTTACCTTCAATAGGGAGGAAATAATGGGGTGGATATAATTATCCCGAATTTGTAGCCTTCAATTGGCCCTAGGTTAGTGACTAGAACCATGGGTATTAAAATATCACTAATGGAAGGAATTACCCTAATAATAATAATATATGATTAGGGGATATAATGAATAACCAAAAAGAAACAATATCACTAAATAAAAAAACCCAATCCAATACACAAGTGTATGTCAATAAATATAAATAAAGTCTCCAAACTAAATACCAAAATAATAACTAAGATAGAAACAACATAACAACTCTGATCTAAAACCTATTAATTCCCAACTCACTCCCTATAACCATATTATAAATTTGAATATTTTTTATATACATAAGGTGCAAATAATATGTAAAATGAATAAAATGATTCGTAAGGTATCGTATAAAAATTTGAAAAGGGTATACTAAAGTAGCAGTGACAAAACAACCAATAAAATAAGATCTAAAATTGGAAAACTATCTATCCCAACATCATCATGGTTCACTAACTAAATAATCCCACTAAATTGTAATACAATAAAATGATAACATCGATTAGGGCTACCCAAATCCACTTCCCCAATATATTTTTCATTATCAATGTAATGGTCCATCCCAAGTAAACCAATAATGTGATCCAAATTCACTGGCCATAAGGCCCAAATCCTATTGATATTTACCATTTTATGGTTAAAATCACCCTGGAATCATAAAAATAAATAATGGAATGATTTCACCCTCCATAGACATGTTATATGATATAAAAAAAGAGTATCATTGTGGAAATCTATAAATCATCACTTGTCAAGAAAAACCAAACCAAAATTGTAATGACCAATAACTTGATAAAAAGGTCTATAAAAATAATATGAAGACCATAAAATGGAACTTAAATTAATTTGTGGTTCTATCTCCACATGATTATATTTTACCATCATACCATCCCATCAGAAATGAATCACAACCTTGGGTAGTTTTCCTTTACATGATAATCTTCCGATTAACTCTATACTATAAAACCTAGGATAAAAACTCTGAAATGAAAAAAATAGGTTTTGAGAACTATTTTTTTGTAGAATACAACCAAGAACATATACTATTTCTGTCAACATGAATCCTCAAGTTCTTTTTAAATCATTTTTTCAAATAAATTCTAGAAAATTTCTTTTCTCTATATAAAACAATCCATTGATTTTGTTTTCTGAAAAATTATATATTCCAATAAGAAAATAATATGAAATGATTCATATGTATTATAAAAAAATAATATTAATAAAATAGGTTTCATTTAGGAATATCTATAAGAAATAAATAAATAGAAATTAATATATATTCACATAATATAACCATAATTCACCGAATGGAAAATCCAAAAATTAAGGTGTACACAACTAAGATTAACAATAAACACAAACTGATATAGGTGAACTAAGTTTCCCCAAAACTGAAGCCCACCCCAAGAAATGATACCCAGTAGAAAAAATGGAATCATGGGAACCTCCCATATTTATTGTTTAATCCCTTATAGCATGAATTTCAATCCAATAAATGGGAATTATCAAAATTCGAAAACCACCACCACCATGCCCTAGTGATACTAATGAGAACATGGTTATATTTATAAATAGTCTAACCACCTATAGTATTTATTCCCCACCCCCAAAAACCTAGGTTTCATTGGATCAACCATGGCCTCCACCCCACTCATGGTGAGTCATGTTGGCTATAACACATTCTGCGAAAATGAGTGCTACAATGATCCAAATTTTTTATCAAAGTAAATTCCCTTCTTATAATTATTTCATATAGTATAAACCATATAAAATCACTTTGATAAGACAAAAAATACATTGTAAAAAAGAATGAATTAAATAATACGTATGTCTAGAATTTAGGGTACCTATACCAATGAAATAGAAACGTGACCTTTAGAATAGTTTTGCGACCATTAGGAATAGTAATTCATCCAATATAATAGTAATCTCGACAATGAAAGTATAAATAAAATTTTGGTGTCTTATAAATTACAATCTGATTAAATTATATCATAGAATAATTAAATAAATATTTTAAAAATTATTAATCAAAATTTTGGTTTTTTAATGTTATTAAAATTTCATTACAATTTTATAATTTAAACTATTATTTAAAATAATTTTTATTTCTAAAAAATGATTCATAAAATAATATTATTTTTATTATTGTTGTAAGAAAATTTCACGAGACCTTAATTAATTTTTCAAAGTGTTATAAATTTGTTATAATTTTAAAATAGGTATTTTCCTTGTAAAAGAATATTTTAATTTGAAATTAAATTTCTCCTATTTATAAAATTATTTTCACAAAATGGTTTTCATTTCTGAATTATACTCATCAAATAATTGTAGGGGTAAATTTTTTGTATTTTTCTAATATACTTGATTATTTGGTGAATTGTAAAATATGATAATTTATGATAATAACTAAATAAAAAAATTATTGGTTCATAGATGATATATGATTGATGTAATAAAATAAGATCAAAATCTCCTTCAATATTTTAATATATAATTTTACAATTCTCAAACTATTCGAAGTCCTGATCATAGATAATAGTCTAATAATAAAATAATAAGAAAACACCCATGTTCTCCCCTATAAGTATCACCCTTACCACCTATTCTCTTCACAACATCCAAGATCAGATCCCTGTAAGTATTATTTTTAATCCCCACCAATCGTCCAGGATCCCTTGTTCTCATTGAAGTACTAAACCCTTTTCCCTAAGGAAGATCTCAAGGAGAAGATATTCAAGAGGTAAAATCCTCTTTATTTTTATTTTATTTTATTTTGAATTGCATGTTTCTATTTTCATATCCTCACCTATACCTATAAAAGTGTAATATTTACTCAATTATCCTGTATATAATTTAATTTAATTATCCTAACAATATAATTCACCTTTAAGTCTCTTACCTTTTCTTTTTCTTTTCTAAACATGAAAATATCATATGTGGTGGGTCGATTTATCAAAATTTTGGATGATGTGTTTTCATTTTTCACTACTATCTTAAAGGATAGTAATTAAACAATAATTCTAATGACATTATATTTTATTATACATATAATAATTCATATGAAATTCTAGACGAAATGTATAAATAATAGGTTAAATAAAATCATAAAAGATTTTAATGGTTGTAAAACCACCAAAATGTATTAAATCATTTTACATAACATTTAATATAATAAAAAATACATGAACCATATAAAATATATATATATATAAGAAAAATTATACTTAATTGTTATCATTAATAAATATTCTTTTAAATCATTCTCATTTTACATATATTTCCATACTCATATACAAGCAAACCTATAATGAAAACCAAGAAAATGAACACCCATGAACTATGAAATTAAACTCTATAACTCATTGAAAAGATCCTAAATGAGTCTAATGAGATTTTGATGAATAAAAATAATGTATTAAAGGTTATTTATATGTTAATTAAATAATTAAATATATTTATCTATGATATTAATGTGAACAAAGCATTTAGACATAAGGCCAGGGGATTCTAGAACCCAACTCTCTTTCTTTGGGGTTTCCCTCATTCACAAAATTTTTTGTATGGATAATCCATTAATGTTTCTTAAGTATCATTTTATTATTATTATTTTTTATTTTTTTATAAACATGTTTCCAATATGATTTTAAGGAAAATGAAAGGATTTTTCAAAATAACTCTTATTTCTAAAAATACATCTTTTCCTTCCTGTGAAATTATTTCTTCTTCACTCAAGATTGATTATTCTTATACAATGTATATAATTCCATATATAATTTGGGAACTAAATATTAATTCATGAATTTATAATTTGTTAAATGAAACCCAATTCATTGAAGGGGTTATTATTTTTCTAGGATTGACAAAAATTCAATGTGGAATTCATGATAATGTAGATGTTATGATGTTATGGATACACCCAAAATTATATAGAGCATGTAAATGTTATGATGTGATAGGTGTGCCCAACATTTTATATCGCTCCAATGTGCATGGTAATTTGGTGTATCTCATTAGAAATAGTCAAATATGAATGAAAAAAGATGCTATATTTTTTCACAAATACACGTCTTAATAAACCACTAAGACGTGAAATTTTATTTTAATGTTGTGTCATTTTCCATTCCATTATCAAATGATTCCACTCATGATTATGAAAATGAAATTATGATGATGATTATTCTCACCCATGTTTCAGGTCTCTTATTCATCATATTACTAGGCTTTTATCTAACTCATTCTTTTGATGTATATCTTCAGGTGAACACTCGTACTACATAAAACAAGGGGGCCAATAAGAAGCTGTAGATGAAATAATTAAATAATTTTTTACATTTTATTAAGTAAATGTTTGGTTTAGTATAAATTTTCCTAAGACACTAAACCATTGAATCATTGTTTTGAAGTAGTATTATTTTTTTATCATTAGAATTAATAAATTTTTATGTAATAAAAGTAGGGTTTATAAATTTGGTAGAAGAGGACATTTTATTTAATTTTGGAATTAGTATTAGAGAACCTTAGTGAAAACCCCTTATAGTAAGTCTATGTGAGCACCCAAGAATCATTTTTTATAAAATTCTAAACATAGGGATCCCACAAGATATTTCATTAAATTTAATTTCAAAAAATAATAATACTCTATATTCATGACTCATTGAATTATGTTCTGATAAAACCATTTATATTATAGAAATTGTTGGTAACTAGGAGAACCCATTCCAAAAACATGTGTGAGGGACAGTACATCAATATCCCAAATGACACCCCCAATGATATGGGATGTGGAGATCCAAATATCATGTAGATGGTTACCCACCTCTCTCAAGCTATGAATGATTACAAAAATAATGTTGAATTTCTCCCTTCACTAAAGAGGGAGAAACTGGATATTGACCCTTTTATACAGTAACAGCTATCAAATTATAGTGGGTTTTCTAATCCACTTGTCACAAAATAGTGGTTCAAATAATTATAGAAGATATTTCTTGTGTTCCACTGTTCTGAGATGGAGAAGTTGAATCTATCCATTTATCATCTAGATGGATATGCCGATCAGTGGTGGGTTTTTATTAAATTATCAAGCTGAAGGATGATATTTAAAATTTGGAGTGGGAAGAAATTAAGATAATATTTCTTAACAATTATTTCCTTCAATATATTTACATAGATGAAGAGAAAATTCATAAAGCTAAAGTAAAAGGAATATGAATATAGCATGTCTTATAAGGAAACATTCATAAGGCCTTAAAGGTATGATTCATGTTTTTTGTTAACAATGACATTAAAGTTGATTGATTCATTAGTGGCTTAAATCTAAACCTTCAAAAGGCTCTTGAAATTATAGAATTTGGGAGTTATGAGGAATTTGTTTGAAGTGATATCAACATGGACATGGATTTTAGAGAATAGAATCATGGATAATTTGAAAATATGTGAAATATCGAGTTTCAATATTGGGATTTAATGAGAATGGTGGAAATAATACTCAATCACTCACATGTGAAAAATGTGGGAATAAGCATCATGAGAACTACAAAAATGGAATGGGGAAATCATATAAGTGTGGGAGAGAGGGGAACCAAGACCATTATTTTCAATGATTCATAAATAATCCAACTAATATGATAAAAAAATAGTAGAGCACTACCCATAGTTAAATGTATCATATATTGGAAGAAATGTAACTGTGTAATCTAATTCAGAAAACCTTGGGTTCTTGAGGGTAATCAACGTCATCAACAACTAAATAAAATGGGGAAACGGAAGGATTATGGTATCACTACTACTGAGGTAGAGCTCGATAATGATTTGGTGGTAGGTACATAGGTTATTCATTCAAGTGAATGTCTTGGAAGGGTCCATAAATATTCCATTCTTGTTGATAACATGACCCAAGAATGATACTTTTTCCATATAAAACTCACATTTTTTGTAGTTTTAATAAAGACCTAATGAAGGGAAAGAGTTTATGAAAACTACAGAAAATGTGAGTTTTATATGGAAAAATCATCATTCTTGGGTCATGTTATCAACAAGAATGGAATATTTATAGAACCTTCCAAGACAAAGGCAATCAAAGAGTGTCCTAAGAAAGCATCTATAATGGAGATCACTATTTCCATGGTCTAGATGGTTATTAATGGATATTTTTGATGAAGTTATCATGGTTTTAAAAACCAATAAGAAATCTTACTTATAAGGCATACAATATTGACTGGACTAGTGAATATTAATATTTCTTCGAAGATTTGAAATACATGCTTATCACCATACCAATACTCAAAAGTATAACCGGTGGGGAACTATTTCTGGTAAACTGTGATGGTTCGTATAATTTATAAAGAATTTTAATAATAAAAAATGATAAAGTGATAGCCTATTCCCCATGGTAGTTCAAAACTCATGAGAAAAACTATCCCATCCATGATATGAAGTTGGAAGCTATTATCTTTTCTTATAAAATATTATGAAATTACCTCTATATTATGAGAATTGTAAAATATATACTAATCGTATAATCATAAAATATATATTCACATAGATGGAACTCATTATTATCCAGTGAAGATGGTTAGATCTCACTATAGATTATGACTACCCAATCCACTACCATCCTGGAAAAGAGAATAAATTGGAAGATGATTTAAGTGGAAAGGATCCTCCAACATTATCAATGTTGAGATTTGAGAAGGATCCAATCTTATTATATTTGAAAAGCATAGACATGGAAATCATTAATGAATAAAAATCACCAATTATTTCTCAAATGATATCCCAACCACCCCTCATGAAAAAAATAATGGATACTCTATGAAATAGCGTGGACATTTTGAAGAAGGTTAAATCTATCATAAAGGAAAAATCCTCATGGTTCAAAAATGATGTGGAAGGAATTATAAGATCTTGGTCACAACTATTCATACCTTCTGATTATGGGATAAATAAGGATATTAATATTGATGAACAAAGATCAACATTCTATATTCACCAAGGGATCATAAAGATGTATCAATACCTCTGAGAAAAATATTGGTGGGAAAATATGAAGAAGGAGATTACTAATTATAAATTGAAGTGATAGATATGTTAGAACGTGATGGATGAAAGAAAAAATCCTAATTAGATGGTGCAACCATTATCCATACCAACATGGAAATGGGAAAACATCACCATAAACCTTGTCACAGGACATCCAATGTCATCCAAAGTAAACATTACTATATGGGTTGTTGTGGATCATCTTACAAAGAAATATTAATTTATAATAATTCAAGAGGAATTATCACTACATCATCCTTTATGGGTACACATCATTTAATTGGAAAGGATACGTGTAGTACTGTTGTCGATTGTATGTGATCAAGATCTGATATTCACCTCTATGTTTTGGAAAATTCGCCAACATGACCTAAACCCTGAGCTAATCATTATCATGGCCTATCCTCTTAAAAAATATGAACTATATTAATAGATAATTAAGTAATTTGAAAACATTTTAGGGCATGTGATATGGAACTTAAAAGAGGATGGGACTAAAATCGACCTCTCGCTGAGTTCTCTTACAAGAACAGTTTCTACTCGAGCATCCAAATGGCTTCATATGGAGCCAATTATTGAAAAAGATGTGGGACAATGCCATACTAGGATGAAGTCTATGATTTTAATCTACTTTGACTAGAAATGGTTGATGAAATGGTGGAAAGGGTAAAAACACTCAAAAGAAAATCAAGTGTAAGGCCTCAGCCTTAAACCTTACTTAATCTTGAGTTAATACAAGATTACACATTGAGGATCTTTTCAGGTTTAGAGTTTTAGAGAATTAGATCATAAACTTGCATTAAATTCCACATTTAAACAAAGTGGTTACATAAAGATAGTATTCATATATACCATCAATGGAAACATATTTAAAATAAAACATGGATTCTTTCTTGACACTTCCTTGACACTATCATCATATCCTGTACCTTTCCCTTGACCTGTGAAAAACATTTCAAAAACATGGGATGAGCATAAAAAGCTCAGTAAGGGATATAAAAATATATTGAAAGGAAACATGAGTACATGTACACATAAGAATCAATGAAATCAAAATTTATTCATAAAACATAAGCACTATAACATACCTCATCAAATCATGAATAAATCATAGAAATCATAAGACATAAAGGTAACTTGAGGCATTCATAACATTCTTACGTTGGGAGTAACCCTCTTGGTTACATTTGGAATACCCACCAAAGTATATTCCCTAAATCTCTTTAGAGAAACCATAACGTTTCACTCCTTCGTGTTACCCAATGCATTGGAGAGCTATATCAGGCTCACCCGGCCTTAGTTTATCACGGAACCACCCGTTTTCATAACAATGCCCAAGAACCATAACATAAATGTATCACATAAAACATGCATAAAGGAAACATAAAATTTCTACATTTCAATCAGAATATAACATTTTAGGATATTGAAATAATCAATCCATTTTCAAAAACCATTTAAAAGAGATTTTTGAATCAAAGTGTCCCATACCACTTTGAATATTTTAATGGAATTATAATTTTAATATATTAATGTCCATATAAATAAATACTGAAAACCATTTTGGAAACATGGACATTAAAGACAATGATTTAGAATAATAAATCTTTAAAACATTTAAAACGATATTTTTGTTAAATAGTTTTTAACAAAATGAGAGACTCTTGAATACAAATAATAGCGAAATAACATTTAATACGAACTTTATTATATCATGAGAATAAAGGTATACATGATATAATATGTCAAAGGACAGTATACACACCATATAAGAGTGAATTGGTGCATAACAACAATGAAATATCAAAAGAAATTTAAAATGAGATGAAATCCATTATAAAAAAGGTATCCTTAAATTAAGGATAAATCAATCACATAATTATGTGTGACAAATATAAATACACCCAATATAAGTGCATATTAAGTTTAAAACAATCAAAGGTTATTCAAACATATTCAAAGGATGAAATATTCAATAACTACATGTTGAACCCCAAGAAATTGAAATTGGGTTAAAAAGTTCACTTGGTAAAATTCGACAGCCTAATGGCGTCACATAAATTTTTACAAAAAGGGTTGATGAGAAAGATAAAGGGGATATCATCACTTGGACATAAAATTTACATAAATATGGATATATAAGAACATATCCCAACATAATAGTATGTGAATTAAAAGGCATAAAAAAAGAAGTCTTTTAAAAAAAGAGGGTGAAAGGTCCCCTTTCCGAGTTGGGTAACCTTCGAAGAGTACACCCCATGGAAGAAGGGTCATACAATGAAGATTTAAATACCCATAGATGATATTATACTAAACAAATTGTATAATAATGGGTAGTACATACACCACTCAAAGGAAAGAGTGGCAAACATAGTATAAATGTCACAGGAATAAAAGTCAGATGAAATATCCCTTACGAAAACTCAGCAGCCTTACGACGCCACTTAAAACTTCCAAAAATGGATTAATGAGATCAAATAGGGTATCCCATAATATGAAAATAAAAATTAAAGTATGAGGAATATAAAAGAACATCACCAAACATAAGAAATATGGGCTTAAAAGAAAATACATAAATGAGAGTACTTAAAAAGAAATAGAGAGGTTGGATCTCTTATGAAAATTCGGCTGCCTAACGGCGCCACTCAAAACTTCCAAAATGGATTGATGAGAGAGAATAGGGTATCTCATTATATGAACATAAAAATTACAGTAATATAAATATAAAAGAACATCCCAATCACAACAAAGATGAGCATAAAAGGAATGACATAAAAGAGTGTACATAAAAAGAAAGAGAGGAGTAGGATCCCTTACCTCAAGTCCAACTTGTCTTGTTTGTTTCTTTATATTCCTGAATAATAAACATTGGAAAATTTATAATTTCTTAAGGAACTCCTATAAATATTATTATTCAATTCATATCACATATTTTTAATGTTATAATAATTGTTTAATAATATGAGTTCATATCAGACATTTTTGTCGATGTTTGGTAAATGAGTCAAAAATTGAACTTGATGGAAAATAATTTTCCATGTAGTTATAGGTACATCATATCCAGAATAGTATTTATGTTTTAAATATCATATATATCTAGTATATATTCATTTTATACTATTCCATAGCATTTGGAGATAAAAATTAAAAGCACCGTTCATGGAGACGGTAGGCCGTACGTACGAATGAACGCTACTTTAATTTTTTGTCATATTAACGGAATTAAAACAAAATGAGAGATATAAATATATATGTTATAATTCCAGAACGATATCAATAATATAGATGTAATATATTACATATATATCCATTATATATTTGTACTTATAATAGTACATAACATTTTGAGATAAGAAATGAAATGTACCGTTCATGGAGACGGTAAGCCATACGTACGCATGAACGCTACTTCCATTTCTATTTCATATTTAATGGAATTAAAACATAATGATACATAATAGTATTTTAATTCCAGTATGGAATCATATATAATATCATTAAATATATGCTTTATACGTACCACATATGGTATTAACGAATCAAATCACTTTGAGGGGGCGGTAGTCCGCACTTCCTTAAATGAAGATATCGTGTTTACCCAAAATGGAAACCATTATGGTATTCCGTAAAATAAAAATACAGAAGCTTAAGTAAAACATAAAAATATTATATATAATATACAAATATAGTGTCATATTAATGGCTACCTTTGAAAGTGTTAGAATAATGTTGAACAATCTTCGTTTCGTGAGGCAGAAATTCGTCATCCACAGAAATAGTATGTTCATTAACCATTAGATGTAGGTGTGTGTCAGTGTAGCTCGAATAAATATTATAAAAACATCCTAGTATATTTAAGACACTTGATTGGTTACAAAATAAATGAATAAAAAGAGTTTAGTGGGTTGGAGAAGCAAAATAAATCAAAAGGACACAAGTGAAGACATTACCTTAAAATCTGGTAACTCCCTTTGGTTTGAGCTCAAAGGCTTCCTTGGGAAGACTTCTGCCCAATGTGAGGCCTCAAAGAGTTAGATAGGGATGTGTAGACACAATATAGGCAGGGTTTGGCCAATCCAAAGGCTTTGGAAGTGTGGGTAAGGAGGTAGAGGTGGGGGCCTTTTATAAAAGGAGAGGAGGGGCACTCTTGGAAAGTAAGAAATGATACTTTATTTTAGAATTAGTTTCGGATTTTAATGGTCCCACATGGATGTGTTTCGAGGATAAGGTGATAAGGGTTCGAAATCCACCCATCCAACAGGTTTTGGACATGTCTTGGTCTTATATTTTACATTATCTTTCCATTTTATTTAAATCGTTAAATAATGAGGTCATCGCTGCATCATCATGATGTCATGAATAATTTAATTTATTTAATGTATAAAAATTACAAATAAAACTATGATGTATGAAATCTTTTTATATTTCTAATTACTATTTATATTCAAAATTCTGACTTGTATATCCCCATGTAAACATTGTTTTAGTAAAACATCTTATGTTTGTGTCATTTTTACTTTAACATTAATTAAAAAGGTATTTATGTCATTTTCCAACAAAAGTGGCTCCATGGGGTCCCCAAGTTGACCCATGGATTTTCTTGGTCGGAAAGGACACATCCAATGAGGGTAGTACATGTGTCTAGGTCATTTCATTTTATTAAAACATTATTCTTCCCTTAAACTACACTAATTACCTCTAATCGCGATTAAAAACTTAATAAATTACTAATCACCAAAAAATATTATAATCCCATTGAAAAACATTTTACTTCTTAATAAAAACCATATATGTAGGATTTTAGAAATTCAAAACACAAAGGTGTAAAAATTTCATTTAAACGGAATATCTGTTTTTATAAGTACCACTTAGTGGTTTCACTATTCATCAAAAAATGATGTTTTTCAGAAAATTATCAAAAATTCACCCGAAGCTATATTTGATATTCCGAATTCAAAAATGATGTCTATTTTACAAAATTCAAAAAATATAATTTGAATTAATTAATTTAATAATTAATTCCCGCTGTCAAAACAAATAGCGTGTTTTTATGAAACAAAATGTATCAAAAGATTGGCACTAGTTTAAGTCCGATTTCAAAGTGAAATTAATTCCAATGACCACTATTGGATTAAATGGTAAAAATATATTCTAATTTCAATTTATAACCAATTCAAAAGATAATATAATCATATAAATAAATTAGATTAAAAATAGGTTTTGAATTAAAATACAACATTTTTCACTATTCATTAAAAATTGAACTTTTTTCGGAAAAATACCAAAAATATACAGAAAGTAAAATTTGATGTCCCGATTCTAAAGAAGAATTTTATTTTGTCAAATATAACACATAAAATTTTCAAAAAGTGGATTTAAAATAGGTTCACCATCAAAAGGTGGTTAATCAACCTTTTAAAGAATATTGGAATGTTTACGCTTAAAATTGGATTCATTCGCATTTTTAATCCTATAACATTTATTTTAAAGAGTAAAAATATTTGAAAAACATATATAATCATTTTTTCTGTTAGTTCTATTCATTCGCTCCATTACAACAGCTAGGCGTTAACTACCATTTAAAATAATATTATTTTATTATTAGAGTGCAACACAAGATTCCCAAGATACTCATTGTTGCGTATTGGGCACGCCATCGTGCATAGCGTCCCCTTTAAAGTAATAATAATATTTTATTCACAAATATGGATAAATATGATAATTTCATATTCTTTATTTACATGGGGTGTTACATCCTTCCCCCCTTTTGGGAATTGCGTCCTCGCAATTTTTAAAATTGGGCATGGAAACATCATTGAAAATCCCACATCGGTACAAGAGTTAGTAAAACAATCACTTTAAAATAAAGAAACATAAGTACAAAGGTCACCTGAGTTAACCCATACTAGGATTCCAAGTATGAAAATATGGACATGGAGGAAAAAACAAAGGGTCATGTTCTGATGGAGAGTGATAGTAAACATGTCTAGGAGAAAGTTAACCATAAGAAATTCACAAACTTGTGATGGGTTAAACAGTATTCAATTCCCTAGTAGGAAAAGTTAACATACAACATTTTTGTTTTAAGTTACTCTTCATTTTGGAATTTATTTTTGATCTTAAGGAAACATACTTGTCATGTTGACTTTCAACATTTACTAGATTTCTTACACAAACTCATACATTCCACAAACGAAGAGTATTTAGGAAGACTTGTTCACATTAAGAGTACTATAATCAACTTCTAGAGGATCACCTAATCCAAAAAAGAGAAATATATACTTCCCATATCTTTAGACCTTAACCAAAACCAAAACCAAAAAGGTTAGTACAAGATCAGATAATACCCAAAAAGGATAATCCTTTAAAAAAATCTATTCTTAATCTCCAAAATTTATCTAACAAAACCCAATGTTCAATAAGGAAAATCCGATAAACCATTTGTCCATAAAATTCTTCAAAGTAAACTAAACTAAAATTGAAACCCAAATATTTGAAGGATTTAGTCACATAGTCTTCCAAGTTAAATCGTAACATTTATCTCCAAACAACATCAGTTTCTCTTAATGTCTCGTATTGAAAAGTAATTAAACTAATCACATATCCTCCATGATAGGCTAATAAATTTCGATTGATAACCCAAAATAAACATACTCTTAATTCATAAAATCATATTACTAAAAATAATCGGTCAAAATAACCAGGGACTTCATGTAGTTAAGTGGTAGGTGATAAATACCAGTCGCAGTTTGGTTATGGGTTCGATTCCCGCAACTCTGTCCGACGTGACGGGTTGTCACACGGTCTGCGTGTTGTCCTTTTTCCAAAACTATATAATTCTTAAAAAAATTCCCCAAAACCAGACAAAATATTAAAAAAAATAATCATAATATATTTTAACCTCAAGTTTATCTCATTCCTTTCATTTTCCATCATAACATATAATAACCCATAATTACCTCAAAAGTAAGGATCATATAAACCCTAATGGTTACCTTTATAATTATTACCTGAACTTCCACATCGATTGGTCATCTCGTACATGATGTATTATAGAACATACCAAGGTTCAAGTGGATGATCATGACTCCTTGATAGTTGGTTTAGAACAACCACGAGTTTCCTCATTGAATACCCCATTTCATCCAGTCTCTTAATCAGAGAACCACCACAGTTTCCTTCAAACTTATTGTCACTTTGGTGCCTACAAGATCCATCCATTCACTAAAAACAGAAATGTCAGTGTGAGTATATCAACAAAACCATCATGTACTAACGAGGAAGGTAAACAGTAAGATATACTTACTCATTCACTTTATCTAAAACTAGTACTCTTTCTGAAATCCTATCCATTATGATACTGTCACTTATGCTTAGAGAATACCCTAACCTCGAAAGTTATCTAAACCGACCTTTAATACCAACTATAAGGCCCCAGCCTAAACCTTACTTAATCATGAGTTAATACAAGATTAAACATTGAGGATCTTTTCAGGATTAGAGTTTTATAGAATTAGATCATAAAATTGCATTACATTCCACATTTAAACAAAGTGGTTACATAATGATAGTATTCATTTATCCCATCAACGGAAACATAGTTAAAATAAAACATGGATTCTTTCTTGACACTTCCTTGACACTATCATCATATCATGTACCTTTCCCTTGACCTGTGAAAAACATTTCAAAAACTTGGGACGAGCATAAAAAGCTCAGTAAGGGATATAAAAATATATGGAAAGGAAACATGAGTACATGTACACATAAGAATCAATGAAATCATACTTTATTCATAAAACATAAGCTCTTTAACATACCTCATCATATCATGAATAAATCATAGAAATCATAAGACATAAAGGTAACTTGAGGCATACATAACATTCTTACGTAGGGAGTAACCATCTTGGTTACGTTTGGAATACCCACCACAGTATATTCCCTAAATCTCTTCGGAGAAACCTTAATGATTCACTCCTTCGCGTTACCCAATGCATTAGAGAGCTGTATCGGGTCACCCGCCCTTTGTTTATCACGGAACCACCCATTTCCATAACAATGTCCAAGAACCATAACATA
Organism: Viscum album; assembly: GCA_963277665.1. NCBI lineage: Eukaryota > Viridiplantae > Streptophyta > Magnoliopsida > Santalales > Viscaceae > Viscum > Viscum album. The sequence continues at coordinate 1,360,657,613 of OY728148.1, forward strand.
AAAATATCATATAAAACATGCATAAAGGAAACATAACATTTCTATATTTCAATCAGAATATAACATTTTTGGATATTGAAATAATCAATCCATTTTCAAAAACAATTTAAAAGAGATTTTTGAATCAAAGTGTCCCATACCACTTTGAAACTTGTAATGGAATTGTAATTTTAAAACATTAATGTCAATATAAATAAATACTGGAAACCATTTTGAAAACATGGACATTAAAGATAAATATTTAGAATAATAAATCTTTAAAACATTTAAAATGATATTTTTGTTAAATAGTTTTTAACAAAATGAGAGACTCTTGAATACAAATAATAGCGGAATAAAATTTAATATGAACATTATTATATCATGAGAATAAAGGGATTCATGATATAATATGTCAAAGGACAGTATACACACCATATAAGAGTGAATTGGTGCATACAAACAATGACGTCTCAAAAGAAATATAAAATGAGATGAAATCCACTATAAAGAAGGTATCCTTAAATTAATGATAAATCAATCTCATAATTATGTGTGACAAATATAAATACACCCAATATACGTGGATATTAAGTGTAAAACAATCAAAGGTTATTCACACATATTGAAAGGATGGCATATTCAATAACTACATGTTGAACCCAAAGAAATCGAAATTGGGTTAAGAAGTTCCTTTGTTAAAATTTGACAGCCTAATGGCATCACATAAAATTTTACAAAAAGGGTTGATGAGATAGATAAAGGGGATATCATCACTTGGACATAGAATTTACATAAATAAGGATATAGAAGAACATATCCCAACATAATAGTATGTGAATTAATATACATAATAAAAGAAGTATTTTAAAAAAGAAGGGTGAAAGTTCCCCTTTCCGAGTTGGGTATCTTTAGAAAAGTACACTCCATGGAAGAAGGGTCATACAATGAAGATGTAAATACCCATAAATGAGATTATACTACACAAAGGGTATAATAATGGGAATTACATACACCAATCAAAGGGAATAGTGGCAAACGTAGCATAAATGTCACGTGAATAAAAGTGAGATGAAAAATCCCTTACGAAAACTCGGCAGCCTAACGGTGCCACTTAAAACTTCCAAAAATGGATTTATGAGATCAAATAGGGTCTCACATAATATTAACATAAAAATTAAAGTATAAGGATGATAAAAGAACATCCCCATACATAAGAAACATGGGAATAAAAGAATAGACATAAATGAGAGTACTTAAAAAGAAATAGAGAGGTTGGATCTCTTACGAAATTTCGGCAGCCTAACAGCGCCACTCAAAACTTCCAAAATGGATTGATGAGAGAGAATAGGTTATCTCATAATATGAACAAAAAAATTACAGTAATATTAATATAAAATAACATCCCAATCACAAGAAATATTAGCATAAATGGAATGACAAAAAAAGTGTACTTAAAAAGAAAGAGAGAAGTATGTTCCCTTACCTCAAGTCCAACTTGTCTTGTTCGTTTCATTATATTCATGAATAACAAACTTTGGTCAATTTATAATTTCTTAAGGAAATCCTATAAATATTATTATTCAGTTTATATCAAATATTTTAATGTTATAATAATTGGTTAATAATATGAGTTCATAGTAGATGTTTTTGTCGATGTTTGGTACATGAGTCAAAAATTGAACTTGTTGGAAAATAATTTTCCATGTAGTTATAGGTACATCATATCCAGAATAGTATTGATGTTTTAACTATCATATATATCCAGTATATATTCATTTTATACTATTCCATAGAATTTGGAGATAAAAATTAAAAGCACCGTTCATGGAGACGGTAGGCCGTACGTACGCATGAACGCTACTTTCTTTTTTTTTGTCATATTAATGGAATTAAAACAAAATGAGATATATATATATATATATGTTATAATTACAGAATGATATAAATCATTTAGATGTAATATATTACATATATATCCATTATATATTTTTACTTATAATAGTACATAACATTTTGAGATAAGAAATGAAATGTACTGTTCATGGAGACGGTAAGCCGTACGTGCGCATGAACGCTATGTCGATATCTATTTCATATTTAATGGAATTAAAACATAATGATACAAAATAGTATTTTAATTAAATTATGATATCATATATAATATCATTAAATATATCCTTTATGCGTACCTTATATGGTATTAACAAATCAAATCACTTTGAGGGGGCGGTAGTCCACACTTCCTTAAATGAAGATATCATGCTTACCCATAATGGAAACCAAAAAGGTATGCCATAAAAGAAAAATACAGAAGCATAAGTAAAACATAAATATATTATATATCATATATAAATATAGTGTCATCTTAATGGCAACCTTTGAAGGTGTTAGAAGAATTTTGAACAATTATCGTTTCGTGAGGCAGAAATTGGCCATCCACAGAAACAATATGTTCTTTAACCATTATATGTAGGTGTGTGTAAGTGTAGCTCAAAGAAATATTATAACAACATCATAGTATATTTAATATACTGTATTTGTTACAAAATAAATTAATAGAAAGATTTAGGGGGTTGGAGAAGCAAAATAAAACAAAAGGACACAAGTGAAGACATTACCTTAAAATCGGGTAACTCCCTTTGGTTTGAGCTCAAAGGCTTCCTTGGGAAGCCTTCTGCCCAATGTGAGGCTTCATGGAGTTAGATAGGGATGTGGAGAGACAAAATGGGCAGGGGTTGGATGAGAAAAAGGCTTTGGAAGTGTGGGTAAGGATGTAGAGGTGGGGGCCTTTTATAAGAGAAGAGGAGGGGCACTCTTGGAAAGTAAGAAATGTTACTATATTTTAGAATGAGTTACGGATTTTAATGGTACCAAATTGATGTGTACAAAATATAAGGTGATAAGGGTTAGAAATCCACCCATCCAATAGGTTTTGGACATGTTTAGGTCTTAGATTTTACATTATCTTTCCATTTTATTTAAATCGTTATATAATGAGGTCATCGCTGCATCATCATGATGTCATAAATAATTTAGTTTATTTAATGTATCAAAATTATAAAAAAAATACTATTATGTAGTAAATATTTTCAGATTTCCAATGAATATTTATAGTCAAAATTATGACTTGTATATCTCCATGTAAAAATTGTTTTAGTAAAACATCTTATGTTTGTGTCATTTTTACTTTAACATTAAATAAAAAGGTATTTATGTCATTTTCAAACCAAAGTAGATCCATGGGGTCCCCAAGTGGACCCACGGATTTACTTGGTCGGCCATGACACATCCAATGAGGGTAGGACATGTGTCTAGGTTATTTAATTTTATTAAAACATTATTCTTACCTTAAACTATACTAATTACCTCTAATCGCGATTAAAAACTTAATAAGTTACTATTCACCAAAAAATTATTATAATCCCATTGAACAACATTTTATTTCTTTATGACAACCATGTATGTCGGATTTTTGAAATTCAAAACACAAAGGTGGCAAAATTTCATTTAAACGGAAAATCAGTTTTTATAAGTACCACTTAGTGGTTTCACTATTCCTCAAAAATTGACGTTTTTCAGAAAATTACAAAAAATTCACCCGAATCTATATTTGATATTCCGAATTCAAAAATGATGTATTTATTACAAAATTCAAAACATATAAGTTGCATTAATTAATTTAATAATTAATTCCCGCTGTCAAAACAAATAGCGTGTTTTTATGAAACAAAATGTATCAAAAGATTGGCACTAGTTTAAGTCCGATTTCAAAGTGAAATTAATTCCAACGACCACTATTGGATTAAATGGTAAAAATATATTATAATTTCACTTTAAAACCAATTCAAAAGATAATATAATCATATAAATAAATTATATTAAAAAGTGGTTTTGAATTAAAATACAACATTTTTCACTATTCATTAAAAATTGAACTTTTTCGGAAAAATACCAAAAATTTACACAAAGTAAATTTTGATGTCCCGATTCTAAATAAGAATTTTATTTTGTAAAATATAACACATAATATTTTCAAAAAGTGGATTTAAAATAGGTTCTCCATCAAAAGGAGATTAATCGTCTTTTTAAAGAATATTGGAATGTTTACGCTTAAAATTGGATTCATTCGCATTTTTAATCCTATAACATTTATTGTAAAGAGTAAAAATATTTGAAAAACATATATAATCATTTTTCAGTTAGTTCTGTTCATTCCCACCATTACAATGGCTAGGCGTTAACTACCATTTAAAATAATATTATTTTATTATTAGAGTGCAATACAAGATTCCCAAGAAACTCATTATTGCCTATTGGGTACGCCATCGTGCATTGCATCCCCTTTAAAGTAATATTAATATTTTATTCACAAATATGGATAAATATGAAAATTTCATATTCTTTATTTACATGGGGTGTTACATCAAGGCTTCCCAAAGTCGACTGATGTTCTATGGAGACAATCATTAGTGATACCTTGAGATTAAGGCTACATTCAAGGTATACCTATATATATCTCCATGGGAGAGGATAGTGATATTTGGGAAGAAAGAAAAGTTAACTTCGGGGTACATTTTCACCTTCATGATCGTTGATCATATCAAATATTTGGCCAATCTACTTTCATTACCACCTACCATGTCTCAAGTACATGATCTATTCCATGAATCTCTCTTGAGGAAGTACATACCAGATGCATCAGATATACTAAACTCAAGGGAGGTATGATTGAAAAATGATATCATTTATAAGAAGAATCCAGTGAATATATTGAAATATAGTGATAATTTTCGATGAAACAATACTAATCCCCTGGTCAAAGTACTATGGTGGAACCATAAGTACGAAGAAGTGACCTGAGAACTATAGGAAGTGATGAAGAATATGTACCCTCCCCTGTTTTCACGATAGTATGTGAAATGAAATTTCGAGGGTGGAATTTTATAATGGGGGAAGAATGTAGAAAACCAATATTTTTATCAATATAAATTCACTTCTTATTATTAATTCATATATAATAAACCATATAAAATCACATTGAGAAAACAATAAATTTTTTACAAATGAAGTATGAATGAAATAAGATGTATTTATATAAGTTAAGGAACATATAAAAATTAAACAGTAACATGAACTTGGGAATAATAATATAACCATTAGGAATATAATTCCATATAATATAATATTAAACTCACATATTAATGTATAAATAAAATCTAGATATCTTATAAATGATAATATGTTATAATTATATCACAATATAAGTAAATAGATATTTTAAAAATCATTAATTTTGTGTCGGTATATTTTTAAGTTATAAATATTTAATTTCAAGTTTATAATTAATAAAATTATTTCAATGAACATTCATATCATAAAATATATTCACAAATAGATATTTTGTTTTCTTATTATTAGAAGATAATTTTATGAGACCTTGCTTAATTTTTCAAGCATTGAGCCCTGTAAATATGTTTTGCAATCCCAAACATTCCAAGATTTGAGAAATGTAAAAATTATACCCAATATTCTCCCCAATCCCCCAAAACATCCAATAGGTCCTTGTTATCCTTGAATGATCAAACCCTTCTTCATATGAAGGTTCTCATGGAAGACAAATTCAAGAGCTAAAATCCTCAATTTTTTCCTTTATTTTCATTTCAATTCAATTTTGTTTCTTTTATAATACTCTCCTACATGGATAAAAGAAAAAATATTACTCTATTATATTTTATATACATTAATTTTATTATGCTAAAAAATTAATTCATCATTAAGTCTCTTACCTAATTTTTTCTCTAAACATGAAAATATCTTCCGTGTTCTGTCAATTTAACACCATCGTGGATGATGTGTTTTCATTTTCCAATACTTCCTTATTGGATGTCCATAAGACCATAATATGGTAAAATATGATATTATTATACATTATATAAGTTATATAATGTTATATAACAAACATACTAATTAGACATTATATAAAACCATATAAGTTTATAATAGTCATAATATCGCCAAAGTAATTAAATCATTTTCATTAATTTTAAATATAATATATCTCCTTCATACCACATAAAAATTGATCTATAAGGACAATTAGACTTATTTATTTTCATTAATAATAATTTTTTATATTAATTCTTATATTAGATGGCCTTTCATTCTTATATACTAAAAAACAGATCAGGAAAATAAAAAAAATGAAGGCTCACGAAAGATGAAATTAAAATCTGTCACTTATATAAATGAATGTAAATGAACATAAAAATAATACAATGGATAGAATTCATGTATAATAGGTTATTTATTTTTTAATTATAATTTTTAATTTGATTATAAATGATATTAAATTCAATAAGTATTCAGACAAAAGTTATGGGGATTCTTGAACCCAAATCTCTCCATTTGGGTTTTGTATATTTCACTTCATTATCTCTATAAATGTTGCATTAATGTTAATTATTTTTAATATCTTTATCCGTAATTTTTTATTTTCTATATATTCATGTTTCTAACCAGATTTCATCATATATGTAAATATTTTTCCAAAATAAGTCTTCTTTCCAAATTTTTTTTAATTCTCATGAGATTTTTTCTTCTTCACTCCTGATTGATGATTCCTATACCACGTATGGTATAACATATTTAATTTGGAAACCTAAATTTTTATTCTATATTTTATTCATTTGAAACTGATACCCATTAATTTAACTGGGTTATTTCATAACTAATATTGATATACAATCTATGTGGAATGTGTGTTAGTGGAAATGATATGATGCAGCGGGTGTACCCAAAATTATATATCACATTTAAATGCTATATTGTGATGGGTGAACCAAAAATTATATTTCACTCCAATGCACTTGTTAGTGTGATGTATCTCTTGAGAAATAGTGAAATATATATGAACATGATGCTATCTTTATTCACAACTGTGTGTAGTGGTAAACCAATTAGACATAATATTTCCTTTGTATACATTTCCACATTCCATGCACTTACCTCATGCTTCCACTCATGATTATTATTATGATTTTATAATGATTATTATGCTCACTGCTGTTTTATGTATCTTATTTATCCTCTTATTGTGATTTTATCTCACCCCTTTTGATTATATGATCAAATGAATACTCATAATAAAGAAGGAATCAGGGTCGATAAGAAGCTAGAGAGGAAGGAATTAAATAAATGTTTATATTATATTATGTAAATTTTATGTATGGTACAAATTTTCCAAAGACAATAAATCCTTGGATCCTAATTTTTTATAAAATAATGCTTTTTATCTTTAAAATTATAAAATAGTTTTGTACGACATGTAGGGTCTTTGTAAGTTCTATCTTCCAAAGGCCACATCCAATGGTGGGAATTTTGGCATTTTCATTTCACATTTGAACATAAAATAATAACTATATAACTAACAACCCCACGGTCCGGGCCATTTTATATTAAATTCCCCAAAAATGTATTTAACAACTATGAACCTCCAACTATTTCAAAAATTAAATTACAATGATAAAAGAGGATTCATAGAATATTCTACATTTCAAGGTGTTACAATACTCCCCACTCTAAAATATTTCTATCCCTGAATGGATCAATATCAAAAACCTATAAAAAATTAGTCCATTTATGCATTATAAATGAATCAGGATACTATGTCTCATGGATATCCCAACCACAATTACATGTCACTGAAATAAATATTTTATTATTTTCACAAAACAACGTATCATGTTGGTCATCTATCTTAATTGATCTTTCAACCACGGATGTGTCATGATCAATCTCAATATATTCACATTAAATCACATGGGAAGATTTGGTTGATTATTCTTTATTTGGGAAACATGGAACGCATAATGGATAGAAGTTAAATTAGTAGGTAAGTATAATAAAAAAGATACCTTCCTATGTCCCTCCACAATCTCAAATGGGATGAAATAATGAATTTCTAACTTAACATAACTTTCTAAAAATCTATGTCCCTACTAAGGAAAAATTATAAGAAAAAGAGATCACCTAACTTAAATTAAAATTGATTTTGATGTTGATCAGAATATAATTTCTAGTGAATCTGAGCATTCGATAACATTTTCCTAATAAAATAACCAATATGCATACTCTATTTGATGTTATACAGTAATCAAAGGGATCTTTATCCAACCTATACCAAACAAGTGGTCCTCTATAATTCCCCCACACAATGCATCCACGAGAACCATTTATGTTAATACCTGATATCTATTGTTATCTTCATAGTCCACTAAGGGATGATATTTCTAAAAAAACCATAAAATTGATTTATTATTCTAGAATCATGTATTTCAGAATCTAGAACAATCTCACAATCTATCCATCCATTTGGGGATTATAACATATGATCAAATTCTACTTGGAACCTGTCACTACATATAATACACTCCAAAAAAGGGATTTTAAGAGAGGGTTCCTTTCTAAAATGAAATATATTATCACATCATCGAGCCTAAAAATATCCCACACATAGAGGTTCTTAATATCTTTAACCATAATTTACTCCTTAATAGTTTGGAAATGAGATGATTTATAGAGTAGATAAAAATTTAACAATATCTAATCCTTATAACTATGTGGTTATGGTATCATAATAATAATGTCCATAGTTATCTCAATCAATTTTCATAATACAATGGTTAATGGTTTAATCAAACCAGAAGGCCTATGATATTATACCATAATTTTGGAAAAAGTGAAGAACGATGAAAAAAATTTACAATTTTTCACCTCATTCATAGCCATTAGAAAGGATTCATATGGTCATGATATAAATTTTCACATACAGTGTACTATCCCTGAACCTAGTTGCCCAGATCCAGTGTCTACTTTATTATATTTACATAATATACAAGGAATTGCATCTTGATGGATCTAATCGTATATTACTCTTGGTGAACCGGGTTCATAATAGAAAATAACATTATATTTTAAAATTCAAAGGAATATATTTGTGAAATCTATTATTCCCCATAAAATATCCATGTATATCAATCAAAAAATATTTCCTCATATCTTGGGGAAAGTAAATTATAAGAAATGGGTGAGATAAGATTCTCAATAAGGGTAATCATATATAAAAAGCTATGAATAATTAAGGAATAATAATTTTTAAAAGGTAAATAACTAAAACACATGAAATTTAATCTATAACATGGGAATAATTTTATTGGAATAAATTATTATCAAACAACTCAATATAAATAATAACATAAGTTGAAACATGACTATAAATATTCTAATTAATTGAATAATCACATGGAAGATCAATAAAAAAATTTATAATGATATAATTTATAAGGATAGACATCTAAACAATACCATATAAGATTGTTACATGTCAAAAAATAACTTCAAGGCATGTTCCAACACATATATATAAATGTCTAAGGCCTCATCCAAAACTATACCTAGTTTTTCCCAAGAGACCTATTGATGTATTTGAGGGTCTATATCGGGCCCCTCCCATTACAAATGAAGTCCAATTAATTCCTCATGGGATATAGTTGAAACATAATCTATATAAATTTTTTTAACTATATTAAAAAATAAAAATACTTTCCCCAATCAATAAATGTAATCATAATCCATCTAGAGTAAAATTAATTATATCAACATTGCACATCAATAATCAAAGTAATCATAAAACATCTATAGACATAATAAGGGTGGTAACATTAGTGTATATACCCATTAAATCAAATGTAACCTCAAACAGTGTATTCAAATATGAAATATGATTTTTGGAGATACCATGGAGCATTTCATGAGGAAAAATACCTTTATGAGAAAGTCATCATTTTCCATTAAAATAATGAAATTCAAAAAATAGTGTAAAAATAATTTTCATTGAAAAGTACTTTTCCAAACATAGAATTTATTGAATATTATGAAATAATTTTTCTAAAAAAATGAAATTTAAATCACGCAATAGATTCTTAAAATAAATGATTTTTAGAATGGTAGATAATTTTGTAATTGTCTTATAAGTTAAAAAAACATTCCCTTTTCATAGTAAAAATGTTATGAAAGTACCTCATTTTAAAATCAACAAGAATATTAATCTCAAAATTTTACATTAAAAGTATAAAATGGGTTAAAATTTGGTTAATAAATAATTTGGAGAATGATAATTTATTTTGAATTTTTCTTTAGAAAACTTGTGTTTTTAGGAAAAATTATTTCCTAGCAAAGAGAGAAATAAATTCATATTATCTTAAAAAATATTTATCAATAATTTTTAGTATCATATAGTAGGATAATTGTAATATTACTTGAAAACATTTATTTATAATCATATGAGAAGAAAATATATTTATTATAAGATTGAAATATCAAATAATTCCACACATTGTGACTTAAAAAATATTTCCAAAGATTGATGAGAATTTTAAATAAACCCTTTCTACTTTGGTAACATTTGTATAATATTCCCCATGAGTGAAAAAACATAAAATTTAATATTAAATGACTTGAATATAAATTTATTCAGGATATAACATAAAAAAATGTCTGAATGTGCATCACAAAAAGTAATAATTTTTGAATCTTGTGTGTGTCTATTGGAGGCAAAACCATGAGAAGAAACCCTTACCATGACTCATAATCCTCATTTATGTTCATTATTTTCATGAATAATAAACTATTGTTATTTATTCAAATTAATAATTATATTTTTCACATTTATTATTCTTTTTGATTTTACATATTACCTTGCAATATATGATTACATCCAAAATAAAGTTTATCTCATATGTTTCAATGATATTTTTCTTATGTGTCAAAAATGAATTTGGTAGGATTAATATCGTAAAAAAGGTCCTTTTTTATAATATAAAGAATAATAATCCAGAAATAATTATAATATGTATAAATTAATTACAATTATAAAACATATCTTAATTATGGTTATGAAAAATTAACATTGTTACAATCCTAGAATCAGTAGGCCATACAGTCTCATGAGTTACATTTCCATTTTTTAATGACCTTTCTGGGAAAAAGATAAGTAATATTTTCAATTTCTATAATTATCATAATATCATATATAATATATTATTTATTTAAATATACTTATATATATTTCATCAATGGGGTTTATTGATGAAAGAGAGAAACATTTCTTCTTGAAGGGGTTTTTCCATTTGTACAAGAATGATGTTATCATTTTTTGTGTAAAAAATAAATTGATATATTAAATTTTATTAATGATACATATTTCATTATGGTCATAAAATATATAATCTCTGTCACATATAATAACTAAATTTATCTTTATCACCTTCCATATATGAGGTTACTAAAACATGAATTACATCTCTTCGTGAGGCTGAAGTCCGCCTTACACAAAAGTGATATTATCATATCCCCATCAGAATGTAAAAGAAGAGAGAGATATATATATATATATATATAATATTATAATATAATGGTTCGAGACGTATATATTTTTATAAATAACTTATATATACTTTATATCCATCTTCATATGAAACATTTAGAGGTGTTAATGGAAAAACGACTGACATCAGTTCAAATGAATCTAGTCTTCTGTAGACATCAATGGTGATTTCATAATCATCTTGGTAAACGTTGAGATGGATAAATATTCTGAAATCTATGTAATAAAAGTATATTTATATGTGATATAATAGTTTTATTATATTGTAACATTAATAAATAACTAATGTAGTAAAGAGAATAATGAAAATGACTGATCTTTATAGAGACAATTACCTTTTTTAAGGTAGACATCCTTTGGATCTTCCTTTAAGGACCCAACGGTTGGTCCTTTGGGAATAAAAAAGTTATATAATGTAACTAACGATGTTGGGTAGAGAATTTTAAGGTTTGGGTTGAGGAAATAAGAATATATCGGTTTGAATAAGTTAGTGTAGGTAGTTCACTTTTATACGTGGGGAAAAAGGAGCCCTCTTGGAAAATACGTGGAAATTTTCGACAAGAATTCAAAATGATAAATTCATTCACATTGAATAGCTTCAAAATGAAACTATATTATAAATTTGATAGGATAAGGTTGAAATATTTATATAATATAGGATTTTGAAAATTTTCATAGATATTTTAACACTTATCTTCTTAGTTTAACCCCACGGTAAATCTGGTTTTACCTTAACCCGGGAAAATAATATCTACATTTTTCAATTTTAATTTTGGTTAAAAAAATAGGGAATTATTATAAAATATGAATTATTTTTATTCCATGTTTTTAATATGATTTTAAAAATTCCATTCATAGAAGTGGAATGACTTATTTTTATATTCATCTTTCATATGTGGTGGGAAAGCAGATTATGAAATTCAATGTTAACAATATTCCAATGAATTAGATTGCATAAATGTAAATAAATACATATATATAATTGAAAATATTCTACCATAAAAATAATCATATATAATTTAATATTAAAAATACTTTAAACTAAAAGGAAGATTTAAATTTAAATTCATTATTTTTCATTATTCATCAAAAATTGAAACATTTCATAAAAATAAACAATTTCCCTATGATAATTTTGAAATGAAGATTTAAAAAAATGATTTTTCATTTTGAATCTTTTTTAAAAATATGTTAAAAATTAATTTTAAATTATTTTTTCATAGGACAGCTCCACCGTCTTTTAAAAAAGCACAATTTTTCAAAAAAAATAATTTTTTTCACTTTATTGATTAATATTTTATTTCTAGTCAATTAATAATAATTATTTTCATAATTTTATTAATAATATTCATACCTTACCATTTAACATATCGGTGGGAACTATCATATTAAATATAATATTTTTCATAATATATCACATTTCATTTAAACTCGGTGTTTCATGTAATGAATGATAAACTAGTATTGCAAGTAATGAAAGAAATTAAGGAGATTGAATTTCATTAAAATTAAATATATCATATATTATTAGGGTGTTTTATTTCCTTCTAATATTTTTTTCATGTCACACACCCAACATAATACAATGTTCTTATTTTATAATTTTAGAGTGTTACATTCTACCCAACATAAATAAATTATATCCCTAGAATTTAAACATGTCGTTATAAATCAATGGTTTGGTATTTGAAAATACAATATTTGGAAAACCCATGTCATAAAATGTTAATAAAACATTCTCTTAAGAAGAGATAAAATTAAGAATTAATGTCATTTTGAATTACGCAAAACCAGGTTTCTAAGTAGGATATCATAGTTGGGAAATATATACATTGAAATAACAATGATAAATAACTCCCAAATACTAATGGATAGTTATAGAGAAAAGGGCCAATAAAAAGTAAAAAATCATAAATAAAACAATTAGAGGTCTAAAAAAGGTTATTATATTATAAAAGTGATGGAAAAATGAAAAAAATTCAAGATCAATTTCCTAGAGTTATGGAATTATTTCACTCTCTAGGAATATATGGAAATATAGTTACATGAATTCTTTTAATTTCATTGGATCAATTTCATTATTTTTTGTGCTTTGATCAATTTTGAAATCCATATCACATTGCCCGAATTTAATATCCAAAAAATAATTTTTTCATATATAAAGAACTAAAATTAACATTTTATGGATCGTAACACCAATAATAAAATGAAAATCTATTTCTTCAATTTATAGTTATAATTGTGAAAAAATGGTAATCACATACTATACAATATGAATGAATCTCCACATGGTGAGTTAATAAATTAATCTCAAATACAATGTCCAAAGTTCATCTTAAACCATTTCTAAATGATTTACCTTAAGACCATTACAAAATATTATGATACAAAACTTTATAAATGAGGAAACTAAATTTAAAAAATTTACTTTTCATTAATAAGTTCCAAGGTAGTTATTATTATCCAATTTACTTCATCCATTTCAACCATCCATTTATCCCAACATAATTATATCAATATTATGAAAAAAAATTAAGGGTAATAATTCTCTCAAGGATTTTTTTACATTATTTTAAACATTCCATGGAATCATTTTTCTTGTTCATTGAAAATTCAAAAATTTCACTTTCAAATCCTCAATGAAAATGAAATTAGTACAACCCTTATATATTTTGAAAATTTCATTGATAAAATAATTATATTGAAAATTTCATGGATCCAAATATCCAGGCATAGTAATCATTCCACATTGTTTTTAGTAATAACATAAGCTTGACCTTGACCCTTTATCACATGCGAGAAAATAATTCTTTCCCTTATTCCCTTTATCCATTATTTTCAATGTATTTTTTTATTCTCATTTATCCCCTCGAATTTGTACGTCTTAACAAATTGTTTCTCTATATTGATAGCACATGTTATGATATTCTCCTTTTATCGGAGAGTTTAGGATACAAGTTCACTTTGGAGTATTGTATTTCCCCAATCAAATAAATTCTCAATATTAGACTTTAAAATACATAAATACCTAGTATCATGCCTTAAAAATATTTTAATGTTGGTTTCATACTTAGAAAAATTTTCCTATTCCTTTTTTCTTAAAAAAAGAAATGCCTTCCCATATCCAGTATTCACTCACAAAGAGAATTTTTTTCATAGAATATTACGATGAAATTACTCAAGTCAATTATTTCTAATTAATTACCATACTTTTTATTTTGAATCAAAATCCACTATTGATTCTCATCTCTTGTGATATGATAAAATTCCATGTTTTTTTTCATTCACTACTTCCCAGAGCGATAAATAAATTTTCTATGGAACTTATCCATTTCTCAATAAAAATTTATATATAGTAGTATTGAATTATAAGGGATTCCAATTCGTGAAGTGTTCTAACATTATTACTCTGTAGGGTGAATCAATATAAAGCACTATATGGGCAATTTTCTTACTCAGAAACTAAATTATATTCTCCAATATGGTTATAATTTGATCAGTTCTTGTGGAGGTTCCATCTCCATCAACATTATCATTCCTAGGAATGAGATCCTTACATGAGGTATATTCAATAATATGATTCTCATTCCTTCTATTAGGACCCATTTCTAAATAATTGAATATAATAGTATTGATCATAACATTATGAAACATAATGTATAATCTAAAACTAGTGAAACACTTAACATAGATAATATTATTATCATGAACTTGGTTTCCTAGGAAATATCATCATTTTTTACTACTTTAGAATTGTTTGTAACAAAAAATTGATTTATCCTAAGAATGTACATCAGGAGTATCAAAAAAGATTACCATTAATGTCTATTTTTATACACTATGTGATGATCAGGCCAAGACCAATGTTCTATTTTAGGTGCTATTACTCCTCGATAATTATGTTCAAGACCCACACCCAATTGTAGTATCCATAAAAGGAAATATTTTATTGGAAAAACCCCATAATATATTTCATAACAAAATTTAAGAATGTTATACTATGCTTTTATATAAATTAAAACATTTGGTTATGTTTCATAATATATTTTTTCAAAAATATAGTTCTCATGGTTTATATTAAACTTTTTTTGATAATAGTAGTATCACCCCCAATCCAGGTAGTTCGGATCCAGTGTGTTCCTTATTACATTGGCATAAGATACAAGGAATTAGAACTCAAATGAACATATTGTTGAGTATTTTTGGTGAACTGGACACATATTTTAAAATCACATTTCATTTTACATCACAAATATTTTTATTTTAGAATTCAATTATTCCACTTTCTAAATCCTTCTATATTAACCAAAAACAAAATTTTTAATATCACATTGAAATTAAATCTGAATAAAGGGTTATTATCAGATGTTGAATAAGGGTAAGGTTACAGTGGAATCATTGAATAAATAAGAAATAATAAATATTGAATGGTAAATAACTAAAACATATTCTATTTAATCAATACATTGGGTATAAGATGACATGAATAAGATATGATCAAAAAATTCCATATAAATATTCACATTAGTTTGAAACATGATCATGTATATTCTAACTAATCGAATAATCAAATCGAATAACAATAACTTAATTCAAAAATATTGATTGTTTAATTTTGGACATCAATAACATACCATCGAGGGTTGTTCCATAAAATATATTACCATCAAGGCTTATGATATTAATTCTATATAAATGCATAAGGTCTTATCTAAAACCACATCTAGTTTGTCTAATGAGACCTACAACAATTAAGAGGCTATAAAGGGCCTCACCCATCACCTACAAATTCCAATGTATTCATCATATGAAGGGGATGAATCATAATGAACATAAACATTTGTATTCAAACTATCATATGGAATTTTAATACTTTCTCTAATAAATACACATGATCATAAACTATCTTGAGTAAAAATAATGGTATCATTATAATAAATCCCCACTACAAATGATCATAAACTATACGAAGAAGTAATAATGATGAAAAAATTGGTGTATATCCCTATTAAATAATAATTAACATAAAAAAATGACTTATTATATTGAAAATTATGTTAAAAGATCACTTGCTACATTTCTTGAGGAATATAACCTTTCTTTAAAAATCACCCTTTTATTTTAAAACATGATAATTCATAACATATATTCCAAATCAATTTCATTGAAAATTAATTAAATAAAATAAATTTTTTTATAATATTAGAAAAAAATATTCTTTAAAAATAAACAATTAAACTTGAAAGGGAGGATTCAAAGAAATGATGGTCATGTTGGCTGGCAATTTTGTACTTCATGTATATGTTCAAAAGAACATTAATTTTTTACTATAAAAAGATTAAGAATTTGGCTTGTTTAGAAAATGAAAATAATATACCTTTTAAACCATATTTCTAAAAAAGATAAAATTGCATAAGATTATTTTAATATTTACTTATTATAATGCTATGAAATTTCTAAAATTATTATTAGAAAACATGTGTTTTAATGAAAAAAATATCTGACCGAATAGAGAATTATAGTCGTATTTTTATAAAAGCATTTTCTCAATAATTGTATGTACCATAGAGTGATAAAATTGAAATATAACATTAAATATTTCATGAATAACCAAAGTAGAAAAAAATATATTAATTTTAAGATATAAATATCAAATAATTCTTCTATGTGATAGTTTATCAAAAATAATCCCTAATAATGATTAGATTGTGATATAAGCCCTTATCACATTGGTAAATTTTTTATCATAATCACCATGTAAGAATTATCATAAAATGAAATATTAAATAAAATTAATATAAATTAATTTTTGATAAAAACTATAATAGGGATGTATGTACACCTCATAAAAGAAAAGAGTGATTAATATGGCATGTGTCTCATAGATGTAAAAGTGAGATTATAAAACCTTACATTGAGACACACTCATCAAATAAATTCCTTATATTCCTCAATAATAAATTCAGGTTAAATATTTACATTTTTAGGAACTTTTTTCAATTTCATTGACCCTTTTATTTACTTATTAAAATGTTAAATGTGATTATTTAATCAATTATGTTTACATAGGATGTTTTGATGATATTTGGATTATGGGTAAAAAATGGCTTTAGTATGTTGAATATAGTCAAAGTGGTAATTATTTCAACACATCTAAGAAAATTAATAATAATTACACAATTATCATATTTATACATCAATTATAATTTAAAGACCAATCATGAATGATGGTTTAGAAAAATTAACTATCTTACAATCAAGGAGAGGGTAGGTCGTAAGTACACTTGAGTAACATTTCATTTTTTTAATTATTTTTATGGGAAGATGTTTAATAATATTTTAACCTTAAAGAATTATAATAATCTCATATATAGTGTATTTTTTTAGATATTCATTTACTTATCATTCATTTTCTGTGGCGATGAAAGATAGTCACATCACTTCTTGGAAGTGGTAGTCCACCCATACATGAATTATGTTTTCCTTTTTGAAATAAAAAATAAAATGATACATTATTATTGAATACAGATAAATATTTCAGGAATATAATAATTATCTCATTTATATAAAATATAATGACTAAAAATACATCAATAACATTCCATGTAAAGGTTTAGTGAAATACAAATCATATATCTTCGTGAGGTGGTAGTCTGATGTATACATGGGCGACTTTATTGAATCCTATAGGTAATGGGATGAAAAAAAGTTATATATGATATAATGACTAAAAAAATATATTTTTATTTTATATGTCATATATATACTTTATATATTTCATCATACCAAAACGTGTGAATTTTGAATGAAAAAACAAATGACATCGGTTCGTGAGGCGGTTTTCCTCCAAACACATGAAGATTATTTCATAACCCATTTAATAAATGTGTTGATAGAAAAATATTATTTCATAAAAATAATAAAATATAAATATATGGGATAAAATGGTGATTTAATTTTAATTTTATTAAATAATTTAATATTGAAAGAGAATAAAGAAAACCGAAGATCCATGTGAAAAAAATTCCCTTCTCTAAAAGAAAACTACTTTGGATCTCCTATTAAGTACCCAGGGGATATTTTTTGGGGGGTACCAACAACTCTAGAATATAAGTAAGAAATTTGGAAAAATATTTTGGAAGGTTTATTTTGATCTAAATGGAATTTATTGGAGTAAATATGTGAGGGGAAGGAGTGCCAATTAATAAGTGGGGAAAATGAGACCCTCATGGAATTACTTGGAAATTTACAAAATAATCCAAAATGATAATTTCATTCACTTGAAAAAGATATAAAATGACCCTTGATAACAAATTAAAAAGTATAAGGTTAAAATTTGGAATGAAAATTGTATTTATATAAGTGTTATAGTTATTTTAACACTTATCTTATTAGTTTAAACCCATTGTAAATTAGTTTTTACCTTAACCACGGTAAATAATTTTTATATTTTCCCTATTTATCTTGGTTATAAATTAATTTGACCATATTAGATAATATAAATTATTAAAATTGAAAATATGAAATAGAAATTTTCAAATTCCATCTATAGAAGTATAAAAATTTATTTTAATAATAATATTCTAGACATATTGAGAAAGAGGGCTTTCAAAGTGAAAATGCTCAAAAGTTTAAAAATTTATTATATAAAAATTCACTATGAATGTCACTCTAATAAACTAAATGAGATTTATAAATATATAACTGAAATTAATTTTAATTAAATCCAATTCATAAAATAATTTAAAATTATAGATAATGTAAATTAAAAGGCAGTTTTCTTTAAAATTTCAATATTATACCCTATTAATAAAAAACAATGCTTTTCATAAAATAAAATATTCACCCCAAGATAACATTGATATGAATATTTAAAAAATTAATTTTATTTTCTCAAATAATTTTTTTTATAATGGTAAAAATTATTTTTTAAATTTTCTATGCAAAGGGTGACTAAATGATCTTTTAGGAAAATAATATTTTTCAGAAAAGAATTTTTTTATTTTAAATGATTCTTAATTTATTTATAATCAATTTATAATAATTATTTTCTAAATTTATTTATTATAATTCATTCCTTATAATTTAATAGATAGGTGATAACTATCATATTAATTAATAAGATTTTAATAATAATTTATATTTTGTTTAAATGAGTGTTTTACATGTAACACAAGATAAACAAAGTGTAGTTTGTAAAGAATGATAGTGAATATATTGAATATAATGACTCACATTTTGTCCAGTTTTATTTTAAAAAATTACTTTGGAAAATTCTGAGTCTAGGTACTGAGACGACGTGCTATTTTAAGGCCAAGTGTGCCCGAAACTGTTCAATGAAAACTATGTTTTAGTTTCATAAGTAAGTGATTTTCCTAAAAAAATGGAATAACATAAAAACATAATCTCAGATAATAAATCCGAGGGAACAATTGTGTTTAGAATGGAGGGTTTACCCTAGGGGTGACTTAACATTACTCGGCACAGGTCTTCTGTGAGAAAAACTAGAAAAAATATAACCGTAAATAAATAAATAAATTAAAAATATTTTATTTTTAAATACTAATTTATCATGAATGGTGACTCAGATTTGAAATCTGAGACCACCGTTGAGTTTTTAATGTGGAATTTTATTTAGATAGGGCCTAACATTCATCGGCATGGGTCGAATTTGAAAGATAATTTTTCTAGGTTTAAAAGGAGAACAACATAAACATAAAATTGATTTTTATTTCCTTTTTATGTTTCACTGTGACATAGTGACACTGTGATGTCACGATGGGCCAGAACATTTTCTTTCATAACTGAAATAGAGTGTCCATACCGAAACTTGTTTTCATCATTTAATAACATGACAGGGATAGAAGATTAGATTAACAATACAAGAGAAATTCCTTAGAAGCTCTAGAGAAAAAAAAGCATTGGTGATACCACTTTTTGAAGAATCCTCTCATTTTCGAATGACGACTGAGGAGGAGATAATAGATCAAGATCACTCGAGGAAGTATTTCCAATGACGATGAATGTTCTTCACCGATCAATCCAAACTCTAGATAGGGGGTTAATTATATATGATTTCTTTCCCATTATTACTTTACAACAATGAACATGGACCAACCCACAAAAAGGTTGATCTATGGGTACAATTATTCTTTCGAGACGGGTAATATGGTGCAACGTTTTAAAGGTAAAATAATCTGTAGGAGTAGAGTTGTTTTGTTTCCCTTTTTATAATGGGACGACTGATGGCCGAAATGAAAAAGGATGGAATTCCTTATTCGGGTGTTCGTGGTGAATTCTTTTATCCACATTATTTTGTTCTTATTTGGTGAACTTCTATGGTTGTGGCACATTTTTTGGGAGTTTCTAAATGATGTCCGACCCCCTATGTGAAAACAAGAAGGATCAAAAGCCAATCGAGTGGAGGTTGCGACCCGAGGATCGCAATAGTGCCTCCATCTTGAAAATAAAGAGAAAAAGTGAGACTTTGGAATGATGCAGAAGATGAGGAACTAGAAGCGGTTCTTGGTGGAACATGTTGACATAGCGAGCATGGAGTAGGTAGCTGCTGGTGAGACACCAGGCGATGGAGGCACCCACGGTGGGATGGTTGCGAGCCGCAACAGCTAGTTTGATGCACACGGTCTTGGAACACATGTGAGGATGCAGGCCCACAATGTTTATGTGGACTATAACCATGTGTCCCCGAGTAACTAGATGGTGAAGTGATCAGTGATCATGTGGGCTGGACGGGGTGCAACCATGGTAGGCGGTGCCTAGTGGGAAGAAACCAGCCCGCACGTGCGGAACGAGATGGAGGAAACAAGCCGCTACATCGACACAATGGGTCGGAGCACATAGAATAACGGGACATGATTTAGTAGTCCCAATGAGTGGGTTCAAACTAGCACATACCAAAAGGGTTGAAACATGTCATCCGAACTGGGTCGATCGGGTCGACCCAGACCCCACTCTGCCATTTTTTTAAAAAGGGTCATAAATTTCAAAATAAAAGTCCCTTTCGAAAGTCATATATGGAGTTGGGATCATTTTTTCAAGGAGTACCTTTTAAAATGGGTTGGTTGGATATTTTTATGGACCAGTGTAGGTGAGGAGTTTCCATTGGTTTCATCGTTGAGGATTTAGTGTAACACTTCATCTACGCCACTGGATAACAATCCCCTCTAGAGGTCGAGTCTCGGATAGTGTTTTGGCATCCCGACTTGGTACTAGAGAAATCCTCTCTCACCCATGATAGTGTTTTGTGGGAATTGATGTGATGTCTAAGAATAGGGTGTTAATCATTCATCCAACAGTCCGTATTGGTAGGGTTCTTTGTATTACCGGTGCAGAATCTCTAACATTATGAGCCACATCGGTAGAGTAATCAGTATTTTCTATGAATAATCCCCTATGTTCTGCATTAATATAGACTGGGTTTTAGGTATTCTTAGGGAAGAATACCCTCTCTATATATCATGTCCTTGACAAGTGTATTCTCATTTGTAAAGGTCCAAATTAGTAGGACCTCTTTATAAGGGTCTCTGATGACATCAAGTCACGAGGACTGAGTTCTCTCAGAATGAGTGTTCGTTGAGTAGAATCATGTGGATTATGTTTGGTTGTGGTATTGAGACATTTATTTATAGCTTGATCATATGTATCATGGAAACATCATGATTTATTAAGACAAGGTGTTCTCTCGAATACTTTTTGTATACTTTTACTATGTGCTTATTATCAAATGGCTCGAAAAGTGATATCTCATGGAATGAGCATGCTATGAGAAGAACCATATGGTTGGTAGTATATAATACCTTGAGTTTGAATTCATTTTAGAGTATATATGGATATTATTGGTTTATTTGTTTAAGGTATAAAACTGTTTAGAGATTAATCTCCATTCCATTGTAGTTTTCCCTTTGTGGTTTTGGGGTGTCCTACTGAGTATTGTTTTACTCACCCTTGCATGGGTTTTTCCCACACATGTCGTGTATTTTGAAGAAGATTATTGTTTTGATGTAGTTCAAGGTGGACCATGACTAGGTGGTTCCCGGTGAGATCATAAAGATGAGGTGTACTTTTATGGCTTCAGGAATCTATCCTTCACCTACCCTTCTTGTAGGGATTTCTACAGAAGTGTTTCAGGATCATATTCTTTCACTTGTGATCAGTGTTTCTTCAGGTAGGATTGTATTCTGGGCCGTTTTACGTTCCTGTAATTTAAATTCCTATTAGACTCTGGTTGTGGCATATATTTAGTTGTTTTCATGCATGGTTTACTTAGCATTTTTACATTTCATCATTTTCAGGCTTGGAGATGTGTTTGTGTGTACATATATATAATACATTCCTCTAATATTAGTGATATGACTACTCAGTGCTAGTCCCTAACCCTTGTTTAGTTAGAGGCGGGCATGAGGTTTCCATGAATGGGCCCCATTTGGATGTGTCATGATAGAGTGGTATTAGAGGGGTCGGTTCCACATTGGGACTCCGAGTCTCTCAGATAGGTTTGAGGAAACATTGTTAAGTGTTTTGAGTTAGATTTCAAGGCATGGAATCTAGTGTTGGTGTGGCAGATGACTTATTAATAGACCAGTATTCTAGAGACCTACTTTTTGAATCTGTACATGAAAACAACGGTTGGAGGGAAATGAAAGGTACATGAATCATATACTAATGGGTTGGGTTTTCCATGACCTTATTGATTAAACTCTCTTGATAAACTCTATTGTACATGGTACATCTCTTTCAACTTCAAGATTCTTTCATTTAGATGTCCAACCAGGATTACACTATGATATCTTAAGGATGATCCGCAGGGTGATGAGATATCAGTAAATAGATTTGTACCAGAAAAAAACACATCTGGGTGGTGTACCAGCTATAAGACCACCTATAGAGTAAAATATGGTACATGTAGTAGCATCATATGAAATGTGATGGCTTAGCGCACTACATGAGATTTAGTGCTAGAGATCCCTTAGGTGGATATGGATTGGCTTGAGGTGGTGACTGAGTTTTATATCTATTTAGGGAACTAACAGATTAGATGGTGGTCATGGAGGCGATCCATTTATGTGGATTAGCAGGGTGATACTGGGGTTTAGTTACTCGATCTTCCGATGAGGTGACTCTTCTATGGACAGAGTTTGAGAACCTTTTCACAGAGGAGTCCTCAACTCATAAGCTAAGGGTCATGCTTGTCTATAATCTTCTACAACTATGGTAGAAAGATATGTCAGTATCTGAGTATCCATCTAGGAATACATACATTTCTTGGTACACGATGGATATGATACGTGACCAGTGCATCAGGTCTCAGACCTACAAGCAATGTGTGTTTTGGGACATCTGAGTGTACATTATTCCTTTAGTAATTCTTACATAGGCTACGGTATATACCGATCAAAGGTCCACATGGTGAGTCACGTTGGCCTAAAGAAAGGTAATTCTCTTCATGTGATGGCTGGGTACATCTCACTAGATATTGTCCATCCCGTCATACTGTTGGTAGGTAAATGGTGGATGGGCCATCACTACTAGAACAATACCCTATGCCAATGGTTTTGAACCATTGCTATTGTCCTCCAATCCATTTTCTAGTACGTTGTGGGGATAGTTCTATACAAGCGGTTTTCCCCAAACCATTGTTATAGACCAATACCAACAGTTTTGAAAACCTTTGGTATATATAATTCAAAAAAGAATCATTCGGTTAGTTTAGATCCCAGAACCTCTGATTTGTGATTGAATGACCTAACCACTAACCTAACATACTTTTTTCAACATAATTTTATAAATATATATAAGTATTATCATAATTATTGTATATTTTGATTTATTTAATGTCATATTTAAGAATAATCCATTAAAAATACAAGTACCTATACCAACGGTTTTGAGAACCATTGGTGGAGATTCTTCGATTTTGGGACCTATACGACTTACAACAATGTTTTGAGGTCAAACCATTGGTATAGATTCTCTATAATGGACTTATACAAATAGTTTTTCCAAAGACCTTTGGTATAGGTCCAAATTAATGAACAATACCAACGGTTTTTTCATGACCATTGGTATAGCTCCAAATTAGTGACCAATTCCAACAGTTTTGGGAAAACCATTGGTATAGGTCCATATAAGTTACCTATAAAAATGGTTTTGGTCAAACCATTAGTATAGGTCCAAATTATTGAACTATACCAACGACATACCCAAAACTGTTGGTATTGATATTATTTCCAATAGTAAATCTAGGTTGAGATAGTGATAAGAATATATCGATCTACAGGGTAGTATACACGGAAGAGGGTATGAGAGAGTAGAAGGAGGTGGTATGAATTTTTTCATATTTTAACCACCACCCCATTGTGGTATATAACAGGCTCAGGGAGATGGTGGACAACAGAGGGGTCAACTGCATATGGTCGAGGCATATGACCTAAGTGATCTAAGAATGATTCGAGGTATGGTCTGTGTTTATGCTTAGCTACAAAATTAATACACCGAGGTGGTAACCATTATTAATTCTCATTGATCTTGTTCATGACCAAGAGTTTCTTGTTAAACCATTTACTTGACCCTTATATATGGAGATACCTACAAGACGAGACTTGTTAATCACACTATGTCAATAGTGTGATCTGACCCTTGATGAGAGATTTTCAGTTGGAACCTTTTGGTTGAAGCACTGAGGCCATATGACTTCATTATTAGTATGGATTTGTTAAAGATAATCCAATATCAGCTTGAATATTTTAGTAAAAGGGTGTTTTGTCTCCATAGATATGGAATTGGGTTTTCCTTGGTCTGTGAAAATGGAAACACATGAAACCCAAGAAGCACTCATGCATAGTAGGGTACAACCTGTCACTCATGAGTCATCTAACCTTACCCTATGAGTAGTAGATGTTATGAGTTTTCATGTTCCAAGTAGTAGTGCTAGAGTATGAGGAATTATTGCTGGAGGATGTTCCAAGATTACCTCCCCACAGGGAGATAGACTAATGCATTATTTTACACTCTGGGATGGCACCAATATCAGCATCAACATATTAGATGGATTCTATAGATCTTCGGAAGATGAGGGTAAAGTTGGATGAATTTTAGAAAAATGTCATAGCAATACCCAATGTTTCAGATTATGTTTGGATTAATGATGGTTTAACCAAGTGAACCTAGAGTGAGAGTATCCCCCACCAAGGATTGACTAACTCTCCAATAAACTGAGGTAGAGGTTGATTAGTTCTCCCATCATGAGACTCGTATAAGTGGGTTTTAAGTATGTAGTGTTCTGAAATGAATCAGGGAACATTCTTGGTTGTTTCATGATGTAGGGGTTAGCGGCAATTGCCTACAGTTTGTTCCAGTTTTGAAAACATGAGCATAACAACACGACCTAGGATCTTGAGCTAGTAGTAATGGTCCACTCATTGAAGATGTGTATACACCACTTGATGGGGGAATGTTTTATTATCTAATCCAAACATAAGAGTGTCAAGTATATATTTTCTCAAAGGGATATGAACATGAGATAGAGGTGGTGGAATGAGTTCCTCCATGATTATGACTTCGATATTTTTTATACACATAGGAAGGAGAAAATGGTCATAGACACTCTTAGTTGAAGATGCATCTTGAAATTGCTAATTGAGGCATTAGTGCAGTTAACCGCACTACAAATATTCTCTTTCAATAGTGATGAAGCTTCTTATCTTTATTCGATGGTTGTCACCCCCACACTCTTGCAGTGTGCCAGGGAGGCACATCTTGGGGACATCGATAACGAGACCCAGTGTGCTATGTTTTATATAGGCATGGACCCGCGTATATATATCCAATAGTTAGGGAGCAATTTGTTCTATTTAGTGGGTTCATAGTTATGCCAGTGGAATTGTGAGATGAGATGCTGAGGGTGTTTCCAACATCCCATTTTGTAGTATATACAGTTGTGGCTAAGATGTACCAGAATCTTCGAAGTCTGTTCTGGTGCTCATGGATGAAGAAGTTGGTTGCAAGGTTTTTTTTATCAGTGACTCATTTATTAGAAGGTAAAGGTTATGCATGATGTTCAAGCAGGCTTAACTCAATCATTCAGGGTTCCAGGGTGGAAGTTGGATGAGATAACGATGGGTTTTATGACTGGTTTACCATGCATGTCAAGGGGACATGATACCATCTAGGTGATTGATGACTAAATAACTAAGTCATCCCAGTTCCTACCTATCCGGGAGCATATCTCGGTAGAGATATTTAGATTCCTCTATGTTCAAGAGATAACTCAACATCACGAGGTACCCTCGATGATCATTTTAGAATGTGATTCTATGTTTACATGTATATTGTGGAAGGGGCTAAAAAAGGTGTTTGGGACATAGTTGAGTTTTATCATGACATATCATCCCTAGAATGATGTATAGAGAGAGAAAAAACCAGTTTCAAGAGGCCATGATACATGATTTCTTCCTGGACATTGGCCACAATTGGGAGGATACCCTACCAAAGGTGAAGTATGCATACGAAAATGCCTACAAATACACCATTGGAATAGCACCATTTTAGGTCTTATATGGGTGACCATACAGGTCAGTGTTATGCTGGAATGTCCTAGGGGAATCTTCACTCCTAGTCCCAATGTTGGTACGGGCTACTACAGAGAAGGTTTAGATCATCTAGTAGTAGATGAAGACTGCACAGAGTAAGCATAAATTGTATACTGATAAGATATAGAGGACCTTGGATTTCGATGAGGGAGACCATGTTTTCTTTTGGGTATCACATTTATTGGGATTATAAAGATCTGGATGGTTGGAAATATTTCCCTGAAGTTCATCAACCCTTTTCAGGTTTTGAGAAGAGTTGGTGAGGGTGAGTATTACCAAGCTCTTCTCTTGTAGATGCATCATGTTTATTATGTCTTTCACGTGCCACACCTGAATACGTACATGGTTGATCAATATAACAACATCAATTGGGTAATGATAGAAATTGATAATAGGGAGACTTTTGTGGAGTACCTGGTGGAGATTGAGGATCAATAAGATCTTATAATTCATGGGTGGTCAATTCCTCTATTACATGTTCATTGGAATCATGTGAATCTACAGGAGAGAACTTGGGAGTTGGAGGCTAAGATTCATGCTCAGTACCTCCATTTTTTTGTTCTTTAGAAAATTTTTGGCTTATGGGGATGTAAATTCCTAGGGTGGGGAGAATTTAATGAGTCGGATTTTACCTAGTTTTATTTTAATAAATTAATTTGGAAACTTTTGAGACCAGTTGCTGGGACAGCGTGCGATTCTATGTCCTGATGTACCCAGAATATTCCAAAGCTACCTGTTATGTATTTAATAGCATGCTAAAGTGGTTTTCCAAAAAAATGGAATAACATCTAAAAGGGTGGTAAAATCCGAAATATAAGGTCGTTGTTGTGTTCAAAGTGACTTGTTTACCCTAGGAATGACTAAACTTTAGTTGGAACATGTAACCACCCAATGTTTTATCAATGAAATTCCATTAATATATTTATTCATTATAGTATAATAACATTAGAAATGACATATAATGATACTAAATACTATGTGACCATTAACATAATTTTTCCACTTCTGTGTCTGGAATTTTGAAAATATGTCATACAAGGTTGTGTTCAGGATGTATTTTGGGGTCTGATGGAACAAACATACTTTTTTGTGAATATTAACCTACCCTTATGAATAGTAACCCACCCATATGAATAGTAATTTGACCCTTCAAAATAGTAAATTGTCCAAAAGAATAGTAACCTCACCCATGAATGTATAATTAAAATTTAGGCATCTTATAAGTGATAATATGATCATTGAAAAAGTATTTGTATTTTTGTAAGTCATAAATAATTACGTAAAATTAACTAATTAATTAAAAAATTGTATTTTCCTAAAAGGTTTTCATAAATTAATAGTTTTATGTCTTCTATTTTTATGATAATTCTATAAGACCTTATGTAATTTTCGAAAATATTATAAAATCAGTTATAGTTATAAAAATTGTATTTTCCATGTAAATTATGATTTTAATTTAAAATTAAATTAATCATACTTAGAAAATAATTTTTTTAAATGTAGTTTATTTTTGGATTCCACAAATTGAAAAATTGTTAGGTTGAGTTTTTGGGATTTTTTTAAAATACTTGATTTTTTTATGAATATTAAAATACAATTTTTGGAAAATTAAGATAAATACATGATTTCTAGAGTCATGGATGATGTTTTTCTGATATAAAACAAATTTATTAGAACTCACATGCACTTTTTACTATTTGTTTCAGGGAATCATAACTATTTTTGGTCTTGAGGGAAATTAAAAAACAAAGAAACTAAATACTTTGACCCCCCCACTATAAATATCGCCCCTCCTTACCTCTTCTCTTGAATCACCTCAAGTCTTTTTCCTTGCCTACATTCTTCTCAAATCTCCCCACATTATCCTCCCATATGTCCAAAATCCCTTGGACTCTTCAAAAGTCCAAATCCTCTCTCCTTAAGAGGCTCTTAAAGAAGATTAATTCAAGAGGCAAATTCCTCTTTTTTTCAATTCTTTTACATTCTTTTCAAGTTCATTTATTTTCTTTTCTATACATTCCTCTCATCATCCAAATGTTATGAAATACCCGGAACCTTACATTTACTTGAATATTATTAACATAATGGAATAATTTTTTATCATCTCTCGTTTACTCTTATTTTATATTAGTAGTAAAGACACCATTTGAGATGTGTTAATTTACCACATTCAAGGATAACGGATTTTCAATATGTTTTAACATCTTCAATTATGTTCATGAAACAATTTTTGTTATGGTTGAGCCATATTATTATGTAATATATCTTATATAAGGTTATAAAATATATTTGAACACATGATATAAAATTATAATGAAAAATGAGTTTTTAGTGATCAAAGACTACCAATAAACTGAAAAGGTTATCGGTAATGTTTTATATAATGAATAAACTTAACACCAAGTAACAAAATTTAATTTACAAAAATTTAACCTTATAGATGTTCAATAATAAAATATAACTATAAATCTGGATAACCATCACCATTTTACATGATTATCCATTCATGAAAATAAGTAAACCAATCGTAAAAAACAGAAAAACAAATAGACCCGAACAATAAAATTAAACCACCTAGCCGATCAAAATGATACTGAATAAACTTAAAAAGGTTATACTAAATCTTTTACATATAGAATAGGTTCGATAATTATTAATTAATGAACATAATATTTTAATTCAGTTCAATAATATCTAGTGGAGAACAACATTAGACTTCAGGTAACTAATCCTCTCTATTTCACTTTTATTCAAGAATGTCAGCTATGTTATTCCATTTTTTGTGTAATCCATATTGATGGGGTATGACCTAAACGCTCCAACCTACTTTCATCATGAATTATAATTCATGATAAACCCATTTTGATCTCATTAAGCACTCTTTAGTACATTTGATACTGCACTTATAATCCATGTGGGATTCTACCAGAGCCTCCATTATTCCTTCGGGTTATTCGAACTCTCTTTTTACCAAAATGAAATGCTATATTACATTTATATACATATTAAAATTTCTTTTTATTTTTTAAAAATCATTTATCAATATCCATTATCCATTCCCTTTTAGGGATATACATTCTTTTATGTGGTTCCCTCCCCAATACAACCTCATAAGCAAACTCGTTTTAAGGGAACTTCATGAATTCATACCCAATTTCTAGTGCACTCAACCATATGTTTTAAGCCACAATTATTTTTATAAAACTGATGTTTTATTTATGAGAAAAATTCTTTTATCAATTCTTCTTTTATGTAAAATATTATTCTCTTTTCTATTTTAAATGCCCATTAGTACTTTCTTTAAAACCGAAAAAAAATTAATGCTAAAATTTATTAAATACTCTTATTACATGTATTCAATTATATTTGAAAACACATAGCATGGTAAATGAATATTTTAACATATTAATGTCCATGTATGTTTTAAATTTTTTTTCCCAGAGACACTATTATGTTATTCCCTTTATTTATGCTTTATGACATGATTATGATACCCATTTGTTTATATGGGTTCCCTTATGTTTATCTAGGATTGATTATGTACGATTAATAACATGGAAAACATATTCATGAACATGTTAATATGGGTGAACCAAGATAGTGCTCCACTGAATTGGGTAAAGTGGAGTCTCCTGAGATGTTATGTGCGACGGTCTTGGCGGTTAGCCTTGGCTTGTGAAACCATGTGAGATGGTCTTGGTAGTTATCCTTGGCTTGTGATACCATGTGCAATGGTCTTTGAGGTTATCCTTAACTCGTTCTAATGTAATGTTCTATGTTTCTTCCACATTACTATGACTCCATGTCTATATGATTCCATGTTAATATGTTATTATTCCATATGTTATATGCCTTTTAATATCATCTTGTCATGTATTATATCACTTGTGCTAATACATTGTTCTTATGGTTACTCCCTTACTAGGCTATTTAGCTCATCCCTTGGTTCATGTGTTTCATAGGGTACCCTATATATATGTCTGATCACAATGAATGTTAGGAGCTCAATTTGATGATTAGTTAAATAAATGTTTTATTTAGTTCCATATATTTAATTTTATGTACCTAGTATTTCGAGACACTAGACATGAACCTAGAATTGTACTCTGATGCATACATATGCTTAAATTCATGTAGTGTTATATGTAAAAGGCTATTTTCTCTATAGAACATGTATTCAGTGAGAAAACCCTAAAATGAAATATCCCTTACTAAAAATGTACATAAAATTATTTTATTTTAAAATCCTAACAACTAAAAAATAGTGACTCAGATTGAAAATATGAGACCACAATTCAGTTCATAATTTGGAATTTTACATAGGCATGGACTAACATCAACTAGCATGGGTCTATTGTGAGAGATAATTTTTTGACGTTGTAAAGGAGAATAAAATTAGCATTAAAAGTTTATAATATTTCCTTTAGACATTTCAAAGTGATGTAGCGACGTCACGACGCCATGACAGGGCAAACCATTTTCATTCATAATTGAAATAGAAAAGTGATGCTGAAACATATTTTCTTTATTTAATAGCAAGAAAAGGAAACATGATTACATTGACAATCTTGGAGAAATTCCTTATAAAATTTGGAGAAGAAAAGAGTTAGGGAAACCTCTCATTGATGAATGACGAATGATCATGAGATGACAGATTAGGATCATCCTTGGATAAATTTTCGACGATGACCAAAAATCATCAACAGTTGATCCAAACTCCTTGTATGGGGTTAATTATGTGTGATTTATATCCCACTCTTACTTTCCAATGATGAATGTGGACCAACCCACAAATAGGTTGATCTATGGTTCAATAATTCTTATGGGACGAGTATTCTGTTACGGGGGTTTAAAGGTATAATAATCTATTTTAATATTTTTGTTTTATTTCTATTTTACATCAGGACGAAAAAAGACCAAAACAAACAATGTTGATGTTCATTCTTCAGGATTTCATAGAAAATTATTCTATCCTCTTGGTTCCATTCGCAGTTAGCGAACCTCTATGGTCGCGACATGTTTTGTTGGGAGGTTCCAAATGAGGTAGGACCCCCAGAGTGACAGATATATGGAGCGAACATCAAATATGTGGTATTTTCCACTCAAGAATCATAAAGATGCCTCTGTCTAGAAAACCATAGTAGTATTGTGACCGTGGAAACATATGGAAGATGGGTCATCAGTGTATATGGCGGGACATGGCAGCACAGCCAGCTGACAACAGATGGTTGCCAGCAAGACACCTGGTGGTAGAAGAGCATGTGGATGCATGTATGTAGGTGGAAACCGGGTGCTGCAACCATGCATGCAGGTACATCATCAATCTGGAAATGTTGCGGGCGCCGCATCTGCCAGGTGGAAGCATGCAGACTGGGATAATGTGCGAGGAAGTGGGCCCGCTGTGTGGATGCGAACCAGAATTGTATGACCATGGAAGACCAAGTGGAGATGTGGTCAATGAATGAATTGGCTTGGCTAGAAATGACCAGGTTGTACCATTCCTTATAGTGGAAGAAACTGGCTCGCACACGCGGGTGGGGCTGGAGGAACAGAGCCACTACAGTAGCCTAGTGGGATAAACTGTGTAGCCCAAAGGGCCATGGTCTAGAATTCCCAATGGGATTGTTCAGAGCGGCCCAGGCCAACCAGGTTGTATCAGGTCGGTCGAACCATATTGGGTCAGGTCAGATATAGACCCAACCGAGCCCTTTTTACAAAAAGGGATATAACATTCAAAATAATTGTTCGTTTAAGGATTTGTCTGTGGAGTTAATACCCTTGCGATGAGGATATCAATTTGAATTAGATTAGTGGGTTTTATTATGGGCCAATATAGGTGTGTAGTTTCCTTTTGTTTGTTCATCAAGGGTTCAATTTGACATTGCAACCAAATCAATAGAGAAAAATCCCCTCTAAAGGCATAGTCCCAGATAGAGTTGTGGCATCCCTCGTTGGGACTTCAGCGGTCCTCTATCACCTTTTAAGACAATTCTTGGGAATAGATTTGGACTCTGATCATAGCGACTTAACCTTTATCTAATGGTCTTTATTATTTGGGGTCTTAGTATTCTCAGTGGATAATCCCATATATAACGATCCGCATCGGTAGGGTTGTCTGTATTCTCAAAGATGAATCCCTTATATTGTGGATTAATACAGATTGGGTTTTTGGTATTTCTGAGATGATTTTCTTCTCTATATAACATGAACTAGACCTATGTACTCTCGTTGGGAGTAGAACAAATTTGTGGGACCATTTTTTAAGAGTCTCTGATGACATAAAGGCTCGAGTATTGAGTTCTCTCAGAATGAGAGTGCCTCAAGTAATATATTGTGGATGATTTTTGGTTGTGATATAAAGACACCATGTTTTAGAAAGACTGGATTTATCAGGGAATATTTGTGATGAATCCATGCTAGGAGTCCTCTTAGATACTTTTTGTAGACTATTTCTACATGTTAACTATCATATGGCTCAAGGAGTGAGATCTCCCAAAACGAGAATTCTATGAGAGGAACCATATAGTAGGTAGTGAATGAGACCTTGAGTATTTGAATCATATTAATGTATATCTAGAGATTCTTGTTATATGGGATTTATGAATATATCTATATATATATATTCTTGTGAATTCCTTTTTATTTTATCCAATGTGGTTTTAGGGTTTCCTACTATGTATTTTTTTACTCACCCCAAAACAAGTATTTCCCAAACGTGTCGTGTCTTCTGCAGACGATCTACATTTTGATGGGGTCCAGGGTAGACCAAGACCAGGTGGTGCCTATGAGATCATAATGAGGTGTACTCTTATGCCTTTATGATGTTGTCCTTCACCAACCCTTTAGGAAGGATTTTCTACAGACAAGTTTCAAGAGATTTTTCTTTCACTTGTGTTCAATATTTCTTTTGGTGGGATTTTATTCTGGCCTAGTTTACCTTCTTGTAATTTTCATTCCTATAGCACTCTTGTTTTGGCATATATAATGTGGTTTTTATGCACAATATGCTTATAATTTTTACATTTTATTATTTCTAGTCTTGGAGATGTGTGTGTGCATAAAATTACATAGGTAATGCCTACCATTTTAGTGATCTGCCTACTCAGTTATAGTCCCCAGCCCCTAGCCTATTGGTGGTGGGCTAGGGGAATCGCAAAAAGGGACCCACTAGAACAGGTCGTGCAATAAAATTTATTTATAAATAAGTCAATTGTAAATTTGTGGGGTGCTATATTTTTCTTCCGATATTTGTGGTATGTGTCATATATTTTATCAAATACATTGTTTTAATTTTATAATTTCAGGGTGCTACATCTAGGGTGTATAGACTAACTTGATCAATGTCTATTATATAAAAATTCTTATCTTAGGTCTATGAGAACAACCATCCTACCTCAATATTTGTTAGGACCAATAGGGCCCTATATACTCTGAGAGGGGTTGAATCAGGGTATGGTTATTATTTTCTATATTCTTCCTACCCACTAGATCTTGACCACTTTATGACAAGGGTCACTTAGTTTTCACCTGTGGGTTTATAACGATCACTTATTTTTTATTTATCTGATGATGATTAATTAGATGTAATGCAATAAGGAATGCAAGAAGACACATAGATTTTTACTTGGTCCACCCACACTGGGCTATGTCCAAGGACCATAAAACGACAATGTGCAGATGTACCAAAATGATAGACTTTACATGTTTTAGGGTTAGCTCACTGCTTTCCCAAGGGTCACCCCCTATTTCTCTCTCACTGGCTCACTACCAGTAGAAAGGAAAAACTTATTCCTCGCCTTTTTTCACTACACTTGGAAGGGAACCACACACAGTTTATGGACTTGTAGGTCCCTTCATTATCACAAATGAATGCATCCTCCATAGTATTTAGATTCTCTCTTGACGTTGTACTTTCATCCACTGATGAATATAACTTTACCGTGGATATACTGGGGAATATTCCATCTTTTTGTGCAACCCTATAATGAATGGTGTGCTTCCCTATGCCTATAATGCTTCTCTAACAC
This sequence comes from Viscum album, assembly GCA_963277665.1. Taxonomy (NCBI): domain Eukaryota; kingdom Viridiplantae; phylum Streptophyta; class Magnoliopsida; order Santalales; family Viscaceae; genus Viscum; species Viscum album. The sequence goes on from OY728148.1 coordinate 1,360,692,673, forward strand.
CTGGAACGCTTCTTCAAGCCCATTACGAAAGTTTCACCAAACTACTTGTGTGACACCCCCTTATTCAACTCGAAACTTGGGTGACTTATGTGCTTTTATGCCCAAACCAATATTGGCATGCAACCATCAACTAGCACGCAACATCAGAGTATATTTATACATGCACCACCAAACCACCACCAAACCACCACTTGCCCGATCGAACCACCTATACGAATGAAGCACTAATTTTCTCTAAGTGTTAAACTTCATTGAAAATGAGGATGCATGGACCTTTATTTATTGGAATTTTGGAAACCATGTGTGTCGGCAAATAAGTCTCCTCTCGGTGCACAGGTCCATCCACCCTAGTCTTTATCACCCTATTCTCCTCATCAGTAGGGTTACACATCCCTTTTTCAGGGTTCATTAATCAATCATGGAATATTTAACTACATCCCTTGAACTCAACATGTCACCAAAAAAATCCCCTATGTCAAAAAATTCGTACATCGTGGTCGACATTGTCAACAAACACAACACAGAGGCCCACATTATCAACAAACACAATCACCTAAAAAATGCATCAATGATACCTTGAGGGGTTTTTGCGCATCAAAAGTGAAAAACCTCATCGAGAGGTCAAGAACACTACCCTGGAGTCCCTAAACCATATATATCTCTTCTAAATCATTTACACTCTACAACCTCAACCAACCCAATCCAGTTTGGTCATATATAGGTGATCCAACGTGATTGCAAACTAGGAAATCATTATTTTTGATGCCTTGGAGAGGGAAAACATCTGTTGAAAACAAATGGGATAACAAATATAGTGTCATCTAGTGGATATAAACCACTCATGGAGGTTTTAGAATATGGTTTTTGTTATTGAAAACCTTATAAAAATAAGAAAAAATTCTATTATGGAAAATCCTATACTTTAATGATAGCTTATATAATTTTCTAATGATCAAAATATTCAAATGTCATGTATAATTTTCATTTAATTAAATTTAATTTAAAACCACTAAAATAATCCTTTCTAAAACCAAAAATTTTAATTAATGAAATATATATATATGTTATTCCCTAAAAAGTTACATAAAATCCATTATTAATTGGTTAAATAATTTTTAATGACATATTAATTTTTCAAATAATTATTTAAAATATAGACATATTGATAATCTATAAATTTTGAAAACTATTGGAGCAACTGTAAATTGATTAGCAATGAGAGTGTTTTGATCATGTGAGGAGTTTGACTATGATAAAAAACCATTGATTATGAAATATAATAGTTTTAATGTGAGTAAAAAATGATATACCATGATACAAATGGTAAACCATGAGATTAAACTCTGTGACCATGTAAAAAAATACATAGATCATGTGAAAGAAGGGTTTTAATAACTAAAGGAATTAAAAAACACTAGACAATATAGAAAATATACCTTTTCAATACTCCCTAACCACCCCCATATAGTCTGGCTTTGATGGATCGTTAGTGGTTGATCATTCTCCCATAACTATAGTTTATTTGTCTTGTATTTGGTGGCTTAATGTTGGATAATATTTTAATAAAATCATATTTTAATAGTTAATAAACTCTACATATAATACTAATGACATCTCATATCTCCTCATGAAATATGTTTTTCATGGAAATAATCATATATTTTTATTCTTCGTCATATATTTTTATTTCACATAAATATATATTTGAAACTCTTTAAATCATTAAATACAACTTCGAAGAAGTGTCTTACAATATAATTCACTTAATATGATTAGAAAAAATTATTTGCATATTTTTCATCTTCCTCAATATTCGATAAATAAACATTGAAAATACTTATTTACATCATATTGAAATCTGTTGACAATAATTACAACTCAAAAAGAATTTCCATAAAAATACACCCATTGTATTTATTGAAAATAACTTCTCAATGATGTGTCAATATTTTCCATTGATTTTATCCCCCTTTATTATCATAATATCATTCCAATGTCTATAACCATTATAGATAAAAAATAGTTCATGCTGATGTTCATATAAATTCGTACTTAGAAATGTTTAATCAACCATTCTACAATAAGTCCACTTGATCCATGCTCGGTATAGAAAACAAGATAGATTTATAATGACAAAAAAGATGTCCCCTATAATATATAATGATAACAACAATTAAATGATAGATAACAATCACATATTCAAGCGGTTTATAATTAGGTTGTAGTCTATATATAAAAATTTTGATATAGAAATATTTTTATAATAAATCACCTTGAAACTCTTTAATTCACTTCAACAAATATGTTAAAAGTATCCAAGTTAAAATATCATGATTAACAACATTTTTACTTCTTCATCCATTTAATTTTTATCTGTTACTTATTAATTAAATTTATCTATTTTAAATTTAGAATATGGTTTTAATTATCAAGGATTATAAATATTAAAATCAAACATGTTCAGTGATATGATACAAAGAACTTTCTAAAAAACTAGATATATGTGGGATGATTGGTTCTGATAGCTTATTTATCATTATTCACTTTTCTCCATCTCAAAGAGATGCTCCTCATGATTTTCATAATGATATATCACTTAAAAGTATGAATAATAAAAATATTCGTGTAGAGAATAATCCAAAATGGACCTCCTTTATGCAACAAGCGATGCATTACCAGAAAACTACATTTTTTGGTTTACAATATAGTTGCTTTATTATTGAAAGGGAATTGAATGTTTAAACATATTTAGGTAGAATTATATTAATTAATATATTCCTTTATAATTCCCAGTGTTAGTTCAATACAAATGGGATATTATTCACAATGTTTTTATGTATTTACAACAACCACTTCATCATCATCAGATATTATCATCTCATTATATTTTTCAGTATTCCAATTTTAGAATCATTCTATGATAATGAATTCTATAAGGAATACTTTTAATGGTGACAACCGTTCCACTACCACAGGTTCTCCCAATGAGATCATGCTTCACCTTAAAATACCATTATTATAATAATAAATACAATTCACATTGGATAATAGAATAAGGCGGTTCTTCCTATTCCTCAAATTAAACAATATGTTAGATATATTTCTATCAACCTTAAATCTACATTAGATTCAGATATCATGATTCCATATATTTTCTTTAAAAACTATCTTACACTTTTCACTGTGGATATATTCTTTTCTATGAAATATTTGTATTTAGTGAATGAGTTATCGTATGTCCTCATGTTTAGTGAATTCTTGATTATTTTTAAGGCACCTTCTTATTTTGGAGAAATTTCTAAAAATCATGAATTGTTCACAACTTTCAACCTTCTATCACAAAATGAATATTTACTATAATAAATTTATTTTGTTTAAACCCTGTCCAAAATATATTATATTCATGTGGAGACTCTTTTATTAACTACCTTTTTTATATCCCTCTTCCATTATATTTTTTATTCCAAATCTAATATTCAATAAACTAAAATACCTCCAAGTTTATTTTTAGACATTTTTTGTTGTAAACATGGCTTCTTATGAGTGTGTTTCATCTCAAATATCTATTTAGATTATTAATACACAATAGACTTCTTGGAATTGTTTTTATTGTCACTTCCCTTATTCCTGTTGTCTAAGGATATCTCACATGTCTTTATTGACATATTCACTGTATAATTATTATTTTCACCATTATTTTCTTTTAATCATAGGGTTTATTTATCATTATTCACTAAATTTTGTGTTATTTTTTCTCATCTGGTTTTAATATGGGATTAAATGGGAATTCTCCATTTCTATGACCGCTATTATTTCGTACATTAAAAATAATTCCAATCATTTAAAATCTATTTGAAGTATCCATATTATTCTTAAACTACTGATGTTTCTTCTTTATCTATCAATTTTACACCATTGACTTGATCCACCTTTATGATTTATAATTAGGATAATTTTATAAACAATTCAATATAGAATGCTTGAATTTATCACAACACCAATGAGACAATATAAATCTTGATCATTGGAGTTTAACTGTATATTATACAGATTTCTGAAGAAGATATATTTTGGTGCTTTCATATATGGTTGGGTTATTCTTTGGGATCTATCTTCCAATTTTCTTGTTCTATCCACCATATACAAGGTGTTATGCTCATAATAACGTTATAAAACCACTCGGGAATATTTTGTTTTTGACATGCACTTTTGATGGGAAATGATTTTGATAAATCATTAAAAATAGCCATATAGGGTAAATCTTCCTTCATAGCTAATTAAGATTGATAATAAAATGATATCATTATCTATTTGTCACATAAATATGTATTTTAAAATATGCATCATATTTAGAGAAAATTTTAAAATTTACTCTATATTTTTTTATTATGTAGAATCAATATGTTTGATAACTAAATCCGATATTTTTTTCCAATTCTAGATATATCATATTGAGTGAAACATTTTGATCTTTAATAAATTTCAATCTACCTTAACAATTGTTCCAAATCCTTGAAATTTCCCCTTCATGGATGATATTTGTTTCTAGTAACCAAGTGTCAATCTATTTTATTTTCCTTGATATTACCTCAAACCGATCAAATTTGTAATTAATGGTACCTTTTTTTTCTATTCATGTGCATGTATCTTTTTCTTTAAATAATGATTTTCTATATTCTTTTATCATATTGTATTGATCCACTCTTCCCAAAATATGGATAAATATGCTTAAAGGATCACATTTGTGGGTTCCTTGGAATCCAATTTCTTAGATAGATTTTTATATGATATAATATTTTTTTAGTTGCTCCAATAATTCTCCAAACATATCTCCAAGCTAAGGGATCAGGTCCTGCATGATTTAAAAAATATAAAATATAATAGAGTCTATTTCTATTGGTAATCCAACAAAACATAATTTAATTCATCTATTGAAAAATTTAATAATATGGAATCACTACACCTTGTGATTGGACATTTATTACTAAAATTTGAAATAGAATTAATATACACCACTCGATATCTGGATTTTCTTAAACCATTTGAGGTAGAATGATGATTCAACTTCTTGGTAGTTTCACCAACATTCATGTTTTCTCTATACAAGCTATATATATCTTATATAATATTATTAAATTAATATATTTATATTTCATCCTATTTTATTAGTAGGGGCATATTATTTGACTATGTTTTATCTTTATTTTTCCTATTAATCTATGTCTTTGTTGTAATAAAATTATTCTATGAAATAGATGAATCTATACTAGAAAAATAGTTCATTATGAAATCATTAAGTAAATATTACATCATTTAAAATAAGAGAAACACCAAATTAGAAAATCAAAATGAGGAAAATCTCCCTCTAAAAAAATATTTTAGGAATGATTTGGGATATTATCTACACTAATAGGGTGGGGTGGGTGGTGAATCGATATTGATGACATATTGATCTAATTTTATCATTTTTCCCCTTAATTTCTTATAAATGTTTGTATTTTTAATCTATATTCTATTTCATTTTATTCATTTACTAAAAACCAAAAAAATATACATTAGATTTAAAATGTATATCATTAAATAAAAAAGGCTAGTCCTTGGTGAAATAAGGGAACAATCCTAGATCACAAAGGCCAATATAATGAGATAGCTATTATAATGGGTTATCCAGAAAACAATCCTGAACCTTATTTTTATCCCATAAACTCATTATTAGAGATGTAAAATATTCATGAGTTATGATATTGGTTATAAACTGAAAAAAAAAGATCATTTCTAGGTTTCTATACTGCCTACGTATATAATCTTCAACTTAATCAAGTTTACTAAAACATTATGACTATCATTCTATAGGTGTTAGTTGTACTTTTTGTTAGAATTATTATTTTCTATTATTTTACGTCTTATTCTATTTTCTCTATCATAAATAAATGCATGAATTCTCTCTAATTTATCCCTTGTATTCAAAATAGCACAAAAAAAAACACTTTTTCTTCACTGTAGAAAATTAAAAGGCAACATTTCAAGCATATGTGCAAGTATTATTATTCTCCAATTCTTCTTATATTGGACTGATTATATGTTGCCAATTTTTTCTAGAAAACCATTAATTAACATATCATTTTTCTTTTATTCTTCTATTCCTATTGTATTCATTATTCTCAATATTATTTTTATAGAATTTTAATTTTGCATAAACTAGTTTCCCTCTTCTTTCTTTCTTTCTTATTCTTCTTCTAATTTAGTGTAAATAATCTGCACTAGTTTTTATTATTCTGTTAAACACACAAATGTTTATAAGGATGTAAATCATGGAGTTGGGTATATCTATATTATTAATTTTACACCGACAAATATTATCTTTTATTTCAATATTAGATCATCAAATCTTACAATGAAATCAATAACCAGAAATATATATGTAATTAAAATAACAACTATATTTTTTATTTCTTAGTTTCACTCTCATATTCATTTTTGTAAAAAAAAAATGTAGATAACTAATTTCAATATTTATTCCTTACAGTAGTTTATATCATCCAAGATCATCATCCTCCGCAATAAAAAAGATCTATAATTCATAGCATCAATTTTTTTTCCAGAAAAACATCATTTATTTAAATTATTTTAAAATTTATGCATATGAAATAAAAAACAAGGATATTTACCTATCCATCTTTATTTTATTTAGAAAATCAAAATAATATATAAATTTAAACATCAAAAACTCCTTTTAATTGATCCAAAATCTTGGTATCCTCTAATTTATCTCTCCATTATAATCACATAAATTTATTGTTTCATATAAATATGTATGATTGATGATTGCAGAAAGCTTATTTATGGAAAAAACTTTTCCAAAAGTTATAAAATCAACAAAAATTACTAGATAATGAATTTAGAACCATGATATTATTTAAACAGGAAAACACATCACCTGGAATAAATTGATTCTGGACATGGAATATCCATTTATGACACGAATCTTAGAAGTTCATTTTAAATACTGGACCTTAATAAGAAATGTGTCATTATTTCATTCAACCACATGAAATTTAAATGTTTAAAATTGGGGAGTAGTAGAGTACAACTACTTCGGGATCTCATAATTAAAGATCCCATGAACTTGGGAATCATAAGAATACAAGATGCTGCATTACCCATCTTGTTGTGAGTATTTGGTTTTTCTCTATGAACCCTCTCTTCATAAACTATTACACTATATATAGTGGTGCTTATAAGTTCACCGAGTTTGAACACTTTAATCCACCGATAGAGACACTATACCTTTACTACAATCTCTATATACCCCTGTCTATCCTAGTTAGGATTGATTTTACATTGTTTTTCATTCTCCCAAAAATAATGTTGAGCTAGACAGCGTTAATAGTTTTTAAGTGGCTCATATTTTAATAAATTCAAATAATATGGATAGTAACAATTATAAAATCTCAATTCCATTTAAAATTTCTTAATGAAATATTTTTGAATGTAAATACTCAAACCATCTTCATAAACTATATATATGTTTTAAGTCTCTCAATTTAAATGGATATAACTCTATGAATCTTTATACAGAACATCAATGATGTGTGAAAAATTTTAATTAACATAATATGATTAGACACCATTCTTGGGATATTATTATTCTTCTTAATGTATAAATAACTAAATTTACAAGATACATTTTCACACAATATTTACAAATCATAGAAACGAAAACAAATAAAAAACTTTTGGCTCAACATATTCCAGATTCAACACAGATAGTCTGAGTTGTTATCCCATATTGAAAATTTTAAATATATAGATGTACCATTTTTTTATGATTTTCAAATAAATATTTATATCACGAGGAGCTCCATAATTGTGATATTTATCAGTCAAGGGGTGTATGAGTTGATTAAATTGTGGTGAATAATCATGTATAGGAGAAACTAAATGACCATATAATCTTTTAGAGATAAGTTCAATATGTGGTGCATATTATAATAAATTATTAGCCATTATTTCATAAGATGTCCATAAAATCCAATACAACCTTCAAATATAAAATTTTATGATTTAATCATGAATTTAAGGATGATTTATAAAAAAATCAATTAGAAAATATTTAAAGAGACTTATCAAGTATGAGAAGTGTTATGGAATGTAGATTATATTTCCCCATGCATGAATAGTCTAATAAATTCAAGAGGAATTTGAACTTTTCTTTTGGAGGATTTTTCTTTTGAATATATGAGACAAAAAATGAGATTCTGAGAGGTAGAGACTCTAGAATTTATGGTTTTATTCATGAAATGAGGCTTTTTATAGATGTAGTGAGCTAGGGAGAGTGTCAGAATATTGGTATAGGGTTCCGGGATGCTATTGCATCCACCAACTAGCTGGTGGCACACCACATACTCACTAATGAGAGTGAGAAGTAGTCGAACATGTTTCTTAGGATCACAAGATAACTAGTGGGGTTAAATGAGTTTTTTCAAGGGGTTTGATTTTGGTCTTTTTACAATCGACTCCATTAAGATTTAGTAGGAATGGGTGATTTGAGGAGTTAAATTATAACATATCCTCTACATATCATTCCTCATTTGTTTTAACATGGTAAGGGATGATCATGGGTGACTTTTCAAAGTATATTCAGGGTAAAATAACTATTTTTCATATGTTCATGGTCCCTCCTTAAAAATACTATGCTTTTGATAGATTTCATATAATAATTTGATTCTATTTTCCTCACATCACGATTAAATCATTTGAGAATAAATAATATTTGGATCAGATTGGATAGTGGGTGTCTCAAAAGGATGGTTTCAAGCATCCACAATCAATTTTAATTAATGTATTCCACACTATGATTTTACCAAGGGGTTTTGAAAATATTATAGTAATATAACTATTATAATGATTTTAATTTATGGATTTTACTTATCTTAAATATATATTTTTTGAAGATATTGTTTTCATTCCATTTCCAAACTATTTATTGAAGGTATGTTGGATCAATTAATTTTTTCAGGATTTATATTTTAATTAAATTATGATAGTGAATATTTAAAGGTGACATGTTAGGTTTTTTTAATTAGAATGATATTAATGAATTTTTTTCATACCATTGAGAAGTGGTTGAATGAAATTCAAATGTGGGAATGTGGGAAATAAAGAATGGTCATAACATTAATGAGAATTTTTCAGTTTGAAATGGATATGTCTTAGCGTGCACAGGCAGATCATTCAAGTGGTAATTTAATTAAGTAAATAACATATATTGAGTTATCTCATCCCTTGGATTTCTATATGTTTAATGCAATAATTTAGTCTTTTATATGAAATAATATCCTATCTTTTTCGATGTATGTTTCTCTCTATGTTTTTTGTTTGAGGCTTCGTTGCTGAATCTTGTTTAGATATAGAGTTCATTGATTGAGAAAATGGCCAAAATTTTAGGGATGTATATTTATTTGAGTTAATGGAGAATGGTAATAAATAGGAATAAGTGTTAAAATGGGTTTTTCATAATTTTTGAATATTTAAAGGGGTTGGTGTTGTTTAAAAGGTAAGTATGATAAGAAATCAACTATAGAACATTTACACATCATGTAAAGGGATTGCGTGTCATATAATTGTTCAAGGGTTTTAATAAATTAAATATGAGGTGTTTGAGTTTTGGTGAATTTATTTAAAAATAATTACACGATGTGTAACCGCATTACATGCTATGTAAATGCCTAATATTCTATTTTGAACAAGTTATGTAGTTTAAATTCATTATATTTCAACACAGCTCCTCACCTCTTTACCCTTATGAGTTCTCTATGAGATTATGGATTACATACCACCCATCTAGATATTCTATTTTCATCTTCAGTAGCTAGTAATTTCCTTTCGTTACGTTTCTTATTTGTTTCCTTTGGTTCTCCAACTGTTACCGTGAAATCCTTTGGATAATTGACTTTTGGTTTTTATCTTGATTAGTTTTGATCTTGGAACCTTTTTGAATCATTTACACCATCGTCCTTATGGGTGTTGGTTGTTGGAAGTGTTTTTTGATCGTCAATTAATGGTAGGGGGTCTAAATATTAACCATCTTGTTTGATAATTTCCATATGTAAGCATTATTGTTATTACTAAATCATTGCATGAAAATGAATAAAATAAGTAATTGATAGAGACTATTCATTGAATTACCTAGTTTCAAATGGATTGTTAGTTGAATAATTGATTAATTGATGTATAGAATTCCATATGACAAAGGGTGAATTATTTTTATAAAATCTCTAAATTGTTACTTTTTCTTATTGATATATTTATTAATCAATTGTGAATTGAATTGATAGTGGCGTATGAAAAAAGAATTCTAATTCAAATAACTAACCTTGGATAATTGTGATTTTATATTATGATATCCATGATATATAGAAGGAATTGTGTTCCATGATGTAAAATATATATATCAGGCTCCATCATGATACATGCACACTTATATGTAATAATGCTACCATAGAAGAGGCTCGGCCCAACCCATGATATAATTCTTATAGAGATAGTGCTATTCTCAATCCTATAATATAATGATTATAGGGATTGTACCCAGAAAAGCAATAATTCTTTTAGGGATTTGACCTAGATTGTTATGCCTATACCGTGGATATATGGTGGTGGTTGGAATTGTCATAATACATGGTCTGATATATTCCATCATGAAACCAAACAAGAATATCTTACCTTTGTTATATGAATGTTTGGGTATGGTCATAATACATGCTCAGAGATATTATTTCATGGTGGTGAAGTAAGTTGTCTCGCCATGTTTATATGATTGGATTTGGAAGGGTTGTAAGAAATTCTCTAATATATTATAACATGAAGCCGAAACATCTTTCTATGTATATTTAATTGTTTAATTAATTAATACATATATTTATCACTTTAGTACAAATAATTATTTTTACAATGGGATTTGGACACTATGCTGTCATACTATTGAGTTATACTCACACCCTATTCATTCTTCAATTTATCGCTTGGGTAAATTTTATGGATGTAGTTTTCAACATGGGAAAAAAACCATGTGGTAGACTTATTGTTTTCTATTGGGCCGGAGTTTGAATATGGGACTAATGGGGGTTCGAGACGTGGTACATGTTATTTTTTATTTGATTATTCTTGAATTTTTATTTTATTTTTTAGAATGAAATTTATTTACATTCCATCACATAATTACATTGTTCGTTTTTTTAATTATTCTACAATCTTTTATTTTTGTCTTCCACTATATATATAATTTAATTTTCTTTATTCTTATTGTTAATTTATTTTACTTCTATGAAACTTTGTACCAGGTGTATAGTATCCCCACTATACTATACACACCCCTATGCTAGTCGGTAGCCTATGAAATATGGGGAGGCGCACTAGAGGTCTCATAAAAAACCCTCTCTTGACACATGAGAGAGTGCGATATTGGGGGATACTATAATGTGGTATTAGAAGAGAATGTTTTTTTAAATTAACTTATAGTTTTTGAAAGGTGTAAATGAGACTAGGATGTGTCAGGATAATGTAATGATCTTGTTCATGGGAGTAGCTAACCCATACATGAGGCAGAATCTCAGTTCCCAATGATGGTATGGTTTTTTTGTGTGCTTGTTACAATTGGTGTTGTTTCACCATTGGTGATTCCCATGTTGTGTGAAGTTATTTGTTTATTATTTTAATTTTTCTTTAAAGTTTTACTCATGGCTCAGTAAAGTGTGATATGAGAATACATGAATCATAATAGGAACACAATGATATATTAACATTCAATTTTCATGATAGTGGAATATCTTTTTTTCAAAGAGTATATAAATTATTTTTGAACTATAATGTGAAATATCCATTTCACTAGACAAATGAAATGATTTTTTCATATCATTCTAAGTTACATCTAATCCTTGTACAAAAAGAAAAATAGTTACTGGTTCACTATTGTTGTCACATGTCCGGTTAACCTTATTACTGACAAGTTCTCCATGTTGTGGATTTTTCTTGTAGAGAAAATGAATTCTCTTCATCATCGACATGCGAATCAAGAGAGGGGAAATCAACACTTATATAACCTATACGAACCAAAACTTCATAATATACCTGAATAACATATACATGTTCATATTAATGACAACTTCCTAATGGTATTACAATTCATGGAGAGGGATATTTTTCATACCGTTCATTCAATTTACATTAACAAAAAGAGAGTTTTATGTTCATAATATTCCTATTCTTAATTAGGAAGGGGGGCCCAAGAAGTCATGTTCAAGATCAAATGAGGTTAAAAAATAATCAAGAATCTTAGACAGCCACATTTAGGAGGGTGAAACTTGCTATGTATATGATTTGTGTAATAACCCTAAATTGGTGGGATATTCAAGAGGATGTTGGGAAGGAGGATGAGCTATCTTATAAGGGCTTCATCATGATTTTACGGAGCCATTTACATCCGAAAATCCTTAGGTATTAAAAAGATCATGATATTTTGCATCTGATATTGGAGGGTTTGTCAGTACTGGACTATGATAGATGTTTTATTGGCATGTAGTGCTTTACACCATATTTGGTGGCAGAGGAGATATCCAGGGGGAGACTTTTCTAGGATGAAATTTATTATGAGATCTATCCATAGGTAAATCTTTTAAATTTATGATTACTTGATTATGTGATGAATCAGGCATTCATCATATAAGGGAATATCATAGAGCCCCCGAGTATAACTCAGGCTATTTTAGAAGGGTGATTTGGAAGTTCTTCTTTGTGTGGTACGATGTGTTGTTATAGCACATTCAACTAATGAACTATTGAATGGAGAAGTTAGTTTAGTGGAGTATTATCTCAGGATCTTATTCCATTCTAGTGCTATTAGTCTGGAAAGTATGGACAAAAGATCCAATAGTTTTATTACCCCACAATCAAGTGTTGTATCTATGAACGACTAGGTCATCTTCATATGCTTTATGCGAACTTTTCAATGAAAACTAGTGGAAGAGGATCAATACATGAACTGGTTTTGGTAAGGGGCTTAACTACCCCTTAACAGGTTGTTAGTTGGAGTTCTACATGATATTTAGGATGATGTAATGTTTATGGAACCCCAGTGAATGAGAAACAGAACTATGCTGGGGAAATAGTTCAGGTTAGTCATACTGAAGCCTATGGTAGAGGGACAAGTTGGTTTCACATTACATAGACTACTCTAGCTAACGTGGATGCAACACAATCTACCATCAGAGGTATAATTCTATTATCATCAACTCTACATTTACATTTTTAGATACATGGTCATCCCATTTTTTTTCTATATGATCATTTTGAAATTGGTCTGGGCATTGATGTGGAAAGATTATATAATTTTTTAACCATTGAGACACCATTGGGAGTGCTGTTAGAGAATATAAAACTTTTCATGGAATGTTATCTAGATAATGGTGGTTACTGCTTATTTTTGTAATTTTTAATGCTTGAAATAACAAGATTCAAGTTGATTTTGGGTATGGATTGGTTAGTTATACACTAGGATCATATCAACTATTACAGGAGTAGAGTTTCCTCTTATCACTATAAAGAAGAATCTATTATCCCTGGGGTGTGTGGGATCTTTATGCTGGTAATATAAGACCAATTAAATAATGATTGGATTGTCTCATGGCTTAGATCATTGGCCTTGATCTAGATAATGGTGTAATGTTGTAGGATTATTTTCTTACATTGTTACACCATTTTTAGGATGTGTTCACTGATGTGTTTTATGGATTACTACCTGGGAGAGAGATAGATCGGGTTCATGATAGAGTTAGTATTAGGAGTTGATCCAGTTACAGGCATGTGTTATTGAATGTTACCATTAGAGTTTTGGAGTTCAAATATTAGTTACAAGTTCTTGAATATAAAGGATTCATACGGTCTACTACATCTATTCGGGGTTCCCCAGTTCTCTCCACAAAAAATGGATGATGGATCTTTGCACTTGTGTGTGGATTATAAGAGGAGGAACAATATTACATTCATGAACCAGTATACACTCCTACACATTGATGATATTTTCAATCAATTTTGAGGTGCTATGATCTTCTCTTGTATTTACAGGAGATTATGATTTCATCAGTTAAGGGAGATACTATATGAATTGCCTCAAACATCTTTTAGGAGTAGGTATGTCTTATATGAATTTAGAGTGATGCCTTTTAGGTTAGCTAATGCACATGCAGTGTTCATAAATATAATAAATATGATATTTCATTCATTTATGGATATTGTTGTGGTGGTTTTCATTGATGATATCGAAGTATAATCACATTTAGCAGAGGATCATGCCAAACAACTTGACATCATCCTGAGTACATTGAGAGGGAATCAGAATTACACCAAGCTAAATAAATGATGTCTTCATGATAAATAAATTGATATTCTTGGTCCATGTAATCTCATGTCATAATGTGTTAGCAGACCCAATGAAATTCAAATCTATGGTATGTTGGGAACAACCCAAGAACGTATTGAAATTTCAGTGATTTTCATGATTAACTATTTATTACTAGTGTTATATTAAATATTACTCCTGTTTTGAATCACCAAAGTCAGGGTTGACCATGAAAGGGGTTAATTTTGTTTGGTATGATTTATGTGAGAGATATTTTCAAGAGGTAAAGGGAATGCTGACTTCAAAACCCATCCTCACATTACCAATTCCCATTAAAGTATATATCGTGAACTGTGAAGCAACTAGAGTTAGACTCAATGAAGATAAAATGGAGGAGAATCATGTGGTTACTTATGGCTCCAGACAGTTGAGACAACATGAGAGGAATTACCCTAATCATGATCTAGAGATAGCGATCACGGTAGATGCTTTGATATATTGGAGACATTATCTCAGGGGTGATAGGTTTTTAGTATTCATGTATTAAATGACTGCAGGTACATATTTTCTTTGTTAGACTTTAATCTTTGTGAAAGGAGGTTGGTTGAGTATATAAAATATTTGGAATATTAATTATATTATAAACTAGGAAAGGGAAATATCATTTCTGATGCTTTGAGATGAAAAAAAAATAAAAAAAAATAAAGGATTCTTTTAATGAGTTGAAGATAATAGATATTTCTTAGGACATGCATCAAGATGTTTAAGAATCTCAGGGAAAAGAATCATTGACTTTGACATCACATTAAATGATGTTTTGATATGGTATTCAGACCTAATAGTTTACTAATATAGAGGTATTATTTATAAGAGAAAACTTTCATGGTGGGGAGACGCCGTCAGGATTGTATCTTAGCGGGGGAAATTCTATTCGACTCTATGGATTAGTATGGATTCCTACAGGCTTACGCGAGGAGTTAATGAAGGAGTTTCATGCTTATAGATGGCTGGTACATCATGGTTTAATAGATATGTATCTTGATCTTCATATAAATTACTAGTGGTAGGGAATGAAGAATGAGGTGGAAAGCGTCATGGATAGATGCTTCACTTGCCAGCCAGTGAAAGCTGAACATCAGAGGGTAGCTGGGCATTTCCATCCTCTACCCATCTCGTTATGGAAATGGGATGATTTCATAAATAATTTTATAATAGGATTACCTAGGAATACCTATAAGAATAATTTAGTATGAGTAGTTTTTGGATTTACTAACAATGTTATCCCACTTCATACAAATTAGTTAAAGCATCACAGGTAAATATCCGGTAAATATTTATGTGCGTGAGGTGGTTCAGTTGCACAGTGTCTCGTGGAGTATCATTTTATATAGAGACCCTCGCTTCACATCACCTTTCAAGAAGGGTCGTCAGAAATCCTGGGGATCACGAGTTATTTTAAGAGAAACATATCATCCATAGAATGATGGCCAATTTCAGTTTACTATTTAGGTTTTGGAGTACATGTTATGAGCTTATGTTTATGATATTTTTGGTTCATGGGAGATACACATAGACCTCGTGGAGTTTTCATATAGTAACAGATTTCAAGAATCAATCACAATGGAACCTTTTTAGGATTTATATGGACTTTGTTACTATTCTTCTATTTTTGGTTATAGGTAGGTGAGTCAATACATTTTTGTTCTAGTCTCAGGAAAGAGATATCGGGATGGGATTAGTTGATCAAATGTGAATTTGGCACTGCACATAGTAGGAAGAAATAATATTCTAAACATCATATATTAACTCATGAATTCTATGTCTTTTATCATGTTTTCCTTCGAGGGTCACCTAGATTGGGAAAAATACATATCCAGAAATCCGGAAAGTCAGCACCTAGGTGTGTCAGGCCATTTGAAATAGTGATTAGGGTGGGTCTACTGTCTTACTGTTTAGTCATTAAAAAATGCTACAGTGCCTATCATTCCATGTTTCATATGTCACAATGATGAAGATATCATCCTGACCCTTCCCATGTGATAGATTTATAATATTTCGATATTTTTGTTGATGCGTCCTTTGAGGGACATCTGATACAGGTTGTGGATCGTTGTGATAAATATTGTCAGGGTTAGACTATACCATTTATTTATGTGTTGTAGAAACATGGGAAATATCAAGAGGATCCCTAGGATAGGGTGTCTATATGAGAACACAGTGTCCAAAACATGTTCCCTAAGACCATGAAATTATTCTTCAAAAATATCAGGGATGAGTTGTTATAAGGTGGGGGGGGGGGGGTTGTAAGATCCCATAACATTCCAGTTACGTTTCTCTCCGAGATTTTCATTTGAGCCTTTGTCGTCAAGTCTTATTAAGATACATAGATCCTTTTTTGGATAAATTTACTAAATTTAGGGGATATATTATTTTTTGTGTTAATGGAATCCCTATATAAATGGGGATAATTATTAAAATAGATTACTGGTATGTTGAGAAGAATTAAAATAGGTTCTGGTTATTTAAAAGGAAAATTGACTAAAAAATAAACTCCATAACATTTATATGATAGGTAATGTGATTATGCATTGTGTAATAGTTTGATGGTTTTGAAATATTAAATCTAAGGTGGTTCTTTTTTATGTGAATTACATTAAACCAATTTACAATATGTGTACCACATTGCATGCTATTTAAATTCTTGGACTACGCTTTTAAACATGAAATGCGGTTGAAATTCATTCGATATCACTACAAATCCTCTCGTATCAACCCTGGGGAATTATCTATTAATGTTTGTAGTGAAAACCTCCCTTCTAGGAGATTTTTTTTCATCTTACATCCCTAATAAGTTTCTTTGGTTATGTTTCTTTTTGATTCATATGGTTCTCTAATAGTTTGAGTTAAATACATTGGTAGAATTCATTGTTGGTTTTGATCTTGATCATTTTTGTTCTGGGAACCTTTTTTCAATCATTTTTACCTTCTTCCATGTGGGATTTTTCCATTTGAATTGTTTTAGGTTTTTCTATTAATGGTAGGGGTCTAAATATTGACAATATGGTTTGATAATTTCCAATATTATACAATATCTTTATTTCTCCATCGTTTCATGTGTTTGAATCAATTAAATAATTGAATGAGTTTATTCCCTGAATTCATTTGGTTTCAAATGGATTTTTAATAGGATAATTTATTAAATTAGGTTTATCATGACATGTAACCTAACAATATTTCTTTTTATAGAATCATTAAGGTGTGTATTTTTATATAATTTTAAATAAGTTGTTAATTGATTTACACGTGGAGTATGAAAGAATAATGGTATTTCACATAATTAATCATTCAAAATGATTATGTGATATTGTGATATCCCTGGTATATGAAATGAATTATTTTTTATGCTGTAATGATTATATACCAGGCTTATCCCTGTAACTTCCAATCTTATATGTTGTAATGATGATATTGAGAGGGATCAGCCCAGTCCAGGTTGTAATTGTTATAGATAGTGGTCTATGGCCATTCCCATGTTATATTTCTTATATAGATTTGACTAGGAAATGATGTAATGTTTATAGGGATTTGACTCAAATTATCTTGACAATATCAGTTTTATACGGTGGTGGTTAGCTTTGACGTATGACATGAAAAGAAATATTCATGAATGGAACTGAAGCATGTTATCTTACCTTGGTAATATTATAGTTGTTATAATGGTTGTAGGACTTTCTTAGAGATATTTTATCATGATGCTGAAGCATTTTATCTTCTCTTGGTAATATGATTGTGGTCATCGTGGTTCTGAGACATGCCCATAGATATTTTAGAAGAGAGATAAATCTAGTTGTTGTACCTATTTAATTATTTAAATAATTAATACACATGTTTGTCTCATTATTTCATATAATTCTTATCAGATAGATTCTTTTTAGACATAGTTTTTTGAAACTACTAAATTTAACTCACACCCAATTCAGGCTGTTGTTTGGAACCTGATCAGATTTTTTGGATGCAGTTTTTTACATGGGAAAAGGAATTTTTTGTTGATTTCTTGTTTACTATTGGGATGGAGTTTGGATATGAGACCAACATGGAGTTATGGATCCATTAATTTTATTATTATTTTTGATTCTTATTGTATTTTTTCTATTATTTTTCTATCTTTACACTATGTTACATTATTTTACATCATTACATTATTCATTTATTAATTATTGGACTATCCAGTGATCTTTTATTGTTTTCATTCTCTATGTGTATACATTGATTTATTTTCTTCTTATGATGAATATTTCATACTCTTATGACACTTTATACCTAGGGTATAGTCTCCCCAAAATAATATACACAACCCTGCTACTAGTCGATAGAATTTGGTGTATTAGGAGGCATTCTTGATGTCTCATAACAAATGCTTTCCAGCAGCATGAAAGAGTTACAGATTTGGGGACATTACATATGACATGTTATATACATTCACACTTCTTTTGGTGGATATTGATGTTATTCCAAGGTCTTGATGAAACAATTTTTATTATTATATGGTTGGAGGGCCTTGATTTGATTTGAATGGTATGGTATACAAATTTTTTTTAGTGGAGAACCATTAAATGGTACCATGGATACCGTTTCCTCATTATTAATATATGGTACTAGGAAATTAATGTTATTCTAAGGATATTATATTCCAATTGTTTGTTTGTTGGGGGAAATTTATTTTATTCCAAGGGACTTTTATGCCATTTATTATACTATTTAGGGACCTTATATATTGTTTAGTGAATCTATTGTTCCCAATATGGTTTTATTCAATTAGGGGACTACATGATCATAGTTTGGATCTGGGTGAGTATATTTTTATACACCTGATCATGGTGCTATGTAGATAGATTTTTGGCTCCCACTAATGTAGAAATGGTAAATCATGAGTGTCACATATCATTTGAGGATCAATGATGGATATTTATTTCATTGTTCTATTCTTCAATATTTATATATTGATTTATTTGACAATGTATGTCACTTTCATAAATTACAACAAGAGATGGATTTATGTGGGCCATATTAGTTGTTCCCTACTATGTTATGCACTCCCAGCCTGACGGGGTGATCTTTATTCTTTGGTGCCTAGGTAGCCTTAAGTTTTCACTTGTTCAGGTTGTAATGATGCCTAGAGTAACATTACTGTTTAGAATGGCCCCCAGCCTGACAGGGTGATCTTTATAATTTGGTTCCTATGTTGCCTTCATTTTAAACTTGTTCAGGTTGTGATGATACCTAGAGTAACATTACCGTGTAGAATGGCCCAGATGGTACTGGAGATTTGGATGATGTGGGTATCATGGATATATTAGAGACTCAGTATATATTTTTTGTTTTATTTAATTTATAAGTATGACCAGACACATTGGTGGTTGGTTTGTGGTATTACTCTATAATACACATTATTGTTGCGTAAGGAGGTGGATAAATCTCAATTGGAATAATTTTGTCAATTGTGGATATTATTACCTTATAAGAAATCATAATGAGCTCTAATGATTGATAAATATGGGAGGATCATTCTCAAATACATGACAATTGTTTGGGACTACAGGTTGTGTTCCATGAACAATTTTTTAGTCTTCCACTTGATTGATAGGTTACGTTCTCAATTAAACATATTCTTGGATCTCTTATTATATCAATGAAACCGTATAGAATGTCCACCATTGTGTTCAAAGAACTAAAGAACAAATTAAAAGACAATCTATAAAAGGGATTCATATGTTTGCGTGATTCAACATGGTTTGAACCATTCATTTTCATTAAAAATAAGGATGGATTAATGTGCCTCTTCATTTATTATCTTGTGACCAATAAAATAACTATAAAGAAAAATTATTCACTTCCATTCATAGCTGAATTATTATATTAACTACATGGGGCCATTTATTTCTCAATGGTGGACCTTTGGCCAGGATATGAACAACTAATGATGAGGAAGGAAGATATTCCCAAGACAACCTTTTGAACGTGGTATGGACATTATGACTTCATAGTGATACCCTTTAGAAATAATAATTTTCCATATATTTTCATGGATTTAATGAATAGATTCTATATAGATTACCTTAACAAATTTATGGTAGTATTAATTAATGGTATTCTGATATACTCCAAGAGAAAGAAGGAATACTGAGTGAAATTTATTACTATTTTGAAGACCATGATATGGGAAAAAATTTATGCAACGAAATATAAATTTGAGTTCGGGATGGAGGATGTATCATTCTTGGGGCATGTTATCAAAAAAGTGAATTATGTGGACCCTTCCAATTCAAAGGTTATTAAGGAGTATCCTCGGAAAATATCTATAATAGAGAATCATAGATTCCTTAGTCTATCTTGGTATTACCTATTATTTATTATTACTTATCATTATTTTAAAATACATTAACCAAGCTAACATAGAAGGGAGTAATGTATTTTTGGACTAGTGAATATGAAGACAGCTTCAAAGAGTTGAAAAAGAGGCTTATCACTTGACTAGTACTCACACTACCAAGAAGTGGGGAACTGTTTTTATTGTATATTGATGATTCAAATATGGGATTAGAATGTTTAATTAAAAAAATTTAAAACCTTATAGCATAAACCTCATTGAAATTGAAAATTCAAGATAAAAAACTATCCTACACATGATTTAGTGTTGGAATCTGTGATCTTTGCAGTGAAAATATGATTTTATTATCAATATGGGGAGAATTTTGAGATATACACTAATTATAAGAGCCTTAAATATATATTCAAAAAGAATGATCTTAATACGATCCAATAAAGAAGGCTTAGGATCATCATGGATAATGAATACTCAATCCACTGCCATCTTGGAAAAGAAAATATGGTGGAAAATTCTCTACGTAAAAAGTATCATGTATCTATATAAATGATTTGAATTAAGAATGATCTAATCATTGTATACATGAAAATTATAGACAAGGGAATCATTAAATAAGGAACATAATCAACGCATTCTCCAATTATTAAACAACGTCCCATATGGAGAACAAAAATGAATCTCAACGAAATGATGTGAATATTTAGAAATGTGGTGAAGATAACATAAATGAGAAATCAACATAGTTCAAAATGCATGATGAAGGATTCCATATATTGAGGTCATGAATATGTATACATTCCAATATAAAAATAAAGAAAAATATTTTGAATTATTCACATAGATCAACCATCTATAATCAACTAGGGAGTACATAGATGTATCAAGATTTCCAATATAAATATTGGTGAAAAAATATGAAGAAATACACCACTGAGTATACATCAATGCACCAGGTGTGTTAAAATGTGATTAAATAAAGGAAAACATATAATGGGATGATGAAACCATTACCCATACAAACATAGAAGTGGGAATGAATCACCCTGGAATTTTTCATAAAATGTATGATGAAAATCAGAGGAAATAATGCAATATTGGTTTTTATGGATCATCTGTCAAAGAAAAATCACTTTATCACAATTTTATATGACTTATCTCTCAAGAAACATGCATGAATATATAATATATTAGGGATATTGGTGAATAGATTACCACTATCATTTATATCTATTCTAGATCAAATGTTTACCTCCAAATTCTGGAAAAGTCACCAATAAGATCTAAAATCTGAGTTAAACATCAGAATGATTTATTATCCTCCATATTATGTCCAAAATTAAAATACTATTTAGACATTGGAAGACAGGTTTAGAGAATTTTCTATGGATATAAATGGAAGATGGGACCAACATCTACCTCTAGATGAATTATCTTATAGAAATTTCATCCACTCATTCATCCAAATGGATCCATATGAATCCCATTATTAAAAAATATATAGAACATGAGAACGTTGGGATAATATTACTGAACCTAAGATTCTTGTATCTAAAATAGTGGATGAAATGGTGGAAAATCCGAAAACGATTCAACAACACATCCTTGAAACCCAAATTAAACAAAATATCTTTGAAGATAATCATCGACGAGACCCTGAGATTATGGTTGGAGACCTATTATACAATCTCATATCTCTATGAAATAGGGTCAAGAGATCTTGGAAGAATTGAAAGTTATGTCCTAGGAACATCGAATCTATCAAGATTCTTGATCGTATTGGAGTTTTGTCAAATCGAATAGAACTTCCACTAACTATGTTTAAAGTATATGATGTGTTTCATACAACCCTCTTGAGAAAGTGCATACCAGATCCCCCACTTATACTACATTCATAGGTGGTACAGCTGTAAAATGTTCTCTCTTTTGAGGAGTATCTAGTGAAGATCTTGGATCAAAGAGATAAATTTGTATGCATGAAGACTAATCACCTTGTAAAATAATGATGGTATATCCATAGGTACAAATAGGAAACAAGGATAGAAGATTAAGAAATGATGGAGAAGTACCTTTATCTATTTCTGCAGTGTTTGTATAAAAATATTCTTGGAGAAATTTCATATAGGGGGAATAATGTAACGACCTAGAATTCTATCAATGAATTTTACCTTCTTATAATTATGTAATATAGTAGATATCATATAAAACCACTTAAATAACACACAAAAAACTTCATAAGTAAATAATGAATGAAATGAGAGTTTTTTTAGAAATTAAAGAATGTATAACAATGGAATAATAACATAGCCATTGGAGTATTATTATGACCCATATGAAAATTAATCCATGAAATAGAATAGTATCCTCACCTATCAATGTATAAATAAAATTTATGTATCATATAAATTAAAATATGATATAATTATATCATATTATATGTAAATGAATGTTTTATAAATTTTCAATTATGTGTTAATATTTTTTATGTAACATAAATGATTATTTTAAAAATTATAAAAATTATATTTATTTAAAATAGAATTTATTTTTATGAAATGTATTCATATATCAATATTTTATTTTCTTTTTCTTGAATGATAATTTTATGAGACATTAATAAAATTTTCAAAATGTTATAAAATCATTCATAATTTTAAAACTTTTATTTTCAATGTAAATATTCATTTAAACTAATAATTAAATTTCTCATATTTATAAAAATATTTTCATTAAATTGAGTTTAATTTTGAATTCCACGTGTCAAAAAATGATTTGGTTGAATTTTTGGGATTTTTATAAAATACATGAATTTTTTATGAAAACTAAAATATGGTAATTTACGATATATATACATTATAATTTAAATACACTGTTCTATGAGTCATTTATAATTTAATAGAAATAATCTCAAGATCTCATTATTTATTTTAATATACATGGTGATAATTCTAAAGAATATTCATATTCTTGAGGTAAGATGATAAAATAATATATAATATAATGAAAAAATTCCAATTTCTTCTACATTAAATATCACCCCTCCCCGCCTGTTCTCCTAAAACATATTAAAACAAAAATATATCAAAATTTATTCCAAATAATCATTCAATGTCTTTTACCCAAGTATAGTATGTTTTATTATCAACAAAATATCAAAACCAATTTCCTTATGGAGGTTCTCTAGGAACATAATTCGAGAGGTAAAATCCTTTTTCACTTTCTTTATTTTCTTTGAAATATTATTTTCTTATAATCTCCTGACCTCTACTATCAAGGTATTAATGACAACAAAATTATATTATATATACTAGAATATTATTTTGTTAATGGAAAATCCAACATCAAGTCTCTTTACATCTTCCTTTTTTATAAACATGAAAATATAATCCGTGAGGTGTTGATTTATCACCTTCGAGGATGAAAAGTTTTCATTTTACTATACCACCTTCCAAGATGGACGTAAAAAAATAATAGTTGGTGAAAATTTATAATTTATTTTATAACCATTTTTATGTTCTGAATCATACTTTTATACACAATTTAGTAAAATTAAACAAAACTAGTCTGTGATTTTCAGAAACTGCCCAAATGATCAAAACAATTATCAATGACATCTTGTTTGATGATTTATCATTACTCTAAATAAGCAAATTACTTTTATAACCATTTAATATTATGAATTTTCATTAATAACATCTAACAAAAATCTTATATATCAAATACCCATTTTACATGATCATTCTTACATTTATACCAGTGATATAATTATGAAAACCAAGGATTTGGACACACCTAAATGATGAAATTGTAACTTATAACTCAACAAAAATCAAATAAACCTATGTAATAAAATTATAATAAATAAAATAAATGTATAAAAGCTTATTATTTTATTAATTAAAGTTTTTTAATTTGATAATCTTGGACATTATGATCCAGTGCATAACACTTTCACGCATAATGTAAGGGATTTATTCTGAACCTAGATTTTTTCTTTGGGTTATGCTTTTTATATCATTACCCCACTGTAATTTATATTTTTATATATACATATATTATGTTTTGTTACAAAAACAATTACCTAGATCAATTCATCTTCATTATATGGGTAAATACGTGTTTTATAAGTTTCTCATCAAAATTATTCCTGATATGTATGTCCAATTAAAGGGAACTTCCCAAATTTCATACCCATTTAAATGTTTGACCAATAATATATTTTAATAAACCATTTATTATTTCTACAATTACTTATTTTATCTTGAAAAAACTATCTTGGTTCATTTATGGTGTAATGTAAATAGATTTTCCATTTCCTCTTTGAATGGCCTTTAAAATGGTTCTTACACCCTAAAAAATGTTTCATTTCTAATGATATTTAAACATTATTTTTCACTTCAAATTTTCATAACATATCATAATATATTCCAAATTTCCCTTTTGAATATCCATTTAAATTTTAATCACTTTATTTCATATACACCGTCATGATACATTCATAGTATATGCCTTGTGATATGATTATGATGCAGGTTTCCTCTCATGGGTAACAATTATGTTTATGTTTGATTCTTAAAGTGGAACACATATTCATGAACATGTTATGATGGTTTAACACATATAGTGCTCCAATTCATTGGGTAATGTTTATTCTCTTGATATTTCATGTTGGGATAGGGGTTGAACCCAGATACTTTATGGAACTTCGTCCACCATGTGCAATGGTCTGGAAAGTTTTCCTTGACTCGTGGTTATGTCATGTGGTGTTTTGTTTCAACATTCCTACGATTCTAGGAATACTTGTCCCCATACAATAAATCTTATTATTATTTCTATTTTTCAATATCCATGCCTTTTTATGTCATCTTGTTATGCCTTTTAACCCATGTACTCTACTTCATTCTTATGTCTATACCCTTACTGGTCTTTTTCTCCCATCCCTTTTATTCATGTATTCCCTACCTCATCCTGTACAGATGTTGAATCTCAAGGAAATTTAATATGTCTTTATGGATGATTAATAATTATGATTTCTTGTAATTTCATGGTATTAGTTTTATATACGTAATCATCTAAATACACTAGACTTTATGATTCTTTGATTGTAATATTATGGTTAATTACGCTTACAATCATGTAATAATATGTGTAAAAGGATAGGACTATTATACGTTTTTCATGTGTCGTCCAATGGAGATACACCCCCTCATAAATAAATTATTATTCCAATATTTATAAACTAATCCACTATAGGCTTCCCCCATGATATCCACAAAGCACATAAAAAAATACATATTTAGATTCCATTGAAAATAACTACTCTAAAATTAGAGAAAACATATAACACCAGAGAAACCATGAGTAGGTAAATAAATATGGGATAAATGGAAACCACAATGCAAGGATATCACATTAAAATAATAGGGGAATCATAAAACTAATATCCATTGGGCTATGATTGATAAAAATTAATATTGAAAATATTATACTTCAAATGAATCAATTGAACACTAAAAAATCTCTCACCCATGATTTACGAATAAAAATGAAATATTTTTATATTATATGAGATGTGATGAGTAAAATTTGGCATCCAAAACATCTTTCATAAAAAATTAATAAAAAAATATAAAAAATGGAATCTATAAATTACACATTAGACTACCTGATATGATGGTTACCACTAAGACCATACCATTTAACTAGGATGCTAATAGAGTTTTCCAGCTACCCACCACCATTTTAAAAGGTGGTGTACGAAACTAACCTAAAAGGTACTTCCATATGATTTTTTTATATTGTATATGATAATTAAATTTTCCTTATGTATCCGTGGATGTTTTCAAAGGGGTTGGTGGATGCCATATTTGAAGCCTCTAAATTGTGGGGGATTAGTGGGATATGTTTCATGTTTTTAACTATCACACAATAATTAAATAAGGTGGACTTAGGGAGCCTTATGTATTTATAATCTGAGCTAAGAGATATCATTTCATATTGGGGGAGAGCCTTGAGATCTCTATTTTTAGAGAGATAGAGATGTTGAGAGAAAATGCTGGATGACCAAGGATATTTTCTTATAACCAATAAATACATTCTTCTTGGATTATTGTTTTGAATATAGATTCTAAAATATCAATTCAAGGTGGTTCCAATGGCGAAAAATAGTATCAAAATAGAGCTATTATTACCTCACTAGGATTGGTCAATGTTTTTAGTGTAACTATACACCCTTTTCAGAGTTGAAGACATTATTCCAACACCATAAATTTTTTTAGTGATTTTTCTACCATTACATTAGTGAGCCGAATTTTTTCATCATCAATAACACATAAAATTCATGTATCTAGTGAATTTAGGTTGTTATAATTGATTTTATTAATATTGATCGATCAGAGATTATTTTTAATGATCCAAAAATCACTTCCACCATTTTCCACTATTCAGAATGCATATTGATATCAATTTTCCAATATTATTCTCCAATTTTAAATAATTGAAATTTAGTAGATCCATCCACGTGACACGGTCATTGTTTCAGAAGAATAGTATAAATAAATAAATAGATAAATCCAACATATTATAAGAGCGGAACATATAAATTCTACCATTATGAAATAGAGGGATACATCAAGAATAATTTTCAAAATTTTCTATAATAAATTTTTGAATGTAGAAACCAGTAATGAATACGTGGATATGAACATATCACAATCACTAGATAATTTATTCTAGGATTGGAGGATGAAAAAGATACCTATTTTCATATATCATTCCATGATATGGAATGTGTGGTTGATACTATAGTATATTACCAAGTCACTACACATCAGCACTATTTCATGACATATCATGCTAGAGAATTTGTTGATGTTATGATTGGAATACCATTTCAGAAAACATTATTATCATGGTTGATGTCCATTTCATGAAGAATTTTGAATACATAATAACCTGGAAGGATGTTGGATGTATTCCAAGGCTTTGTCTCCACATTTCATCTAGGATTTACTTTGATGGACAATTCATGGAAACACATATTCTGAAATGATGCATGGAAGAGGAAAAAATTATCCATAATCTTCACCAAGGACACTAATATTATATGTCATACAAAAATAATAAGAATATATGTGAAGACTACAAAAAACGGTGAAATGAGAGAAATCATCCAATATGTGGAATAATATACTTTACCACAAATCTAAAATAGGTTTATATACCATGAAGAGGAATATGTACATTTTTGTTAACAATGTTTCATCAATAAACTCATTAAAATATTTATTTTAGGGGGATTAGTATAGAATCTCATTAAAAAGTTATTCATCAAGCAGATTAGATATGTTTAATCTACTGTACTCTTATGTATGTGGTTCCATTTAGGTGGATTCTCTAGGTGGTAACAAATATTTATTATCCTTTTATGATGATTTATCTCAAACTGGGTGGAAATTATTGATGAAAAAAAGGACCCAAGTTATTTAATAAATTAAAATATTCATCACTGTGGTGGAGAATGAAACTGAAAAAAAAGATAAAGTTTCTTTGTTAAAAAAATAGAAGAGATTATATATTCATGGAATTTGATTCATAATGTATGAGTCAGGAAATCCAACATGAGGGTACGGTCTTACACACCCTACAACACAATAGAGTTATAGAAAGGAATAACAAAACCATCATGTAGAAACTTAGTATCATGATGAGTTTCGATTTGTTTTCTCAGACATTATAGGGATAATTTATTCATGTTTTATTCCATCTTATCAATATTTCACCATCGTTCACACCGAATTTTTATATTCTATTTAAGCGATGGTTGGATAAACATCATTCTTAATGTAATTTATGATTATTTGGATGAAACATGTATCCAAAAAGATTAAGAAGATGTTAGATGATAGATCTATAAATCATATATTCATCAGCATTGGATATGAGGAGTTTGAATACAATATTTTTTGATTAATGCAGATGAAGTTGATCAAAATAATAGATTTAATATTCCATCAGAACCAGAAAATCAAGGCCACTATAAATTCTAGAATGTCTCTAATTAATGATTTTGATAAATCAATTATAGATGCATGTCTTATACCAGTACCACATTTCCCTATAGAGGATAAATTAAAATAACACTCATCGGTAGTACACCTGGAGGCATTAGATTATGATATTAAGAATGTAAAGAATCATCCTCTCTACTAGAATGTATATGAACATTAAAGGAGAGAGGTGGTGTTATTCCTCCTAAACCCAAATATTCACATGTTTGAATAGCTTCACAAAAATTTAATCTATAATAAAATATTCAAAGTTGGGGTTCTTGTTTTGGACTTATGAGAGGGTATGGGAACAATTCCATAAATCAGTGCCATATCCCAGAAAATGAATTTTTTTATGTAATGAAAGATGAGATGAAATATTTGATGAATAACCAAACATATTATTTGGTTGAATTGATCAAATGTTGAATGGAACTAATGTATAAATGGGTGTCTATGTTGAACAAGGATGGACACTGACAGGCAGTCATAGAAAATCATGTTTAGTGGTCATGAGATTAATTCAAAATAAAGGATTTTAATTTTTGCATTATATTTTTTCCTATTCTGACTATGGATGCAATAAGATCCATTTTCAGAATGGTGTCTTTCTAGGATCAAGATCTTGGAAAAATATACCTGGAGACAAATTCACCTCATGTTGACCTCTCTGAGGAGATCTAGATGATGCATCCAGAAGGTTTTGATGTTTCTAGATAAGAAAACCAAATAAGAAAATTGAATAAGATATTTTACAAACTAAATCAAGATCTTGAATAGTATTATAATAAGTTGACTCATTCATGTTGAGATATGGCTACACAAGGACATAGGAAAATGGTGTATTTACTTATCGATATTTTATTATGGAAACATTACTGGTCTCCTAAAATATGTTGATGAAATATTTTTATTGCTAAGGATGCAGTGAACATTATCCTGTAAATGATTTATCCATGTATTTTGAGATGAAGGACTACAGAGTGTCTCAATACATTTTAAAACATAGGATAAGTTTGTTGAACATGGCCTATAATATTTTAATATGGGGAGAGTCAAACATGTGAGAATTATTCTTCTAATTCATCAATATTTGAACAACAGTTCATTTCGTTCAACCGAGGAAGAAATAAAAATGATAGAGATAATACCATTC
Organism: Viscum album; assembly: GCA_963277665.1. NCBI lineage: Eukaryota > Viridiplantae > Streptophyta > Magnoliopsida > Santalales > Viscaceae > Viscum > Viscum album. The sequence goes on from OY728148.1 coordinate 1,360,722,654, forward strand.
TCCTCAAATATTTGAAACTTGATGTATTCTATGGTGAATATGAGGCTATACATTACCCAAATAGGGTAAATCATGATCCTATTTCACTTTAATTTTAGAAAGTAGCACTAGGATGAAGGCAAGTAGATTCTTAGATATCTTAATTGTACTTAAAAGATATATAAATTATATGTGGTCTCTAACCCTCTCTTAGAGGGATATACAGATAAAAATATTTCCATATATCCTGATTCTAGTATTTATATATCTTTATATATCTATAATTTTGTAGGAGTGTATATATCATATAAGTAAAGTTTAAAAATGTGTGTTTTTTATCCATAGTATAAACATATTACATTTCATCATTAGAAGATATAAAATAGATTTTTTGGCTATACAGTGTTATCCCAGACCACAAATTTTGATAGTTTGAGTAAAGGTTTCATTATGATAGTCAAGGTACATTTGAATTTATCAAGAACTCCATGAACCATTCTTAAAAAAACACATCTACACTCACTAAAACTGAATACATGGGCTGATGGATCGACAATTGCTGCAACTTCAAAGGATATAGAAAATGATTACCTTGATGATATGTTTAAAATTGTTGTTCCTTGAGAGAATATTGGAATTTATAGATGATCTATTAGATTTCACCTAGAGGATAAGAATCGATGGATCATATTAGCTTCCAACCATCATTTTCAAAGGTGGTTCACCAACCTCACCAATGTTGGTATTATAATTTTTTTATATTATACATGCATAGAAACTATTCTGATGGTAGATATGGGACTTCTCGAATTTGTATGTTGAAACCATGTTTGAAGACTGTGGTTGGTGGGGGATTGGTGGGAGATGTGTCATGTTATAATCCTTTCACCCTTTCTATATAAGGAGGCCATATAGAGCCTCTTGCACTAATCATATGAATAAAGATTGATCATTAAATTAATTTAGTGATCCTTTTGAGCTTCATTTATAGAGATATAGTGTTTTATATATGGGGTTTTGTAAATATTTTCTTAATTTGAAATGATTCCCAGTTTCTCCCTATTTTCATCCTCCATTCCATTTATTTATAATCATTGACTTAAAAAATATAAAAAATAAGGATCCTAATAAGACAGAGCATGAACTGATTATAATGAATGGGGGATAAAATATATTAACTCTATTATAAAGACATGATAATGTGAAAAGAGAATATTTTCTTTTTATAAGGATTAAACTAGTGACACAGTTATAGAGATATGGGGGTTTTAGAATGATAATATTTATTATCTATCAAATAGAGATAATTGTTAAATTTAAATTTAGTTTCACTTTGGGATATTAATATCTTTCACATATTCTATACACACTATATATTCAGGTATGATTATTTTATATCTTTTGGAGTATTTTTTATGTGTATTGACCTTTTATGACTCTATTGTAATTTTGTAAAATTTGTTTTACTATTCATGACATGCTTTTTGTATTTATTTAAGAATGTTTTTTCTGTTTTAATTTAATGTGTGGGAAAAATATAATTAAAATTTATTAATGTTCATCATTAATTTACCCCATTATTTGATTTTAATTAAATATAAAGACCATATGTTAATTAATGTGTATTAATGTTCATATTTAAAATTCCTAATTACTTTATCTAATAAGATATGCGGTTATATGATAACTTAATGTAATTAAAGGGAAGTACTTAATTTTTAAAAAATATATATATTATTTACTATTTTAGTATTTTAATCATAATAAATAACAAAAAATAATGTAAGAGTTAGTTCATAAATGGGTTTTGTCCCATATAAAACCAATCTGCCTATTATTATGAAACCCATCATCGAAAATAAAAAAAATACTCTTATAGAAACCCAAAAAACTATTTATATATTTATAATACCAACCATACTAACTCAAGAATCAATCATATATGGTTGATCTTGGTATGAACATGAATAACCCTAGATTTGTTCACTATCTCCCTTGTAAATTTCATGTTCTAAAAAATAGTATTATATTGTTTCTTGATTAATAATTAAGAGTCAATGTCTATTGTCATCTTATGATAAAATTATGTTCTATTTAAATTTACTTTTTCAAAATATGATGGTATTGGATTTGATAGAAAGTTAGGGTTTAAATGGATATTTTTATTTTTGAAAATTTCTATGAATATATGAGACATAATTGATGAAAAATTACTGACCACTTTTTGTATTTATGGTTTAAGTCAAAGATTTTCATGAAATTGGTGAAAATTAAGTAATTTATCATTAAATATATTATATATATATATATATATAATTCCGATCTAATTGATTTCATTATGTTTAATTCATCATATTTAATTATGGAAATATTTTTTTTGATTTAAATTAAACCTAATTATCATAGATGGATGAATAACCAAAATATTTTTCAATAAAAGCTTTTCCAACCATGTAGTTTTCATCGATGATGGGAAATTTATTATCATTTTTATCACAGTTATAGTGATTTATATATTATATTATTGAATATATTTATTTGATTTGTTTATATTTTAGTGATCCTATAATATATTAATGGACAACGTTGAAATTAAATATTGGACTAAAGTAACATTTCTTATGATGTTTATTTTGAATTTTTGTATGAAAATTATTATTTGTATGCTATTAAAAGGATTATTTGGAAATCCTAAATAAATTTCCTTTCCTGATTTTTATATGCATACTTGTTGTGGTAAATGTGTTTTGATTTATTAGAATACATGTGAATAATGAAACATCACAAAGGATGATTTATTTTTTATATATTCTTTTGTCATTATTTTTTATATAAAAATTAATTGTCAGAAGTAGTTAAAAATTGGAGAAGGGGGACCCCAATAACAGATGTCTATTGAGGCTAATCCCTCTTCTATCGACATTGTGACTGCTTATAGTTGTACATCATGGATTTTTGGAGTGTTATTTTTTTGTATTATACTCTTCTGTTCCTCATGATGATAATATTTTTATGTTTGGTCCATATCCAACCATGGGGATGGATTCGTTGATAGTTTCATGCCATTAGTGGGGTTTCATCTCTCAGAGACTACAGACATGCACCTTTAATTTTATTTCATTATTGTTATCTAACATCATTTTATTTATTCATCATAATGGGTTGTAATTGATTCATTACATCAATGGTATGTCTTAGATATATCTATGGGTTTGGGTTTTCTTGTCTTCTTGTTGATGTTGATTCCATGTCATGCCTTACTGGGGAGAAGATATCATGTGGTGTTCTAAAAGTTTCATCAAATATGATAATGATATTGAAGTGTTTTGGATATGGAAAGGAATTTATGGGTCTTGGGTATATGATTTATTTTTTCATTCTAGTGGGACTTGTAGTTTATTAGGTTAAATCACCAAATTGACCATTCACTTAATACTAAGAAGATGCGAGATTATGATTTGAAGGTCGATATGAAGTAAAAAAATGTTCACATTTAACTCGTGGATTTCATTCATCTTTTTTATGGTGTGTGGGATCATCTGAATTCTATAGAATTTATCATGTTTGGATTTTACTCTTGGATTTCATAATGGTTTTTTTATTTTTTTTTCTTCTTCAATTTTTCTTTTAGGATATGCATGGAATCATTTCTGGATTGTGGATCTGATATTTTGTGTGTGGAGGACTGTAGTGTTAAGTCATCCATGATTATAATCCAAGAAAATGATAAAAATTTTGATATATATCATGTTATTTTGTGGTCACCATTTTTGTTTGACATGATTAGTGAAGGTAAAATTCATATTTCATGGTTTACCATTCAGTTAAGGTTGAATAGGATGACCAATATTTTTACTTTATATATGTTTTTAGTAATGGTTTTCTTGGATTGATCATTTTCCTTCTTTTATATTTGGTGGTGTTAATTAGATTATGTTGTGGGATGATATATCATTAGTTTTCTAATGTAGGTGGCTGGATGTAGTTCCATTGTGGGTTATAGGTTTTGGGGTAATGGTTGGTGAAATTATTGTGTAGTTAATCATTGAATCGGTGGTTATATGCTCTAATTTTTTCAGGAGATTCATTCTTCTCACTTGTCGATGTAAATTTATCCAGTTCCATATACCCTAGCTTCCATATGCAAGATGGTAAATTGGATTACATGTTCTAGGGAAATAAACTCAATGCATTGTTTTATGAATTTCTTATAGTGAAGAGTATTTTACATTAATATTTATGTTTTTCTGGTTGTGAGTGGTGCTCAGTTTTTGGTTTATCTTATTTTATATTATTGGGATAGTTCTATATTGTTCATGTAAACTCACTAATTTTCTTGACCTAAGTCATTCCATTATTGAAATTAATTCATTAAAATTTTTTATTTTTTTATTCGATATGTTATTTTGGGTAACATATAGTATATTTTATTATATCATATGTTTGTCTCTTGTTTTTTGAGGGTTTGAATTTTTTTTTCTATCATAAAGTAGAAAATTTATCTTTTTATAATGATATTTGATTACTATGTCAATTATACCACTAACAAGTTAATATTTCATTCCATATATAATATATTAATGTTGTGAATGGAATCTTGAGAATGTTTTTACCATTATTTTTTAATTTAAAAATGTTTATGTGGTGGTACTTATCTGTGTTTTTTTCATTGGTATATTTTTTTGATTTCATGTTATACTAAGAAGAGTATAACTATCCAATATTTCCACACTAAGAAGGGTTGAATCAATGGGCAGTTCCATATAATAGAATTTCTCTTTTTCCCTAAATTAACTACTAAGTAATTTAGTGATTGAATCATTTACTATTTATCTCTAATTTGGTCATTAAACCTAAATTCAATTTGGATTTAACAAAATAGAACATATATTTTCCGTAATGTGGTTTTAATCCCCAGTTATAATTCTTATGGAAAATCTCATTTATTAAAAAAAGAAAAAGCCAACAAAAACCCTTTTGTCCTGGGAAAAGGAAACTCCATTACAATCCCATTAACCTATAGGGATCAAACCTATTACCAAACCTAGTACAAAACCCTATTATAGTGGCACGAAAACCCAGATTCAATGGCCTGACAGCCTAGTTGGACAATACCAATTACCATCCCAAAGCATGAACATCCAGCACACAGAGGTAGGCACACTTGTTATCCACGCATGCAGTCACACATAGTGATCCATTGCAATGTCTCCCATCTATCGCAACCCTTCTGTTTCATCTCGAGCTTTAGTATGAACTACTATGACGCTACCTCACTTCCAAATGCAACTCCTCATTAGATATGAGAACCCACACACATTGTTGAGCATCATATCTGAAGTAGATATGATAGAATTCGTCCATGACTAATCCACCACACACAGAAGAACCATCCTTTATGGGGGATGATTCCCACTCTTCCCATTTCCATCCCATCCATCATCACGACTAGATAAACCTACTAGACGGACCACCTCCATTGTCAGAGACACACCCCATTACTGTTGGTCGCCATCCATTATATGCTCATATGCACCGCTCCATCAACCAACATCTGATATCCGAACAAGGAGCGCTTTCATCTCCTACTTCTGGAGCTTGACCTATGGGACATCGAGAATACACCAACAACCAAATCTATAGATCTGGTGAAGAATAGGGTCTATTCGAAGCTTCATTCATAAAGGACATCTCATATACCCATAAAGCACCACCATGGGCCACCGAACTCTAGAAAAAACCTCTGTAGAAACGAGCCTAATACAAGGGGTCAAAACCCTAGAATTATATAGAGAACTCTTCCAATGTGGAGAGCCCTCACATTATCATGTTCATGTATCCAATACGAAAAACTTTTACTCCCTAAGGATGAAAATATCTCTAAAGAAACATGGTTATTATCCCACATGTGTATCATCTTTATAATTATAAAAATAATCTCAGGAAAGGATATGATACTGAACAAGTTATCCTAGCACTAACCATGAATAAGGAATGTGAGGGGTTTTATCCCTTTATATAGATAAATTACAATTCCCTTCCTTTAATTAATAACACATATATTTTCTTGAGTTTCTCATGAACTATATTGATTTATATTATTCCCCTACATGTAGTAGTCAAGTTGGATGCCTTAATTTTCATTATTATTCTATTGTATAATGGTTATATAATTCATGTATCAACTTCTTGTCTTATTTGTGATCTGATAAATTTAAAAAAACTCACTTAATTCTCTACTCCATCATTATACATGAAATATAATTTTTATTCTATGTCATAATAATTTTATTCTTCTTTAAATGACACAATAGCTTTACTTCATGCGACATTGGTTCATTATTCTCCAATCATCAACATCAATGGATCTAAAGAAAAATACAATGTTTTCCCTCTGTCTCACACAAATTTATCCAAGATTCACAATATAAATATATTTATAATGACTATAGAATAATCAGACCTTACTTATATTCAAAAAACACCTGAATATTTTGAATTTCATCGAATTTTATTTCATGAATACATAGAACAATGTTTCCAAAATTCATAGATTTCAATCCTCTCAAAATATCATTCATTAAACAGGATGATAAATGTTTTCTAGATTTTTATTCTTCGATTTTACATTCATATTATTGAAGAAAAAATATTCTTAATTCATTATGTTATTCAGTTGACGGCTAATAATTTTTTCATTTCTCTTGAGATATATATGATAATGATTTGATTCGTCCCAAAATATTATATATTACATAATTCCACATGTTAATGTTATTAAAAAAATTAATTAAGGTTTGATTCATTATTTGAAGAATTAGATTCTCCAAAAATCACTTCTTTTATCTTCTACTAGAATCAAGTCTTAAAAATAAGTTTCATGATATTTTGAATTAGAACATGTGAAAAATAATCAATAGAATTATTCTTGAACTCGATTTTATATAATTAAATATAACTTAATTCTTTTTTTAATATCTAAAAATAACTCATATATTTAGATTTTTTATTCATCGATATCTTCATCACCACATCAATTAGTTATATCCACTCCATGCATGAGATTTTGAACCTTTATCTTGAACTATATTTCTTACATTCAACTCCTAGAAGTTTGGGAAACATGAAACATCTAATAATAAATTCTTGAATGATAGTATCCATCTTCTTAAGAAATAAATTTGGGAAGAATTTTCATCCAAATCACCAATGAAAGATAGAATAAATTGATCATCCATATAAAGATTTTTCATTATTGACATAAATACTCTTCATGTTTTCTATTAACATCAATTAAATCATGATATTCTTGTATGATATATTCTAAATAAGTTTATAAATTCAGGAAAAATTGAAATTCTAAATACATTTGGGTGAAATTGTTTCACACTGGTAATTAAATAAATAGTGATAAAAAGCATTTCTGAAGTCAGTTTTTTAGAAAATTAAAGGTAGAAAATAAAATATCAAAATGATTATTTTATAATGGATTTGAATGCTCTATCATACTTAACTTTTTATGACATTTATATGACAACTGATATGAAAAAGGGTATTTCGCCAATTTTACTTCATTAGTTAATTTATAAATAATATGAAACATCTTTTACCACATTGAGTTTTTAAAAAACAATATGGTGAATCTTTATTTTATTTTTTGAATCCATTATAAATTAACCAATGTGAAAAATATTTTATAAAAATAAAAAAATATTAATTTATCGCCTCTCAGTGGTACTATAGATTAGAAGTAGAAAAATAATATAATACCATAAAAATAGCTGTTAAAAATAGCATGCACACAATCCTTTACAATTTTAATATTAAAAATTAAAAAATATTTTTTAAATAATTTAAAATACATAAGACCTATAAAATTATAATCCCATTCGATCTGCAAGTGTCTTATATACTTTCCAATAAAATGTTATGGGACATTAAAAATATAGAATTAAAAAAACAAAATCATTGTATACGTCTTATGAAAAAAGTAAGGATAAAATATTAGAAAAATATATAACCGTCAGGAATATTGTAACTCCCCTAGAAAAAAAAAATTTCCAGCAAAAATCCTAAAACATAATATCAAAATTCCATTAATCCGTTTTTTATTACCCTATGGTTAAAAATACTTTTTCAATTCAATATAACATTTTCAGTACTTAAATCTAAAATTTAATAATTTTCAACGAGATTTTATAATTTGTTACACTTCTGACCTTTGTGATCTTCTTTATTGTTGTTTCTCTGATGTAATTACACTCTCTATTTAATAAATATATATATACAATAACTTTAAATTTCATTTTAAAATATATTTTTTTAAATATTAAAACTCATGTGTTAAATACATTTATAAATTTTCACACATTTCACCATGGATAGAGCATAGGCAGAAAAGTGTCATCACCCTAGTAAAAAACACCAAAAATAGAATGGACACTAATATATATAAAAATAAAATTGGGGTGTTTATAAATTTTTATATAAACAAAACATTATGAAATATATTTTTGATAATCTTAAAGATTTGGAAGCATCCATCAATAAATAATTCCATTCATTTGTAGTCTTTCGGCTATATAAATTTTCATTCAACGTTAGTCATTATCCTCTCAATAGGTGAAATCAGTGGGGGTCCATATATCCATATACTTTATTCTAGTCATGATTCATAAAAAATTTATAAATATAACTAATATAAAAAAATCATATGAATAAATTTCCAAAAAATTAAAATAAATAAAATATTTATGTTAGATGAATTACATGGAAAAAACATTCATCATTTTGATGCTCAACTCATATCTAGTTAGGAGCTCCATGATAAATATTTTTAAAATAATCATAGCCATTGCACACACAAAAAAGTCAATAATCATTGTAATCTCATAAAGAATCTAATTTTATTTTGAATCTATTCACAATCTATCGTGACAAGTATATGTCCTATTTGAAACCATAACATTTTGTATTTACCATTTTATATACCTTATTTATTTACCTTTAAATTATTCCAATAATAAAAATTAGTAAATTTATAACATTTATAATGTTAAAGAGAATTAATAAAAAACTAAATAAATGATATAATATACAGACCCCTCAATGGAAATTTTTCAAACCAGTTTACATGGAAAAACTAAAAAATTGTTGATACTTTGTCCATCTAACTTACCTAATATATAGGAATGGGTATTCAAGCTTGTTTATTAATAATTTCATATATAGTTGCTATATGATTCTATATCTATATATGTTGATGATGAATGGTATCACCAATATAATATATCATCCCATATTAAACATTATTACACTACAGATCATCAACATATATCTCACAATAAATAAGAAGTAGTGGAAGAGGAGGTGTATGAGTAAGAAAAGAATGAGGATTCAGATCTATAAGTGGTGGTGGAGGAATGAGATCAACAACGTAAAACTATATTTTCATTTCGTCACATGTCAACTATATTGAAGCTCTGATCCTAACCTCTATGATTTCAAAGATTTAATAATCTACAACTACCAATGATTCTCTTTTTTCTAAACATCCTTCAATGAAGAATATTAATAATGTGTAAGAAATTTTCTTAATGATACCCCTATTGTATGTCATTATACCTAAACTAGGTGATCTGGATTTCCTAATATAACAACAAAAATATCCTTCCTTTCCAATTTTATGAAGCCCCCTTGTGTGATCTAGTTCTCAAGGGTTTCATGCATAAAATATTTGAAAAAATACATGGTGAATCACAATATATAAAAATATATTTAACATAGATAAATTAATTAATCAAAATACCTATAATTATCTCAAATATAACCCTCGACTCTTCCAAAATATGTTTCCCTATTTATCTAATTTCAACCATCTTCTATTATTATCTTTATTTGAGGGGAAAGGTGTGTCAACCTCTCTAGAGCCTAAATACTCAAATCCTAGTTTTTGAATTTTTTATCTATCTTTTATTTTTATAATGACGTATACCCGACATGAGATAAATTATTAGGGAATATGTCCCTAAATTTAAAATTCTGATGACATTTCCTCATTTATTGGAAACTATGAAAAAATAAATCATTAATATAATCATTAATATAAAATAATTGAAATGATAATGTTGCACATACCAAAAACACTTATATTAAACTACTATAAAAAAATATTGAATGTATATTTATCTGTACATTGGTATATTTTCCAATGTTTTTATGTTATTTGTACCAAAAAATGAAATCTGATTTGGGGTTGATTAAAAATATATCAATCTCATAGCAACCAATACTGAACATTTCTTCCTCACTCCTCTAGTATCCCATATATCATATTTAATCTGATAAGAAGGGGAAAACATAAATTAGTATAAATATTCATGATTAGTAAAATAATAACAAATGACCTTACCAAAACCTTGTCCCATAACTGAGATATGTTTTTATCAACACTTCTCCAATTAGCAATAAAAATACTTAATTTTGTTCTATCAAGTACTATAATAAATATAATGAATTGTTTTGGATTTAAGCTCCTTGTTAGACTATTATTATAAAAGTTAACTATTATCCTCTGGTCTTGGCTATGGATAACTAATAATTTTTTGTATATGTGTTCTACTGCATTTACTAACCCTTGAACTCTTTTTTTTCATGGGAGTAGATTAATATTGTGGAAAAGGATTAGGGGCTAATCAACAAGAGTATATGAACATTCCTTCCAATAATTATGTGTATAATACACGCCAAATATATGTGGTGGATCAAATTATTGATATCACATTAACCTACTAATAAACGTTCAAAAAATTAGTAAACAAATAAAAAATCCAACTATTACATATAAATGTAAATAAAAAAGAAAAATTATCAAAAAAAGTAATCTGAAATAAAAAAACTTTTATTAATATTTATCATTCTTAACTAAAATTATAAAAAAGTAATGAGTCATGCACAGACGTAGAATAATAAAAACAAATGCAAAAATGGTTTATGAATAGTAATAATACTCCTATATATTAAATAATTTAATACAAAAAATAATATTATTATATGAATACAACCATTTATATAATTTTTTTAAATTTATTTAACATATTAGACTTGAATGAAAATATCCCCACATAATCCACAAGTATATAAGTTAACTTAGGGTAAAAATGGTAAATAAAAAAACCAAACTAATATAAATTAAAAATTAACATATTAGATCTATGATGTGTTTTAATAAATAAAATAAAAGGAATATTATGAATATTTTATGGCATATAAATATGTAAACCCGAAATAAACATATATTACCTGTAATATTAGAAATCTACTAAATGATTTTTTTCCTAAATTTTGACTTCAGGATCAATTTGAAAGGAATAAACCATCTCAATGATGTACTCATCAATATTATGTATCAAAATTTTAGTATAATTAGACATCTCATACAAATCATCATCATCTTCATTTTTTTCATCACCAACATACCATTTTTACGTTTTAAAACAATAGGCCACAACATATCAAATTGATCAAAAATAATGAGAATTTTTCTTCATGTGTTTCCATGATAAAAGAATCAACTGTTTATTCAATTCGATTCTATTTTGATTAACTATTATCATTATAAATTTATCATTTCTGAATTTTTGTTACCAAAAACCCATTTGTAGTTAAATAATCGAAGTTGAAATTTAGTGTACGAAACCTTCCATATTTCCTCAATGACTCCATAACATAAACTTGATGTAGTGATTGTATTATTTCCTTTAGTAATTGAAAATTAATTTCTTCTGTGAAAACTAATATAATAATATTTTGAACTACAATTTTATTGTCCTTATCTTTATTATGAAATTTATATCCCTTAATTTCATACCTTGTAAATTTTATCAAATTTAAACATGGAAATCCCACTAGCCATCTCAATGTTTCTTATACATAAGGTCTTCCAAGGATTTCCTCTATAAACCATAGGGAATAATTTTGTGAAAATTTCATTCAAAATCAACACAACATTATTATTTGGATATAATTTCCTTAAAAACCAATAAGAAATGTTATATATGGTTGATAATCTTCTTTATTGTTAGCGTTGTATAAATGTACTTTCTTAATGTGTTCATTTTTCAATGATTTTATTATCAATCCATACACCTTCTTTCCCCCATAATGTTCTCATTCAAGGAGATATGAAAGAAAACTGATGTTCTCCAATATATAAATTTATCTTGTACAAAACATTATAACCTTCTAAAAAATTTACTTCTTAGAAATGGAGGCTTTAGGTCAATATGGATTCATAGCATAGCCCTTAAATATCTTCATATACCATTCAAAATAATACATCCAGTGTAGATATAAGGTCTAAAAAATATCTATTTCGGCAACCAAATAAACCATTAAAATTCCCGATGATATAAAAAATGTAGATTAAAATACATTTCTAAAAAAAAGTCCATAGAAAAAGCTTAAATCCCTAAATTGTTCAAATCATTCAAATAAATCACCTTAGTAAAAGATGAATCGAAAAAATAAAACTCTATTTTGTTAATAATTATGAAACACATGGTAAATATTCCACACAATGAAACATTTAATATCTATTACATCATGATTTGACAATCATGATACTTCACTCCTTTTTACTTCAAATCCTTCCAGGACAAATAATTTTAACATTGGATGTTTAACCATGTGGCGCATTGATATCATGAAACAGATGAAAAAAGAAAATTTTCTCCCTCTTTAATAATGTATGACATGGTGATGGTAAATATTTTATCCTTACATTAGGAGTGATATAAAATTGAAAATGTATGCCCATAGAGATTATGTAAAATATTTAATTTAATAGATATGTTTTATTTATTTTAATATCTAACAATGTTCCATTAAAACAGTCATAAATAATATTTTCCAGATAAATAAAATCAATGTTATGTTAGAACTCATTGTTTATTCAATACGATATTTCAAGAAATATAATTTTTTCATCAATATATTTTTATAATCACATAATTTTTCATTCCTTTTGAATGGCACATCAATGTTTTTCAATGTCTCAAAATATTGATCATTAGATAGATGTAATGAAGAAATATCGATTTATTTTGACCCATTGAATTCTTATTTTTAATTTTATATAGGAGTGATCTATAGAAACAAATTATACGACCCATTTATATAGTCCTCCACCCATGTTGTAGTTGATAATATGAACACTATTATTTATAATAAGGACAATCTTTATTCTAATTAACATTATGTCCTGAAAAAAACATATAAAAGGAAGTAATTTATTATCACCATAATAATTTCATAAAGTTGAAAATATTATATTTTATAACAATCATAAACCATTATACATTCCTCCCAAAAAAATCTCAAATCCTCAATTAATGGTGATAAGAAAACATCGATATCATTTCTGATCTATTTTGGTCCTGAAATCATTAATCTCATCATGTTATATTTTCATTTCATAAAAAAATCAAAAATCAGTTGAAAATAAATAATAAATAATTCCATGTATTATATGTGGTACAAAGTATTCAATATGGATTCATTCTATAAATGGACAGTCCATGTCTGTGATTTCTATCATAATTTTTGAATGTAAGAAACTGTTGATCAATTTTATTCCACTATGGTTAATTACCAAGATGTGGTAATTTTCCATAACATGTCTACTCATCTGTAATACATCTTAGTCTTTTCCCACCATTTTACTTTTCTTATAATCACTTCACACAAGTAATTATATGTATATACAAAGATTCCTTAGAAGGAGTCTATGTAACCACTAAATCAGCCTACGATTTTTCTGTCAAATTATTCCATTACATCCCACATTTAAGACGCTATACAAAAATTAATATTTTTTCATATATATAACACATTCATTCAAGAAGGGATTCATTTTATTATACCCCAAATCCCATCAGGTGTAATATATTATTCTCTTTATAATGGGAATCTAGAAGATTATTATCTTTAGGATGTATGTCTTTCGACAATTGTAGAAATTGTGTAAAACTTTTTTCACTCTATCCATTTATCCTTAATTTAATAATTATTTAAATCATTTATAAAATTGAAAATTACATTGAACCCTGATATAATGGTTTTTCAGCATCACTATATAGATGCTCAATTTTCAATTCTCACTCACATTCCACCACATTAATATCATGAAACATTTATTCAATTTGATCAAAATTTTCATTTTTCAAACAATCATCATAAATATATCTTAAATTCACACGTATCTACCCGGCCAAATCCAAGGGAGATAACTTATATTAAAACCAGTAAAAATAAAATGATCATTGATCTATTAACTTTTTGACATTTTCATATTTACACATTTCAGAAATGGAAAATATTTGAAATTTGGATACATTTCATTTAGAAATTTCCAAATTTTCTTCACCATCTTCCTCATATTAATCACTTATTCGAAATTAAATTTATCCAAGATTACCAAAATATTATGTATAATAAAAATAAAAAAATGAAAAAAAGTTATTATAATGTTATGGTTAATTTAAATTTACTTTTATTAGTAAAAATAAAAAATATACAATGACTTATTTCAAGAAAAAGAAACAAAAAAATTGGATAGCCAAAAATATAACTATGGATATATTAAGTTATTATTATCTAATAATAGACATACTCCTTAATCAGGAAAATAATTTATAAATTAAAATATATATAAGAGGTTTAAATAATTGAAACTAAAAATAATAATTTCAATGTTAATGTGACATAAATGGAATTTTGGAACTACAAATACAATCTCAATATCTTGAATGAACAGAAAATAAATAAAATAAACCCAAACCATAAATTGATACTTGAATCCAGATGGTTGATAAAGAAACACCAAAAGAACGAAGGCATAAGTGGAAGCTGCTAGAACTATGGTCTTCTATTCATGAATTGGAGTATGGTTTGTTTTTGCTCGCCATATGTTTTTCAAGACCAGAACAACGAAAAATGGCAATGAGATAAGGGCCGTGCAAGTATTGGTCTGGTCGCGCAAGTGACCTACGCGCCAAGAAAGGACTTGCGCGCCGATGTTTAGGAAGCTGGAAAGTTGTGCGCCTTTTGTTCTTCATGCTCAGAACTCAAAATATGGAAATGGAAATTAGGTCGGGGAAGTATAGGTTGGGTTGTGCAAGTGAGTTGTGTGACAGAGGCATCGGAGGTTGGAGCCGCGCGCCGGGACTTGCGTGCCATGAGGACACTTGCTGGCCACCGCACAGGGGGTCCAGTTTGCCTATAAATAGAGGACCACCCCACCTCATTTGCAACGAAGTTCAAGACTTAGATATTTTTCGAGCTCTCGTCGCGCAAGCGGTTGAGTCGCGCAAGTGGTAGTTCGGTCGCGCAAGTAGAGGCTGCGCATCGGTTGTTGGCTGTGCGACCAAGGCGGTTTGGGAGTTAAAGGTCCAGAGTCGTGCATGTTTGGAGTTGAAGGAGGCAGTGTCGCGCAAGCTTGAAGGTGTCACCTATGCGCCGATTTTGTACCGCGCAAGTGACTTGCACGTCCTTTATAAATCTTGCGCGCCGGTCTTGGAGAAGCACGCCAGGGGAGGTTGTTGTACGCTTGTCGTTTTGGAGCTGCACACAAACTGGGAGATTTCTCAATACCTTCGGTGCAAAGTGGGATTAGTATACGAGTGAAAGTTGGACTTCAAAAGAGAATCTACATTCAACATAGGATGCATTATTTTGTAATTATTAAGAGACCTCCACATATATAAACTAATTCTGACTTCACCAAGGGCAGTGAGCCAGGGGGAGTCAACGGGAGTGACCCGAGGGAAGCAGTGAGCGATCCTTGAACCTTTGAAAAGGAACTGAGACCAGGATAGTGTGACTGTTCCCAAACCATTGTAATCCACATTTAGCGAAGATTATTGGAATTTTTTATGACCCAAAACTTGTCAGCGTATGATCCCTTGACGTAGCCCTTAGCGGTGAACCAAGTAAAAATTGTTGTGTCATCTCTTTGCATGTGAATATTTCATTGCTGATCATATTCTTCATACAGGTTTAACTAGTTCCTACTAATGTGGGAACAAAATCCTTGTTTTTAAAAGAAAAAGTTGACACCCTGATTCACCCCTCCCCTCTCAAGGTGTTCCGGGGTCCTACAGAAGCTAATAATGGGTAATGGTGGCTGGTGGTGGTGAAATCAAGAAAAAATATAATGTGACATCAATGGATAATTGGAACGAAAATTAAAAATAAAAATTCTATAGAACCCTAATATGATAAAGAAAAAAACAAAAACCATTATTTGATATCGAATCCTAGATGATAGGGGAGTCAACACCAAAGGAAAGAAGCCACAAGCATATGGTTATGGATGATGGTTTTACATTCCAACTCAAAGTTATTGTGACAAAAAAATGAAACTACAAATACAAATACCTAGAATCCACAAAAAATTGAATCAATAAAAGCTAACCATACAGTAAAATCAAAACTGGGATGAACAACACTGAAGAGAAGTGTGAGTGGTGGTTGATGACGGGTGACCGTGGATAATGGTGGTATATTTCATCTAAAATATAAATAAGATATAATAAAAATAGATACCCAAAATAAAAGTATATATAATTCATGTGAAATCGAAATAATAAACACTAAATATATATTTAAATTTAAACTAATATAGGAGAAAACAATGAGAAGAATCTTGAGAAATAGTTGATGACGGGTGACCATGGATGGTGGTGGTGGAAACAAAATTAAATTATTTAATTACAAGGATACAAGAATGAAAATATTTGAGGCCAGAAATCAAAGAAAGAACATATTCGAGGCCACATATCGATGATTCTTACAGGTAGGGGTCACCAAGTGAGAGAATAATGAGAGTTATTACAAGAAATAATGATTCATGAATGACAAATCCCAACCTGGATTAATTTTGTTCACATTTTTTATTCAATAAATATCATATAAAATAATATTTGTTTATTCTTTTTCATTTAAAATTTACATAGAAAAACATATTTTTATGGTTGGTTATTTAATATCTAGTGTTAAAATATTTTTGTGTTTTATTTTTCATGTCTGTAATTCAATAACATCCATGAAAATTATTATTGTTCAACACAATTTTTGAATAACTGATAGTAAAAATAAAAGAAAAACATTATTCTCATAATTTATTCAATGATCGATATCAATTAATAGTTTCCATGTGGGTTATAGAATAACAGCTGTGAAATATATTTTTAATGTCTTTTATAGTTATCCTACATGAAAAACATGATCGTAAAAATAATTTTTGCACTAGTGGTGCTCAATGGATGTACCAAAAAACATGGGGTCAGTGGATCAACTGTATCTCATTATACGTTCACGTGACATTAATTTTTACCATTATATAACTATTTACCATTATTCCGTAATAAAATTAGTACATTACCTTTATATAGTTACCAATATATCTTTCCACAATCAAAATAACACCATGATTACCTTTTTGTAGATCTAATATTATCAAATTAACTTTACATAAGACCTAATCATAAATAAAACTTTTCGGTTCAAAGAATATTACTTTTACATAAACAATGAAACTCCCAATGAAAATTTATATAGACTATTTATTTCTTAGACTGTTTTTAAATAGTTTCTTATGGTACTTGCATTTATAGATGTCACTATATTTATCACTTACATTTGTATAAGTGGATATGAACATTATGCTACATGCCTTAATTGTTACCATTACTTATCCTTCTATATTTCATCCATACCATTATATTCCATGTCAAAATGAATATTTATCTTATATAATTTAACATATCAACATAAAAAATTATAATTGATTCTTTAAAATATTCTTCAGAACTCCAATCAACATTAAAGTTCTACATCCTGTCATCAAAATTGTTGGGTTCCATAGTGTAATAACCCAGACATTTATCAATTGATTTTCCCTTCTTGTAATTATCATATGTGGAATGAAACACAAATAAATCCTAATAAAAACATTATTTTCAATAATTAATAATTAAATAAGTGGTATTTATGGAAATTGAAGATCCTATACCAATTGAATAGTAACTTGACCTTGGTAATAGTAATGTGACCATTATAAAAAGTAATATCATATATTGAACAGTATTGTCAGCTATAAAATTATAAATAAAATTTTTCCATCTTATAAATGAAATCATGAAGTTAATACATCATAGTATAAGTAAATAAATTCTTTAAAAATAATAAATTAAGTGTTGGTAATTTTATAAAACATAAATGTGTATTTAGAAATTTATAATTAAAATAATGACTCAAAATACATTATATTTTCATAATATACATTTATAACGAAATATTTTTTTGTCATATAATTATAAGAATATTTTATGAGACCATAACTGTTTTTTCAAAGTGGCGTAAAATGAGTTATAATTTTAAAAGCGATATTTTTTAATAAACGATGCTTTTAATTGAAAATTAAAATTCCAATATTTATAAAACTATTTTAAAAAAATGAACTTCTTTTTTGAGGTCTACACATCAAAAAATTGTTAGGATTAATTTTTTTAATTTTTTTTTATAGTAGAATTTCTGTGAACAGTAAAATATGTCTATTTACGACATTTAACAAATACATGAATTATTGAGACATAGATGATGTATGAATGATGTATACACGTAATAAAGAACTCTATATTGTTATTTAATATACTTTGGATTAAGGATCAAACTATTCATATAATTGAGTCTAAATAATCAACTCATGAATAAAATAACAAAAAAACATCCATCTCCTCCCCTATAAGTACCACTCTCACCACCTCTTCTCCTCAAAACTTCCAAGAATTAAATATTGTCCAAATTATAAATAATACCATTATTAATACTCTCCCCATTTCTAGGATGCATTTGTATCAATAAAATACCAAACCCAATTTCCCTAATGAGGTTCTCAATCAGAAGAATTCAAGAGTAAAATCCTCTTCCATTTTCTATTAATTTATTTTCAATTTCCTTTAATTTATTTTAATTTTTTTCCCATATTATATCCTTATATCTCTTTATACAAGTGGAATTAGAACTATATTATCATATATATATACCTGTGTTTTATTATTTTAATAGAATAATGTATCATCAAACCTCTTCTCCATTCTGTTATATTATAAGAATGAAACCAATGTCCACGAGGTGTTGATTATTGCCATTGAGGATAAAAAGTTTTAATTTTAATTTATCAAATTCATGAACTCTCGTAAAACCATTATAACGGTTTTAATAGTTCCTAAAATTTATTTTATATCCTTATTTATGTTCAGAAACTATCATATATTCATAATACTAAATGATAAAATAAAACTAGTTCTTGATGATCAAAAACCCGTCAAATTAATCTGAACGATTATCATTAATGTTTTATGTAATGAATCATCCTCATATCTAAAAAATAATATATATGACAATTTATAATTATATAATTTCATTAATTACATATATTTCAATTATGGAAAATTATTCACCATTGACATTATCTACCAATCATATATACTAGTGATCAGATCATGAAAACCAAGGAAACAAACACTCCCAAATGATGACATTGAACTCTATTACTCAGTAAAAGGGATATAAATGAACATAAAAACACTAATTAATCCAATACATGTGATATATTCTCTATATTTAGTAATTGATTAATATAATTATATTATCAGGGATATAAAAGTGAAGAAATAATTTGAACATATGGTAAGAGGATTCTTCAACCCAATTTATATTCATTGGGTTATTCTAAATTCATTCCAGTTTTCAATATGGAAGTTATTTAATGTTCCAAAAAATATAATTTTATTTTTCTTACCATATATTTTCTTGTAAATACATGTTTCTAATCTAATTTCGTGGAAAATTCAATGATTTTCCTGAAATCAATCAAATTTCTAAAAAAACATTTAGTTGTCTTGATATTAGTTCTAATTCCCTCAAGATTGATTATTCTTATACCAAGTATGTTATTAACATTTTATTTTAGAAATTTGAAAGATTATTTAGGAAATTATTCTTTTTGAAATTCTCATTAAACCCATTTCCTTTACATGGTTTAATTTATCAAAAATATTTTTATACGTTCTATGTGGCATTCATGATTATGTAAATGTTATTATGTGACTAAAGTGCCCAGAATTATATAGCACTCTATCTAATTGGGTAATTTGATGTATCACAAGAGATAGTGTGAAATACGTGTGAACATGATACTAGATATTTTCATAATAATGATGATGTCAGTATTATGAAAATATTTTATGTGTGAAAATGATTCTATATTTGTTCACAATACTTTTTGGTTTTTGAAAACTACGAACTGATGTTTAATTTTTATACATCCACATAATCCATGCCTTCATCTAAAACTTCTGATCACCATTATTATGATTATCCTATGCTTATGTTAGATGATCAGGATGGACTAAACTATATTGATCTATGTTCTTATCGATCCTCCTATCAGTTTTTTATCTCACCCCATACATTTATGTATATCCTAAAGTGATTACTTATATTGACTAAATTAAGTCCAATAAGAATCTAGAAAAATATTTAAATACTGTTTGTGTTTAGTTATATTAATGTTATGTATGGTTCTAATTTTCCCGTGACGCTAAACCTTTGTCTCCTTGTTTTGCAATGCCATTATTATTTTATCATTAAAATTTTATAATAGTTATGTAAAAAAATAGGGTCTATATAGATTTTTTATATAAAATTAAGGAATGAAATCCTTGGGAACTCTCACCTGTGAGTGTATTATGAATTAAGGATCTTTACATAAGGGCTTCAATTGGAATAAGATTCCACTAGGATGGTGGTGTATCCCACCTAGGGGTTGTATCTACCCATGGATTTTATTTATGTGTTCCAATTACAGTCTACTATAAATAATTCCAAACAATTATAGCTAGTATCAAAGCATCATTTTGTTAATTTTGGAATTATGGTAGAGAACCTTAATGAATACCCTTAGTATGAGACACAGTAATTATAAGAACCGAAGATTCATTTTTTTAGAAAATTTCTAAATATAGGGATAAAAAACATATGTATTTAGAAATAATTTAAAAAAGGAATACCTTATTTATTTCTGAAATTTAGACCTCTGTTTTGTTCATGTTTTTTATATTATATAAAATGGTTTGAACTACGTGAATCCAGGACAACATACCATATAGGGAGCAATGCATGAAAATCCAAGAATAACATCCCTAATTCCTTAAGAGGTGGAGTTCAGAATTTCATTGCAATGTGTACCCATTTGTCTCAGTCTATGAAAAATATCCTCAATAATATGGAACATCCTCCTTCAACTAAGAGGAATCAAATGGATGTATAATATTTTATGTGGCAATAGAAATATACATTTAGTAAATCTTTTGACCCACTAGTTATGAAATAGTGGGTTAAATCAAAAGAGAAGTTGTTTTTTATGATATTCTATTTTAAGATAGATAATGTGATTATATCGATTTATTATTTATATGTAGAGTCCGACCAATGGTGGAACTTGATTAAAAACACCAAAATGAATAATGAAATTGAAGTGATAGAGAGGGAATACTTTAAGAATGTTTTTCATAATAAATATTTCCCTATAACACTTCATACAATCATGGAGAGAATATTCACAGAGATGAAGCAAAAAAAAGGATAATCTTTCACGATTTAAAAAAAATCACAAGTCTTTCCATTTATACCTCATTTTTTGATAAACAATTATAGAAAAAAAGATATATTTTTTATGGTCTAAAACCACACCTTTGAATAGACAAAGAAATTACAGACATTAGGGGTTATCAAGAAGTTGTTCTTTGTGACCTAAAAGTGGATATGGATTTTATTGAATGGTCCCTTGGATATGGTGATAAGAAAATAAAATATGGAATATCATGTTTCCATATCTAATGAAAAAAGAGGAAATAAAATCAACCACTCAAATATCAAAAATCTAGGAAGAAGAATAACTGAAATTCCCTCAATGAGGTAGGGAACTTTATTACGTGTGGGAGAGAAGACCACTAATCTCATGAATGTCACAGATACATGAGGAAGATGGAAAATGATGTTGATGAATGTAGATAACCACATATTGTTCAATTATTCAACTATAGGGTGTAAGGGAACTATGAAATCTAGTGCACTAAACCTTGAGTCCTGGAGGGTAGTTAGTGCCAACATCTATCAACGTCAACGATTAAAGGGAAATATTATTAAATCACTACTGTTGAGGTGTATGTTGATAATTTTGTGGTGATAGGTACAATTTTTAATCATTCAATAATAGTTAATGTACTATTTGACTCTGGTTCTACACATTCATTAATATCATGTATGTTTAGTAGAAAAATTCAAACACCACCTAAAAATATGGAAGTTAATTTATATATGAGACTAGAAAATATGGGAATTAATGCATCAAATGTATATAAATCATCCTTGGTTAATGTTTGTGGACTGAATCTTCTATAAAATTTAGTCTAACTTAATTTTTTGGATATTGATTCTATATTGGTCATGGGTTGACTATCTTTATACAAAGACTACATCAGCAATCAATAAAGGGATATCACTCTTCACATTCTAATGCAGCATCCAATTATGTACTTGTGTTTGGAAGAATATTAAGATACATCCGAATAATCTCCTCAATTGTGTATATTATTGCCTTATGAGAAGTCATATCTAGCACAAATGATTGAGACATATGATAAAATCATGATCGAAGACATTCCCACTGTGAGTAACTACATTGATGTGTTTCCCAAATAATTCTATGGACTTTTTTTGACCGAGAGGTTGAGTAATCAATTGAATATATTCATGGATATCTACCTATATCAAGGAATCATTATATAATAGCCATCATCAAGTTAGAATAACTAGAAAATCAGTCACAATAGATCCTAGACAAGAGTTTTATATTCTCAAGTGCTTCACCCTGGAGTGTGTCAGTCCTCTTTATCAATAAGAAGGATAAATAAATATTCCTATGCATTTATTATTATGACGTAATTTAAATCATGGTAAATGAAAAATATCCCCTTCATCTAATATATGGATTTTTTTATTAGTAATACTGGGCCAATCATTTCTCTAAGGTGGATCTTTAGTATAGATATCACCAATTAACGGTGATGAAGGAAGATATTCCCAAGATTTTATTTCAAATGGGGAATAAAAAATATGAGTTCATAGTGATTCCATTAGAATTATATACCTATTTTTAAGTATTCATATTCTTAATGAATAAAGTCTTTATATATTTCCTTAACAAGATTGTTGTAGTCTTCATCTATGATATTCTAATATACCACAAATGAAAGAAGGTTCATGAAGAGAAATTGAATCCGATGCTAAAAATTTTGTGAAGGGAGAAGATATATGAAATGTAAAGTAAATGTATGTTTTTGAGGAAAATACTATCATTATTGGGGAATGTTATCACCCAAAAAATGAATATTGTTGGACCCTTCAAAGAGAAAATAAATTGTAGAGTGGCCAATGATCACATTAGTAATTTAGATCTATAGTTTCCTTGGACTTGCTGGGTATTACTAAAAATTTCTGAATAATTTATCATGATTTTAAACACCACTAACCATGTTGACTAATAATAGAGTAATGTTTTTATAGAATAGTGAATATAAATAGTTCTTCAATGAGTTGAAAAAGAGATTCATCCCTTCACCAGTACTCACACAACAAACCAGTGGGGAACACTTTGTGGTATAAAATGACACTTTAATGAATATATTAGTCTCTCTACTGAGGTATATTTATAAATTGATATCCTTCATCTCAAGGTAGTAAAAAATTCATTAGAAAAACTCTCCCATGCATGATCTGATGTTGGTGGCTGTGATCATCATGTTGAAAATATGAATTCATTATCTATATGGGGGGAAGTGTGAGATTAATATTGATTGTAAGAGCCTCAAATATATATTCTCATAGAATGAGAATAATATGATCAAGAAAATATGGTTATAGAAAATCAAGGATTATGAATGCTCAATCCACTACCATCATTTAAAAAATAATAAAGTGGTAGACTCACTTAGTAGAAAGGATCCTAAAGCATTATTTGTTATGATAATTGATAGGGATCCAGTCCTCTTAGATTTGAAAATGATATAAATTTGAATCATTGAAGAAGAAACATCCTCTATGTTTTCCCATGTTATTTCTCAACCATCCCTTATACAGAAAATAAAGGATGTTCATAGAATTGATCAAGAAATTCCGAAGAATGTGGAATCTATAAGAATCTAGAAATCCTATAAGTTCAAAATTTATGAGGAATAAGTAATAATATTTGGGAAAAAAATATGTGTAACATTGAATCTAAAGATAAAGAAATGACTTCTGAATGATGCACATCAACATTCTCTATTCAGCTATAAAGAACAAATATGTATCGAGATCTCTAAGAGAACTATTATTGGGACAGTATAAAAAAACATAAATATACAAAAAATTTCTTTCTTTGTCATAAAGTAATGGATGAAAGGAAAAAGTATAAGTGGATAATTCAAGAATTACCCATTCAAAAAATGGAAATAAAAAAACACAACCACAGACTTTATAACTGAACATTCAAAGACATCCAAATGAAACAATGCTATATGGGTTGTTGTGGATCGTCTCACTAAGACATTACACTTAATTGTTACTTAAGTGGAATTATTACAGTTTTAAATTTCATATATAAATATGTTATAGAATTTTTAATGTTTTATGGAGTTCTGTAATCTATTGTATCCCATCGAGACTTAAGATTCACCACAATGTTCTGGAAAATTATCCAACATGCCCTAGACACTGAGATGATCTTCAATATAGCTTATCACCTTCAAAATAATGGCCAATTTGAGAATAATATATAGAAACTAGAAGAAATTTTGTGATTATGTTCTATGGACTTCCAAGGGGGATGAGACTAATATCTACGTTTAGATGAATTCTCTTAAAACAATAGTTTCTACTCAATAATCCAATTATATCTATATAAATCCCTATTTGGTAAAATATATATAACTTCAGCACGATAGGACAATTTAGGTAAATATAAGATACTGGAACTAAAATGGTTAAAGAAATAATTGAAATGATGAAAACCATAAATCATAACATCATGGAATCCCAATTTCAATAAAAATATTTATACAGACAATCATCGATGTGACCTGGTGTTTATGTTTGGAGATATGGTATTCCTCTACGTATCTCCATATAAGAGAATCATTAGATTTTTGAAGAAAGGGATGATAATTCCAATGTACATTATCCCCTTCCAGATTCCAGATCATGTTTGAGTTGTATCCTATCAACTAGAACATCCGCAAACCATTTCTTGAGTAAATGATTTATTCCATGAGACCCTCTTGAGAAATTATTTTACAAATCCATCATATATTCTAAATTTTTAGGTGGTATAGTTGGAAAATTACCTCTTATACAAGGAGAAACTACTAAAGGTCTTAGAATATAGAGATAAAGTTTTATGCAACAATAAAACTCACCTGGTCAATGTATTAATGGAGGAACCATAAGCATAGAGAGGCAGTATGAGAACCAAAGTAATAAATTAAGGAGTAGTACCATCACATATTCTCAATATAGTTTGTAAAATGAAATTTCAATGGAGAAATTACGAATGTGGGGAAGAATATGAAAACCAAAACATTTATCCAGTAATTTTCCCTTTTGTAATTGTGTTCTATGGTATAAAACAAATACATAGCCCAATAAAATTATTACATTCATTAATTAAAATGAAATAAGTGTTTGTCATATAAATCAAGGAACTTATACCAAAAGAATAATAATGTTTCCGCATAAATATTAATATGACCATTTGGAATAGTAATATGACCAATAGAATAATTACCCACTTAGGAATGCATAATAAGATTTTTCCCTCTTATAAGTGAAAATACGATTTAATGTTATCCTATTATAAGTAATTTTTTTAAAATAATTTATGTATTTGTATATTTATAAAACATATATGCTTAAATATAATTTTATAATTAAAATAATGATTTAAATGATAACTTATTTTCATAAAATATATTTATAATTTAATATTTTGGTTTTATAATTATAAGATTGTATTATGAGACCCTAACTATTTTTTCAAAGTTCCATAAATTCTATTATAATTTTCAAATAATTATTTTTGAATAAGATAAAATTTCAATAAAACCATAGATTTATAACATTTAGAATATTATTTTCTATAATATTTTGTTCATTTATTGAATTCAACATTTATAAAAATGGTTATAGTGATTTGTTTTCAAAATAGTTGAATTTTTGTTGAATAAGGAAAACTATAAATTACAATATTTAACAAATACATGAATTACTTAATCCTATATGTTATATGGATGATTTAAGAACACAATAATGAACTATACTTAATTATTTAAAATAATTAGTGATATTTTTCAAACTATTCATAGACTTGAGAAAAAATAATAAACTCTTAAATAGAATAATAAAAAACACCCCACTCTTCAACCATAAATTCCACCCTCACTACCCAATCTCCTCACGCCTACTAAGCATTGATGTTTTTCCAAATTCTACCCAATATTATTCCTAATCAAATCCCCCACGTCTATGTGCCTTTCTTCATAACAAATTAATGAACACAATTTTCCTATACTAGTTCCTAAGGAAAATAATTCAATATATAAAATCTACTATTTATTTACATTAATTTATTTCCAATTTATTTTATTTCCTTGTTCTCTCCTCACCACCAATTATATATGTGGAATGATAACTCCAATATCAAATATATATTATAATTTTATAATGTTAATGTAATAATATATCATCAAGCCTCAACTTTACTCCCTTTTATTCTTAAAATAAAAACATCATCTGTGAGGTGTTGATTTATCAGCTTAGAGGATGAAAAGTATTCATTTATCATTAATTCCTTCATGGAATGTCATAAAACAATTATAATGGTAAAAAAATTGTATGTTTTATTTTATAACATATTGTATGTTTTGGAACTAACATATATACATAATACTAAATAAAAAACAAAACAAGTTCGTGATGATCGAAGAATATCCAAATTAATCTAAACGATTTTTTCTAACATTTTATTCAATGAATCATACTCATTTAATGAAAAAATCATATATAATACCATTATTAATTATAGAAGTTAATTAATAACATTTAACTTAAATTGGGGATAATTTTTCTCATTTTACATGATATACAATACATATGTACAAGTGAACTGATTAGGAAAACCAAGAAGATGAACACTCTCAAATGATTAAATTCAACTCTGTAAGTGATTAATATAACAATTAATGAACTTAATAAAATCATAATAAATAAAGTACATGTAAATGTGGTTATCTACTTATTAATTAATGAATCTAATTTTATTATCTAGGATGTTAATCTTAATAAATCATTCAGACATAAGGTAAGTGGATTACTGAACCCAATTTCTATTCTTTGGTTTATTCCTCTTTAATGAAAACTTTTAGTGTGAATGTTCATTAATATTTTTCACATAAAATTACCTTTTTCTTAAATTTTAATTTCTAGGATATAAATCATTCCAATATAATTTTACAAAAAATTCAATGAATTTCCTAAAAGAAATTTCTTTTCTATAAAATCATATCTTTTAATTCTATTGAGATTATTTCTTCTTCAGTCATGAATGATTATTATAATACAAATTATGTTATTATCTTTTTATTTTGGGAACCCCAATAATCATTCATTAATGTATGATTTATAAAATTCTCATGAAACTTGTCTACATTCATTGGGTTATATTTTGGAAAAGATACTTGTAAGATCGATGTGGAATGCATGACTATGTAAATTCTATGAAGTGACGGGGGCATGTGGAATTATATAGTGCACCAATGAATTGGGTAAGGGGATTTGTCTAATGATATAATGACTCATATTGGTGTACATTATGATATATCTTTTCATAATTAATATCACTTTAGATTATGGATATATGTTATTTGTGAATGTGATATTATATTTGTTAACAAATCTGTGTTGTATTTGACCACTAAGTCATGGTGTTTCATTTTCCTACATTTCCCAAATCCATTCCATCATCTAATTCTTACTTTTTTGGTTATTTTGATGATAATATTATTATTTTATGATGATGAGGCTCATGATCCCCAATTTATTTTGATCCATGTTATTACCTATCCTCTTACTGGGATTTTAGAACTCCTATTTTTTTTATGTAAATCCTCATTCGATTACTTATAGTAAATATTACATGATGGATAATAATAAGATAGAAGAGAAGGAATTAAATATGGATTATTTTTTTTATGTAAATGTAATATATTGTACTTATTTCCCCATTAAAGTAAACCTTTGGATCCTTGTTTGGTAACCCTTTTATTTTTTTATCATTAAATTAATGTAATAGTCAATCAATAAAAACAAGGGTTGTAATAAACATAATACTCGAAATCTACTCAACAACAAGATATTGACATCATTTAACTCCCCTAAATTCTTTTGCATCCTATTAATAAAAAATAAAATATAAATAAAGCGTACGTTCAATAGTCTATGACTTCGTATTTTTTTTAATACAGAATCTAGAAAATGATATAATGATAAGTTATTCATTTCTTGTTTACTTCATTAATATTTATTTCTAATCCTTTATCATTAACTTATTTTAATTTTTTTCTCCCCAATATAGACAAAATTATAAAGAACACCCTAGGAGAGGATGGTATCACCTAATTCTATATCAATGTTCTTTCAATATTTCCCATATTAGTCTACGTGATCCATCCACAATGTAGAAAACAAGAGGGTAGGATATATACGACAAGGTTGTCCAATTATCAATAGAATACGATACCAAATATTACCTTTTTTCAATCCACTTTATTATAGTTTTCTCACATGTATATGGATTAATATTAATTATATATATAAACTATTAAAAATATTATCAAATATTTTCAATTTGAATTTCTTATACTCACACAAAACATAAGCAAAGAAATAAAATGCAAAAAAAAGTTTTTGATTCCAATATTACCTAGAATACAAAAATTTTCATCTACTAATATTAGTGGATTATAGTCTATTTATTCACCTTAACATCAACAAAAAATCTTTGATAATTTTTTAAGAGAGAGTATGAATTCAAACCTTTTCAATGACTATTTTTCTTTCACCTTCCAAAAATTCAATAACTATACAAATTAATTTCTTTTATAGATTCTCAAGAAAATATCCCTCAATGTATGCAATCTATATTTAAATCAAAAATATTGATCTCGTAATCAAGTTTTATTTATGATTCTACTTATTAATTTGAAAATAATATGGATGTATTCTTTATTTCTTCATAATGTATATTCACATCTTAAAAAAAACATCATAATATCATATATTCCATTCCACCAAAGATTAATACTTTCATAATTATAATTAATTTTTTTGATATCCTATAAACCAAACTCATTCTTGGAATTTTATATAAATGTTCTTTAGAATTCCATTTGATAAATCATACCAAGATGGAGTCATTTTCAGATAAATAATTAACTTTTCCATCATCATTTTCTTCATTCATTCTACATTTTAAAACAAGAATCGCCTTTAATTTTATGCATGGAAATCATATAAATTTATCACAATTAGTAATGTAATCTGGTGTAACCTATATTTCCATCAAATTGAGTAATTGGATTTAAAATTTCTTCCCATTCATTTTTCTCACATTCAGTGTAGCTCCATTTTTAGAAGGTATATTCATACATTTACAATCATAATTAAAAACAAAATTATTTAAGAATAATGAGCTCTTCATCTATCACCATGTGTGTGGTCTTATATTATTATGTTCCATAAAATCACATTCATCCCTTGGTAAAACTATAAAATTTTTAAACATTTATTCAAACTCTAGAATACATATTACATAATTATTTGTGTAGTTACAATCCTTTATAATTCTTACACACAGATCCTAATAAGACATTAGTTTATATCATTTTTTAAAAAACTTATGAAATTTTATATCTTATTCATGTGTAATCATCTAATTACATATAGATACAAATTTTTCTTAGTTTTATAATTATTTTACTCTCTATATGTTATATTCCATGATTTCATGATATAATTAATTAATATGCTCAACCACATTTGATTTTCCACATGGCCAGATAGAAGGTCTATTTATCAACTAATTCCTTTCACTTATTCCTTGGAATATTCTTCCATTTATTTCATTCATGTTTTTTAAACACTTATATTCATATAATATTAAAAATTTTCCTTTATTTATCATATTTTTTTCACAAAATAAATTGTTTCATGCTTCTTATGTGACAAAATTATTTTCCTTAATGTGATTATTGTCAACATTATATTTATAATTTTTATTACATAAGGATATTTTTCATCATTTTCTCATATTGTTCTTGAAGGTATGTTTATCTTCTTTCATTAGATTATTTTGTATTCTCTTCACATTTGTCCCAATTTATTGCTTTAATGATTTATTATTTCATGAATGTTTATTGTAAGACCATGCATTAGGAATTCCATTGATATGAATAAGTTTTTTAAATATTTTCTAATATCACATATATGTCATCATAGTCTATAAATTTTGATTCTTAAGAATGTTTTTCCGCTGAAAAATGAGATTCCTTTTTCCCTCGAGAATTTATGGATTCTACCAAAAATCCAATACCCTATCCAAATATGTTAAATTAAATAAAATAACAAAAAAAAACCATAGTTTGTTTCATCCAAATACATGATATACATATTTTATACAAATATAATTATATTGTTTTTTAATATTTACATTCATTGGGATTAATTCAATGACCTAATCCACATACAGAATCTTATATCCATACATTAAATGATGGTAGAATTATTTTCACATTCCATCCCCCAAATATATATATATATATATATATTGAGATTAATTATTCACTCTTTATAAAAATTGAATTATAATACTTAATGTTTTGTGGTGTGGATGGTACCTTTCAATTTATAACTATTATAGAATGTTCCTTAGATGATATCACAAGGTTCTTTTAACAATATAGACACCTGTCTGTTTAAGAACCCTCTTTTTAAATTTGTATTGTAGTAGTTTCCATTTGAACTTCTCAATAAATAATTTATTGAGTTTATTTATAATACATTAATTGAACAATAATTACCATGAATTCCATAACAAGGATGATTCACTAATACTCCAATTATTTTTGTTTTCAATTGAAAGCATTTATCATGTCTTAAATTTAGCCTTCATTAATTTTTCATTTTTTCTTATAGAAAATGTTCATGCTCTTAAATAATATTTTCCTTGAATTCATATTGACAAATTTTTATATAATTAACATTTTATGATTCATGGAATTTTCTAACATATTTTTATTGTCTTCTTCAATCACTTAATTTATGTCTTGTCATTCATATTGGAATCTATATAATATTTTATCAAGATTCGAATTCATTTTACTGGTCACATAAAGTTATTTAGACATATAAACACCTTTTTGTAACATTTTTTAAATACTTCTTTATTATTTAATTCTCATTTTCATGGTGGGAAATCACATGAAAAATATTAAAAAAAATATGAAAAATATGTGATGCAATATATTTAATTTAGTTATAAATGATATCTTTTATAGAACAAATTAATTCATATTGTAAATCTTGAGAATTAATATCTTCCCAACTAAAACATGATTCTTCAATATATTTTTAAAATATATTATTATTACCCTTTATTGGTGTATATATTATAAACCACATGAGGACACATTGTTTTCTTATTCCTTAGGGTGGATTCTTCCAGTATATCTTCATCTTGCAATTATGATATATCATTATCTATAATGTTGCAACGTGAAAATAATTTTATTACACTTTACTTGTGAGTGATGGTTACACATCACAATTTTCATTAATATAAATATTACCAATATAAATATTACAATAAATTCTACATTGGGTACCTTCAATTACTATAGAGTCATTATTCGTTACTTTCTTGGATTATTTCATTCTAAACAGATTTACATGTATCATCCACATATTTTGCATTATCATGGAATACATATATTCCATGGTTTCTGTTCTTGAGAATTAAAAAATATTATTCAAATTTTCATTTCATCAAGATTTTGAAAATAAGAACTAATGTCTTTGAATTTTTTATTCCAATAGAGGTGTTTTTTCTCTACTTATAATTATTAGAATAACATTGGGATATTCCCAAACTAAAAAAGTGTCAATATATACAGTGTGATGTTTAATCCATATTAAATTTTATCAACTAATAAACTCTTTACTTATTCATTGATTAAGTATCTTACTCATAATCTATCCTTAGACCAGTATGAAGATATTGAATATGAAGGAAAAAAAGATTACACTTAGTGTTCTTAATGATGTTCTCCCCCTATGGATAACTACATCCCTAGTGAAACAATGTTATTATCCTATGTTAAAATAACTCTAATTATAATGAAAATAATATTAGGAAAGAGTGTGATATGGAACTTATTATCCTTGAACTAAATAGGTTTCACGAAACTAAGGGATTTAAGTCCCATTATACATGTGAATAGACTAGAACCTCCATACATAATGATTATATGTAATTGATTGAGTCTCTATTATATTATATAAATTTATATTACTCATTCACTCTCGATATTCAAGTTCGATGAAAAGCTATTTTTTTATACATCTAAAGTTCGATGGATATAGTATAGTTGTCTCAACTTCTCATAATGGGTGTAATCTAATGAAATGTATCCTAAAAACATCATTATCTTCTTCTTTAGTATACATCAAGGATATTCTATATATAGTGTGACAAAACTTATTCTTCTCCATTGAGAATAATAATTTTGTTCATTTAGTGTTGGTTCATTATTATTCACTCTTTAATATCAAGAAATAATAATATTCATATATAGTTATCTCCTTATCAATTACTATGATTTTTAAAACCTAATATATATATATATATATTTATAATAGAATCATTGAGATATCCTAATATTCAAAATTCTCATAAAAATTGATTCTATACCCTTTCTTTAGTTTTGAAAGACATGAAACAAAATTTCTATAATTTTTTTCATTCAAAAGTAATGAAATACCACAAATTAAAATGAATATTCAAGGTTTTTGGGACCATCTATATTCATGTTTCATATTATCTTCTTGAATAATTCATATAGTTGAATCTTAAATTTTATTCTATCAAAGGATTGAGAATTATTTTTTTCTCATGATATTTAAATTATCAATATCTATTTCTTCCCAAAAAAAATTTATGTCCTCATTAAACATGTGTATCATATCTCATGCAGTTAAAGTTCTGGTTACTCTCTGATTTGTGGAACAATAATAAATATAAATATCTTGTATATATCATCCTTTACAGTCATGTTTACAACCAAGTATTGATTATATTTTGAATTTGAATTCTTGTAAATGATTCAACATATTTAATCTCAAATATATTGTAAATAAACATATATCACTTACTTTGTTTGTTTATCACAATTAACATATGGTGAACATAGATTTTGTTTGCATGAATATCATCATCACCATATTTTTAATTCATATCCAATCAATGTAGATGATTTTTCAACTTCATCATAATAATTATGCATCTAATTTACCTCGAAATAGTTTGGGAATCATTATTTAATTGGGAGAGATGAATTCATGGTTTAATCTATCTTCTTGAATTACAATGTAAGAAATTGAAGCTGTCTTGATGGACCATGAATCATGCATTAAATGGATCATCTACGTGAGGTATATGATAGATAGATCGACCATTCATAATTCAACTTCTTGATCAATCACGTTTCATCCTTACTTCACAATGGATTAATTTTCACTATTCTATAACAATTTCATGTCAACAGTTACCTTTTCATTGCAAGTGTATATACATGGATTTATTTACATAGATGACTTAATGACTTTTAAAAGATTCTGAATTCATTTTATAGAACTACATAGATCTATACATACTCCTATGTAAGAATTTAATCTCCCATAATACCACGAAATAGATAAATACCTTAACATATTTACATAAAAAAGGAAAATATAAATAATAGGTTAACTTTTCACAATAATGAAACTCTTATAGTAACTTGAAACATTCATCAATATACCATTATGTAGTTATCATAATACCATGATTACTATTAACTACCTCTTAGATTTCAACATTACATTTAAATAGCACATAATCTTCAAATTTACCTTTTCATGGAAGGAAAATTACCATTACTTACATTATAAAACATGCATAGTTCATTTATATAGATTTTCTATTTCCTAATTTATCTTTATCAAATTTTATGCTTCCCTGGCATGAAGTTTCAAGAAATTCAAAATATTTTTGAATTACATTTATATATAGAGAGATGACCATTATGTAATTTTATTTTGAGGTTACCTTTATGAACCCTTATGGATTTCAGCCTTACACATATGTAGTATATGGAAATGAAGATTTATATGTACATAAGAGACAATTTAAACATAGTTCTTCATAAACATACATGGGAACTCTAATAAAATTCCAATCAATCCACCCTAACATCAATTTTCATGGGTACCATAAACTACTTTGATAACATTCAATATCAATATAAGGTAATATTAAAAATTAAATTAATTGTTTAAATCTTTATTGATAATAAATTACACATAATTTAATATATGTTCAACAACTACTAGTACTGTTGCTTTCCCCAACTACATTCTATGATTTATTAGAACAAACTTCATGACATAGTTAGAGAGTTTATTGATCAATCTAAGATTAAAATACATGTAACCTATGTTACAGTTTATAAAATATTATTTTTTTATATATAAGTGTACATTTGATGACAATATAGATAGAGAAAAGTAGTATAATTCCAATCATTATAAATCACTAAATTATTGATTTTATACACATAAGTCATCATTCTAGTTTGTTTTTTTGTAGAAACATATATAGTCTATCCTTGATTGCACCATAGTATAGTTTAAGATTCAATTTCATAGGGTTTATTTCTTTCATATTATCATATATTATGATAATGCTTTTTTCAACCTCTAACTTATACTCTAACTATAATTATTGACTTCAAAAATCAGGTGATAATGCTTTTACAGACTATTGAGTATTTAAATGAATGTATAAATGATAAAATTTCATCATGAATATATTATCCCAATCCTTAAACACATTTTTTAGTGTTTTTAAAATAATTTTCAAATAAATACATCCCAAGGACCTAGTAGAATATGTATGGATTATTCATATTGAAATTTTAATAATGGAAATGTGTAGGGAAACACATTGATATATAATGGTTATAAGTTCAATATATAAAAGTTTTTGATATTGGTAATTATAAAACTATAGAGAATCAATGTAATCCTTAATGGTACCCATGCTGATAGATATGGTTTATTCAGATAAAAAGAAATGAAAACCATTGAGTAATGATTGAAAACATAAGAGTTAATTTTAAAGGAAACCATATATGCAGGGATTATTATGAATAATAGTATATAAAATATAATTTGTTTTTCTATGGTTCATGATACATGGTAAATCTCAATCTATTATTGACAATGAGATCAAACAATGTTATTATCTAGCCATATCAAATTTAAAAATCAAGAAGAGTTGGATTTCAAGGCATGGTATTTTTAGGAGGTAAATATAAGATATTAAAAGGATTGTTAGATATTTTTATTGAGTGTGTACCATGTTGTGATAATTATATAGTCTCCATGAATAATATGAGTCATTGGGTTTTCATTTTTTAATGTGTATTTCTTTCTAGAGTAAAATTTAGTAATTCAAAAAATTATATTAACATTGTCTTAATGGAGAGCCTTGGAAGGATTTTCCAATAATGCCCTTGGAAAATTGATTATTTTAATGAGGGAAACCTAAGTAATTTTTCTTTTAATAGGAAAAATTAAATTCTTGAAAGATAATTGAGGATATAGTTATCTCTATAAATAATTACTACTCTAATGTCTAACATATAAAATACAAGGTGATGAATAATATTTAAGTGGGAAGTGTAGTTTAAGAAAAAAGGTAAGAATAATGATGAATAAATCACGGTCTCCATATAAATATCATTCTAAAAAAGATTTTGGATTTTTCATGATGAGTCCTGGAAGGAGATGCTTCTATTATTCTGGTGTTTATAACCAATTTTTTAAGGAGAATAACATGAAGATCAAGGATAAATTATCTACACCAGTACATCAAAAAAGGTGATACATTTTTTATTTTAGACATGGAAAAGGTGTTTCCAATCTTAAAAAATTGAATGAGAAAAATATTGAATCACTTTATATTGTGGATATATGGAGAAGAAAAAAATAAATAACTTATTCCTCCTTCTTGAATTGACTTTTTTATACGATCCCCTGAGAATTGTTAATAAATTACATATTTTGTTATAGAACACAATAAATAAATATTAGAAAACCAAAAAATTCAATGATAATGAATTTATGATCTAGAGGGTCCCTATTTTAGATCCTTCAATGTTGTGGTAAAGGAAATATGAGATGATTACGAATTGATCACAAGATTGGTAAATATTTTTTTTGAATTAATTTCAGTATTCTTAATTATATTTTGTTCCTTGAAATTAATTTTTTTATTAATGAATATAGAAAAACGGTACTCATGGTAAAGGGGCCTAAAATGATAAAAATAGAGGGCATCACCATTAAAAAATTCTGCACCACCAATATAAATAGAGCCAATGGTGGTAAAAACATATACATGAGCTCTCTGTGAAAACCATAGAAGCCAAAAATACATATCTTTGTTCCGTTCATATTATTTTTGGAGAGGGGGATAGTGATCATAAATAAGATCATTTCCTATTTGGATGTGAGAGGTAATCAAACAAGGAACAGTTATCAGACCATGTAGAGAGAGAAGATTAATCATCGAGTCGGTCTCCACAAAAAAACTTTTTTTTCTATTATAGCACATTTCTATACCATCCCACACTGCGGAAGGCTCCACTATAAAAAAATCACTCAGACCCTAGGAAATAAGAATGTACAATAGAGAAAATCATCTAGAGTCCCAAACAAAACCAACTCCACCCATAAAACTAGATAATAAAGACCCATCCACATTGATATTGAGTCCCCTGTGAGGAGGATTTAGCATATGCAATTAACCTAAGATAACATGAACTACCTGGGAGAGTTTCAGATGCTACCCTGTAAGAATATCCTGATATAATTTTCACAATCCCGCTTCATAATAATAGGCTCAAACACAAATATGAGACATATCAATCTAGCCACTAGGGATATATTAGAAGTATAATATCCCTCCCGTTTTTTGGTGTTCCTTTCATTCTAGATGAATCAACAACCAATCACTGGCAGAAGAACCCTTGATTTACATTCTAGACATCCACCCAAAACACCATTAAAATCAATCGAATAATTCACCACAATTACTATTTAGAAGAGAAAACATGGTGTAGGTACATACCATACTCCAAACAGATGATTCCCAGTCACCTTCAAAAAATTGGTGATGGATCGACTCCTCATGGTAGTTCCCACAACAGGTACATTTTGAGGCAAGTGGGATCCCCTAACATTTGATATGATCAAATGAGGAAAGATCATGGTTCTTAATACACAACATAAAAAATTATATTTGGAAGAAATATCATTTCCCCAATGGATGGAAACTTATTTATCGTGACTTGTGTTGACATGCACTGCATTACAATCAATTTGAACCTAGAAAATGATAGAAGATAATCTCATAAAAAAAACATCAGGGTCTTCATTCATTTACATGATTCAAAATATGGATTATAGTTATTCTTTCAAGTATACAATGATAAAGCAATTCTTCTTTCTAGCTTTCCATAAGGTAATATCTGGAATTAGACACCCCAAAAATCAAAACGAGATGCCTGTGAAATTACAACTCTAAAAGTTGATCTCACTATGGAGAAATATCCAAAAATAATTATTCAATATAAAATGTAAAATGGATAAGAAGAGATTCCAAAAATATAGATACCATACCCCTCAGACTCCTCAAGTCAATCCCATATTTTTTTTAATAATACATCCCCCAAAGTGTTTGGCCATCTACCAATTCCCAATTAAATTTGGCTTTTAAACTTTGCATCATACCCTAAACATATCTGCGATTAATACCACACTCTTCCCGTGACCTAGAAAACCATCCCAAACTAATTCTATTTTATGAATTACAATATTATTTCAAATTATTCATATACATCATTTGATGTAATGATACAATTCTGGATCAAAAATTCTTGAAATGATGAAATAAAACAGTTTATTTATTCTTGGGAACCTTAAAGGTGATGTTATTTTGATGCTACTATAAAAACCCAATTATTATTATATTAAATGTATTTATCAGTATATAATTTTTGGGATTATGGTTCTTTTCTAAAAAAAAATTAGTTTTGTATGGTCTAGGAATCGTGTAATTAAATCATTCAATATGGGATTTTAGCCAGTGATGAATGTACATTCTGTTAAGCATTTTGAGGACCATGTATAAATATTATACACACAAAACATTCATTCTTCTTTTTAAATTATAGATAATTTATATAATCATTTTAAAAAAATTATTTAAGGTATTATGTGGTTTTTTATTTGTTTATATTATTAATTACTTTGAATAATATATTTTACTATAATTTTTTTTATAAAATTAGATATATTATGTGTCATGTATAGTTATTTTAACATAAATAATATTTTAGATCATATTTTGGGAAGATGATTATTTTTTAGGATATTTTTTATTATTGTTATGATAAAGTTTAGTATTTTAAATATTATATAATAGCAGAGAGATATGGTTACATAATTATTATTATTACTATTAGGGAAAAAAGATTAATTAAAAGTGTTCCTTTCATTTGTATCAATGGTGGTAACTCTACTCCTGACTGAATGTAATATTAGGGGTTCATATTGTCATATATTTAATTATTTTTGAAATATAGTGAAATTGGTTTGGTGGTATGTATAAAATGAATGTGGGATTCGCCATTTAGTATATTCACTCACATAAATTTTACACAACTATCACGTAAGGATAATTTGTTTAGAGGACTATGTGAATATGTCATGGAAATAATGTGAGTAATCTGTATGTTTGAATCTTTGCCAGCTATAGAGGCAGGTGGTTTGAAATTGATATGGTAGGATTTCTGGCTTCATCAAAGCATAGTAAAAGAAATATGGTCCTGTATATATTAAATATGTGAAAAAATGGTTACCCTAGAATATTTTTGCACATAATTACTAGTTATGAGTATTATTGTATGTAAAATTATAATACCTTCCTCTTTAAACAATTTGAAAAACAAATTTTTTTGGGACCTTCATTCTTCTTCAAGGAGGGTTCATGATCCAAGGGACCATCTAGCTAAAAAATTTGGGGATTTCTCCAATCTCTATAATTTTCCTTGTAAGTAATAAAATTATATAAAACATTCCTAGTGTATTATTTCCAATTATTATGGGGAGGGATGTAGCAATACCTACTAGGGGTTCTATGGGTGTGGGATTTTTTTTCATTTATAATAACCTCTATCAAAATGAAAATTCATTATATTCGTTATTTTCATTGTTATTATTATTATTAATATTTCAAATAATTAAAATGGATGGAGCCTTACCTATTGTCCCTTTGTCATGTGTTTATTGGTACGAGAATAAGGGAGGATCTATTTATAATTACCCTTTATTCATTATATTGGACCATCCAAAGTAGATCATAGGCACTACCCATCTCTTTTATTATTATTTTCTTCCACATCTCCACATTCTTCATTAATTATTACTTATTATTTATATAAATGTTTTCTATACATTCTATTTCAAATAATAGAAGTTTCACTATGTGAAGGATAAACCCACATGAATAGGGGGTATATTATTGACTAATATTGGGGTAACATTCAATCAGTCTGACACACTATTTTGACGTCGCATTTCTCTTTTATTGGCTACTGGTATGTTTACATACATTATTTCTATTGTTAATTCTCGTTATCTTCATTGGAAAACATCCCTTAATATGTTGTTATATATTATTAACCTAATATTAATCTAGGGGAAATAAAGTGAGCTTCTTAAGTTCATATTAAAATATAATTGAATTTTATTTCATTCTTGTTCAATGTTAAAGAGGTGTATAATATAGAGTGTTTTAGAGTGAGATTTGAGTGAATATATGAAGTCAAGTCCAATAATTTATTTCCCCAATTATCAAATAAAAATATGAGGGACTAGAGTCTCATTTAAATAATATTTTCTCATATTTATCATTTTAGAGGATAATCAATGAAATTATATTGAATTTTATTAATGAATAAGATAATGAAATAACAAATTAATTTTCACACAAGAATTCACTGTTATCAAAAAGAATTTATATCGTTTCTTAGAATAACATTTCATTTTAATTATACTTTTGTCCTCAGTATAATTTAATCAAGAAAAATCCAAAATAAATTTCAATATCATTAATTTTAAACCAAAAACCTAAAATTTTTAATAAGTGGTTTAAAGAATACTATGTATTTTGGGTCCTACTTTGAGATGAATATGTGTCTAACACCTAGGCTAAATTTATATTAAACATTTAAAAACAATTTTAACTATATTATAATGGTTCATATCAAAATTTAGATTCATAATTAGAGGTTGAAAATGATGGTCTTCTATGCTTCCAAGTGAATTATTCAATTATTTATTTCTATTCTTTCTCCTCATTTTATAAGGTTGTAAACCAATGAATTCTTCTGTAATGGATTAAAATATTTATTTATAGTTAAAATTATTGGCTGAACAAACTAATTTCATTAGATTCCTTTCAGTTTAGGGTTTTATGGTGATAACAAATTATCAATGTGATAGAAAAATAAGAAATTTAAATCCCAAGATGCTACATGGATGAATCCAAAAACATTTGAAAATGGAATAAAGAATACAGAAATTTCACCAAAGAGATAGAGATATTGTATTTGTCTAAATTCAAGATGAATATGACCTAAAAGAAATCATTATAAAGCCATCCCAATAGTGTATCCATGGAATAACATTGATCACATGAATTTTTTGTGAGATCCAACTACCATCCAAGGAAATATAGTGTCTCATAATGAAATGGAAAGAGGATGGATAAATTTGGGAAGATATAATAGAATCTTGGGAAAGGTTAGGTGCACGTTATCTCATGATAGATACCCCTTTATATGGACATTATGATATTCCCAATAATTTTTTATAATTTACTCAAATGATTTATATTTTTCATGTAATTCCATCTATTTAAAGATTTTTAAAATGATTGATTGATCCAAATACTATGTGTTTTGTCGTATATAACACATTATTAATGATCACCCATATTTAAGAGATCTAAACATTAAACTTTTATTTTTAGGTTTCATTGTTATTCATAATAATTTACATGAATCATATATTATAATTCATTACATGGGTTATAGCCATGTTATAACATATGAAAGTATAATGCAGAGGTTATGATATTTCTATAGCATAAAAAATGATATTCAAAAATCAATAAATTAAAAATGTATTTGGTTTTATTATATCATAACATATGACACAGTTAGAGAATATATTATGAAATAGTTTGTAACACATAAAATGTTTTTAGGATTTATATCATATCTCTTACAATTCCCCCTATACACTAAGCGATAATATACTTTTGTTATTTCAACTTATATTATATCATGTACTGTAACTCGTGAAACCGTATCAAAACCCCCTTTGATATTTCTTTGTAAACTCACTTTGAATGAAATCAATACATTCCCCATATATCACATCATATGATATTACTTATGAATAATTATCCCACAGTATTCTTAGATAAAATCTACAACAATTTTAAAATATCTCTGCATGTAATATTAAACCCCCAATCACACAACTACATAGAATAACCCATTTTGGATTTTTTCATTGAAAAAAATATAAATTACCAAATTCATAAATGTTATAAATAATTTTTTAGTAGAAAATTATTTATATATAACAAACCCATATTTCTACCTAAATAGTGATCTAGGTCGGTTTTCCACTAGCCATTAAGAGCTACTTATAATGTCCCTAGAATTTTCTCATATATGAATACATGATTTTATGCATAATTATATATCAGAGTATAAGCCATGGAGCCTAATGTCTAGTGTCTTGGAATACTGGGTACATTATCACAAACAAAATGACAATATTCTTTAAAAACCATAATGAGATTCTATCTTCCATTGTTCTCATACATCTGCATAGGATACCCTAGAGAATGCATGAACCAAGGGATGAGATAAAAATCCTAATAAGGGAGTATCCATAAGAATGATTCTTTAGAAAATAGGTTAGAAATAATGAAATAATGATAATAAAATCATAAAAAATATGGAAACAAAACATATAAACATAGAACAATATAAACATGGAGTCAGAATAATGTGGAAGAAACATAAAACATGACTTTAGTATGAGTTAAGGCTAATATCCAAGAATGTTTCCCATAGTAGCACACGCCCAGACTAACCTCCAAGACTATCGCACAAAACATCTCATGAGACTAAAATTTACCCAATGAATTGGAGGGCTATCTGGGGAACCCATATTAACGTTTTCATGAATATTTTTTCTATATAAATAATCATACTTAGTCAATCATACTTAGTCAATCATACATAAAAATAAACAAAACCA
The DNA here is from genome assembly GCA_963277665.1 of Viscum album. NCBI lineage: Eukaryota > Viridiplantae > Streptophyta > Magnoliopsida > Santalales > Viscaceae > Viscum > Viscum album. The sequence goes on from OY728148.1 coordinate 1,360,765,572, forward strand.
TGGAGAGAAATGTATATCATATTCAAGTAATAAATCATAATGAATGGGTGTATTATAAAAGTTTCCATGAGAGAAATTAATTAAAACATAAATGAAAATTAATAAGGAAAAATATTCACCTATAATGATATGTGATGTGAAATATATGTTACTACATGTAATAAAATTATTTAGGAAATTCTTGGTATTAAAACATTTTAGTGCGGTTTAAAAGAAAATACAAAAGAGAATTTAAAATCAAAAAGGGAATAATCATTTTTATAAAACCAGAAGTGAAACAAAAAAATTTTCTTAATAAAAAGACTGATTTTATGATGACAATTGTGGATTAAAACAGAAGATTTACTTCGCTTGAAATTGGGTAAGAATTGATAATGTTCCCTCAAAATTGGTTTGCTGATCGGGATGAATTAAAGAGAGAATCACATAAAAACATGTATATCAATGAAATAGAATGAGTGATAGATCTTGAGAGATGCTTTTGGAGCATATAAATAGTACGTATAAGTTTTATATAAAAATAAATGACAACATCATTTGGTTAAAAAGAATGTTGGATAAACCCAAAGGAATAAAGATTGTTTGGGTAGAATCTTTTACCTTAAATCTGATGGTGTTCTCTAAATGATATTAATAACCTGAATAATAAAATTAGGTTAATTAATTAATAATTCAAGAACATATTATATATGAAAATTATTTCATAATACCTTTTTTAGTTCATTCATATCCTTTTTGGTTGGTTATGATGTTCAATTTTATTGTTCGGGTCGGTTTGTTTCCTTGGTTTTAATGACCAGTTCACATATATTCATGATTGGATAATCATGTTAAAAAGAAGTTGGTTGTGCATAATTGGAGTTATATTCTATTATTTAATATTCATAAGGTTACATGATTGTAAATTTTATTTGGTTTCTTGGATGGAAGATTAATCAATATGTAAAATTTAGTGATAACCTTTTGGGTTAATTGGCGTTTTTTTGCCCCAAGGAACAAGTTTTGTTTTATAACTCAAAACCATGTGTATTAAAGGATTACATAATTTTATATGAGACATAATACATATATTATGGTCTGTTTTCACCATGAAAATCTTATCATGACCATAATTTAATATGGTAATGGAAATTGGAAACCCATCGTCCTTGAATTTGTCAAATTAGCACATATCGGATGATGTTTTAATTTTTAGTATAAAAGAAAGGGAAAGAAGAAATGATGAAAAATTATTACTTTATCATGAAAAAAATAATTAAAATGTAATTTAATTTAATAATCCAAACATTTGGATAAAATTATATGAGTAAATAAAAAGAAATGATATGCACTTGAAAATAAAGGAGAAGTTGAGAGATTCCTTATAAGAATTCTACAACCTAACAGTGTTGCATAAACATTCATAAATTGAATTTATGACAGATAAAATGGTATATAATCATATATACATAAAAATTAAATTAATAGGGATACATTATATCAATCCCCGATATAAAAAAATGGATATTCAAAGAGATAACATAAAATAAGTGTTGGCTAAAAGTGAGTGTGAAATGTTCCCTTACCTTGTGGAGTAACTCCTAAAACATGAAGGTTGGAACCTTGGGAGTTTATAACACCTTGGTAGGGCTTATAGGGAGGTTAATACACCTGATATTCTAGTATGATGGATTTAGAATGCAATAAAATGAAGGAAATATTTCTTATTTATAGTAAAAGTGAGAGAGTTTTTTTATTAATTTCAAAGGACACCAAAATAGTGGTTTTTGATAATATATGGGATTACCCAAGGTATTTTCCTATGGTATTGAAAACCTAGGACACATAATATCATATTTTACAATTCATTAGTATATCATAATATTATTTTAATTATTATTCCAATATGATGTGATTAAACATACCAAAAACTCAAAACTATATTTTTACTATTCATTAAAAAATCATGTATTATAGAAAAATCACAAACAAATCACCCTAAAACTTTATAGATGTGAATAATAGAAAAATGAACTCAATTTTTTGAAACTTATAATCTAAATATTTTATATTTAATTTCAAAATAAAATCATAATTTATTTCACAAATTCAAAATTAAAACTATGAATCTTTTTATAACACCTTTAAAAATTAATCAATGTCCGAAAATATTATCTTATAACCAGAAGACAATAATTTATAAATTTATGATTACATTTTGTTAAAATACATTTCAATTTTAATTTATTAAATTAATAATCAATTTTTAAATAAAATATTTTTTACATTAAAAAATACCAATTCTTATAGTATGATTGTTTTTTCACTTGTAATATGTCTTAATTGTATTTAAAAATTCATGGGTTATGTTTCTATTTTTTTGTATGATTACTATTCATTATTATTCATAAAAGTTATGATAATATTCATTATTCTCTGTTTCTATTCATCAAAAATTATGTTTTTATTTTCTGACCCAAAATAACTTACTAATCATAATTGTAGATGACGTTTTTTTTGAAATCCAATTAACATAAGGGATAAAAATAGGTTTAAAGGACACATAGTACATATTAGTACGTTTAGTTGTTATTTTATATGATTATATTTCATTTTATAAGAAAAACGTTTCCATTGATAAGACATTAGGTCATTACATTCTTCCCCCCTTAAGAAATTTCACCATCAAAATTTCATTTTACATTCTTGGCCATAAACATGTGCTGGTACTTTTATGTCATTTCATCCTCCAGTTCCCATGTTTCCTTTTCGTACTAATGGTTCCACCATAGTTCCTTGACTTGGAGGGTAGTCTTGTAATGTTTAACATTATCTCTATAACCCAAGATCTTCACTGGATGCTCCTCATAAGAAATATCATACTCCTACTAACCACCTTTGAAAAGAGAACATGTGAAGAGTCTGGTATATACATCATTGAGAGGGATACATGAAATACAATATGTACTTTGGACATGGTATGTGGAAGTGCTAGTTGATAGGCCACATCCCTGACACGATCATGAATCTCGAAGGGGCTGATATACCTAGGAATTAACTTACCATTCATTCCAAACCTCTTGACATTATTCTGTTGAGATATTTATAGAAATACTATGTCTCAAAATATGAAATAATGGTCTCATCGATGATTGTATACATAACACTTATGTCGATTTTGGGCTGCCTTGATATTTTGCTGAATTTTTTTCACCTTCTCCATAATTTCATTGACCATTTCATAACATTGAATCTTACTCCCACCGACTTCATCCCAACACACATGTGTTCTACACCTTATCACATAAATGGATTTGTATGGATCCTTTTGGATGATAAAGTGGAAACTATTGTTGTGGGGGAATTCAACCAGTGCAATATTTTGGTCCCATACTCCTTTGAAGTCAGAAGAACATGATATCAACATTTCTTCTAGTGTGAGAATAGTTCACTTAGATTGGCCTTCAGTTTAAGGATGAAAGGTTGTGTTGAACTTCACTTCAGTGCTTAGAGCATGTTGGATACTTTTCCAGAACATCATGGTGAACCTCATATCACAATCAGATATAATATATAGTGTTAATTCATATAGCCATACCACTTAATCTATATAAATTCATGCATTTTGATCCAATGATAATTCCTCTCGAATCATGATAAAGTGAGTTTCCTTTGTAAGATGATCCACAATGACCCATATAGCATTATTTCCTCTAGATGTCCTTGGAATTCTAGTGAAAAAGACCTTGGTGGTGTTCTCCCACTTCCATGTTGGTATGGGTTTTGGTTGGATCATCCCCTTCGACTTTTTTCTTTCATCCTTCACTTGTTGACATACCTAGAACTTTGTCGTATATCCCACAATCTCCCTTTTTATATTGTCCCACCAAATGTTTTCTTTAACATATCGATACATCATTATGCTCTCTAGGTGAATAGAGAAGGTCGAGCTATGTGCATAATTCAAAAAATCCATCATTATCTCTGACTCAGAGGGTACACATAATTGTGTTCCAAATCTTACAACTCCTTCCTCAACAATTTTGAAATCGGAGGATTTCTTATATCTGATAGCTTCCACCCCTTTCTGAATTTCCACATCTTTTCCTTGATCATCCTTTATTTTCCCAATGAGATATATTTGATCAATCATTTGAGAAAGGATTTATGGTGTTCCTCTATTAACGATTCCCATGTCTATCCTTTGAAAATCTAAAAAGATCAGATCCTTCTCTATACTGATCATTGATAAAGACGTATGATCTTTTCTACTTACTGTATCCACCGCTTTGTTTTCCTTACTGAAATTAGAGTGGATTGAGTAGTCATATTCCTTGATGAGTTATATCCATCTTCATAGGCGCAAGTTAATCTATTTTTTGTGTGAATATATTTTTAAGCTTCTTGTGATCAGTATATATCTCACACTTCTACCCATAGAGATAACGCCGCCATATTTTCAACACAAATATCACTGCCACTAACTCTAGATCATGCATGGGATAGTTTCTCTCATTTATTTTTACCTGCATTGAGGCGTATGATATCACGTTATCATTTTTCATTAGCAAAAAACCTATAACCTTCTTATATGAATCACTATATACCACAAAAAAGTCCCCCACATATTGGGAGTGTGTGTATTGGTATAGGGATTATCCTCTTTTTCATCTCCATAAAACAATTTTCACATTTATGAGTCTTGAAAAAACATTACCCCATTCTGTTTCATCTTGTTCATTGGGTTTTAAAATCATGAAATTTTCTTCAAAAATTATTGATAATACCCTACTCGACCAAGAAATTGGTAGGTCTACATTAGAGATGTTGTCCTGGGCAACTATTTATTAGCCTTCGTCTTGGAATGTTGCACAGATATACCTTTGTTGGTAATAACATGCCCAAATAATTATACTTCCTCCTTCTAGACTCAAATTTACTTTATTTATCATAAATCTTCCCCCAAAACATCATTTTAAAAGATTTTTCAAATGCTCTTCATGTTCCTCCTTACTCAAAGATTATATCATAATATCATAAATAAAAATTTCCAAAAAAATGAAGGTAATCCATAAAGACTATTCATTAAATCCATGAAAATTTTTGGAGCTTTAGTGATTCTCCAGGGAATCACAACGAACTCTTAGTGTCCATACTATGTTCAAGAGGACGTCTTAGGAATGTCTTCTTTCCTTACCTTTAATTGGTTATATCCGGACTTAAGGTCATTCTTAGAGAAATAACTTGTATGATGAAGCCGATTGAACAAGTCATATATTCATGGTTTGGGATACTTTTCCCTTTTCATGATTTGATTAAACTCACAATAATCAATGTATGGGCGCATTTATCCATCCTTATTCTTGATTAAATGGATTGGAGCACCCCATGGTGAAGCACTTGGGCATATAAAACCCTTCTCTTGATTCTCCAGTAACTGCTTCGTCATCTCTTCAAGATCTACGATGGCTGTTATATAAGTTTTAATTGATAAAGGAAGAGATATAGGAATGATTTCAATTGAGAAATCGACCTCTCAGTCCAGAGGAAGACCATAAAGATCTATAGGGAATACATTAGTTTAATCCCTCATAATGGGAATGTATTCAAGTGTGATTCTCTCTTTTGCCTTAATCATTTGAGCTAAAAATTCTTTCTCATAAAAAATTAATATCTACACATTAGACACTGATTCCAAATGAGATTCATCTTCCTCTTTACACTTTTAAATAATTGGAGGATTATTTGGGATGTGAAGTGTGATCTCCCTTTCCAAACAGTTAATGTTGTACTTGTATAAATATATCCAATACTTGCCAAAGATAGCATCTAACTCCACTAACAAAATTATGAAAAGGTTTTCAGGGATGTGAAGTCCAGAAAAATTAACTTGGGAGTATTAATAAACCATAGAAACAACAATTTCCCCACTCGTTGTTCCCACAGATAACTTATCCTCCAAATTTTCAGGCGATGTTTGCATAGTTCTACTAACCATGCAATATATAAAAGAATCTGTAGAACTGGATTCAAACAACATGTTCCCTATTCATGAATGAATAACTACTATACCTATCACTACATCATTTTCTGGATCCACCTTAGTAGTAGTGATAGCATAATACATTTCATGTTACCTCAGATGATGTTTTTGATTTCCTCCTCTAACCCTTGGCTTAGGGTAATTGTTTTCATAATGCCTATGCTATTTTCAGTTGTAACACTGCACTGTAGGACAAGTGTTGATATGAAATTTCTAGTATTCTTCCACATTAGTGGGATTATTTATATCCATTCATCAGTTATTCGCCATACGATCCAGATTTTCACAATTGATGCAATTCCTAGTTCCCATTAGATAGTTCTCAGGATTCTACATTCAATAACAATTACTAGTGGGATATTCAGGATTCTTTCTAGCATGATATTTTTTTGATGAACCACCCATGTTGTTATCCATTTTCCACTTCTTGTCAAAAGAACCAGTAGACTACTTAGAGTCTCCAAACTCCATTTAAACCTTTAGGGCACAATAAAAAATCTCCTCATAACAATAAAAATCTCGAATCACCAAAACATTTCATAGAATCAAATTTAGTTCATTAAATAAGTGATCCACCTTGCTTTCAATATTAATTAAAAACCAAGGGTGTGCCTTTAAATCATTTTAATGTATGCTTCATACAGCCTGCTTTACTCAACTTTCTTCTGCTAGAGTCCAAGAATCTTCCTTTCCTTCTTGAGAAGGAGGGTTGGGGGAATATATTTATTGAAAAACATCCTCTTTAATTCCTCCAAATCCATGGAATCAATTTCCTCGTGGGACTTTGTATTCTTGATTAGTATCCACCATTGATCAGCTTCTCCATCAAAACGATAGACCACCAGTAGACATTTCTCTTCTTTCGTGCAATGGAGGACATAGAATATATTTTTAATGGAGTTAATACACCATTCCACGAGGAGTTGATTGGAATATCCACTACACATGGGAGGCCTTTTCCGCATGAAAGATTCTATGGAAATTTTCTCTTTTCATAGAGGATGAGGAGTGTTCCACAAGATATATGTTATTATTCATAACATGGTCCAACTGAGAAATTACTGGCATGATGTTTTGGGAACTCGTTCTTATCATATCAGGCATATCATTTGGGAATTATTCACATTCCCATTCACATTGATTATTGGAACATGTTCTTCTGCTTCCCGCCAATATCTAAGAAATAGAACTTCCAATTATAGGGCATTAATACATAGCTATTGAGAATAATTTTTTTTTCAACATACGGTGATAAAATTGTGATAGAGAAGTATATCCAAACATGTGATTCCCTAGGTTTCAATATAGGTTATCTTCGATCTATTTATTAACATATATTCTGATTGTTTTTTAATTCCATTAATAATGGTTTATACCATGATCATAAATTACCAAGGAATATCCCCTGGGAGTGTCAAACCAAGAGTGTATCAAGGTCAATTATTGTGTACAAGGATACCTCAATTCAAGCATAAAACTCCTTGTTGGAGTTTTTACTCCAAGGTACATCAATGTCAGAGTCACCTCTACCTATTTGTATCCAGAAAAGGATGTATTATTTTATAAACCACTTACTCTATACTTAAAAAAATTTAGGGATGGTTTCTTATGCTTCATACCGTCCTTAAGGTTCTTACTAATGTTCTCTATTCCTAATCTCCTAAAATAAATAGACCATCCTCTGATATAAAGTATAGCGACCCTAGCCTTTTCTCATATAACATTACACAATTTTATGCATAATTATACATCAGAGTACATTCCATGGATCATAATGTCCGGTCTCTTGGAAGAGTAGGTACATAATCAAACAAAAAAATTATTTAAACTCCATAGTGAGCTCTAATATTCCATTTTTACCATACATCTACATAGGATACCTTGGGGAACACATGAACAATGGGATGAGATAAAAATATTAGTAAGGGAGTATACATAATAATATGGCTTTAGCACATGGGTTATAAGGCATGATCTAATAATTATAAAATCATGGAAAATATGAAAACATAAAATATAAACATAAAATCATATAAACATGGAGTCGTATTAATGTGGAAGAAATATAAAGCATGAATTTAGTACGAGTTAAGCCTAATATCCAAGATCATTTCACATAGTATCACAATCCGATGCTAACTGCCAATACTGTCAGATATAATATCTCATGAGGCTTAACTTTACTCAATGCATTAGAGTGCTATTTGGGTGTACCCATCATAACATGTTCATGAATACGCTTTCCACATAAATAATCATACATAATCAATCATCCATAAACATAAGGTAACCCATGGAGAGAAATGTGTATCACATTCATGTCATAAAGCATCATGAATCAGAGTATCCTAATAGTGGTCATGAGAGAAAGGAATTAAAAAATACATGGACAATAATAAGGTAAAATTGTAATATATCCTGGTAAGTGGTATAAAATATAAGTGACAACATGTAAGAAGAGTATTTAGGAAATTATTATCATTGAAACATTTTAGTGCTATTTTAAGGTAAATACTAAAGAGAATTTAAAATAGAAAAGGGAATAACTTTTTTTATAAAACTAGAAGTGAAACAAAAAAATTTTCATAATAAAAATAATGATTTTACAAAGAAAATATTTTATTAAAACAATGGATAAAGTGAGCATTAACTTGGGTTAGAACTTGGGATGTTCTCTCAAAAAAGGTTTGCTTATCAGGAATAATTAAGGAGTGAACCACTTATAAACACATATATCCAATTATGAGAATGATGGATAGATCTTGGAACATGAATTTGGATCATGTACACGGTATGTATAAGTTTTACATAAAATGAAGGACAACTTCCTTTTGGTAAAAAGAACATTGGAGAAACCCGACAGAATAAAGATGGTTTGGGTAGAATCTCTTACCTTAAGTCTGGTGGTGTTCTCCACATTATATTAAAAACCTTAATAATTAAATTAGGTTCTTTTAATAATAATTATAGAACCTTTTATAAATGAAAATTATTTAGTACAACCTTTTTCTGTTCATTCATAACTATTTTGATTGTTTATGAGGTCAAATTTCTTAGTTCGGGTCCGTTTGTTTCCTTGGTTCTAATGATCGGTTCAATTATATTAATGTTTGGATAATCTGGTAACATGGGGATGGTTGTCAAGAATTGGAGTTATATTATATTATTGAATATCCATAAGGTTACATGGTTTTAAATTTCATTTGGTTACTTAGAGTGATGATTAATAATTATGTAAAGACCATGTTTACAAGGAACATGTTTTGTTTTCTAAATAAAAACCATTTTTAAAAAAGGATTCTAGAACCATATATGGGAAATAATACATATATTATGGTTTGTTTCAACCATGAAAATGGTTTCATGACTAGAATTTAGGATGACAACAAAAATTGGACACCCATCGTCCTTGCATTTGGTAAATTATCACATCTCGGATAGTGTTTTCATTTATAGAATAATTGTAGGGGAAATGAGAGATGATAACTAATTATTCCTTTATCAATATAAAATTACTGAAAATGTAAGGTACTTGAGTGATCCCAAAATTTTGATAAAATTAGGTGAGGAAATAAAAATAAAAGATTTGAACATGAAAATAAAAAAAACGTTGAGAGATTCCTTATGAAAATTTGGTAGCCTAACGTTGTCGCTTAAAATTTCATAAAATGAATAGATGAGAGAAAAAAAAGGAATCTCATAAAATGAAAATGAAAAGGATAGTAATAGGGATACATAATATCAAACTGAAACATAAGAAATGTGAAATTCAAAGAGTTAACATAAAAGAAGGGTTGACTAAAAGAGTAGGATGAAAGGTTCCCTTACCTTATGGAGTAACTCCTAAACCATGAAGGTGGGGACCTGGGAGGATTGTGGACACATTGGTAGGGATCTTGGGGAGGTAAAAACAATATATCATCAAGGATTATGTATTTAAAAATCCTAAAAATGATGGAAATAGTGGATATTTATAGTAAAAGTGAGAGAGAGTTTAAATAAATTTCAAAGGACACCTCATTAGTGGTTTGTGCAAAACCATGAGCATTACATGGTATTTTATAGTGGTATTATCCAATTGGGACACATCATATCTTATTTTAGTGTACAAAAGTATACCAGAATTTTATTTTAATTTTTACATCATTATGATGTCATTAAACATATCGAAAACTCAATTCTCAATATTCACTATTCACAAAAAATTCATGTATTTTAAAAAAATCAAAAAAATTTACACTAACCATTTTTCAGTGGGTAGAATTAAAAAATGAAATCCATTTTTTTGAAAAATATTTCAAAATATTTTCAATTAATTTTTTAAAAAAAATTATAATCTATTCAACAAAATTAACATAAAAACTATGACCCGTTTTATAAAACATTGAAAATTTAATCAATGTCCCATAAATTTATCTTAAAACCATAAAAAATTAAAGTAAAAATTTATGATTACACTTTATGAAAATACATATCCATTTTATATTAATAAATTAATCATAAAATTGTAAATAAAATATTTTTGAGATAAAAAAATACCAATTCCTTTACAATGGTTGTTTTATCACTTTTAAGATGTCTAATTTTTTTTTATACATTCATGGGTGAAGATTATATTTTATTTGGACAATTACTATTCATTACATTTCATAAAGGTGCCATACTATTCATTAGGGTATGTTACCATTCATCTAAAAATATTTTTGTCTTTCCAAACTCCAAATTACATAATGATCACAATTATAGATGACCGTTTTTCAAAATTCAAATCCCATTAGTGAAACATTATGTTAAAAGGTCAAATAGTACCCCGTAGTTCATTGTGTTGTGATTTCATATAATTATATTAAATTTTATAAGAAAGGAATTTCCATTGATAAGGTCGTTACACTACTACCCATACAATAATGGTTTACGCCTAGTAGTGATGGTGTAAAGAGGTGATTATGGGGTTATTATTCCATCTTGGTGATAATTATAATTATCTATATGTATATAACATGGTGGAGGAAAGACAATAAAGAATCTAAACCAATAACCTCTGATAGCATAGGCATACACCGACAGTAGCAGCAATAATTTACCTCCTCAAACATACCATTTATAGAATAAGACACTATTTATTGTTAAGAATTCATATCAATTCAGGTCATACAAAACAAAATATAACAGTTGTAGGGTCACTAGTGGATGACATTAGTACATACATATATTAATCATGATGAAATAAATGTAAACTCAATTTGATTTTAGAACCTGGATGGTACCATGTACTACACCCCATGCAAGAGTTCCAGCCTTGCCACTAAGGTCCAAAACCTGATCTCATTCCCTTACCTACTCAAAAAATCATAAAGTATACATGCATCCAGAAGGGCCCTTATCAGGTGGTAGAATAAATAATATTTGGACACTACCAATGGGTTTCTATCTTACAACACTGATAATGTAGTTATGTCTAAATTTAAATAAAAAAGAATGTCAACATCATATAAATAACCTGATTCCCTTGTTCTCACTATATACAAAAATGAAATCACCTACTTCGACCAAGCCTAGTATACGAAATTCCCTTAATTATATACATGGAATGCCGTATATGTCTACATATTAGTAATTTTAGTGGAGAGGATCATTATCACAAATGAAACACCCTGAAGTTTTTTAAAATAAATTGAAATGCTTAAAACATAATTTTAAGTATATATTTATATCATGAGATTAAACATAATTTTTTCACTTCTGTGTTTTGAATTTCGAAAAACAATCATCTAGAACTGTATACAGTAAGTAATTTCTTGTCTGATGGAACCAACCTATTTTTTGGTGAATAGTAACATTCCCTTGCGAATTTTAATATTAATATTAATATGACCCTAATGAATATTAAATTTTGTTATTATTTTATTTTATTAAGGGTTTTAGATAATGAAATCTTGTTTAATTTTTCGACGTGATATAAAACCAGTTATAGAATTAAAATTGATAATTTTTTAATTAAGTATGATTTTTTTTAAATTCAATTAATAAAATTTAAAAAATTATTTTGAAAAAATGGATTTCATTTTTGATTTCTAAACAATGCAAAATGGTTATGGTTATTTTTGGGGAATTTTTACAATTTCAAGATTTTTTTACAAATAGTAAAATATGATAAGATACAAAAAATGTAAATACTTGATTTACTGCATCATAGGTGATTCAAGGATGATGTCAGAAAACTTGGTTTGAACTCATATTCCATTATTAATATTTTTTGAAACATTAATTGAGATTATTCATATTCATGAGCATAAATATTACAGTAATGATTAAAATAATATAAAATACCTCCTCTCCACCACTATAAATACCTCTCTCATTCCCCTCTTCCTCCCACACCTCTCCAGCCATGGGCATTGTCTAATTTCAGCCAAATGACCTCCCTAATCACATTCCCCACGTCTAAGACCTACTGGTCTCACCCATATCCCCAAATCGAAGGCCTTAAGGAGGATCTCAAGGAGAATAGATCAAGAGGTAAGAAATCCTATATCTTTTCATTTGTTTTCCATTCCTTTCTTTTCAATTTATAGTATCATCCACTCCTATTATCCAAGTGGAATGAAATCACTATAAATTTTTTTATTATATATTATCTCATGTTCATGTAAAATTCATTGTCATTCTTCTTCTCTTCTCCCACTTCTTCAAGAATTAAAACCATTGACCGTGATGTGTTGAATTACAGACAACGTGGATAATGTGATTTCAATTTACATTAATTGTTTCAAGTCTAGTCATGAAACCATTTTATGGTTGAACAATGATATTATATATGTATTATGTATCATCTATGGTTATGAAATTCTTTTTTACACATGGTATTAATTTATAAAATATAATGTGGTTGTTATTATCAAAGAACCGCTAAAATGATCTAAATGAACATCATTAATGATTTAACTTATGAATCTCCCTAATTTTAGAATTTAAAAATGATTAATGGTATAATTTTGGGTTCTATAAATATTTAAATACAATTATATTCCAATTATGGAGTTTCACTTGCAATTGATAAGAACATCTATCTTGAACTGATCACGGAAAACAAGTAAAGAATACCACCAAAAAAATGCAAGGAACAAAATACTAACAATTAATGGGTGAAATGATGTAATTAAATGACTTTATAATGTATTATAATTATGGATATGTTTTTTATGATATTAATAAGACTATTTTAACCATTATAAAAGAGGTTTAAATGTGTTTTAAGTAAGACAACCCCGAGGTAATCGAATTCCTAACATGATTTCCATTCTTTGGGTTAACCTTATACTTCATTATTTAAGTGGTATTAAAATTGTTTGTGTGATAGTTTTTGTTTATATTATGTTTAATTGTGTGTATTTACATTTTTTAAACATATTTTATCTACTCTATTATGTCTCACATGAATTATATGATATTTCAAAGGGGGTTTTATTAATCCTCTTTTAAAAATCTGATTTTCATAAATCAAAAGGAATGTTTTCATGCAATTATTCATGTTGTATTATTATTTTTTGGTTCTTGCGAATGTCTATGATGAAGGGTGGGACCGATATTTCCCTCTAATTCATTAGGTATGTGTACATTTTTGGTTGGATATATGGTAACTCCATGTATAACTGTGATGGTTACATAAATTGTAAGGTAGTCATAAGAGCTAAAAATTGTAAGGTAGCCGAGAGGGTAATAGAATTATGTATGTAATACCCCAACATACCTTTATGGTTATATTTATGTTCTTATTTATTGTGTTAATCTTGTGTAAATTTCATATTTCACCGTGTAAGTATATATGGTTGACAAATGTATCTCTGGAAAATGATTTCATACATTACAAGTATTCATTTAATAATGTGCTCCTTATTCTTTTCATATCCATTTATGAGATTTTTGTGATCATCCAATGTTTTTATATGATTTTCACATGTTATAAGTATTTTTAAGACAGAGAAGGAATCAATGTTAAATGTTTTAAGAGTTTCCAAAGAAATCTTGTTTTATTTACAAATTATTATATTTTTTCAGAAATGAATGCTGTTTTTATGTTATCCACTATATAATAACATGTAATTTAATGAATGTATTATGTCCCAATTATATGAAGCTCTAAATTTGAAAAGATCCTAAATATAAAAGTAATTTATTTCTAGACTATATCAGGATTACGAAATTTAATAAGCGCTGGTCCTTATTTTTGGTATTAGAGGATGGTTTAGATAAATTTAGGGGTTAATATGATGTTACTATATTAATAGAAAATCATAAATGTTTTTTACTCTATGGATAATTTTAAATTTTATAGCATTTAAATATCACCATATTGATTTGAAAAAGATATGTATGTTCAGAATGGTTGTCTATAGAGGAAACAACGAAGCTGAAGATGAGAAGCACTAAAAATATGACATCCTTCCAAATTAGTATCTAGGAATGGTAGGGATTGGATCCAAGACATTTGTAACAAAAATGGATCAGCTAATGCTGGAAATAAAAGGTGGTGGAATCCATTCAAGAGAAAATCCATAGGTACGTCAATAGAACATGATACTAGTGGAACATTTAATGATACAACACCACCCTGATTTCAATGGATCTTCTGACCCCGTAGCTGCTAAAGGATTTATTAAAGCCCTTGAAAAGATATTCTATGTAATGGGATATTCAAATAATAAAATGGTATTTCTTTCTATTTGTGATTTTTAAGGTGAAGTTGATAAATGGTAGTTAATGGTAATGATTATTAGGGACAAGAGTATGTTGTTTCCTTATAGTGGGATGAATATAAAATTCTTTTCCTTGAAAAATATTTTGCTAAGGTGGAGTGAATTAGGATGGAGAAGAAATTCCTTGAATATATGATAATGGAGGAAGATTAAGTGGCTATGTACGAAGAGAACTTTAATCGAATAGCAAGGTATGCTCCAAATAATATTCTAGATCTTGATAGTGAAATCAACACCTTTTACTCAGGATTAAAGCCAAGGTATCGAAGGAAATTGGCCTCCCATGAATTCAAAATGTTATGAGAAACTTGTATGATGTGTTTAGAGGGTAGATATAGAGATTGTTGATGATAATGTGGACTTTGTAAAAAAAGGGAATAAGAGGAACAAATGTCATCCAATTGGTAAGAATCATCCAAATAAATATGATGGTAAGAAAACCTAGTTCTATTTTTTGAAAAGTGTTGAAATAAGCACCCAAGGGAATGTATTACAAAAAATGGGAAGCATTTTTGATGTGGTAAGTTTGGAAGAATTGTAGAGACCCGAAGCATGACGTACATTGAAATTACATTGCATTTGCGGAATACTTAGTACATAACAAAAACACACACTAAAGGATCGTAATAGTTTAGTGTCTTTTGAAACTCGGAACGTAATCTTCTAATCGTGGTGAAAGATCTTCAATATATCCCATAAAGATCATCCCTTTTTTTTACCTAAAACGTTTCTTTATATACTGGGGTAAAGAAAACATAAAAGGGTGAGCTCAAATGCTCAGTAAGGGTAAACAAAAGAAATATAAATCACATCATATACATAAGCACATAACTTTTGGAAATCTTAACCTGCAAAAGAGCGCATAATATCATAACATGGGATAAATCATAGAAGTAAAATGTAATCCCAATAATCATAACTTTACACATGAAACTTTGTGGCATACACACATAATCATAGAGAATCATTTCTTGTTAGTCAAGACTCATTGCCAAGACTATCTTAGTGGACAAAGTCCCTTTCTGAATCGAGTAACCCTCGTTCCAGTCCTGTTTCACTGAACCGATATAACCTACCGTTCCAGCCATGTCTATCTCATGAGATATAAAATCATTACCCAATGCATTGGAGGGAGATATAGGTCCCACCCATCTTATAATGAATCCTTTCTTATGTGTGCCAGATAATCATAAATCATACATCATCGCATAACACATGTAACAAAAATGGGAATCTTGAAACATCATGACATCATAAAACACACCATATAAGATAAAGGAATTCATAAAAATATTTCCATCACAACATAATCAAACCAATGTAATAATATGGATAAAAACAGAACCCTTTTATTATCTTATATGGAAAATAATTTTGATAAAATACTTGAACTACATTCTTGAGGAAAATATCCTTTCTACTTCAAAAACATTTTTTCCTTTCATAACATGTCATACGACTTTAAAATAAAAGAATTTGATTAAAAATAAACTTGAAAACTTGTAAAGGAAGCTTCTTGGAAATAATGTTTTAAAAATCCATTCTTGCTGTATAAGTTAAATAAATCATTCTTCGTACTTTTGTCGGAAAAGTCAAAAAGTACCTCGTACGAAAAACGACAAAAGATTCCTTTCATACCTATTACTAAAAACTCACCGAAGGGTAAAAATGGATTTAAAAAATTTTAGGTGGATGGAAATAATATTACATATTGATGAAACAAGGATGTGGATGATAAAATACACCCTAGTAAATACTTACGAATAAACAATCTCGGATAAAAATGAGATTGTGATATTTCCCTTACCTTAGGTCCGACTTGCTTTGTGAGTGTCCGAACCTCCTGTATATGATTTAAATCATGTTATTGACTTATTCCAGAATCATATTCATTGTTATTATATCATATATGGTCCACTTATGACTTTATATTACCCGTTCTTTTGTAAATTCATGTTAAAGTAGCGTTTTGGGTAAAATCGTCTCATTTGTCGTTCGTGTTTTTAACTTGTAATTATTCATATGATAGTTAGATCAGGATTACTTAATTTCAGAATATAAAACATGATATATATATATATATATTCATAATACACATATATAATAAATCAGTAAATGGAAAGAAATACACCGTTCATGGAGACGGTAGTCCGTACGTACGCATGAACGCTGTTTTCGTTTCCTTATTGAATTGAATGGAATTAAGTAGATGACATACATATAAATAATTCCAGTATCATTATTAGGTCATATATTTCATTATTACTTATTATATATACTTTATAATCATTCATGAATGGTTAATCATTGAGAATGAATCTCATCGCGTCATGGAGACGGTAGTCCGTACGTACGCACGAGCGATGATATCGTTCCCATGGTCGTGGAATTGTGTTGAAGTGTATGTATACTATTTAAGTATCAATATCACTTTATAATAATCATATATAGTTACTCATTAAACCTTTATACCCATCCAATTAATGTGGTGGCGGAAAATAGATTACCCCACGGCGTGGAGACGGTATTCCGTACGTACGCACACGTGATGATTTCCTTTTTCCGTAGGATGGATAGAAGGTTAATTAGAGTTGTTTCATATTTATAATAACATATCATTATATAATAAATACTGATGTTATTACTTTATCATGAAACAACTAAAGAAGAATAAGTTGAAGAAAAAAGAAATTGAAAAAGATCGGTAATGGATATTACCTCTTTTTGACGCGCCTTCACTTATCCTCCACTTAAAGAACTATGGATGGACTTTGAAGAAGACCAGGACCTCTAGGATGATACTATGGAAGTGGATAAGGGATTTTGGCAGGGGTTGTCCGAGCTTGAGTGCTCAAATTGGTGTGAGGAGGAGGGGGAGGAGGTGCCCTTTTATAAGGGAGGAGAGGGGCACCTTAGGAATATCTCAAAATATTATTTTATATTAAAGTCAAAATCGGTTTATAATGGTTCCAAAGGGTCTTATTTCGAATCTAAAGTGGGGATGGTTCTAAATCCTATCAACCAATAGGATTTAAAAATGTTTAGGTTATTATTTTAACCTTATAAATTAGATTTAACTTTAAGTTAAATAATTTAACTTTTACCGTGTCTTTTTGTTTTCTTACACTATATGGTTAATACACTTACTATAACATGCCAAACGAACCCCAAATTATTTATTATTAATATAAATATCCTTTTCTAAGTCATTTGGCCGAGCCCTAGATTTTTAGGAATAAAATAATAATTAATAATATAATTTTTTATTTAAAAACTATTTTGTGTCAATTTTGACACTATTTGATATATGATTTTTTTGAAAGTCATAAAAGAATTATATGTTCGAACCATGTTGATTAAATCAACACTAATATATCATAGTAACCTAGAAAATTAGTGGAATTCATAAAAAGTCTCAAATTACATTTATTTTGGTGTTTATAACATCAATTATGTCAATATTTCATTAATAAGATAATTACTACATCATCATTGTGTCATAAATAAATTAAATTTTTTAATGTCTAAAAATTACAAATAAAATACCATTATGTAGTATATCGTGTTATCTCTCTAATGAATATTTATAGTCTAATTTATCTTTTTTATAACTCCATATTAAAAATGATTTACTTATTAAACTTTGATTTTAACTATTTTAACTCTTCTTTAAATAAATTAATAATAAATGTCCTAATCTAATCCAAGTGGGCCTAAATGGTCATAGTTTATTCCTAAGATTGTTTTTGGTCGAATTACACTTGTCCAATAGAATTTGGACATGTTTTAGGGTAATATTAATATCATATTTACCCTTAGTTACCCAATTTACTATTAACCGCGGTAAAAAAAATAAAAAGTTACTATTCACAAAAAATTATTTTTATCTCATTGAACCACATTTTACTTACTGAAATCAACCGTGTCTCTCAGATTTTTTTTAATTCCATTCACAGAAGCGGTAAAATTATGTTTTATGAAAAATTCAGTTTTTTAACTACCACTTAGTAGTTTCACTATTCATCAAAAATTGATGTTTTTCAGAACAATGCCAAAATTTCATCCTAAGCTATATTTCATATTCCGAATTCAAAAATGAATTCTATTTTACCAAATTCATAACATAGAAGTTTCATTAATTAATTTTATAATTAAATCCCGCTGTTAAAACAAATAGCATGTTTTTAAGAAACAATATCTATCAAATAGCATGTTTTTAAGAAACAATATCTATCAATATCTATCAATAGGATTTAGACAAGTTTAGGTTATTATTTTAACCTTATCAATTAGATTTAACTTTAAGTTAAATAATTTAACTTTTACCGTGTCTTTTTGTTTTTTTACACTATATGGTTAATACACTTACTATAACATGCCAAAAGAACCCCAAATTGTATATTATTAATATATATATCCTTATATAAGTCATTTGGCCGAACCATAGATTTTTAGGAATAAAATAACAATTAATAATAAAATATTTGATTTAAAAACTATTTTGTGTCAATTTTGACACTATTTGATATATGATTTTTTTGAAAGTCATAACGAATTATATGTTCGAACCAAGTTTATTAAATAAACACTAATATATCATAGTAACCTAGAAAATTAGTGGAATTCATAAAAAGTCTCAAATTACTTTTATTTTGGTGTTTAGAACATCAATTATGTCAATATTTCATTAATAAGATAAATACTGCATCATCATTGTGTCATAAATAAATTAAATTATTTAATGTGTAAAAATTACAAATAAAATACCATTATGTATGAAATCTCTTTAGCTTTCTAATGAATATTTATAGTCGAATTTATCTTTTGTATAACTCCATATTAAAAATGATTTACTTATTAAACTTTGATTTTAACTATTTTAACCCTTCTTTAAATAAATTAATAATAAATGTCCTAATCTAATCCAAGTGGGCCTAAATGGTCATATTTTATTCCTAAGTTTTTTTTTGGTCGAATTAAACTTGTCCAATAGAATTAGTACTTGTTTTAGGGTAATATTAATATCATATTTACCCTTAGTTACCCTATTTACTATTAACCGCGGTAAAAAAAATAAAAAGTTACTATTCACCAAAAATTATTTTTATCTCATTGAACCACATTTTACTTACTGACATCAACCGTGTCTCTCAGATTTTCGAAATTCCATTCACAGAAGCGGTAAAATTATGTTTTATGAAAAATTCAGTTTTTTAACTACCACATAGTAGTTTCACTATTCATAAAAAATTGATGTTTTTCAGAACAATGCCAAAATTTCATCCTAAGATATATTTCATATTACGAATTCAAAAATGAAGTATATTTTACCAAATTCATAACATAGAAGTTGCATTAATTAATTTTATAATTAAATCCCGCTGTTAAAACAAATAGCGTGTTTTTAAGAAACAATATCTATCAAAAGATTGACAATTGTTTATGTCTTGTTTAAATGTGAAATTACATCTAATGACCAACATTGTATTAAATTGTAAAAATATATTCTAAATATACTTTAAAACCACTCAAATTAATAATTTATCACTATTAATTATTTCGATTAAAAAGTTGTTTTTAATTATAATTTAGTAATTTTCATTATTCATCAGAATATGAAAGTTATCCGAAAAGTACCACAATTTCACCTTAGGCTAAATTCGATACTCCGAATCCAAAAATGAAGTCCATTTTGAGAGATAAAATTTCTAAAATTTAAAAAGTGGTTATTACTATTCATAACGGCTAGTTTTAATAATATTTTAATAGCATATCGTTGTTTCGTGAAACTGAGTATTGCGTACTACACACGCTATCGAGGAAGGTTGTGATTGCATGTAATGCAAGGCAAGTCAAAGATGTGTGTTTTGAAAGCTCCTTTTGGTGTAGCGTACAACACAAGACATTAATAAAATTAAAAAGAATGTTTTTCATAAAATCTCGGGCTGTTACATTCTACCCCCCTTAAAATGAATTTCGCCCTCGAAATTCATCGGGGGTTATAAATGGTTTACTATTAGAAAGTTTATTTAATAGAAACCCACATCATAAAAAGGAATATCAAAACCAATCTTTAAAAACAAAAGTATGAAACGTAATGGTTACCCAAATAAACTAATCACTGGGTTTCCACATAGGTGAAAATATGGATATGGAAGAGAAATCTAACCATCATGTTCTCATGGAGAGTGGTAGAGAACATGGCTATGGAAAAGCCAGTAATCACAAATCCATAAATTTGTGACGATCTAAGGTACCATCTGATTCATCAGATATAAGATCACTAGGACAACATTTTTGGTTTTCAAGATTGTTTCCCTAAAGTTAATTAATTTGAATTAGAATAAATACTTACTTTATGTTGGTATAACATCACTGTTGTTTGTGCCTTTAACAATTTCCACTTCATCTCTTAAATAAATGAAGTTGAATTTGTTATTCGTGAAGTGTTAGCAGATCATGTGATAGAATGACGGGTCATTCCATCTGTCTCAAAAGGTTAGCAAAATTTATATACATAAGTCGATCTATAGTGAGATAAATCATATATGGTTCCTAAAATGGACTTATACTTTATATATCATACTTCTTAATATAATAAAACTAGTTTCTACTAAATAGGGACTTCTGGTAGGCCAGTGGTAGGCGATAAAGGCCAGTCGCACTTCGGTTGTGGGTTCGATTCCCACAGCCTTGTCCGACGAGATGGGCTGTCGCCCGTCCTGCAGGTTGTCCTTTTCCTAAAACTAAATTACTATAATATCCCATCAATAATATCGAAAAAACTTCTTTCCTTAAACAATACTATCTTATGTCCATCATAATCCGTTTCAATCTTTAGGCTTATCCATAATACTGCAATCCACTTTCATAACACAGTGAAAATGATTACCAGAGATTTAATACCATTGTTGAACCCCATATATCATAAGATATGTTTTGTTGGTCACATTCCAAACATTCAAAGTCCTTAATCATGTATTATCTTGAATACCCATTGAACCTTAGTGAAAACTTGAATGCAGTTAAAAGTTAACACTTTCCACATACCAAAATCCAAAAACTCTATATACTCAAACCATAATATAACCTTCTCCTTATATCAGTCATGGGCTCATGAATACTATCAAACATTTAATTTTCTCCTTATCCCTTCATTATGCGCATATCATCTACATTCCAAAAATATCTGAATAACCTTTCATGGATACTGGTAACATTAATCATACAGTTTCAAAACTCAAGGAAAGGCAACAGCGTAACAATCCTTAGATGTCTCTTTATTCCATAGTACCATGAGATTACTTCTACAACATTACACATGATAAACATGTAATCATTCCACTACATTCTTAAACCATTGACCGAGATTCAACAATTCATTCATCTCAAATATCATTTGTAGTCTCTTCATCATCATCAACATAAATACTACCCATACGACCATACTGATTATCTTCATGAGACTTTACCTTAGGGCATTGGTTTGCATAATGCCCATACATTCCACATTTAAAACATTTAACCATTGTTGATGTCGTAGCAATAACATTATCCTCATCTCTGGTGTTAACTGAACCTTTTCCTTTACACTTACTGGCTTTGTGTCCTTCTTTTCCACACCCAAAGCATCTTCCAGTTCCTTTGAAACATTCTCCTTGATTCCTCTTCCCACATGATTTACATAGGGGAAATTGAACTTTCTTTCCTCTGTGATCATCATGAAACTCCATCTTTCTCTTATTAGCCGAGTCAGGAAACTTAACAAATTTTACTTTATTGATCATATTATGAGATTGCTGATTCGGCATAATAATGATTTTTGGACTTCCAAATCCTATTTCATTTGGTTGCTCATGAATAATATCATTCTATTGTCCATAATATCCTCCATTATCATGAATCATCTTGTTTCCAGCCATTTTCTAAAACCCAAAAAGAATAGTGTGAGAGGCAAAAATCATAATAAAGGGGGAGTAACTTCAATATCTAACATCTTTGGTTTAATCTAATATTGTTACCATAGTTCTAGGACTACATACTATACGTATACTTATCCTTAGGGGTATCCCTAGACATACCTTAGAAATATCTCTAGGGATCTCACTAACGTTTTCGCGTCCTAGTTTCCAAAGGTTGACTAATCCTTTCCTCTGATACCAACTATAACGGTCTGGAATTACTTCCAGTGGACTATAATTGATACCTATCAAGGCACTCCATGGGTGGCTACACCCCCTGGGTGGGACACACCACCATCCCCAGTGGCAGCCATTTCCTCATGAAGCCCTTGGGCGGAGAGCCATGCTTCGTCCAACGCTCACATGTGAGAGTTCCCAAGGATCGGATACATTCCTACCTCCTTTGCCTCTGATACCAACTGTAGAGACCCGAAGCCTGACGTACATTGAAATTACATTACATTTTCGGAATACTTAGTACATAACAAAAACACACACTAAAGGATCGTAATAATTTAGTGTCTTTGGAAACTCAGAACGTAATCTTCTAATCATGGTGAAATATCTTCAATATCTCCCATAATGATCATCCCTTTTTTTTAACTAAAACCTTTCTTTATATCCTGGGGAAAAGAAAACATAAAAGGGTGAGCTCAAATGCTCAGTAAGGGTAAACAAAAGAAATATAAATCACATCATATACATAAGCACATAACTTTCGGAAATCTTAACCTGCGAAAGAGCCCATAATATCATAACATGGGATAAATCATAGAAGTGAAATGTAATCCCAATAATCATAACTTAAAACATGAAACTTTGTGGCATACACACATAATCTTAGAGAATCATTTCTTGTTAGTCAAGACTCATTGCCAATACTATCTTGGTGGACAAAGTCCCTTTCTGAATCGAGTCACCCTTGTTCCAGTCCTGTTTCACTGAACCGATATAACCTACCGTTCCAGACATTTCTATCTCATGAGATATAAAATCTTTACCCAATGCATTTGAGGGAGATATAGGTCCCACCTATCGTATAATGAATCCTTTCTTATTTGTGGCACATAATCATAAATCATACATCATCGCATAACACAAGTAACAAAAATGGGATTCTTGAAACATCATGACATCATAAAACAAACCATATAAGAAAAAGGAATTCATAAAAATATTTCGATCACAACATAATCAAACCAATGTAATAATAGGGATAAAAACATAACCCTTTTATTATCTTAGATGGAAAATAATTTTGATAAAATACTTGAACTACATTCTTGAGGAAAATATCCTTTCTACTTCAAAAACATTTTTTCCTTTCATAACATGTCATACGACTTTAAAATAATAGAAGTTGATTAAAAATAATCATGAAAACTTGTAAAGGAAGCTTCTTGTAAATAATTTTTTAAAAATCCATTCTTGCTGTATAAGTTAAATAAAACATTCTTCGTACTTTTGTCGGAAAAGTCAAAAAGTACCTCGTACGAAAAACGACAAAAGATTCCTTTCATACCTATTACTACAAACTCACCGAAGGGTAAAAATGGATTTAAACAATTGTAGGTGTGTGGAAATAATATTACATATTGATGAAACATGGATGTGGATGATAAAATACACCCCAGTAAATACTTACGAATAAACAATCTCGGATAAAAATGAGATTGTGATATTTCCCTTACCTTAGGTCCGACTTGCTTTGTGAGTGTCCAAACCTCCTGTATATGATTTAAATCATGTTATTGACTTATTCCAGAATCATATTCATTGTTATTATATCATATATGGTCCACTTATGACTTTATATTACCCGTTCTTTTGTAAATTCATGTTAAAGTAGCGTTTTGGGTAAAATCCTCTCATTTGTCATTCGTGTTTTTAACTTGTAATTATTCATATGATAATTAGATCATGATTACTTAATTTCAGAATATGAAACATGATTTATATATATATATATTCATAATACACATATATAATAAATCAGTAAATGGAAAGAAATACACCGTTCATGGAGACGGTAGTCCGTACGTACGCATGAACGCTGTTTTCGTTTCCTTATTGAATTGAATGGAATTAAGTAAATGACATACATATAAATAATTCCAGTATCATTATTAGGTCATATATTGCATTATTACTTATTATATATACTTTATAATCAATCATGAATGGTTAATCATTGAGAATGAATCTCATCGCGTCATGGAGACGGTAGTCCGTACGTACGCACGAGCGATGATATCGTTACCATGGTCGTGGAATTGTGTTGAAGTGTATGTATACTATTTCAGTATCAATATCACTTTATAATAATCATATATAGTTACTCATTACACCTTTATACCCATCCAATTAATGTGGTGGCGGAAAATAGATTACACCACGTCGTGGAGACGGTATTCCGTACGTACGTACGCGCGGTGATTTCCTTTTTCCGTAGGACGGATAGAAGGTTAATTAGAGTTGTTTCATATTTATAATAACATATCAGTATATAAGAAATACTGATGTTATAACTTTATCATGAAACAACTAAAGAAGAAGAAGTTTAAGAAGAAAGAAATTGAAAAAGATCGGTAATGGATATTACCTCTTTTTGACGCGCCTTCACTTATCCTCCACTTAAAGAACTAAGGATGGTCTTTGAAGAAGACCAGGACCTATAGGATGATACTAGGGAAGTGGAGAAGGGATTGTGGCAGGGTTTGGCCGAGCTTGAGTGCTCAAATTGGTGTGAGGAGGAGGGGGAGGAGGTGCCCTTTTATAAGGGAGGAGAGGGGAACCTTAGGAATATCTCAAAATATTATTTTATATTAAAGTCAAAATCGGTTTATAATGGTTACAAAGGGTCTTATTTCGAAGATAAAGTGGGTATGGGTCGACATCCTATCAACCAATAGGATTTAGACAAGTTTAGGTTATTATTTTAACCTTATCAATTAGATTTAACTTTAAGTTAAATAATTTAACTTTTACCGTGTCTTTTTGTTTTTTTACACTATATGGTTAATACACTTACTATAACATGCCAAAAGAACCCCAAATTGTATATTATTAATATATATATCCTTATATAAGTCATTTGGCCGAACCATAGATTTTTAGGAATAAAATAACAATTAATAATAAAATATTTGATTTAAAAACTATTTTGTGTCAATTTTGACACTATTTGATATATGATTTTTTTGAAAGTCATAACAGAATTATATGTTCGAACCAAGTTTATTAAATAAACACTAATATATCATAGTAACCTAGAAAATTAGTGGAATTCATAAAAAGTCTCAAATTACTTTTATTTTGGTGTTTAGAACATCAATTATGTCAATATTTCATTAATAAGATAAATACTGCATCATCATTGTGTCATAAATAAATTAAATTATTTAATGTGTAAAAATTACAAATAAAATACCATTATGTATGAAATCTCTTTAGCTTTCTAATGAATATTTATAGTCGAATTTATCTTTTGTATAACTCCATATTAAAAATGATTTACTTATTAAACTTTGATTTTAACTATTTTAACCCTTCTTTAAATAAATTAATAATAAATGTCCTAATCTAATCCAAGTGGGCCTAAATGGTCATATTTTATTCCTAAGTTTTTTTTTGGTCGAATTAAACTTGTCCAATAGAATTAGTACTTGTTTTAGGGTAATATTAATATCATATTTACCCTTAGTTACCCTATTTACTATTAACCGCGGTAAAAAAAATAAAAAGTTACTATTCACCAAAAATTATTTTTATCTCATTGAACCACATTTTACTTACTGACATCAACCGTGTCTCTCAGATTTTCGAAATTCCATTCACAGAAGCGGTAAAATTATGTTTTATGAAAAATTCAGTTTTTTAACTACCACATAGTAGTTTCACTATTCATAAAAAATTGATGTTTTTCAGAACAATGCCAAAATTTCATCCTAAGATATATTTCATATTACGAATTCAAAAATGAAGTATATTTTACCAAATTCATAACATAGAAGTTGCATTAATTAATTTTATAATTAAATCCCGCTGTTAAAACAAATAGCGTGTTTTTAAGAAACAATATCTATCAAAAGATTGACAATTGTTTATGTCTTGTTTAAATGTGAAATTACATCTAATGACCAACATTGTATTAAATTGTAAAAATATATTCTAAATATACTTTAAAACCACTCAAATTAATAATTTATCACTATTAATTATTTCGATTAAAAAGTTGTTTTTAATTATAATTTAGTAATTTTCACTATTCATCAGAATATGAAAGTTATCCGAAAAGTACCAAAATTTCACCTTAGGCTAAATTCGATACTCCTAATCCAAAAATGAAGTCCATTCTGAGAGCTAAAATTTCTAAAATTTAAAAATTAGTTATTACTATTCATAACGGCTAGTTTTAATAATATTTTAATAGCATATCGTTGTTTCATGAAACTGAGTATTTTGTACTACACACGCTATCGAGGAAGGTTGTGATTGCGTGTAATGCAAGGCAAATCAAAGACGCGTGTTGTGCAAGCTCCTTTTGGTGTAGCGTACAACACAAGACATTAATAAAATTAAAAAGAATATTTTTCATAAAATCTAGGGCTGTTACAAGCATGGCCTGAGATTATAATGAAAATGATTCAAAGTCTAAACATGATAATAAATTTATAAAGTGTTTTAAATGATGTGATATATGTCATTATGAAAATTCCTTCCCAAAAAGAGAACTGAATGATGCAAATGAGATCTGAACATAATTTTAAAACACCAGGGGGAAATAATATAGCAAAGATGAATTATAAGAATATTTCTATTGTGGTATGTGGAAAGACATTACCTACAAACCGTTTTGTTTTTCCCTTAGTAGTGTTTTATGTTATTCTATTAATGGATTGGATTTTTGTTTATCATTCTTAGATTTATTGTAGATATAAAGAGGTAGATTATCATATAGAGTTTAAATTTGAATACAATAATTAACCCATAAAATAGATAACATATCAAGAAGCTGAGAAGCTGTTGAAATATGGAAATGAATGTTATCTCGCTCAAATAATTGAAAACAAATAACTATTCATATTAATGATGTTCCCTTGGTAAATTAATACCTTGATATTTTTTTGATGAGTTACTCAGTGTCATACATGATCGAGAATTAGAATTCATAATTGACTTAGTTCTTGATGCTAAGGTAATTTCAAAACCCTCATATTGTATACCTCAAATAGAATTTCTTGAGTTGAAATATCAGTTACAGGATTTCCATGATAAAGATTTCATTTGTCCTATCAATTCACCATGGGGTTCTCCTATTTTTTTCATTAAAAAGAAATATGGTTCCATAAGGCTTTTCATTGATTATAGATCTTGGAATAACATCACTGATAAAAACAAGTCCCATTTTTCTCATAGTGATTACTTATTTGATCAGCTCTATGGACCTCAGTACTTTTCCATGATTGACTTGACATCTGGATACCATCCGCTGAAGGTGAAGGAGGATGACATCTTGAAAAAATATTTCTGTAATAGATATGGGAATTATGATTTATTGTTTATGTTGTTTGGGTAAACTAATTCACCAGTTTTATTCATGAATATTATTAATAGAGTATTTCATGAGTTCATAGATAAGTTTGTGGTTGGGTTTATTGATGAAATTATGGTATTTATTAATAGTAAATAAGAGCATGAAAAACATACAAGGGTTTTTTTACAAACCCTAAAGGAAAATAAACTATTTATAAAATTCAGAATGTCTGATTTTTGGTTGCAACAGATTTCATTTCTTGGAAAGATTGTAAATTAGGATGGAATAATCGTTAATCCTGTAAAAAAAAGTGGTTGATGAATAGGAAAGACCATAAAATTTTATAGAGATTCATAGTTTTCTTGTATTGGTAGGTTATTACTGACAGTTGGTTATGCACTTTTCAAGTTTATCTAGCCCGATAACTAATTTCACATGAAAAGGGGTTAAATTTATTTGGACAGAGGCATGTAATGTTTTTTTTCTGGAACTGAAGAAGAGGATGGTGAATCATCAATTTTTGGCCTTGCATTCTTGAAAAGGTGAGTTTTTTATCTAAAGTGATGCTTCATTGAAGGAAAATGGTTGTGTTTTGATGCATAATGATTAGGTAATTTCTTATGATTCAGGACAACTAAAACCCCATGAGTTAAATTATTCCACACATGACATGGAATTGGAAGCTGTGGGTATTTCTAGGAAAATTTGGAGGCATCATTTATATGAATCCAAATGTCAGTTATATATTGACTATAAAATTATGAAGTATATACTCACTTAGAAATAATTTAACATGGGGCAGAGAAGATGCCTTGAACTGATAAAGGATTATGATTGCACAATCAATTACCATATAGGAAAAGAAAACAAAGTGGCATATGACTTTAGTTGAAAACATCATGCATCATTAACCATGTTATGTTTGGAACATGATCTATTTATTAATGATTTTTTGAATTTTGGCTTCGAATTTGTTGGTTCAAAAAATACATATGTTTTGTTTTAGGATTTAGTGCAGTCATCGTTATCTGATAGAATTAAGAAATCGAATAAGGAAGAACTTGATCTATAGAAAAAGATAGAATTAGTTAAAATGAGTATGTTTACAAAATTTAACCATGAAAAAGATTACGTTTTATGATTTGGTAAAAGATTGTGTGTACCTTGTGATTCCTTGTTTAAGAAATATATTTTTTGTGAAGCTCATAATCATCCATTTTCAGTACATTCTGGTAGTACTATGCTGTACAGAGACCTTTGGGAGTATTACTATTGAAATGAAATGAAAATTCATGCACTGATTTTACAATGAAATGTTTGACATGTCAATATGTTAAAGTAGATAAGTAGTTACCGAAGGGGATGTTTCATCCTTTTCCAGTGCCATAGTGGAAATGGAAGAACGCATCTATGGACTTTGTGGTGGCAGTACCAAAGAAATCTCAATGTAATAATTCTATTTGTTTTATTGTTGATCAGGTGACTAAATCTACATAGTTTTTTTTTCTATTCGAGATACAACGTCTTTGGATTAGATTTCTCAAATGTACCTCAAAATGATTTTCTAGTTTCATGGTGTTCCTCTTTCCATTGTATCTTATCGGAATCCTAGGTTTACTTCTAACATTTGGATGGGGCTTCAGATGTCATTTGGAAAGGAATTAAATTTCAATACATCTTTTTATCCTTAATTAGATGGGAAGTCAGAATGAACAATTCAATCATTAAAGGATACACTTTGAGATAGTTAAATGGACTACCAGGGAAGTTGGGATTATCATCTTTCTTTAGTTGGGTTTTCTTATAATAATAGTTTTCATTCCAGTATACAAATTGAACCTTTTGTGTCATTTTATGGTAAGCAGTGTCAGACTCTTGTGTTTTGGGATGAAGTTGGTGCTAAAAAGTTGATGGGGGATAGAATTAGTAGAGGAAGTGGCTGAGAAAGTGAAGATGATCTAGTAACACATGAGGACAACTCAGAAGAATGAAGAAAATATAAATAGATAAAAGAAGTAAATACAACTCTCTTGACGTAGGTGACCATGTTTTATTTAAAATATAACCTTGGAAAAGAGTGATGTGTTTTGGTAAGAAAGGAAAGCAATGTCCATGGTTCATTGATCCTTTTGAAATGCTAGAGAATGTTGGGCTAGTTTCATATCAAGTATCTTTTTATGAGTTTATCTCAAATACACAATGTTTTTCATGTTTTGATGTTGAGGAAGTATGTTCCAGATTCAACTCATGTTTTGAGCCCCGAAGCAGTTCAGTTGAAATAGAACCTTTCTTATGAAGGGAAACCAACATAGATTCTTAATCAAATGGAATAGGAATTCAATAATAAGGTAATCCAGCTGGTAGAGGTTTGTTGTAGAGACCACAAGGTTGGGGTAACAACTTGGAGTCTAAAAATGTTATGAAGTAAAAATACCCTAACTTGTTTAATATGTTAATAAAATTTCCAGGATGCAATTTCCAAAAGGTGGGGATAATGATAAACCCCAAGGTTTTTTAAAATAAATTGAAATGCATATAACATTGTTTTAAGTAGATATTTATAACTATCCTTTAAACATAATTTCTCATCTTCTATGTTTTGAATTTCGAAAAAAATTCATCTAAGATTGCATTCAGTAAGTTATTCAGAGTCTAATGGAACCAACCTATTTTTTGGTGAATAGTAACATACCTTTATAAATAGTAAGATGAATAGAAATATGATAGTAATATTATTTTATTAATTTTGGAATTAAGTATGATTTTAGATAAAAATTAAATTGAATATATTGAGAAAATTATATTCAAAAAATATATATCATTTTTGAATTCTACACATCTCAAAATGGTTACGGTGATTTTTTGGGAATTTTCTAAAATTCTAGAATTTTTTTATGAATAGTAAAATATGATAAAATATGATAGATGCTAAATACTAGATTTACTACATCATAGGTGATTCAAGGATGATTTAATACCACTTGGATTGAACTCTCTTATTATTATTACTATTTGGGGCACATGAATTGATACTATTCATAGTCTTGACCAAAAATATAATAATAATGATTAAAATAATGTAAACTACCTCCTCTACTCCACTATAAATACCACTCGAATTCCCCTCTTCCTCTAACACCCCTCTAGCCTTGTGAATTTTCTATTTTCTACCAAATTCATTCCGCAATATCCTTACCCACATCCAAGAACTTTTGGTCCTACCCAAAGGCCAAATTCAAAGGCCTTAAGGAGGATCACAAGGAGAAGAGATCAAGAGGTATGAAATCATCTTCCTTTTCATGTGTTTTCCATTTTATTTAATTCCTTTTATAGTATCTTCTCTTCCTCTAATCCAAGAAGAATTAAAGCTCCATAAATATTTCATATTTTGTATTTTTTCATGTTTATTGAAAAATCATCAGCATTATTCTTCTCCTCTACCTCTTGTTCATTGAATAAAAACATTGACTGTGAAGTGTCGAATTACCAACATCGTAGATGATGTGATTTCAGTTTGTATTAATTCATTCATGTATGGTCTTGATACCATTCCTATGGTTGATACATGTTATAATATATTTATTTTGTCTCATCCATGGTTTTGGAATTCTTTTTAACACATGTTTTTAATTTGTTAAACAATATGGGGTCGTTATTATCAAAGAACCACTATAATGATCTAGACGAACATCATTAATGTTTTAACATTCGAATCATCCTAATTTCAGAATTAAAAATGATAAATGGTATAATATATCTTTATAGAAGTATTTAAATTCCATTCCATTACAATTATGGAGTTTCACATCCAATCGAAGACAACATTCGTCATGAATCGATCATGGAGAACATGAAAAGAACACGACCAAAACAATGCAAGGAACAAAATACTAACAATTAAATGGTTAAATGATGTAATGAAATGATCTTATAAGATATTATAAAGATTTATATATTTCTGTAAGATATTAAAAAATCTCTTTTAACCATTTTACAATAGGATTAAATGAGTTTGTTGTAAGATAAACCCAAGGTAAGGGAATTCTTATCCTAATTTTTATTCTTTTGGTTATCCTTATACTTCATTATTTATGTGGTATTAAAATTGAATATGTGATGGGTTCTGTTTATATTATATTGAATTATGTGTATTTACAGTGTTTATACATATACCATTAACACTATTAAATCTCATTTGAATGATATGATATTTCTAATGGGGTTTTTAAGTCCTCTTTTAAAATTATTTTTTTAAAAATTAAAAAGAAATGTATTTATGCAATTAATCATGTTGTATGATTAAATTATGTTTTTTGGGAATTTTTTATGATGAAGGGTATGACCTATATTTCTTTCCAATGTATTGGGTATGTGTTAGATGGAGGTCGGTTGTATGGTTACCCTGCGTATAACTAGGATGGCTACACTAATTGTAAGGTAGTCGCAGGGGTTACAAATTATAAGTTAGACGAGAGGGTTACAAGTTTATTTGAGTAATTCCCCAAGATACCTTTATGGTTATATTTATTTTCACTGTTTTTGGGGTGATCTTGTGTAAATATCATGTTTCACAATGCACGTATATATGGGTGACAAATGAATCTTTTGAAAATGTTTTCATATGTTAGATGTATTCATGGACTAATGTGCTCATTATTTTTTTCATATCCCTTATCGAGATTTTTGAGCTCCTCGCAAGTTTTTAAATGATTTTCACCAGTTATAAAGATGAGTAATACAAATAAGGAATCAATGTTAAATGTTATAATAGTTTTCATAGAAATCATGATTTATATGAAAATATTTATATTTTCTAATAAATGAATACTGTTTTTATGGTATCCACTCTGTAATAATGTGTAATTTCATGAATTTATTACATCCCAATTCTCTAAATCTGAAAAAATGAAGACATCCTCAATGAAAAATGAAGTTATTTCTTGACTAAAATCAAGATTATGTAAGTTAATAAGGTCAAGTACTTATAATAAATCCCAAGGAATTGTCTAACGTTTAGAAATATGTGGATCCGTAAAGTACCACTTATAAAAGTATCACCAACACCTCAGGACATATAAAACCTTATTTCATCAATAAAATCACTAGAATCCAGAATTTCCCACCTATAAAGTTCTATTTCCCTCAAGCATCTTCTCAAAAGACATCATTATCTTGAATCCTAATGTCACAAGGCACGACACTATCTCTACTCCAAAAATAATCACCATTATCCCATGGCCTGATGTCCGGAGGCACATTGATGTCTATCCTCCCAATTCTTAGTATATAGCCTCAGACAATACAGCAAGCCTCATTCCCCAACTAATGGTATCATCACCACCAACTGATGGTCCATCACAATCCACATGGATTTCAATGAAAATAACCTCTAACTTAACTAATGGTCAACACCATCCAAATACGTGACTAATGGATTCCTATAAACACATGAGTGGTCAACACCACCTCAACATCATAGTCCTACCAATGTGTACATGGCTCCAACAATGTATTGGCCAACACATAGAGTGTCAATCAGCAAAAAATACCAAGGAAATAGAATATAGCACCATGTGCCCCTATGACAGTGTCTCTCATCCCGATTTTGAACACCATCCAATATCACATGGTCCGTTCCAATAACCTGGTGATCACATCACCTAAATCTGAGGATAATTTTTTCTAACATGGTGACCAACATCATCCTAGGAATTTGGGATAATCCTCTAACCTGATGAACCCTATCACCTCAGTATAGGTGTTCAGTACCACCTCAATCCTCAGCACAAGCCCATGACATTCCCAGAAAAAAAAACAAATGATATTTATGAAAAAATTAATTTAAATAAAAAACACCTAGTCTAAACTTCTCAGGTTGGTCCAAGCCCCTTATCCCACATGACCATATATAAAAGTGTAAGAGAATTCCTAAAAGAATATCATACAATCAATTCAACAATTTGAATATATGATGTTAGTTAATATGGATCTCACTCAGTCAACCCTCATGGTTCATATAGAGCACATCTCAAAAAAGTATAATAAATAGGGAAAACGATAGGCACCACCAACCATGGATAGGTAGATGTTCAATAATATGATATCGACCTCTAACTCATACATAATCAGAATGTAATCATCATTTTTTAGGAATTCACTAAAAATTGGGAAAAAGAGATTGCTAATATTTTGATCACCATATTGTGATAGAATAGAAGAAAATAGGCTAGTAAATTTAAGGCCTAATAGACATGATTCTATAGTCACAAACATATTGATGTTTAGAGATCAGATGAAGAGATCAAGTAAAATATTAGGTCAGGGAGGAGGATAGCTCCATGGTAGGGAAGGAGGAAGGAGATACATGAATGAAGAAAATAGGGGAATCCCTCCTAAAAAAATAATTGAAATTTTTATTTTGTTTCTTTTATGAGACCACATGGTTACCACATGATTTGGAGAACCGTGTGCTAACCATGTAGTTCCCACTTTCTAAATGCCACACTCACATGTCTTAAGAACACGGTTTACCAAACCGTGTACATACCATACATGAAGCCTCTATTGAAAGCCACATAATGTCATTCACAATCGTGTTTTGAATCTTACAAAATTATTCAAACTCTGTCTATTGAAGAATGAGGGTCGCACTATTTCTTCTGGGAGGCCACATGGATTTTCCAAACCATATACTGCATTCTGCATGTTATTAAATGTTGGTTTTTCATGATCCAAAACACTCATGACCCATCCAAAACCCTAAGGAACCTTTTGGTCATTAAAACCCATCTAAAATAAATGAATTCAGTCAAATAAAATCCCAAAATTAGGTTTTGAATTAAATAATTTGAATTGGGCCTCTCCCCAAGAAATAAAAATTCCAACGGTTTAAGGATTTCAACACTCAAAATACTTAGGTCGTTACACCCTCCTCACCTTAAGAAATCTCATCCACATGCTATCAATCCTTACCCTTATATGGAACTGATTTTTTCCATCTCATTTAATTCAAGTCGGTCTACCCCAGCTAGAAATACATAGGTCAACACCCCTTAATAAACTCTCCACATTAGGAGTTACCAACCCAGTATCTTCCTGAACCCAACCCCAAATGACATGATGGTCCACCAACCATAACCATACTTAAAAGTCCTCCCTAAAAGCATCATAACTTCTACATCTCATCAAGTGATCAAATGTCCCCTCTTTAATACCCAACAAACTTCAAGTTTCTCATATCATCCAATGATAAAAAGTACCTACACCTTTACATATACTAATAAGAAGTCACTTGGCCACTTTTCTCGTACATAACCTACATCACATCGATGACTATAAATAGTATTGGGGATATGTACCCTAGATAAATCATGTATCTCATTGATGACCATATTCCAATGAGCTTCATGTATTTATATATGATGCATCATTATAGATTACAAAATACTAATGAACACCTATTTAGACAAATAACCATACATTCATCCAGCTCATGAACCAAAACCAACCCAATCCATTAAATATAACAGTAGTTGTGCTCATGGAGTACCTATTTCTGTAGGTGGATTCCCAAACAACTCTTCACCTAGGATATATATTGAGTGTACCCTGACTAAATCCCAACTACCTAATGAATGGAATCCCTATTGATCCATGCCATCCACTAGACACTAACCCCACAATTGGGTCACACTATCATTTCAATGACCTCTATGTTCCGTTGAATCATAGCAACCTATTCAAGGTACCACTACTGATCTGACCTCTGAGGCCTAAATTTTCCCCAGTCCACAGATCTTTGATATCCAAGAAGGCTTCCTAAAGAACCTCTAAATTTTAAAATATAGACATAAGTATTCTACTACTTGGGAGGCTTCCCACATTGAGTCCATACATATCCTTTTCTTCCTGCACTGGAGGCACAATGTTGGAGACCAAGTCTTCAATGTTCTAATTGGATATGGGGCCCAACTGCACTCCTGAGATTCATCTCGGTCACTTCTAGTAAACTCAAGAATCAGTAATGAATTCACCTCACACCATTACCAACCCCTCATATGATAATTCCATTATACCCCCCCTCAAATTCCAACACTAGGCTGGACACCTATGATAATGTGGAAAACCAGATAATATTCACCTACATTTTGATGGAATGTTGAAAAACATACTCATGACACCTCACTCTCAAAGTGTCATTTCCCACCATAATAGTTTCCCAAAAAGTCATGTCTATGAAAGTAGCTTTATATCCATGATGAACATATATCCCTACTATAGTCATAAAAACTCTCAATCTCTCACCAACCCAAGTGTCTTTGACAAGAGGCACTCCAGGAACCTAACATCAAAGTCCTTTTATGGGAATCCCTTGTGTTTCTGTTCCTATACCTATACATACCACTAGTGTTTTCCATACATATGATCATGTACATTTCATTCCCCACTCCCCATAATGGGGGTGTCTCAAGCCTCTCGGTGATGATCTGCACTGACTTGATCTAGTTCTCTACTCCCTATGGTCCACCCTCTCCATGGAAGAATGGTTGGTGATGCACGTACAATTCATTTGTCAGATATTACCTAGATAGATCAGATCAATTGAATCCCCTATTGATACCCTATATGAAGCATAGAAGGCTCACCCTAAGCCTTTTATAAAGTCATGTACCAAAAGCTTCTATATCTTATAGTTTTCCAATCTATATCTGATCATGCACCTCTGCTTGTACCTACATATCAAGATCATCCTGAACCTCCAAGGACACATCCCTACCCCAAAGGGACTCAACCTATGAATTATCATAATTTATAATATCACTACCCTCTTATTTATACAATATAATCTTTCTCGGTCAAATCCCGTTAAATCTAAATACCATGGTTAGGCATCCATAAAATTATATATAAATAACACAGATAGAGAAAGATGTAACAAGAATCAAAACCTCACCACCCTAACACTCCCCTACCACGTCATGTCAAACGAAATCCATCCACAAGTACCCTCACAAACCCATAGCAGAGTCAGGTTTCAAAAGTAATTTGGCCTCACAGACCCCTTCCTAACCACATCGGAGTGAAGAATAAAATATCATCCTACCTCATGTCCCATTTCCTTCCCATGAAAAGTTCATGAATCACATGTAATCAAAGTTAGCTGAGTGAAATTCCACCAAATATTCTCTACATGAATAAAATATTTATATTATTTGTTGATTCTTTAAATATCTAACCCCCAATCATTATCCATGCCCACCCTTATAATGGTTAGGCCCATAAATCACAAGCATATCCATCACACCAAGATCTCATTGGAAACACATTCCAATGATGGATGAGTATAATTCCACCAAATAAGGATATAATGGAAAACACTATTTTGATTCCATTGTTGACACTTTAAATAACCCAACAAATCTTAGTGAAATCGAGGTTCATAATGAAAATCATATGAAAAAAATGCATCATATGTTTCTAAAATCATATCAATATGCATAATCACAACTCCCATGACTTACTAGGATAAGGTGAAAAAGAAATAAAATAATAAACATCACAGTCAATGTGGAAATCAAATAAATTGTAAAAGAGAAAATATAAACATTAATTTCCCAAAAATAGCAACTTGGTCTTCCCCTTGTGCATGGGGCTGTAGGCCCCCAACCATGAGATCTTTACCTTGTTCTAACTATATTGGATTATCCAGTATATAGTAAAAGAAATATTAATACCCAAAAGAGGTAAAATAAACTCCATTGATACCATTTGTTTCACTCTCACCTATTTTAAAACCTGAATAGTGCTCAAGGTCCATTGGCCACTTAGTGTTAGGCATACCTCCCTATACATAAAATGCATCTGACTAGAAATTAAGGTGTAAATAAATGATAATGGGGGAGAATATACCATATTATTTCCGTAATAATAATGGTATATATGTGTATAACACAATTAAATTAATACCATATTTTTTTGACTAGTTACCTACAATAGAAAAGCATAAACAGATACCAGCATCAATAATCAACAAGTTAAGAGAATCAATTTATTGAAAATTACCATTTCAAGATAATCATAAAAATCAATTCCAGTCATAAAAGAAAATTTACTTTTGAAATATGGTCTTTAGTGTCTGACCTCAGTACATACATATAATAAGAAACTAAAAAAATTAAGCACTATCTTATGCAAGTAACTTCATGATCCCTTTCATACATCCCATGCAAGAGGTATTATCGGGGCTCTAAGATCTGGATCCTGATCTCACTCCTAAACTGATAGTAAAAGAATAAATTCTGAAAAAATATTTACGGTACAATGTATGGTGCGATAATAAATATCAATATGATAACACCAACACATTATTTTCTTACACTTATGGTAATGTAGGTGTTGCTAAATATAGATAAAATATCTCATGAAAATCATATAAATAACCTTATTAAAATATGATAACAAGAAAAAAGGAAAAAAATACTTACGTCAACCAATACAGGTATTCCATCAACCCCCAATTATATATTTGGCATACAAAATGTTTCTGAATCTGTATAATTATAGTGGTGAGGATCCCTAGCATAAATTAAATGAAATCCTATGATGAGTATCAAGATGGATATCCCTCAATAATATATTATAAAATTATCACTAAAGCATCATTCAATCTGAAAACTTGTGTCATTAATCATATCACTGGCATACATAAGGGGTTTCCCAGTAATTTACAAGAACCTTATACCATAACTCAGAAAAATATTTTCAGCTATTACGCCAACTTCCCAAGGAATACTGATGTATTTTGTCTAAAAATAATCATTGTCATCTCAATGCCCAAAGTCCCATGGTAGAACAATGTATTCCCTCTAAAGTACCATCCCAATGTCCTCAATCAGTATAAAAATCCTCATCCCCCAATCGACAATATCATCATAACCAACTGATGGTCCATTACCATCCATGTGGATTTCTATAGAAATAACCTCTTACCTCACTGATGGTCAACTCATTCTTATGTATCAAATAGTAGAGGAATGTACCCACACCACTAGTCAAAACCACCATGTCATTTGAGTCTTATCTATCTGAACATGACTCCAACAACACATTTTCCTATATAGTGAGTGGAAATTAGTCCAAAAATACCAAATCCATATCATTTGGAATCACACGCCCCTATGACCATGTCATTCATTGCGATGGTCAGCATCATCCAACATCACATTCTTCATTCCCATAACTTTATGGTCACGTTGCCTAAATCTAATGACTCATCCAACCTAGTGATAAGCATCATCACTATCATTCTGGACAAGCCTAGCATAATAAATCACGTTGTCTAATTTCATGTTGTTAGTACCACCTCAATACTTTGACCAAGGCTGTAACATTCCCACTTGGCCGACAATCAATATTTATAAATAATTTAATTTAAATAGTAAAATGTATCAAGACTAAACTAAGAACTTTGGTCACAGACCCTTTCTAATCTTGACAATATTTAGAGGAGAATGTGCATCCCCAATAGAATATAATATAATAAATTTAGTAATTTATAGACAATTAATTAATTAATTTTGGTCTCTCTTGGTTGACCCTCATGAAGCATACATAGAGACCGCCCTAAATAACCAAAGAACATAAGGAAAGCTAGAAACCAGCTACCTTATACTGGTGTATGTTCTCTCATCTAGTATCAGCCTCAAACTTGAGTTGAATCATAATTAATAGATGTTTTATATGAACTGACGTAAAATAGGGTAAAATAGCTCATATAAATTTGTCACACTATATAGAGAGATAAAATATGAAAATTGGGTTGTAGATCGATGGCCTTGTAGAGACGAATATGTAGCCACCAACGTATTAATGAAAATAACTCAAATAAAGAAATCAAATCAAAGTCTATGTAAAGGAGGAGGAAAGATCCATGGCTAGTATGGATGAAGGCTACACATGAAGGAAAAAATGATGGGTAAACATCTTATGGAGAATGAGGAAAAATGTTCATTTTGGCCTTTAAGAGTGGAAACACTATTAACACATCGTTTGAAAAATAGTTCAGTTCTTGTTGTCTGATTACCACACATGCATGGACAAGTTGTCTGGTTTACTAAACCATGTGCATATCTTGTGTGAAGCCTCTTCTAAAAACTGTGGAATTCATTGCAAGACTATTTTTACCCATCAACATGAATTTTAAAACTATGTCTAGTGAAGAAGTAGGTCCCCACTATATCTACTAGGAGACTGTGTGGTGTTTTCAAATCATGGACCTCGGTCTACATGTTCTGAAAAGCTGTGCTTTCATGATCGGACACACCTCACATCCATCTGCAACTGGTCTAGGATTTCTACCTGCTCCAAAACCAACTGGGTACAAAATCAATGAAGATCAAAATAAAATGGGATGACAAGTTGTCTCCATCTAAAACATTCATCTTATACCTATTTCTCCTAGAGGTATCACTGTAAATATAGTATTTTTATATAATATATTATCCTAATTCATCTAGAAACCATAGGAAATGAATTATTTCAATCCCATATAGCTACTCAAAAATTATCAATTCTTCATATATGAACTATCTATATTGATGAATATGTCACATGGTACACAACTAAAAGAGAGTCACATCACATGTTTTACATAATTATGTTTAAACACTTCCTCTGTAAATATCATTTTAGTGCATAGATTTCATAACCTTCTCAAGAGTTTAAAAATTCCATCATGGTTATGATCGAAATGACATCATTATCCACAACATACGCAAGCACACATTATTTATATAATTTTTAATTCTTTCCTAAAAATGGTATGAAAGTATCATGTTTCTCGTACTATATATCTCACCAACCTAAAGTACATTGGAATATAAATAATAACCATGTTCCTTTAATACACTAATGAAATGGTGTATAACACCCTTTGTGGTTTATTTCATGGATATTTAATTGTAAAAACAATTCATTTTGTGCCTCATGAGAATATTCTATATCTTTACATAGGAATCATACTCAAACTAAACACAATTTTTCCTTAAAAATTGTAATACTCCATGACTAACATTACTAATAGATAAATAAAAAGTTTATATTGAGAGTTTAATTATCATTTCACTTTATTAGTATATATATCCAATATAATAGAATGATAATGTGGAGATTTATTTTTCTATAATATTATTAATTTATATACTTAAACTTTATTAAGAATTTTAATAATACCATATATAAGAACCTTTTTAATCAAATTATATCTGTTAGGAAACTAGATCATCATTATATTTATTTATCTTTTTGGGTTTTGTTAAATTCGTTGAAATGATTAATTAGGAATAGTTTGATCATAAAGAAAGGTAGGGGTAAATCAATGATATTTTATATGATACATTTATTACTTAAGAAACAACATTCACCTCCTATTTATGAGAAATTACACTTATAGTAAAAAAATCAAACAAGCATAACCAAAGGAACGTTTGTTTTAAAAAGTCTCTCCACTCAATAATATTAGGTAGTTTGTAACATGGATTGGAATGTATACAAGGCCAATAAAACCTCTAAAGAATAATCCTTTTTTATTATATCAATAATGGAATATCATTTCAATTTCCTAGAAATATAGTCCACCAATTGTGTATATTCTTATTGAATATATTAATTATATAAAAAGTTATTTTTAAAATTATAATAACTTTTTCCAATAGAATATAAAAAATTGTAATTGTGATTTTTTAATTTCTCCAACAATTCCTTAATAACATTTTTTTCTTCTCATTTATTTATATAAATTGGAAATATCCACTTCCTAGACTTCTTTAGGAAACTGTATGTCCCCTATTTCATCATCCTTGAATACAGAGTCTGATTAAACAAAATCTGGTAGCCTATTCATGTGTTTACTCATTCCAAGTTGGTCACCTCTATTTGATAATTTACATCTTCATATTGTGTGCCTACTACGTCTTCAACTAGTTTTATAGTCTCTTCACTGATTTTTCTGACTAATACCAGATAGTGGGAATTATCCTAATGGTATTCATAAGAATGATGCCACTTAAATCTATATATCAAATTGACTTTCCAATTCATTATCACTTCACCCAGCTAACTTTAACCTTCACATTGTTACTATTTTATAAACCCCCTTTATATTTCCAGTATCACATGTGTTTTTTAGGAATGGTGAAAATTAAAAAAAACACTTTCTCAAAAAAAACAAGGCTTTATTCAAGACCTTTCATTGTTTAGATAACATTAATTCAAGTAGATCCTAGGAAATTTCCTAATGACCTGACATCAATGAACTTCATCAAAAATTCCTATGATCTTGGTAAGAACCAGAGATATTTCCTCCATGATATTTGGTATATTGAATGATCATATTTCTATAATCATATTTAATATATTTATAATGTTTTAATTAAACTCTTCAATCCTTTTATATGATACATCTGTTTATAAATATTGTAACTGATGAAAATATGATGGATATTCAGACAAAAATTCACATTAGCTTATAAATAAATTTACAATCTCTTTATACATTTTATAACTATCATATAAAACCTTTGAGCAATACCTTTCGTTCGAAAAAACTAATTAATGAAACTCACACGGTTACCTCTCTATGATCACATAAAATGTAGTCTTCTGTTGGATGATTCATAGAATTCTTATTTCCAAATATTTAACATTTTTTACGACACTCAAAAAATATTTGTACATAAGAAAACTTCATTTTGTCTGATGACATTGAAAAAAGTATTTCTGGATCACCTGATCTAAGGATATTGAGTTTTACCATCCATTTACCCTTTTTACAACCCTACATTCATATAGATTACAATTTATTTCAAACATGTAAATAATGTTGGATGAATATGTTAAATTCATTATGATGTTATCTATATAACTAAATTTCATGAAGACTATAGTTTCACACATATTCAATAATCCTCATATTAATATACTTTGTGAACATTTTACTGATATAACTATGTATCAAATATTTAAATTGGTATACCCAGTCATGAAAACATTATACAATTTTGAAACACAGTCATTTTTTAGACCGACCTTTAGCCAAAAACTTCTATCTAGTGAACACAATAGATCTTTGTATCCTGAACTTTGAATACAGTAATGTTATTCTACCCCTTTTAAATAGTGATTAAATCATGTGATATTTAAGTAATCATGATTTTAGGAACTATAATAAAAGACAATAAAATTTATATATTTACTACACTGACTAATATTTAGAATAAAACAAAAGTAAAATCAAGTATAAAAATCTAGTGTTAAAACACTATTTGATCAAATCAGACTAGTATTGAATGTCTGATGAACTCGAGTTGTTTATTATCTCATGATCGCCTTTGATAGAAAATGTAATTGGGTAATTTTATTTATGTTATCCAAAAAATAAAACTATTTTAATAACCCTTATTTCTTTAAATTCTATTTAATGTCTCTAAATAGCATGTAACAAACACTTATTACATATCAATGTGATCATCTAAAAAACCCACCCATGAATTAATTTTTTTCAGAAAT
Source organism: Viscum album (assembly GCA_963277665.1). NCBI lineage: Eukaryota > Viridiplantae > Streptophyta > Magnoliopsida > Santalales > Viscaceae > Viscum > Viscum album. Next base: position 1,360,809,411 of record OY728148.1, read on the forward strand.
ATCTATAAAGTAATCTAGGTTGAATACTAAAGATATTTTGAAAATATATTCTAAATGTTAGAATATATGAACATGGTATCAATCTCATTTACTTCAACACATCCAAAGTTAGTATTTTGTTAACATGTGTTTTCCAATGTTTCATATTTTATCAGAATCAACATTCTTGTAAAATTTTAATCAAACTTTTTCCATAAAATCCTTTTCATCATTTTGTTACTCTTTACATAGAAATTTATCTAGCATGAAATAAATTAAGATATCAAAAAAATTAACTATTTTTTGGTACTATTTTCTTCTATATTATAATATTGCACTTCTCAATGTAGAAAAATACTATTAGTATACTTTTAGTCACTTTATTCATTTCATAATATCATGTTATGATATAAAAACTCGTTTGTATAAGGAAACAATATTTATTTCTTCTAGTGGGAATATATAACAAACACACTGTTGAACATTATATCTCATAAGGTATTAAATTTATTTTGGGTGGATTATTTAAAAAATAGTATTTTTTATTTAAAATAATCTATAGATTTTTTTTGATCGAATGTTTAATATTTTTTAAAAAATAACCATAAATGATTTTATCATAACTAAAACATTGTTTCCTTATAATCTTCTAAAATTTTTTTATAGATTTTAATGGATCGTAATCTATATTTAATGAATCCATTATCTCATATTATTCATAATTACCCCTTTTAATTAAATAATGTTTCCTATTACATGAGAGTGACCGGATGATAACACACATCATTCCTGTATATCAAACATTGATATAATCCTTTTCAATCAATTATAATATTTGGGAACCCTATACGTCATCAATTTTATGAAAACTAAATGATCTTTAAATTCATTAATTGATTATAAAAATATTTATTTTATCAATAATATTAAATATATACATTTTCTATCTCAATAACATCAAAATTTGTAAATTTATTTCTATAAAATTCATTAAGGATTTCAGAATACCATAAACTTTCCAAAACTCCATCGGGTATCTAGGAGAATTTCATCATATGGAACCATAGTCCACCCTTTCTAGTTTTACCTTTAGGTTTCAATGACCATCATAAGATATTTTTTGGAAAAAAATTTATATTATATAACTATATTTACTTCTTATTTTTTTAAATTTTACCCAGTTTTAGTATCAATACAACACTATAATATATATATATCATTCTCGTATTTATTTATTATCAAGACCTTGAGACAAATATTGTAAAAATTTCATGAACTTGTTCATATTATTAGAAACACACAAAAAATAATTCAAATTGAATTTCATAACCAAGAAAATACTTAAAGGAAAAATTCAGTGTTACAAAATCATTAACATAACTAATTAAATTTAATATATGAATAGAGTCTACATATAAATTGTTAATGATGTATTCAATTCATGTTAAACCTTAATTAAATTTTTTTCTTCTAATATTAATTTAAGTTAATTTACTATACTAATTTAAAATTAGGTAAATCTTGAAGGTTTTTATTTAACATGTAGAATTTTCACTCTTAATTATGTAAAATTCACCATTTTTTACCTTTTAAAGAAGAATATTATATTAAAATTTATAATTTGAAGAATTATCTCAAGGTTATATTTGATTATGATGAAATAATTTATCTATTGCCTAGTAATTTTATAGTTGAGTATAATTAAATAGAATCATTTACTAATTACATTAATTTGATGGTCTCCAACAAAATTGATGTTCCCCTATTAATTCATTATTTTCATTAGTGGTCCAAAATTCATATTTCACTATGTAAATACTTTTTTAGTATTTATATCACTAGTAAGGTATTTATGTAGACAAGAAATCCAATTATGTCATATAGGAATAAAATAATTGAATATACCACACTTTTCCCAATCTAGAACATGGATAAACTCAAATATATTTTGATAATATCCTAATCATATTATATTATCCCATCTATGCATAACATAACTAAAATTATAGAAATATGAACATTATTACTCTTAGTTAACTCGATATATTCATTCAATAAAAATTATAAACCTAGAGCAAGAAGCCTTCTCATGACCTGAGCAGTTAGATTATCTAGGTCCTAGTATATATTGACATTAATAGTAATCAAAAAGTCATTATTTTTTAGGGGATGTAATCTCATTACCGTATATAATTTTTTCAATTACATTTATGCTTGTTTATTTGGATTTTATTTCAAAATCATATTACTTTTAATAAATCAATATGTTCAAACTATACTGATGTGAAACTCTTTTCTTAAGTCTATCTTCGGTTATTAACCCAATTTAATAGTCGATTATATATACGCGCCTAAAAATGCATCAAATGAATAAATTACATGAAAAAATTTCTTATATAGGATTATATTCATTTGTAATAAATAATCCCTAAAAAAGTAAACTTCGAGTGATATATAGTCAACCCCAAATTTTGAAGAGCCTAAAATCGCCTTCAGGATAATGAGAATTGTGACCCAAACTCAATCTACCATAAGATACTGATTCCAAAAACATACATCATAATTATAAAACATGATATGTATATGTTATGACTAACTACATAATTAAATATCCTAACATAGTATAAATTTTAAAGTCATGCTTGAAGAAAAATAAATCAATTATCATACCATGCATGAATATCAATATATACATTTATATAAATTTAAATAAAAAATTTATGTCTTCATAATAAATAATGCATCAATTCATTATAGATAAATTATATTAATGAATAAAAAAATAATAATATTAATAATTAATAATTCTTTATATTTAAAAATGATTTAAAATCTTTTCAAACAATTCATAAATAACAGAATTTTAAAAAATTTCAAATTATGCCATATACTATAGAAATTCAAAAAATATTAAAAAATATAATTACTTTATATTTAAACACCAATTGGACCTCTTAATATTTTTTATAATATCAAATTTCAATAATATATATGATATTTAGAATATAATCATTATATATATATAAACTATTTATATATTATTTAAATATTCAGTGTATCATATATTTAATATTATTTAATCCTTGCTAATATCAAATTCAAAAAACCGTTTTGTCATGGTTTAAATAATTTCTCAAATAAGTAAAATAATTTGAATGATTAAATTTAAATTCTTTTGTTGAATTTTTCATTTTAGATATAATCTCTTTTATATTCAGCCTTATTTTTTTAATTAAAAAAAATTTATAAATCATACCTAAAACTTCCATATAATTTTTTAACCATATAGTATTTCGTTCCATAGATTATGATAATGGTGTTTTAATTTTCACTTTTTAATATTATGAAATAATTTCTTATTAACTGTTTTATAAGAATTTTATAATTAATTATGAATAAGTTATAATTATTTATGTTTTTATATATTTATTTCTTAATTATGTTATCTAAAATACTTCATAACAAAATTAAAAAAAATTATATATCATATCAGTCTACTAAAAATAAAAAATGGAAAATAAATTTTTTTCTATGTATATCATGTTCTATGATACTGAAATATCATATTTTGGTGATCAACGTCATTATTTTTCATTTCTAATAATGGATAAAAACCAATTATGATATCCCTTGTGGGAGAAAGGATTCATCTTCTATTATTTTAACTAATTCCATTTTTATGATAGAATGCTATATCTTCACCCTTGGTGTGAGGAATTTATATCATATGATATCTCATGTCATACTCTATGGTATAACAAAAAACTGAAGGATCAAAATGAGTCACAACCTAAGATATCCTATATTATATGGTTTGACCCCAAATAAGGATTATATTATAAAATAATTTAATTCCAACTTCATTAAATAACTGAGAAAACCAACTATGTAATTATATATCATACAATAAGAAGTAATTAATAATTTGTGAAATATTTTATGTTATGTAATATGATAACTATTTTCATTCATCTACAAAATGATTTCAAGAATAAAATGGTTATGAAATTGATCTGATACCACAAAAGATTTTGAATAGATTAATTACATTTCATCAATATACTGGAAAAAACTAGAAAACCCATTCCCAATATCAAAAAACGAGAGATATAAACCATTATTAAATAAAATAAAGTACTCATATCTTTCATATAAGAGATAAAAATATTTTCTTCATCCATATTCTCAATAAAGATACATAAATCCCAACTATGTAACACCCTTCATGAAGGTTTGTCCATGAGATAACATGAACCTCTCATTACTCAGTTCAAATCCTCACACCTTTCATCACATGCTAGTGTCTCATGATTAAATGGAAGGGAGAGAGTATAAGGAAGAGATGCGCGAGTCATTAAAAACCCCAGGCACATACTATTTCATAATGGTTTCCTCTTTATGTCGTATTTGGGAAATTGCAAAAGCTTTTCTGTAATTTAATCAAATGTTTCATAATTTTCAATAAAATGAATTATTTTAGATTTTTCATGTTTCTAACTAATCCAAATCCCATGTGTTTCATCATATAAAATGTATTAGTAATTATAGATAATGGGTAGGCGAGATTACCATTAAACTTTAACCTTTAAATTCGTTTCTAATCATATGTAGTTACATGAATAATATATTTTTTGTACATTCCTCATAATATAGCCATGTTATACCATAGGATAAGACAACGACATGGTTATGATACACCTTTATCATAGTAAATAATATAATGAAACCAATATATTTAGGATAAATTAATTATATATATTTCATACCAAAATAAAAATCCTGATAATACACTATGATTTTTTCCATAAATTTTTTATATTTTTATAGTATTTAGGTCATATATACTTCAACTATTATAAAATATCAATAAAACTACTCAACCTTTTAACATGTACAAAAACAAGGTTACACATTATGTTTTCAATTTTCTTGTTATCTATTATACAATCATGGATAGAGTTATGAGAACATGTTTATCTATATACACTCACAATATCCATTTTGTAAAAACTTCAATGGAAGTGTGTACAATGACCACTACTAATTCTAACTATATTCTAATTAAATTTGATCAAGAAATAAATAAATATAGTTAAATCACATTATTTAAATGAAAAAAACTAATAAATAATTCAAATCCCCCCAAAAAATAATGAAATAAATATTAGAACAAGATGAGTAAAAATTACATCCAATTTTTCTTTGGGAATAAAACATACAAGTGATTAATGAAATATTATAAAATTATAGTTCATTTAACCCTTCCCTAAAAAACAATTCAATATGCTCTTACAAAAGAAAAATAATAATTTAATGACCAAATAGAGTTATAAAATAATTTATTTCATTCTTGTATGGTTTTTCTCTAAGTTAATTTCGTATAAAACTCTTTTGAGTTGAATTTTTTGATAAATATCACAGTATGATTTCCCAAAATGAAGATAAATATTTCATACTAGGTATATTATATATGTTGAGTTAATGAAACCAATCATCGCTTCTATATTACATGTATTTATTGAATCCATACATAAGAATCCAGAGCTATAAGCTAATAATACTGTGGGTGATTTCATACTCTAAAAACCATTTTATTCTAAATCTACACATGATATATTTAAAATTGATTTCCATTATTTTAAAATTTTTACTTAAAAATTATTATTCCATTCCCAAAACATTGATTATGGTAACACAACCATTGAGGAGGGGGTAATTTTTTCATACGATAAAGTAATGGTGGAGTATGTTGATAATGTTCCACTTATGGGGTTTGATAAAAAGTATATAAAGGTTAGGAAGAATGAAATGATAGTGTACTCAAATGTAATTCACCTCATATTAGTATATAAGGACATCAATGAATGTGAGTAACACTACACTACACATGAGGACCTTTAAAATAAGTTGAATCTCAAGAGTACCATATCCACCAAGATACGGTTCCTCAATTAAAAGAAACAAGATCTCCTTTTTAATTATTGGTGTCCACTCAAATAGTTTAGCTATGGATACTATAAAAAATCATTTGTATGTTTTACCAAATACCTATCATTTTTCCATTATTTTGCATTTATTTTTCTTCATACTATTTAATTTTATATAAATTGATAATATATTTGATGTTTTTACTACAGAAAGGTTGAGTGGGAAATAGATTATGAGATATATTAAATATTATTTGATGGAAATGACAGAATCAAATTATTTAAATGTTTTATATAATTAAATAATAATATCCCATTTTTTAATTTCATTAAACTTATATTATTGATATAATATAGTTTTCTTATTGAAGTATTCGTGAAATACACTACGAGTTATTAATCATGTAGTTATATTTATGTGAAAAGGGGATTCTTTATTAAATATCTAGTTGTTTTTAATTTCCACTATTTTTTTCTATGATTTAAATATGGACATATTTTAATAAATATCTAATATAATATGGTTTTATTTTTACTTAGTAAAATTTTAAGGTCTTTTTGATTAATTATCAAACACTATTTGATCTTAATTGAATACTCAAACAAATTTTTTGAACATCGATTCACTAATGATGAATATGATAATATTACTAATGTTTAGATTATATATGATCCTTAATATATTTTTATGTCTTTTTCAAATAAATTTTTGATCATATATATTTTTAACTGTTTATTTGAATTCATACCAATTAATTATTATCTCATATCATTATTCCTAATATGAGTGGTATTCAGAGACTTTTTGACATAATAATCATAATAATAACCTTTTATTCATGGTAGTATTACTTGTTTTAGAATATAGAACCTGATTTTATTATATTTAGAATAACAAATAAATATACGGTACCCCAAATTTTATTCATAACACCCACCTTATTTTTAATGTATTTTTAATTGATTTGGAATACAGAACCCAATTTCATTATATTTATAAAAAAATAAATATATGATGTGTGATGATATTATTAAGGAATTTTTATTATTAAAAAACACTAAAATCCACAAGGAATACATTTTCATGTATCCTCCATAAAACCCATTAGATTCCCTGACTGCCCATAACGTTTAAGATATAATTCATGTTACTTTTCCCTTTCAACTTTAATCTTACTATTTTTCATAGTTATACAAAAGTGTGGGGTAGAGGTTGTATTATAGACTTTTTTGTAAAGTAAGACAAATATATAAAGATAATTTTATAATTATGTTCATTATATTGTAGGGAAGTGAAAATTCATCAATTATTTATCAGTTTAATATTAATTCCCATTTAGTTTATAAATAAAATGTTTTTTTTAAAATGTATTAAAAATAAAAGTAAAAATTATTGAAAATCCCACATGGATAATAATGAGAACGTTTTAATCATTATATCTATTGTATTAAATTGTGAAAAAACTTAAGGGGGGGTGTTAGTTTCTTTCTATTATAAGTGAATTGAGTGAGGAATATTCATTAAGTAATATTTTTTATTAATCATCAATTGTAGTTGAAAGAAAATTTCTTATTGAACCTTCATTTTTACATAATTATATAATATACCTTATTTATTGGAATAAATCTTGTTTATGTGCTTGGGATTGAAAAATTATCTTAACTTTTGAGTAGAAAATTGGTATTTTTCTATCATTTTGAAACCGAACATATTACAGGAATAAATATGATTTTTTATATCATTTTATCTTGAGTCACGAGTGATAGTGAATTATGTTGAAGGTTGGTAAAAAAATTGGTTATGGGAAGAAATGAAACATAGAAATGAATTTAAATATGATAAATAATGTCATGTAAATTAAAATTCATAATTAAATCTTGATTAATCAAATCTAAAATATCTGAAAGGGATTCTATAACTGTTGACATTGTTGTTTAAAAAACTGTATATATACCTTCATTACAATTTGATGAATTATTTGTATACATATACATAGACATAAAATATCATATCTATTTTCATTTCACAGATAAATTATATATATATAATGTAAATTTTCATTGGTTGAATTTAAATTATTGTTTCTAATCTACTTCAATATGAAACGCATTTTCCATTTACATTGTTAAAATGAATGATTATCAATGCATATTGTATTGAATTACAAGTTATTTATAGATATATACATTAAATTTAAAACTATCCTAACTCTTGATTCTTGATTTTATATTTGGATTCTGCATTATTTGAATAATTCAAACTTGATCATTCTGAAAACAATGATTGTGATAAAGTGGATCATATTTGAACTAAAATTTCATATTCGATTATTAATAATTTAATTTAAATGTATATCTACTACATTATTTTAATTTTATATTGTTTCATATGATGTTTCTTGCTATGAAATCTATTTTTCTTTTCATGGTCATCATATTTTAGTGTGTTAATGTCAAGGTTTCATAATTTAATGATAGTTAATTTCCAAGGGTATGAAAATAAATATATGGGGGTGAAAATAAACTCCAAATTTCATTACATTTATATAATTTCATTACCATTAATCTTTAAATTTTTATAATATTTTAAGGAATTTATTATTATATTAATGTTTAGTGTTATATTGATTCAATTTAGAAAATTGATTTAATTTTTATAAACAATATAAAAATTAGTTTTTATTATCTTTATTTGTAATATACTTACTGATACCCTCTAAAAAATGGAACCCAACACGATATATCATATAACAAATGGAAATTACTAATCTCTATAGTCTAGGGGATAACACTCAGGAATCAAAAAACAACCATAGGGAAAAACAATTTTCCAACAAAAAACAACATCATGGAATCTATACACATATCTGATAAAAACATCAGAACAGATAAATATATTCTATAATAGATAGAAAAAATGGAATTTATACAACTAAAAATGCAGAAAAAATATCTCTAAGAGACAAGTAAAACTATATAGGGAAAAAAACCAATAATATACTCAAATAGTGTCCATTTTATAGTGTGTAAAAACTCACACCGTCATACTAATAGCTACCCAAACACTAGCTGATAGAAAATCGTGTATCCTCAATATGGAGGCTTAGTGTTCCTAGGATCGAATGGTATAAAATGATATATACACATTTAATGGGGTGTAAAGTGTGTAGGATAACAAGATCAGAAAGATCTCACCAAGGTTTTTCATAACAAGTATCTACACCATAGGCCATGGATGATCATATTTAATGAAAAAATAATATCACATTTAGTTTATAATTTAAATATAAAATTCATAAAAAAAATTAAATTCCACTTTGTCAAAATTCCCATATAATGTAGGTAAAATATTTTGAATGAATTTCATATACATATATCAAGGAAGACTTATAAAATCAAAATCAATAAGGTATCAGATATCATATCATATCCACAAAAGTACCACCAACAAACTACAAGTTAATGCACTGATAAAATCTCACCCAAGAGCACACTCTGTCATGATCAATTGGTCACTCATACCTAAAATAAAAAATACCATGCACATCAAGCCTCTAAAATATGAACTAAGCCTATGTAGAATAGAAACACCCCAAAAAACTGAACCCCTAACATGTATAACAAGTCCCAAGAACAACTGGCTTCAGATGAGAGGAAAGCTCCTTGATTAAACCAGCTAACAGTGGACATGGGAAATTACTAAACCTTCTAATGATATACCCAAGGCTCCTTGTTGGCATTAATTTTCACACCAATTCATCAACACAATTCATCAAACCATTATTTGAAAACCATTTAACATAACCACATCACAGTGTTTTGAAAACCATTTTCATTTAACATGAATAACAAAAAACCATCTTTTATAAAAAATTCCAAATAAAAAAATCAAATCATTTAGTCATGGAATTTAATTTATAATACAGTTTATCAAAAATGGGATTAATGCAGCTAACAAACACAGGTTAGAGATATAACAACCTACCTCAAAACTCAGTTCTCACACACACATACTGGAATTCACCAACAAGGAAGAAAAACCACAAAAGAGGCCCCATAATAAATCTAAACATAGTATAATTGGATTAATTTAACAAAATTTTCAGCAAAGAGGAAATATAACAACATACCTCTAGAACGCACACCCACTATAATGTAATCAACAAAGGATTGTACTCCCAAAAAATATAACCCAACATATCTATAAAGGAATCAATAGAATCATCCCCATAGATCAATGAAATATATAATCTAATGGAATGTTTTTATTATATTTAAAGGAAATGATGATGTAGAAATAATATCTCACACATAGATACAACTCACACAACCATAATGGTAAAATACAAAAAGATTTAATTTTCAAAGAGTAGATTTTCCCAAAAATTCCATAGATTAATTCTAAGGAAATAGGGATGGGGGATGTGAAAAAAAGTTCTAGATATCATCCACGGACTTCCCTAAAATCCAATCTTCTTCCATTGATAGTATGTGTAATCCAATTAAAAATTGTTTAATATATAGGATCCATAAATGTTGAAAACCAAGTCACCTTTTTATTAAATACCAAATTCATACCATTACAGAGTGTGAAATCATTTAACCATGTGTAACATTTTACATTGCATATTCAACTCATGAAATGATCCTAGTAAACATAACCTTCTTAGTACATCTATTAAACAGAATTTAAATTCCTTGATAAAATTGAAAATAATAACAATGTACATGAATGTCCAAACCCCCTTGGCCATTCTTCGAACTCAGGGAGAACCATGATAATCAATAATAATTTTATAACTTGACTATATGAATTTAAACAAACATAAAAACCTATAATTTAGGTCATTTCCCCCAATAAATTGTCTTCATCCTTGAGAGTCCACAGATGCACCAAATTAAGGATAAAAACAAGTAAAGAGATAAGAATTACCTGAAATAAGATAATGGGATATTACATACTTCCCACTATAATAATTTATGTCTTGGGGGAGTCTTGTAGAAGAATCAAGTTTAGTAAATAGTTAAGTTCATTTATTCCTCGTCAAAGATGCTCCCAAGTCTCATTAGAATCTAATTTTTGCTGCCAGAACACTCTTACCAACAAAATCGAATTACCATGAAAGACATTTGTTGAGATTCAATAATATCTACTGGTTGTTTCCCAACAAAAATCAATCCATAAAAATCAATCTATTCTCATCTCCAAAATTTGAAGGGATCCGTATATTATTTCTTGAGATGGGAAATGTTGAAATTTTCATGAATTATTTTCAAATGAACTAAAAATTCCAATAGATAAGCAACCTGCCTAAGCTTCTAAGTGACCTCAAATGGTCCAACATACCTCGAAGCCATGTTTCCCAATTTTACAAGACAATGGTTCCCCAATTAATTAGAAACACTCATGAAAACCTGGTCACTAATAGAAAGCACCTAAGGACTAAAAACGTATTCCAAAAATTATTTATCTTGAATCTAATATATAACCATCCATGGACGTATATTAAAAATTCTCACACACATCTCGTGAACCAAACATAGTACCACCAAGTAAGCAGTTCACACCCATTCCCAATAAAGAGGTGGCATGCATGGGAAACCATAAAGATCCCCTAATGAAACCATTTTGATATATTAATGATAATTATCATTATAAGACAACCTAAATAGAGCCATATGGTTGTCCCAAGATCCACCTAAATACAAGACACAAGCATGAAACATATCTTATAGGATCCAAATTGTGTATTACATCTCATCGTCTATCCATGGATGATAGGTTATGTTAAACCGAAACTGAGTCCCCATTTTCTCTAATATAATTCTACATAACATCAAATTACACCTATGAATGATTTTTGAAACAAAACTAGAAATAACCCTATGTAACCACAAATCTTTTTCATGTGTAGCTTACTCAGATATTTATCTTTAGTGGTGCCCATGACCAGAATTAAATGAGTCACTTTTGTTAACTAATTAATCACTACCCATATTGAATAACTTTATAAAGGATCCCATGGCGATCCAATAACAAAATGAATGGATACAACTTCTTAATTCTATATTAGTATAGAAATAGGCAAAAGAAAACCATAAGGTTTCAGATGCTTCTTATTTATCTACTGGTAGGTGTGATAGTGAGACCCAAATTAAATAATGTCATGCTTCATTTTTTACCATAATAATTTATATATCATGTCAAAATACAGCTTTATAGTGAAAAAATTTAATTTCCATGAATAACATTGATAATAAATCAAAATTGAAATCATTAAAAGTGGTTTGATGAAAAATAGTTCCCAAAACTGAGGGTACCATTTGAAGAGAAATACCAACTTGAAATTTTATTAGAACCATAAAATATTTTTCTAATTCATGTGAAATATTTATACTACCCCTAACTCCATAGAATAGACTCTTTGGTAGATGATGATAATATGACATTAATTAAAACCATGCATAAATCACCTTAATAAGCATCCGAATGCAACCGAGAAAATAGACCAATAAAGTTCCACTCCTCCCTCGATTCCAAAACAACTTGTGATGGTACATTCATACTAATAGTTTATACAAAAATATTTTTATCCCTATGTTTTAGGAGATATTGATTTAAAAAGTATAAAGGTATTTCACCCATCACCTCAATGTAATATTCAATTATTTCTACAAAATTTTATATCTCAAACTATAATGTTCAGAAAAAACAGTGAACCTCTCCCCAAAATTTTACTATTGCCAACCCTTAAGTGCGTGACTCACTAAGAAAACTATTAATTCATGATTTGGTTGATTCTTCTAATGTGATCCAATATGATGAGATCTATAAGATATTTCATGATCATCTTGTATGGCCAGAAAACCCAAAAAAAGTTCCAAAATAATTACAGAAACCCACATACCCCATACCGGATCATATTATATAAAGAATACGATATGAGGAAAAAAGTATTTTTATCTCATCGAAAGAAGAATGACATTTTTCATCCCATTAAAATTTCAACCCTTTTCTGGTAAGAGCTGTCAAAGGTGATTCCAACTTTGAAAAATCATTAATGAACCATTGATAATATCCCCCAAAATCAAGGAAACTCTAAATCTCAAGGAAATATTATGGAACATACCAACAAAAAATAACATTCTCCATCTCAGGATCAACTGATAATCCAGGATCATAAGTTAAACATCTTATGAAATTCACTTCACAAATCCCAAATGTGAATTTTGAAATATTTCTATATAAACTGTCACTCCTCCATATTTCCAAAACCAACCCCAAATGGTGCTCATGCTCATGCTCAGATCATGAATAAAAAAAATATTGTTGAGGAACACTACCATAAAAGTGTCTAAGTATTGATGTAATATCAGATTTAGAAAATCCATAAAAACTACAGAAGAATTAGTCAGACCAAACTACATAATTTGTTGTTTTTAATGGAAACACCTACACCTAAAATCCAACTTCAATATATCTGACTCACAAACTCTAAGATAAAGATAACCCAGCAATGACCAATCATCAAAAACAACTTTCCTCTTTTAACTCACAGATAAATAAAACACATTATTCAAAGGATGATTATTGTTAATCATTACTCATTTCAAATTTTGACAGTTCTTTCACAATCAGAGTGAACCAACTACCATCTTATTAAAAAGAAGTGTGGATACCGAAGGTTAAACAATAGGTCAAAAAACCCTTAACCTAAAGATCTGCTAACTTATTATCAATATCATTTAGTTCTTCTGGTTCCACACTATAATAAGGTAACAAAATAAGATGTGTACCAGGCACCATGTCAATCATAAACACTAACTCTCTCTCAAAAGGAAGCCTCAAATAATAATTTGGGAATGCAATAGGAATGTCCCAAAAAATATAGACACAAGAAAAACAAGTAACATCATTGGAATCAACAATTGAAGCAAACAAAAAAATTCTGAGCTCTATGTGGGAAGGTCCAATATGACCAAAACACAGATCCCACTCTCCCTCAAACACCCATGGCTTCCCATCAGTCGTATGAAATGAGAAATTCTGATTATTAAAATCATCCACATAATGATGATAAATGAAAAAATCCATCTCTATGAAGATAAAAATTAGATCTATATCAAGAATGAGGAATTATTAGACCAAATCCACATCAGAAATCGATAATGCACAATGACACTAAACCAATGCCTTTTCCTCTTTCCAAAAGGTGTATTTAACTCATTAACAAAGGAAATTATATTTTTATGAAGGTTAATCATATAAACAAAAGGTAATATATAAATAAGTGGGAATAACTAGTATCAAATTAAAAAATCATTATAAAAGATGAAATAAAGATGGAACCTATCAGTATCACTAGAACCCCAATACCTTTACCATAAAATCATCTACAATGAAAATGGAATATACTCCTAAGGAATGTTTCTAGATTCTTATATAATATGATGAATTTAATTACGTCACAGTAGCCTTTGGATCTGACGATCCTTGAACTTATATTGGTGTGGACATAACCTGACAAAAATGATGGAGATGACCATAAAATCCATAATATTTGAACTTATTTGAAGGTTAATGACAATAAAATTGTGTGTGTTTAGACTTTACACACTTATATAAAGTCAATGACACACTAATAACTAAAACTGGAGGTGTCGAAGAGTATTTATTTTGAGAACCACCTTCAACACTCCTATGATTGTCTTTGAACCTTCTACTTTTTCATGAGACACCACTGAATCAACCAGTATTTGAAACAGAAGTGGAATAATATCCAATATTTCCTTTAAAATTAATTTCTACCATCATATCCGATTCCAATATCTTTGTATAGTTGAAAATATTCAGTATAAAGTTCTATCATTTGATATTTGATCGGAAAGCCTGTAGGTACTTTTAAGCCTTTAGCTGTCCATTCACTGCAATCTTTACTAAAAGACAGACTACCTTAGAAAACCGATATGTGTACACTGATATTGAACTATCTCGATGATACAAATATAGAAACTCCAAATAATATTACAAGATCAGTGAATATAGAATAAACAAATGGATTAAGAGAGTCTTTCTACCCTTCTAGTATAAGCACACATGACAATATTCTTATTCCAACGAATCTAATAATCACTTTCTATGACCCTTAATTTTGAACAATAAACACTAAACCTTGATACTCTTATATGAATCTATGAAGTCAAAAATATGATCAATCTTGTCCAACCAGTCCTCTTCCTCTTGATGATCATTCATACCATTTATGGATGATGCCTTATCATGCAAGAACTCTGATGATAAATCTCTACCTCCTATATCTCCTAGATGTATGTCAATGATTGTCTTATAAATATGTGATAAATTCTAATTGATATCATGAACTACCTGAATAATAGACTCAATCAAATTTTGGTCCATTGGAGGATTCCGTTAAAGATCATCAGTTGTACCCTCATGTGGAAACCAAACAACGTCTCTTAGAGGCTCAATTTTGTGAAGATAAAGAATATAAATAATTAGACACATGAAAATATCCATTAAAACCATATGACCCATGAAAAATATATATTAAGATAAGTATTTCAAAATAAAAGACATGTATCCCAACATCCCATTTTAACTTTAATCTCGGTATGGTATGAGATAGATATGCAATCACTAAAATCTACCCCTTAAGTTCCATCAATCCTATCCTCTTTCTATCAAACATCCTTAGACAATTACCCTTAAAGAAAAAACCTATATATGATACCATTTAGTAAAGAACCAACCCATATACCCTCTCAAAAGTGGAACCTGACCTAATCACCAACATGCTTGAAGGGCATTCTTGATCGCCATGGGTGGGAGAAAAGGACCAGAGCATCAAAAAAACTAGAGGGGATGAGTTGTCTTAACATGAAATTGAAAATTTATTATATTACAATAATATTGAGATACTGTGGAATAGAGAAATATATTCTATAAAATATAGAAAAGAAGGGTGTGATAGAATTGAAAAGGTATTAATATAATCATCAATAGATAATTACAACTGCAAAGGACAATAAAATCTAACAACTCCAACACTCTCCATGTGATATCTTGTGAAAACTCCCACCATACCACCACAAGAAACCCAAAACCCTACTGATAGATAAAATTTCTGCATCACTATGGTTCCTTTATTTTCCCTACATCAGAATATATGATAGGCCTATACATCATTGAAGGGGTTCATAGGGTGTGAGCTAACAATCTTAGTCTGATCTTGCCCATGTGTTCCCTAACAAGCGTCTATAAAATAATCCATGAATTCTCAAAATTTTAAAAAACAATCCACAATATATTGTTGAGTAGTTTTAATATAAAAATCTTTGAAAAAAAATTTAATTTCCTCTTTTTCTAACATTTCAAAATAAATAATGAAAAACAATTTCAAATAATTTCATATACATATATCAAAGCATATGTATCAACTCACACCAAATCAAGTATCTCCAATCATATAAAATCCAGGGTAGTACAAAAAATAGTACAAGACAAATCATTGGTGACATCACTCTAAGGATCACACTAGGATAGGGTGACTAGGAAACTCATACTTAACATAGGAAATCATGAATGCATCAGTCCTCTAGACATATGCATCAATAATAGATAGAAAGGGAACACCCCATAAAGTGCACCCCCAATATTTCTAATAAGTCCCTAGAATAGATGTTCTATGGATCATAGGAAATACCTATGTGAAAAATCCCCACAATATTGGAAGAGGCCTATTACTACACCTCCCACCTAAGTTCCCAAGGCTACCCTTGTGCTCTATTTTCCAAAACAATACATCAATACATTTCATCAAATCATGAGTTGAAAACAATTTCAAAAAACAATTTCAAAATTGTTTGCAAAACCTTTCATTTAATAAACTATGGTAAACCACTATTTTATAAAAAACCCATTTCCAAACATACAAATAAAATTAATCAATATTTCCATTTATTTTTTAAAATGATTTATAAAGAACTGGACTAAAAAATTTCACATACACATACTAGAGATAGGACCACCTACCTCAAAATTCAAGTCACAGATACCCACAATGGAATCCACTGATAATGGAGAACAAGAAAACACAAAAAATGCCCAAGAATCAATAAACACATCATATAATTTAATCAATTTAACAAAAGGTTCAACAAAGAGGAATGATCTCAACATACCTCAAGAACAAATGACTGCCACACCAAAACCAACAAAGTATCACCCCCAAAACAACATCACACAATAGATCTTATAAGGAATCAAAGGGAATAATCACCATAGATCAACAAATTAGATAGACCAACAAAATGATACTACTAGAATTAATGGAAATCAGTAAATATAAATAATTAATCACCCATAGAAACACAACAAATAAATCTAATTATGAAATGTTGAAAAAATCCATTTAGATGGAGAATAAGTCCCCAAAATTTATAGAGTGCTTCTAGGTCATGAGCGACGAGGCCTAGAATAGAAAGTATTAAAAATCTACTTTTCAGTACCCAAATATCCCAACATGTGACAGTTACATGTCATGTAATTCCATTACACAACATGCAATCTACATAATCTATATACACATAAAACATCAGTTTCTCTTTATGAAAACCCCATTTTCGACATTACATGGTCTGTAATAATTAAAACACATGTTGAACTTAAATCATAAAATGATCATGAAGAACATTACACACTGTGTACTTCCATTAAAAACATATACATTCCTTGAAGATATCAAAAGTAGTTGGATATTATACAAAAACCCAAACAACCTTTGGTACTATCTGAATAGTGGGAGAACCCCTTTAACATATTAGATGTTTATACCTAGAATCCATTAATGTAAATGGACATAAATCCCTAAACATTATTTCATTTTCCCCAAAAAATTATATACATCCTCGGGAGTTCTAAGTCACACTCAACTACATTGGAAAATAAGTAAATAGATGGTAATTTCCTGATAGAAGGTAATATGATGTTATATAATTTAATTACCTCAAAACATATTTTCTATAATATTTATCTTGACATATCATTTTTTGAAAACTGGTTGGTTGTTGAAGGATTATAAAACATGTTTCCCAAGACTATTAATATAATTAATTATGTCCTCAATGGTGAGTTAATTTAATTTATAACACACTATGATCCCCAGAACCAGCACTATCACCTTCCACCATAGTATAGCTATAATTTATCTTGAATTAAGAATGTCTTCACCTCATGCTATATTTTCCTATCTAGATAATGATATAAAATCTGGGAGATTGAATCCCTGATTTTTTACCTTTAATTTTTAATAGACCTGATCATTATCATCCATAAGATAAAAAACATGAATCTTTAAACTTGCATCCCTATATTGATCTAAATATCTTCAATGTTTATTCTATGAATTTTGGATTTACTCAATATAACATTAAGATTCAACTGACCCAACTCTTGTCTATTTGTCACTTGAACGCACAAGAACTAGCTGATCCACTAACTACCATAGTCTGGGGTTTCCATAGAAAATGATTCAAGCATACTACAAATAGGTATCCAAAGGATCTATGTAGTAGTTGATTTCAAACCATATTTACACCAGACCACTCTATATTTCATCCTTGAACTAGGAACTATTTTATCTTCAATTAAACTAATTATCCTTTAAAAAATTCATGTTCTGAAACAAGTGTTGAAAATAGTTCCCCTTCATTAACTTTTATCCAAATAGTTCAAAAATACTATATTTATTTACTCTAGTATGTATAAAATTCATGTATAAAATGTCTCCTAATTTATAAACACAATAATATTCCCATAGAAATCATAAAGATAAAAATTTCATTAGTACACTATGTAAATCCCGCAATCTAATTCAAGTCCAATTTTTCTCCAATATCTATCACTCTTATAGATAATGGGTTTAAACAGAATATTGAGTTGTTTGAATACAAGTTTTTCATTGTGTTCTGAAGTAGAAACTATATAACTTGTAACTTCACCAAACTGTTTCTCTCTAATAAGATTATGGATATGGTTTGTACAAGACATTGGACATGCCTCCCTCTATGTAAGAGGTTACCAACTTGTAGTAGGGGTATAATGTGTGATTTTGGGGAGACTATACCCTCATATCATATTATAAATAAATAAAAATATCCAAAATAGAAAAAATAATACAACTATGAATGAAAAAAATACTTAGAAGTCATAAATGGTAGTGCATAATTAGAGGATACCTCAGGATGTGAAGTGTTATCCAACTATCCCAAAATTAATGTTGGGTTTGTATAATGATAGCCAATCCAAGACCAATATAAAATAAAACACCACCAATGGAAGTATGAAAACATTTTTAGGGAGTTTTTCCCCATAATCATTAACCGTGGAGGAATTAAAAACTTTTAATGCAATAATTACCCTCTTTTCGGTTCTCACTTATAACTCATTCTCCATATTTTAATGTCATGTTTGGATAGTTATACTAATCATGAAAGTTATGAAAGAATACGTAGAAGTGGAATCAAATATTATATTCACAAATTTTGAATGAATATTTAATGTACCAATAACCACATCATTTTTAGGATCCACCTAAGTAATAGTGATAGAATATGCCATTCAGTACTACCATGAAGGTTGTTTTTGCTGATTGCCTCCAAAAAAACTTGGATTAAGGAATTTTCATGCATAATTCACATATTTCAATCAATTGAAACATTTCATCATTTGATAAGTGTTGGTCTAAAACATCCTTTCTTGTTTGGTGAGATTCTTCATATAACATTAATAGTTATTAGACATATGCCCCTATATTTGAAATATAAGGAATCAATTAGTTCCTTGTAAGTGGTGTCCAAGATTCTTCTTCCCAAACATTTGATACATGGTATGTTGGTTATTTTCTCCATCATGGGATTTATCAGTTCGTCCACCCATATTAAACACTATTTTCCTCTTTTTAACTCATGGACCATGATACCAGTAATATTATATAGTCTTAATTTAAACATTAAGGGAGAAATGAATAATCTCCTCATGGATATCAATGTCTCAAATAGCCAACACTTTTCATTTTATCCAATTTAATCAACTATAAAAGTGATGAACATTAATTTCAGGGTTAATGTCAAATCAAGAGTTGGATCATGCAAGATTGGGTGAATTTTTCTTCATATTCTATAATAGACTCATCTTCCTTTTTCTCCAATCTAAGGAACTCCATTCCATTTTTAGATCGACAGTTCAAGGAAAATATATAATGAAAATAAATTCATGTAATCTAATAATTCCACGAAATCAATATCCTCCTTGGACATTTTTTTCTTTATTATTATCCTAAATGACCAGTATTAATATCAAAATTATATAGAGCAAGCACACATTTCACTTCTCTTGAGTACCAGGGGATAGTGAATATCATCATAATGGAGTTAATCTATTTTTTGGTGATTAGGGCATCAAAAGATCTACTAATGATGGGAGGCCTTTGTTACATAGATTACTCGACAACAACATGATATTTCTTAGGATAATGAGGTAACTCCATATAATAAAACTTATCATTTATAACTTGATCGAGTTAAGAAAGTAATGTTATGATTTTTTGAGTGACTGTACCCATCATATTTGGAATATAATTAATGAAATTTTCACATTACCTATAACATTGATTATTTGAATGAGTTGTCATATTTCAAACTATTAACAATAAATAATAATTTAAAATTAGGGGGATCTAACAATTAGCTAATAATAATATATAATGATAAAAATTAACATATAATGATAAAAATGAAAATGAATGTATATCCAATATTTGGATACCCGAAATTTCAATATAGGTTATCTATGTGATATAATTACACCTAGGGTTCTTAAAAAGATATATTTTCCCAATCTACAAAAAAACTCAACCTTTATCTAATAGATACTATAATTTCCCTATCATTTTACACATATTATTACATGATTTTAAGAATAATTAACCATAAAATTACAACCCAATGATTGTAAAGTCCAATTTTATTAGATTATTAGGTACATAAATCTAAAAAAGGAAATAGAATAAAGAATCCTTATTTTATAATCCATAAATATCACTTATCTTCCATTGAGATACTAAATATTAATAGTATTACTAGGGGAATATATGAAAAATGGGGATGATCTTAAAATTCTAGTAAGGGTATAAAAATAGAAATAAAGTAGAGAACACGGGTTTGACGGAATAAAATGATGAGATAAAAATGAATGAATCATAAATAAACATAAGGAAGACTAACAAGTAGAGTATGGAGACATGTAATCATGGGATCATAAGAATGTGCAATTTACACACAACACGAGATAATCTTGAGTTAAGGCTAACTCTAAAGACGATTGAACATAGAGGACAATGCAATATAAAGGAATCGGGTTCATTGTATTTCCCAGTATGATCTTTAATGTAAATAAACATTAAAAAATTATTTGGAGAACTATATGGGATCACCCATAATTTCATTTTCATGAATATATATTCCACATGAAGAATCAAACATAAAAATAAATTTTACCTATGGAAAGAAATGGTTATAATAATCATATCATAAGGTATACCCAAAGCATGTATAAAGATGGTGTCCTTGAAATAATATATTTAAATCATAAATGTACATTAATTCGGTAAAATAAGAATATTTCATGATAAGATATACAAACTAAAGTGAATGTGATGTTTAAGAATCATTAGGAATGATATATTTTATTGTAGTTAAAGGAAAATATTAAGGAGAATATATTGAAGAAAAAGTATATTTGTTTTCATAAAACCAGAATATAACCATGAAAAAAAATTTCATGATTAAATTAGTTATTTTATAAAAACTAATTCTATCTTAAAATAGATTTTATTGTTGTCTTGAATATGGGTATGAAATCAGGATTCTCCATTTAGTCCCGATTGATTATGAGAAATAATTTTGAAGAGAAAGTTATAAAAAAATACATTTCCCCGTCAAATAAAAACTAATTGAGCAATGTAAATGTGTTTGGAAAATAAAAAAATTTATAATATGTATATAAATATAAATAATAATTACATTCGGTAAAATTGAGAGAGAAAAAGTGTAAGTCAAAGGAAAAAATGGCGGTTCAAAAATAATCCCTTACCTTATATAAGAAAGTGTTCTTGACTTGATCTTAATGTATTGTATAATAAAATCACATCATTTAATGAATTACTGAATAACACTTTATACATGTATTTTAGTTATTATAATTTTATTACATTCATTTATGGAATTTTTTTATGAATTATAGGATACAATTTTATCATTCAAGAATCTTTGTTTAATTGGTTTTCATGATTGGTTCACTTGTATAAATGTATGAAAGATTGTGTAAAATGTAATTAGATATAATAAATTGGAGTCTTATTTATTAATAATAATACAATAGATTAAATGAATATATAATTAACTTTGTAATTTGGGGTGAGGATAAATCATTAGACAATACATTAGTGATAAACATTTATATTATTTTGGCAGTATTTTGATAATCAAAAACTAGATTTGATTCATTATTTATTATTGTTTATAAAATATAGTTTTATAAAATAAAATTATTTCTAAAATAAATTTTTTAAATTGTTAAAAATAATATAATGGTTTTATTACTATCCTTAAAGGTTTTAATGGAAAATGAAAACTTTTCATCTTCAAAGGTGATAAATCAACACCTCATAAAAGATATTGTAATTTTTAGAATAAAAGGATTTTAAGAAGAGGCTTGATGTTATATTTTCCATTGACATAATAAAATTACATTATATGTAAGATAATAGAGTTATTATCCATTTTTGGATAGAGGAGGTGATAAGATTACAATAAATTAAAATAAATTGAAATGAAAGTAAAGAAAGAAAAATAGGATTTTTCTAATTGAATTCATCTCTTTATGAACCGCCATAGGGAAGTTGATATTTTACTAGATACTAGAACCTCCTATAATTGGTGAAGAGACGTCTGATTATTATTAGGATGAAATTATAAAAATATAAAGATTAATTAGGTTTGAGTCAATGGGATGGTGAGGGGTCTTATTTATAGTGGAAAAGAGGGGTTCGTTTCTCATTATTTCTTCATTAGTTTATTATTTTTCCTCAAAAGTATAAATATTTTGAAATTATCACTTAATATATTAAAATAAAAATGGTTTGTTCTAGATTATGGTGATTATATAATAAATGGTTACAGTAATATTTTAATTTACTTTTAATGTATATATATATATATATATTTTTTATTACCGTATATTACATTTCACCAAAAATTCAAGTGTTTTAGTAAAATCCCAAAAAATTCACCCTAACCATTTTTTATAGTAGAATTCAGAAATAAACTCTATTTTATGAAAATATTTAATTGAATATGATAGATTTATTTTGTAATTAATATAATCATTTACTTGGGAAATACAAATTTTACAATTATAACTAATTTTATAACACATTGAAAAATTAATTGAGGTATAATAAAATTATTTTATAAATATAAGGCAACATAATATTAATTTATAAATGAATTTTATGAAAATAATTTTATTAAATCATTATATTAATTATAAAATTGAAAATAAACATTTCTGTTTTATAGAAAATATCAACACTTAATTAATAATTTCTAGAACATTTATTTACTTATATTATGACATAATTATATCATATATTAATTTTTAAGATAACTAAATTTTATTTATACATTCATTGGAGAGGAAACTATTCTATTAGTTGGATTACTATTCATAAGGTCCATATTACTATTCCAAAGGCCATGATATTATTCCACTGGTTTAGGTTTCTTTATTTTAAAAAAAGACTATTATTTTTATTCAATCTTCATTTGTATGGTTTTTTTGTCTTATTTATGTGGTTTTATGTGATTTTTACTATATGTAATAATTAACAGAAGGTAAACATCACAAATGTAATTTTGGTTTATTAGATATTTTGTGTGGGGAAACAACATCAAGTACACAATAAGTTATTTTTTGTTCTTATGAGGCAGTTTTAGTGAAAATTTATTTCAGTATAATGTGGTTGGTTTTGATGATGGTGGTCTGGTATTTGGTGGATGTTTTTTGAATGGAATGCTCAGGTGATGGATCAATGATAATAGAGGTTATAAATATGATAGAAATTGATACGAGGAGGTCTTCTGGTTGATGAAAATGATAAATCATATTGGTAAAGATATGAATTCTTCAAGATGTTGTTTTGTAGAGTTATGAGGCTTGATGCATATCCCATTTCCCATCTTACATGGAGGTCGATGTACTGGTAAATTTATTCTTGAGACTATGTGACCGACTATGTTTACTATTTTAGTCTAAGAACTAGTTATCTATTGGGCTGGACTAAACCAATTTAATTGTTTTACATTTTTCAATATATTTATATTAGTTTTTTTGTCCATATTGGCTATTTTTTGAGTTTATTCTAGTTTGAAAATGTAGTTTTTTGTACATAAATTTTAGTGGATTTTAAATAAATATAGGGATTTGAAATAGAAAATAAACATAAACATGTATAATAGTGTTATTGTACATGTAGTACATGTAAGTATGTAAAATAATCATATACATTTATAAAACCATTCAAAATTAAAATCTCAATGCTTATTTGAAATAAATATAAGTAACCTATATTTTAAATAAATTATAGCTTTGCTAGTAAAAATTATCTATAAATGAATAAATTTTTAAATATCAAAGGTGTTATAAATAAAATATCTATAAAAATTTATCATGAGTAAATTTATGAACCATTTATAAAATAAAAAAAATTATACATCATGGGACATTACCTCAAGGATCTGAAAATGAGACATGGAAAAAATAAAAAAAATTGACATCAAACTTATACTAGAATAAATGGAACTATCCTATTAGAATAAATTCGATTATACTAATTAACATGAGAAAAAATATTGTATAGTTGACAATAGAACCCATAATTAGGTAGAGAGGAATCATAAAATAAGGGTTTACAGAAGCAAGATTCAAATCACAACTAATCATACAAGTTAGAGAGAAATCACATATAATGATGTACTTCTCACTATAATACATAATTATAATGTTCTGTGAGTTGATTAAGCATTACAACTTGTAATAATTAAAAAATAGTTAAAAAATATACCTATAACATGACTCAAACTCCACATATAAATGGCTCCAAATAATGAATAAAAAGTTAAATTTTATCTCAAATAATAATAAATACATTTATACATTTTTTTGAATAGAGGATCCTGACAAATAATATAAACTTGGAATAAGTTTTAGAGCCATATAATGAACACTATTTAAATTATTTCCACGATTTATCAGTTTTGGTGTGGTTATTTTATGTTCCATGGGGGAAACCCTTGATCGGGTGTAATAGGGTTGATGGAAATCAACCTAAATACTAGAGGAACTATTGCAACTCTCACTATTATAGAAGAGTTTAAAAGATTCATAGATCATGGTTGTAATAGTAATATGTACCACAATTATATAGGGTAATTATTTTGATTTTATATATTTTTCATGTACTAAAGTCATTTTATCAAAAGGGGAAACTATGGATAACCCTTTAGTCTTTTCTGTTACATTGTAAGATGATTCAGTGGGGTGGTTGTGTCATTTTTAGAATATTAGAATGTCTAACAGATGATAGGTTGGTAGTTATATCACTATAATAGATAAAATTTATATATCTTTGTCTTCCTTATCATTGATTTCTCATGAAATGAGTGTGTTGGAGGATACAATTTGATCTTTCTGTAATCAATGGTCAGTCTATACAAACAATATGGAATCTAATGTTTTAATTTGTAATGAAAAAACCCCAAATAATATATAAGGGTAGTGAAACCAATTAATTGGAAGGGGACTTATATAATTTATAGATGAGACAACATATTGAGGTTTAAGGTGATTAATCGAGTTAGTGATTAATTTGGATTGAAATTAACTGTGATTGTAAATACATACTTATAATGAAAAAAAGTTGTTAAATTATTCTCATATGGATATAGGGTGATAGTTTGAGCCATGTAAAACATGTTAGGTTCTTTATTTTATTTCACATAGTTTCTTTTTTTCATGTAATATTTATTTGAGTGGATAACAATATCTCTTGAGTGATTGAAACTTAGTGTCGTGATATGGGTGATAAGATTATTCAATGTTCTAGTATACTGACATTTGGGGAGTTTCATCCAATGTATGGAACCAAGCATTGATGGTATTCTGGTGAATGACCCTATAGAGACGAACTTTTATTCTAAGGATTTATGGGGATTGTTTTCATAGTAGCGGTTATCTTATTGTTTCTAAGAGTATCAATAGTTTTCTTAGCAACAAATAAGGTTAAATTATTACTTTTTTATATGATTATTTATTTGGTGAGATACATCATATCCAAAAGTAGAAACTTAGAATGATAACATGGAATAGATTGATAAAATTAACAGAATAATCACCTAAATCCATAGGTTTCAACTATTGGATTATATCATTGGCAACAATATAGAATTTTCATTAAATGTAGTTAGTCCATAGTTGATGGAGAAAGAAGAATGAGAACGAATGGACATATAGGATTTGGTTTTGGTGAGGATTTTATTTGTCTAAAATAAAAATCATAATATCTAAGAGAATAAGAATACCTTTTAGTGAGTGTTATCCTTATTTTAACAGGAGTCAATACCATTATACTCATCAAAGTGTGTTTGGTGTGATGATTATTAAGAATATTTCAATCATAAAAAATATACATAATGGTCATGTGAGTGATTTAAACATGGTTTTAAGTGAGATTGAGCATGTGAAGGTAATTTCCACATATGATTTTTTCCATTAATTTTTTGTCATCACTTCCTAAATATTGTGATGAAAAATTTAGTGTAACTAAAAAATAAAAATAGAATTGATATTTTAGTATTAATTTTTTTATTTAAATGGAATATCTCTAAAGGATGGAGATTTAATAAATATCTAGAAATACATTTAGTAAAGAGAGAAGATATAAACCACCACATCAAATAAGTCAATGATTATCATTGGATATGTAAAGAGATATGAGTATAAGTAAATTGTTTGGCCCCACTGAAACTTATCGGGACAATAGTAAAAATGGGAACCTATATAAGGATTTAAATTTGATGAAACTAAATTATAATAGATAAAAATCTAGGGGTTTATTTTATATTGATTCAATATCTTAGAGTAGTGAATAATTTATTTTAATGTCAATGCATCATTAGAATACTGCATACAATATTTCATATAGTACTTATACTACACTGGTGAAAAATAATACATGTGAAAGAATATTTCTCAAAAGCATTAGAAGATTGAATCATTGGTATGATAGATATATTGATATTATATGAAATTTATATGTCATAATTTATTTGAAGAATGAAGGTTTCGATACATTAAATGAATTTTATTATATTCTAAGCCATAAAAATATAGTGATTTCCGTTACTCATCTGGAAGAATCTATGTATGGAACTACCTTTATAAGTTCATTGTGTAAAATCACTCAGGGTTCCTTGAACATTTCTAGAAATAGATAGGGTTTTAATGGATAGTGCAATGTTTGTATCTAACTGAAAGTGCAGTGTGAGAAACACTTGCCAAAATAACAATTTTTCATTTTTCATATTTTTGGCATAACCATCTAGGGTATATTAGTGATAAATTTATAAATGTTATTGTGTAAAAATATATACTTAATGTTGATCACTCACGGTCTTGAAATGGTGAATGTTTCATACTTAGTAATAAAAAAGGTGAGATTTTTGTTGAGTGGATGAACACAAAAATTCATGAAGCTAAGACTGATGTATACAGATATCTGGGACCTGTCTTAACCAAATATCACTTTGGTTTATAAAGTTTTGTGACATTAATTAATGAATTCATGGATAACGAATGAGTATATTTACCAAAACCTAAATAAAAGTTGTTAGGATTCATTATTTATTGAAAATATTTGGATTAATGTAAGGAAGGATGTTTGATGAATTACATGAGTTCATAAAATTGTGGTATGTTAAAAACACACCATATCAATACATCCATTGGATGCTTTATTTGTCTCAAGAAATTCCCAATGGGATTTAATGATCTCTATGGGATGAGAATAATTTTCCAAGAATCAAGGATTTACTTTGGTAAATATTTCACCAAAATGGCTAATTAAACTAACATTATAAAATTTATTTGAAATATGGCATCTACCATCAAAAAATTAGATGTCCATGACATAAAATGTAATCATAATGGCAAGAAACAACATGATATAAAAGTAAATAAATTTTGTATACTCACATCCAACTCCCTCAAATACAAAAATCTCTATCCTATCTTCTATAATAATATAAATAACACATTACATTTAAATGTAAATGAATGAATGAATGACCAATTTGGATAAAATTACTAAAAACCTAAAAATAATTACTGACAAAGTAGAAATGAGATACCCATGGGTCCCAAGTTCACTCACCATAAAAAACATCATAATCCCCTCAAAAAGTGTTCTATAACTAGAGCCCTAGAAGTGTAACTCTTTATAATCAAAATAATAACCCAAAATAGATGATCCATATATAAACAATGAGTGGTGTGATTAGGGTCTGATCTGTAAATCCCAATATGGTTTCACCAAAGGGTCCATTCATTTTCTTTTATAAAAGAATTTTAAAATTCTAGTTATAAATATATATTTTAAAATATTCTATAAATAAAATCTCTGTGTATATATGAAAAATATTTCCAATAACACATCTTATTTTTATAAAAATCAATTTGACCCCATATTCATGGAAAAATATTTATATTCATTAATTAATTCATCAAAAGGAATCCAAAGATACTCAACACACCCAAATAAATAATCAACCACATAAATATCTTTATATCTAAAATTATTTAAATGTTATCTAACAAAAAACTACCCATGTAGTTATATTTAAAGTCATAACAGTACAAATTGGTAAAACTAATAGGGGATATATAATAATCGAAATATAATGAAAAATTGGAGAAAAAGAAAAATCATAAAATATGAAATATAAAAGTGGTATCATGGGAGAAATGATCTAGAGTCACTACGGTTTGGGGAACCTATAAATACATCACTAACTATGGCCACACCATTAATTAGTCGGAAAAGAAACACATCAGTAGTCGGTGGGGATATCAAATTAACTTAACTAACATAATTATTGATAAGGGAACCCTTACCTTATAATATCACCCACCCATGTACCCATGGTTTCCTATGAGGTTTGAAAATATAATAACTTTTATCAATTTTAGGTGTTTCTTTAAAAATATAGGTTATTCTATAAGAGAATAATTCAATTCATTTCGACCATTCATCTCAAAAAGGTGCCCTTACAATACCATTTTTTTAAATCCAACCACACTTTTATAATATATTTTACATAAAATTTTATTAGAAATAGATTTCTTTAAGAATTAAAAGTTAGTGATCAACGTATACATTTTATGAAGTATCATTTTGAAATCTGTTTCATTTAAAGATACATTAAAAAATAGCTGATTTAAAATCCAAAGAATAGATAAATAAATCCTATAAAATTTTATGTACATCTATAAACATATATATATACATATATATTCATTCAGAAACATATATTGGTTCATTTACAAATGAATATATATATATATCAATATTCATAAGCATGTCGGAAAAAGAATAATAAATTACATTTCAATTAATTCATCGACATCATAAATAATCAAAAAAACATGAAAATTAATAATATATATATAAAAATAATTTTCAATTTTTTCATTCAATAATATAATTATACTTTTCTTTTAGATAAATAATGAAGGAAAATCCATCAGAACCTATATATAAATTAATAATAATTTCCAAAAAAAATAGAACAATAATTATATTTGAATTCACTTAACATTCTATCATGCCAAATTCAAATAATAGTTTTTTAGATATAGACAATCATGAATGATTTGACCAATAAAAGTGATATGTTGGAAGTAGATACCAAAGCTTAGTGAAGATGATTTCAAATCACCGAGAACAATGAGAGAAGTCACTAAAGAAAAAATAAAATTATCTACGAGAACAAATACATAAGAAATTTGAACCAAAAAATAACTTATGATTCATACTTGAGAGAAATAAAGTGGGGGTAAATGAAAAATGTGTGTCGATAAACTAGGATACCCAAGTGTATATTGACATAACATCCTACACATATATTACTCATAAGTAGCTGAACCCTATCGGTCAAATGGCCCCAAGCGCACCGTCACACATGCCAGATGATGCCAACTAGTAGTGAGGGTACATGATGGTACATGGAAGTAGACATACAATATAATACATGGATAATTGTTTTCAAAATTTGAAAAGTCTATTTCTATTATCATCACGATCCGATTCTCGCTCCCATTCCCGCATGTTCCAATTCCTTTCACAAAACAAGAGTCCATAAATGGGAAGTTTCAAATTTCCATAACTGCATCCATTTAGTCAATCTCAATATCAATCAGTTGCCTAAACAGGGAGTGAGATATACTTAGTAGGCCACCACCAATAGTTTCTTTAACAATTATAACCAACGAATAAGAATTTATACTATGTGAAATTAAAAAAATTTGTGATGTAATATGAATGATTTATATAACAATACATAGTTAAAAATTTAACAATGAGAAGGATGTATAAATAAGAATAAATTTATATAGAAAAAAATAGTGCATTTAAACACATAATAAGTCATATTCCATATAAATATAATTTATCCGACCTACATGGTCCAGGTCATATGCCGTGAGACAATGGTGACCACCTCGATAACATGAAACTTATCCACAGGAACATAGAATAGTGTATGCCTACAACAGTTAAGAGCACATGAAAATGGAAGAGGCATCCTAATATCCAAATAAATTTGTTCATATGGAGCCAATAGGTTCCACACATCATTCATCCTCTTCTATTTCATAGTTTAATCTAGATCTGTACTATACAGTAATCATCATTCGTGACATACTAAAGTCACTATTACTGCTACACAAATATGTTATTATGGTTAAAACAATTAATTTAATACATTGATTAATTTTACGAGCAACAACCACATGGTCTGTCAGGTTGCACTATGGTGATATTTCAATAAGAAACACGACATTAGGGAATTGGTATATACCACCTTGCATGAAGTGTAGTGTATTCCTCATCCATTATTAACCTCTAATTAATCCATATTGGGAGACTTCTATGAAATATATGAGTGTCCTAAAAATTGGAAAAAATATCTTTCAATGATTTAGCCTTCTATAGGAAAAAATAAATGAATTAATATTGTAATCATATTTTAGATTTTAACAACGTGATTAAAATGTAACCAATAGAAAGAGAAACAAACATAGTGTAAGTAATTCATATCAAATCCATGGTGAGGAGCTTGAGAGATCACCAACAGCGATGAGGTTTTGTGTATTGTAGAAGAGAAAAAAGGGTAAGAATTAATAATAAGGTCGGGAACAATAGTAAGTCCAACCGTTAAATAGGGGTCACATGGTTTGGTCTATCATTAATCAAAACGGTGTACCTACCCTATAAAATTAAATATCCATGGTAAACCCTTACATGGGATAGGTGCACAGTTATAATAACCATGTACAACTCGTTAAAATGGAACTGTAATAGGGTGTAAAAAAATTTCATGGCCTTGAGTTCTAGGATACATGGTAATAAAAAACTATACTTCCCTCTTATAGGAATTTTATAACCAAAAATTATTTTAAAAAACAATTTGGATAGGGTAGTATGGTGTAATGTAAATATCTAGCCACCATATTTCCTCCAAAACATGGGGATTCAGGTTATAAAAAATCCCTAGACACCCTCAAAACACTCACAACCTAATTTGGTATTCATATTAGGACATGACCAAATAATAAAACATGAAATAAAAGTTTCACACATTAGAGAAAATCTCGGGTGTCATATCCTCACCCACATAAGGGGAATAATCCCCTAGTTTCACTTCCAAGGGTAGTACAACACCATCTGAGGGATGATTTGGCCACTGAGCACATATATAGACCTATATATCTAAGGCATTTTCTTATAAACATACATTATTCCAATGAACTTGTAATAATACAATTGACCCACCGTGAAAATCCATCAAGGTTCAATCCAAAAAACAAATAGTTTTCTATTCAATAGAGGCATCAATATCCCATTCCACATCATAAGGATAGAAAACATGATACATTTATAATTAGTAATGACACAACTATGAAATTAAAAACATATCACACATATATCTAAATCTATGTCGAATTTATATCTAATAAACTAATATTCCAACCCTATACAAAACCTAAAAAGGTCTAAAAAATTAAGAAACTACTCATCATGCCACATAAAATATTAATTCCGTAGTCTTTTCATGACACATAAGAATACATGATCCCTGACATCGAACACTATAGGTTTTAGAGTGTGATTGACATGTAACTTTAGGAAATATTGTGTTATATGAATTCACTTATAATCAGATAAACCTAATATGAAGAATCCTAAATTAGATGGTGTCTAAGTAGTGTTGTCTCCCCTACCCTTAACTCATACAGAGGTGATTAGCATGGTCTACCATATATGGAATCATATGTATCCATATGTATTGTCAAATAAATTATGTCACTGTAATAATAGAAACCCACATTCAACATACATGTATATTAAATAGTTTTATATGAAAATGACACACATTACAAAACTACATGACCATGGACCGTAATAGTTTAGAAACTATAGAATAATGAAAAATAATATCTTCTAACTTGGTGAATTAACTCTAAAGACTCCCATAAAGATCATCAACTTCATTAATTCTATAAAAAATATTTCAATATAACTTGAGTAGGCGAAACATCAGAATGTGTGAGCTCAGAATCTCAATAAGGGTACGTAAAGGAGATATGTAAGAATAATCATGATTAAAAGGGTATGAGAAAATTATCTTTAAATTAGAAGATATAACACAGCATATCAATGATCATAATCCAGAGTAATGACAGAAAGATTAATAGTTCATTTGACCTGAATAATCAGATAATCAAGAATGTGAGCCATGTGAGCATGTCATATGCATAAGATATATATTTTTGTAATATACATCAGATTATAACATTTAAAACAAGTAAATGTTGAAATAGGTTAACTTTTTATGTTAATGACATGAAATCATGCCCTCACATAAACTTATGGACATGAAACCAGGTCTATGAATAACATTTTAGACATATAATCAGGTATAAAGCTAAAATCAAACTTTTCAAGGTTCACTCCAAATATTATAATAATATTTGATTAGGACACACCAATTTTCCCCTGTATATAAGGAGAATACTATTACCTATTGTGGATTAGGACAAATCTATTTCCTATTTTGGACATGGAGACACCTATTTCACAGTTTGGATCAGGACACACCTATTTCCCTATTATGGATCAATCTAGCTGAATTTTTCCAAACATTATCACATCATGTATTAATCTTTATACAGTGAATTGTAGGGAGATTTAGGGCCCACCTTTCATATAATGAAATCTCACATAAGTGTGATAGGAGATAATAAAACATTCCTCATATCATGACCCACAAAAAGTTATAGGTTTAATAAACATATTTTCATAAACATATTTTCATCTTAAAAAAATCATTATGAGAAACAATAAGAATGGTGTCATTTGGATCACATCTCATGTAAGTAATTAAATATATCAAATGGTGTCATCTTAGAAGGATAATTATTTTTAATGATCCGTTGGATAATTTCTTAATGAAAATAACCTTTAATAAAAAATATTTTTTTAGACGTAAACAATTTTACAAATTTTATTTATTCAAAACCACTATGAAAACAAATAATTTAATATTTAAAAATAATATTGATCATTTCTTGAGGAAAATATCCTATCCTATTTGAAAAATTATATTGACAACATAAACTATTTTGAACCCCAATTTCATTCAAAACAAAACATGGAAACATATAAAAGAATATTTGAAATAACTTTTCACATGTTTTTTTTGAAAAATTAACATCATTTTCCCCGAAAATGATTTAAAGATATATTTTCATAAAAAATTTGGAATCGTTTTTAGACAAAATGGTTTAAAAAAAACTGTTTTCTGATCGAAGAGGGATATAAAGATTGATTCTCCTAAAACAATTCATAAAAATATTAAGTACCAAATATTAGAAAAACATCACCAATATATGAATATATCAAGAATAACCATAGGATAAGAAAATTCATGAAATATATTTAGTGATGGATCATAATATTTCATCATCTAAAGCATAATACTAAACAATCTTAATAAAGGATGATATTGTAGAAATATATTGTTACCACTTTTGTAACATTGAATCATAATCCCCATGAAATAAAAATTTTAAATTAATATTAGAATAAAATTTAAATAATTTAATTCATGATATAACATGTAAAATTTAAGTATGTAAATCTCATATTCGAATATAGGTGCGAAACATGCCATGTGTCCTAAAGAAGAAAAATTGATGCAAATGTACTTTATAAATTGGTAACATTTGAAACATAAAATCCCATGAAAGAGATATTAGAAAAA
This sequence comes from Viscum album, assembly GCA_963277665.1. Classification (NCBI taxonomy): domain Eukaryota; kingdom Viridiplantae; phylum Streptophyta; class Magnoliopsida; order Santalales; family Viscaceae; genus Viscum; species Viscum album. Next base: position 1,360,844,054 of record OY728148.1, read on the forward strand.
GTAAATTTAAATACCCATTAATTTTAGGACAAGTACCATGCAATACATTAACGATAAATATATATACCACACAAAATATACCAGTGATGAATATGTGAGAATACTCACATAAATAAATGTGAGATAAGAAATCCCCTTACAACATTAGTTTCTTTTGAATCATGATCCCCATAAAATAATAAGATAAAATATATTATTTAATATCATTGAATAAATTATATTCATGATATAACATTTCAAAGGTCATTATATACAGTCCAAAACAATACTAAGTAGTGAATATAGAATATATCTACGATAAATAAAAGTGAGATGAGAAAAGGCATACCTTATGTCTTGAATTTATTCATACATCTTCAATCCTCTTCTATAATAAATATGAATTTATATTACTCATGTATTAACAATTCCATGTTAAAGTTACGTTTTGAGTAATAATATATTTGATTTTTAGTATGGGTTTTGTTTTGTTTTATTTTTGTTTCACATACTTAAATCATGATTTAATATCATTTAAAATATAAAAATGATTTAAATATCATATATTTTCTTAATATATGTTTTTATTATAATATATTAAATATATAAATATGAAATGGAATACACCACTCATGGAGATGATATTTCATACGTTTTCATGAACACTATTTCAATTTTCTTATCGTATTAGAAGATATTAATTAAATGAAAAATATTTGTGTTTGTATATATGAAATAATTTTTATAGAATTATTAGTTCATATATATCATATATGTTTAAAAAAATAGTCTTTAATACTCTCTATGTAATTTCTCAACAAAATCACATCACTTTGATGAGGCGGTAGTCCACAAGTCCATAGATGAAGTTATCATATTCCGACAAAAAGGAATGAAAGAAGTTAGTAGTTTTATAATAATTATAGAAGAAAATATTCATAATAAAAATCATATATATCATATAGTAACTATATTATAATTCTTATTTTCAACCAAAAATTGTTCTAATAGTTGAATGAATGACATTGGTTTACCAGGTGGTAGTTTATCGTACATGCGAAGGATGATTTCATATCCCATTTGATGGAATTGACTGTAGGTGTATATAGAACCCAAAAGATAAACAAATATCATTATATGTATTATAATTATGGTTTTATATAACAATGTAATAAGAATAATTTAAGGGGGTGGACAAGGAAATATAACAATAATTCTCAATGAAGGATTTTACCTCTTATTAGGGTAATTCATTTTGGGTTTCACCAAAAGACTATCATGGTCTTATTTATAAACAATGTGAGGGTTCAAAGATGATATTATTAAATGTTTTACCCTATTTGGTTAGTGGTTATATGGTCAAAAGGTCTTGAGAGGTGTGAATAAGTGTAAGGAGGGGGAATTTTATAGTGGGGGAGGAGTGACATTCTTGTAAATAAGAAAAGGTAAACACTATTGACTGGTATCCCTTAAATAATTAGCCTCCAATAACGTTCAATTTTAAATAAAAGGATGTATATGGTAGAAATATGTACATAAAATGGATTTCTAAATTGTTTCCAGGTTATCTTTTCCATTAAGATAAATTTTTAAGAACTATGTAAACTCATCTATACCTTAACAACAATAATTAATTTTAATTATATTCAATAATATTTTTGGTAGAAGAATAATTTGAATGTAATAGAAATTATAAATTAATAAGATTGAAAATATGGGATCAATTTTTCCAAATTCAAAAAAAAATATGTGGAATAATTTGATTTAAAATTAATCAAGCACACGGGACGAGAAAAATGGGTTTTAAAGTGAATCTGTTCAAAAGTTTGAAATATTTTTGTATTCAATTTCAATGTGAAATTTATTCCAATGATATAAATTTAATTAATATATTTATAAATGAAATAAATTTAATTTAAAACCAATTTAAAATATAATTTAAATACTTAAATAAATAAAATGAAAATACAATATTCATTTAAAATTTAGGGTTCTTCACTATTCATCAAAAAAGGGAACTTCTCCAAAAAATACATAAAAATAAACCAAAATAAATATTGAAACTAAAATTTCAGAAAATAACTATCTTTTCAAATATGGTTCATAAAACTTTTAAAAAATTTATTTAAAATAGGACAAACATTAAATGGTGGTAAATTTACCTTTTAGAAAAATTTAAATGTCATTATGCCTAAAATTGGATTTATTCTTTTCGCTTGTATATCAAAAAAATGAAAAGGCATAGATTATTGATCAAATATATATATATATATATATATATCATTAAATTAATTTATCAAAAATTTGTTTGTTAATTTATTGAGTCAAAATGTGTTTGATTTCATAAATATAGTTTACCAAAAAATTATTTCCTATATTTTCAGATGTTTTAATTTTCATTTATAGTTTGTTGTTACCCAAAATAATTATTTTTATAAACATGTGTAAACCATATTTTCATAATTTAATTGATCATATTCATGAACACCATTCTAATTACATGGTGGCAACTTTAATTAATGTTTTTATTATATTATTAATAGTACAGTTCTGTTTGGTAAAATGTGGCCTTTCATGTCTTGAATGTCATTTAAGGAACACAACATTGTGTGTAACACAAGATAAAAATAGTCTTTCATTTACCAAATTATAATCATATAGTTTTACATACCACATCCATGACTTGTTATTTCATACAAATCATGAATAACTTGGTTTATTCGTATAACATATGTAATATTTACTGTTGCATGAAAGAAAAAATATCCAAAATATTAAATTAATTCATAAAAAAATAGGGTGTCACATTATATTTCCCTTAAAATGAATTTATTGTTATAAATTAATTTTTCTCCTCAATGGTTTAATAATTGAATGTTTTCTTCATGGAAACCCACATCACAAAAATAAATACTAAAAATACTTAAAAAATGGAATGTTGTAAACATAATGGCTACACATAGTTACTCATAACTAGGTTTCCACATAAGAGAATATAGGTGGAAAGCTAAAAAATGGACATGGAAGAGAAATGTAACTATTAAGTTCTTATGGATAGTGATAGAGAACATATAGAAGATAATATTAATGTTCACTAATCCATAAACTAAAGAGGATTGAAAATTTTCATCTATATCATAAAAAATGATGATAACATGATGAAAAATTATTTCTACCATTTTCATAAAGATGAATTACTTTTTAGAAGGAGATATAATTACCTGATTTTATTTAATTTCATTTGAAAAATATAAGTATTTGGTTATGTCATGATATACTTCCACTTAATACCTAATCCTAATTAATGAATGTGAATTTTTCATTCATGAAGCATTATCATATCAGGAGATCCATTAGTAGAACGAAAAGTCATACCATTCTTCCTTATTTATCATCACATCAAAATATTTATCACATGTTATCTACCATGCATTAATTCTTATATGTATATATGATCCATTAATCTATAAACCGTCATTTTATGTTTAACTTAAACCATTCCATAAATGATTAAAATACTTACTCTTCAAAAATATGAAAAGAAACATTATAAATAAGGTCACTAAATATCTTAAAATCATAATAGCATTGATCCCTCTTATATTATAACGCATCTCTTGGTTTTCATATACCAAACATGTGAAAAAAATCATGATATATCTTCATGAAACATAGTAATAACATGAATTAATATAAATCCTTATTTAAAAAGAATTCTTTATTATCCCAAAATATACTGGTCATATTCTTATAATATCATAAAATCCATCCATGAAAGCATAAAATAATTTTTTTATAATTCCATTATAATTTATTAGGCCATCAATACTATCCAATTTTAATTATCCAAATCATTCAACATTTTATGCAAGCTAAACAAAATTTTCTATATAATAGGAACAAATGAATAGTTAACATATCTTAATAAGAATATAAACTATCTTTTAAATCACATTTGTTGGTTATCGACACCATTTAATATATTTTTCCAAATCATTAAATGAAAACATAAACATCATGAATCATATGACATAATTCTTGAATTCTAATACAAATACACATCAATCATACAACATTGATCTTAAACCATTACTTTGGATTCATAATCATATTCTTTAAAACAAATTTTCAATATTTTTTAAATATGAGTCATCTATTAAGTTTCCTAAACTTAAATTAAATAATTTTTCTTGAGTATAATGTAAATAATACATTTATAAAATACCATAACATAAAAATTTCATTTCTATCCTCTATATCATTAGAAGTATAACCAACACTCATAGCACCTTCCTAGTTCTCTTTATGATATTTAAACATAGGAAATAGATTTGTATAATTCCTATACATTCCACTTTCTAAAAAATAAATGTTAACCCATTTCCTTATTTTTCCTTCTATTAAATAAAACAAGAATAAATAGTGTGAGAAACACTTATCATAGTGGAAAACTATATAACTATGAAAAATTATTTATAATATATTTAAATCTTTAAACATTATTTTAAATCATTGTAACCTTATACTTATCCTTTGATAAATCCCTATGCATTTAATTATAAAGATCCCTCGTAATCTCATTAATGTTTTCTCATCCTAGTTTCAAAAGGTTGACTAAGACTTTCCTTTGATACCAAATTTAGAGACCTAATCTTAACAGACGTGGATATTACATCATTTTAGATGAATATTTATCACAATAAAATAATTCATGCATGAGGACCATAATAGGTTAGTTTATTTATAAACATGGAACACATTATCATTATTCTGGGTGAAAGATCTACAATGTCTTCCATATAGATATTCCCCTTTATCACTCCAACATAAAAAAATTCTTCATAACCTGGGGAACAGGAAGATAATAAAGGGTGACCTCACACTCCCAGTAAAGGTAAAAAAAGAATATATGTTAGCATAATAATGATCACAATGTAATTAGAATATTATCATAACATTATAAGATTATACCCTGCAAATCAAAGATCATAATTATGAGGAATGGAAAAATATTGGTTGTTAATAAGACATGAATCATAATATAATCAAGAAAAGGGGCCATGTGATTCATATAATAGGCATGCGACATAAATTTTTGGCATTAACATTATCTTATAACATTTTCAACAACCATAAGTAGAAAATGGATCACTCATTAAGTAAAGGAAATGAAATCTGAACCTTGTATAAACATATGGACATGAAACCATGTTAACACATAACATTGTGAACATGTAATCAAGTTCATGAAATAAATAATAATTGTGAAGGTTCTCTCCTAATACTATAAACATGGTGGACTAGGATACACCAATTTCCCATTGTGTATTCGAACACACCTATATCTAATTGTGGATCTGGACACTCATATTTCCCATTTTGGATCAGGACACATCTTATTTCCATTTCGAATTAGGAGAAACCTATTTACCATTATAGATCAATCTTATCTATTTTTTTCTATAATTATATCATGAGATATAAATCTTTATCCATTTATAAGATAGAGATATAGGTAACACCCATCACATAGTGAAATCATTTATACTTGTTCCTCAAGATAATAAAACATTCATGATATCATGAACCATAAAAAGATATTGGTTTTATAAAAATAATATCATAACCCAGGACATATAATGAGTTACATAAAAATTTAATTATATTATAACCTATAGAATATATACAGGTTTTATAACCATTTCATCGTAGAATTAACCATGAAAGGAAGAAGTATTTACATTTGTTTTTTAGTGTATAACCTATTGAATAGAAATATGATTCATAAAAAACATGGAATCTTAAACATAAAGTATTAAAATAAATAATAATAATAATTTTTTCTTTGGATTTCATCCCCAGTAAGTGATTAAATATATCAATGGGTTTCATCTTAGATAGACATGTATTTTAGAAGATCAATTGGATAATTTCCTATGAAAAATAAACATTCATTGAAAATAATTTTTTACACATGAAACATTTCAAAAATAATTTTCTTCTAATTTTTTAAAAAAATCTTAATTTAATATTGGAAAATGTTTAAACGAATTTATTGATAAAAATATCCTTTTGTATTTGAAACATTCTTTTTAAAAAATAACATATTTTGTAAAATAGTTTCTATAAAAAACCATGAAATCTTATAAAATAAGATATCAAAACGTTTTAAACACCTTAATTTTTTTAAAAAATACTTTACCCTTATAAATAGATTTATATATCATTTTAAAACATTATTAATTTTAGTATAATTGGTTTTTTAGTAAACTAGAATTATAATCAAAGTTAGATATAATGTCAAATTTTCGTAAAAATATTTTATTAATCATATTAAGTACCAAATAGTAGATAATGGCACAAATTAAAGAATATATCCTGAATAACCAAAGTAGAATAGATTTTTTTGAGATATGGATCATAATATTTCATAAATTTAATAATAATCATAAACAATCATAATAAATGATGAGATTGTAGAATTAAACTATTTCCACATTGTTATAATTAAATCATAAACTATATAAAATAATATCATTAATCATGAAATATAATTAAAATAATGTGACTTGTGATATTATATGTCAGAGGGATGTATATTTACATCTTGGATGAATATCGATTCACAACATGAGATGTGTCTCAATTGAGGAAAATTTAGACTAAATTATCGTACCGATTTGATAACTTTGGAACCATAAAACCCATGACAGGGAGATAATAAAATGGGTGTGAAAATACTCATAAATTTATGTATGATAATAAGAAAATAAATTTATGGTTCATATATATTAGACAAAAGAAATCAGGGGTGAATATCATAAAAGTCTCAGAGAAATAAAATAGAGACTAAAAAATACCCTTAAAACATGAGTAACCACTGAATCCGAATCCCCATGAAATAATTACATCGATTAAAACATTTTATATAATGGAATAAATTAAATTCATGATATAAAATTTCAATGGTAAATATATATGCCGCACAATAAGAGTTAGTCATCAATATATCATATATCTAATAGAATTAAAAGTGAGATGAGAAAACCATTAACATAAGTCCCGACATTCTTTATACACATTTAAACATTCTATTTAATTAATAAAATTGTATTATAAATATAAAAAATAAAATATTTCATATATATAATACCATATTTGAATTTATTGTGACTTTATATTACCTTTTTATTTAAAATTCCATATTAATGTCTCATTTTGGGGAATAATAGCTTTGTTATTTGGTTGTGTTTTGATTTGATATATTTTTGTTCCTATTACTTATATCATAATTTTAACACCTAAAGAGTGGTAAAATTATAAAAATGTCATACATATTATGTATATATATTTTTATAATAATATATAAAATATAATAATTTGAAATCTAATACATCATTCATAGAGACGGTAGGTCATACATAAACAAGAATGTTTTTCCAATTTTTATCGTATTAAAAGAAATAAAGTAAGTGAAATATATTAATATATATATATATATATTATAATGGTATTTTAATTATTATTCAATATATATCATTAATAGTACTAAACCAATCATTAAAACATTCCATGTTATGTTTAGATGAATAAAATCACTTTGTAAAGTTGGTAGTCCACATATATATAAACAAAGTTATTGTATTCCCACAAAATAGAAAGCATAATGGTATGTATTATAAATTAATAAAATAAGTATAATTATATCATAAAATTCATGTATATAATATAAAATTAGTAAGTCCAATAATATTTCCAACCTTGAATGGTGTTAATGGAAGAAAGAACGACATCAATTCGCGAGGCAGCAGTCTGCCATACACCTGAACGATGATTGCGTATCCAATTTGAAGTAAGGTTTAGAAGTTTAGGAACTACCCTCAACATAAAAACTTATAATTATATTGAGGATAATTTGGTTATTATATAATCATGGAATAACATGAATTTTATGTGGTGGATAAATAAATTAAAGAAAGCTTCTCGTTGAATTATGTTCTCTCTTCTTTGGGTAATTCATTTTGATTTGAACCAAATGATGGACTTAGTTTTCCTTCTTTCCAAGGAGAGGATTTTAGTTTGAGATGATGGATTTTGGGAGCTTATTTAGTAAGATTTTTTATGAGAAAAATGGCTTGAATGGTTGAAAGAAGTTGTAAGGGGTATGTTTCCTTTTATAGTTGAGAAGGTGTGGAATTAATGTAAATATAAAAAGGTAAACAATATTGAGTGGTGTCCTATACATCATGAGTAACACCCCTAGATTTTGTCAAATATTTTAATTCTAAATAATTTTGATTTTTTTATATTTTTCATTCCAATCATCATGAATATAGTTTTTTATATAAAAGAACTTTTTTTGGATTGTGTTATATGAAACACTTAGTTAATCATACATAATGTTTAGCTCATTCTACATGAAACACTAACGTGGCTTGTGTAACATGAATCCCTGATTTTAACTATTTTTTATTATTATAATTTTTTAAATGGGGTAGATATAACATAGTTTTTAAAAATAGTGATATCAATTGTAATAACTAAGTATTATATATTATAAAACACATTGATATTGAGGTATACTATTATTTTTATGAATTTATATATTCCAAAAAATTATTTTCTTACATGAACTTCTTTTTATGTTCATTTTTGAGAAATAAAATAAAAATTAAATTTAGACACATTTATAAATTTATTTTCATTAAATAAAATGCATTTTTTAATTCACAATTTAAAAATTTCTTTAGAGTGATTTTTTATGATTTTTCTGTAAAACATCATTTTTAGATGAAATTTATAAAATATAGAATTTTATTTCAAAACTTATTTTTCATATAATTTATTTATATAGTTAAATTTTAATTTAAGTTTCTTTTATGGTCATAATAAATCAATTAGACATAAAATGATCCAATTAAGGTCATTAGAATCATATTTATGTTGAATTTAGATATAAAAGATTAATGAACTTTTGAACATTCTCATTTTAAAAAACCCCTTGCTCGCAAAGTCTCTAGGATTAAAATTAAACATAATTTCCCCACTTTTGGGATTTGAATTTATAAAAATTAAATACATGGTTTTAATAAGTATAATTTTAATATTCTAGAAAGACAAACATAATTTTTGGAAAAAAATATTATTATATGTATTTCAAAATAATAATATTGATTAAGGTAAAATTAAGTTTAATAATTGACTAAACCTTATAATTTTGGACCCAAATTACATAAGAACTTGTAAAAAACAATTTTTCGCTTATATAGACTACATCCATTAATGATTTAATTTTTTTGAGTTATTTGGATACTATTTAATAAATGTTTCCTATTTTAAAAGTTATGTTAGGAAAAGGACTAAAGATGAATTTTCCATACCTTTAACATATATTATAACTTAATATATTTGAAATTCATTAATGTTTTGATATTTTTTAAATAAAAATTAAAACAATAATTTTTAATTGAAGGTAATTTTATTTAAAAATAAATTATATTAAAATATTTAATATTAGTAAGAAAAATACATTCTTAAAATTTATTATTATGTATTAATAAATATATAATATGGTCTATTTATGTACCAAATGATAATTTATATTGATCATATAGACCCCTAAATAGTAAAAAAATCGTTAGCAAGGTTCTGGTTAAAGTTGTGCTTTTGAATGTTTCATGCACTTATTTTAAAATTAATCTCTGACACACACAATTGTTTTATTTTTTAGATTATATATAATAGTTATATTTCCATGGGATTATATTTTCTAGTAAATCACACCTTAATTATGTTTTATGGTAAAATTGCATAGGTTGAAAAACTAATGACCTAAATTAAAAATCTAAATGGAAAAAATAAGGAAACCTAGAGGCTAAGTATCAAAATTATAAAAATATACTTATTTGTATGTGTTGGATATTTTTTGACCAATATTTCAATTTAATCAATTATTTTTTATTTTTTAATTATATGAGGTAATAGAGACCTCCCATTACTATGTATCTTTTGGTATTTATATAAATGTCACTCATCCTCCACTATAAGAAGGCATTCACTATTTACCTTATTTAAACCTCTCAAACAACTTATGTTCAGCTAGGATCTACTAAATTAACATCCCAAAATATCTTACTTATTCCTTAAATACTTAATTTTGGTTCAAGTCCAACTATGGATTTTATTTGGTGAAAACAAAATAGAGTTAACCAAAGAAGGGGTAACATCCTTCCTCAAGATCATTTATTTTATTTCATTTCTCCATCACCTCAACCCTTATTATTCAATAATTTTAAAAACATTATTCTCATTATTATTATATTTTTTATTATATGAGTTTTTACATTCACTTACACACAAATCCATATAATATGTAAAAGGACTAATAGTTTTTGTTCATGACACACTATTTCCTTACAATACGATTTTGGTCCTTTTCCCATTATCACATCTCATGGATAATAGTTATTATTAAAATAATATTTTTAAATTCAATATATTATTTTTATGATATATTTGTTTTTTTAATTATTATATAACATATACCTTAATTATTTCCATTTTGTGTAAATACAATAATTTCATTTGAGGAAGTGTGGACTACTGCCACCTCATAACGAGATGATTCATTCACAATATATATGGGTTTTATTAAAGATTAGTTTAGAGAAATTATATAATATATATGATAGAATAATAATAATTTAATTATGATATATCTATACATATATTTCATTTAATTTCATTCTTTAAAAAGAAAAATAAAATGTAAATTTTGTTCATGCTTACATAAGACCTTAACATATCCATTAATAGTGTATTCCTCTTAATATTTACATATATATATATATAATAGATTATTATTTATAATTATATACAGAATATATATTATTTTAATTTCATGTTTTAAAATCATTAAATCATGATATAAGTATGATAACCAACAGTATAACACATTAAGACACATGTAAGAAAAACATTGCGGATATTACCAAAAGATTACCTTAACATGGAATTGATTACATGAGTGTAATATACATGATAATAGAAACATATAAATTATTTGATAAAAGAATTTGGTTATATAAATGATGTATAATAAATATGTATTTTTTATAAAGGAGGTTTGTACAATTATGTAGAGACTCAAGAGATAAGGTAAGGGGATTTCATCTCATTTTTTTTACTTGAGATACAGACCATGTTCATCACTCACTTCTTTTTTGTGGTTTATATACTAACCTATGATATGTGATATCATTAATATACATAAATTAATGATGTTGTAGTCTTTAATTAATTTTATTGTCCTATGTGTATTGTGATTCCAATAATAGTAAATTAGTAAGGGAATTTGTAGTCTCTCATTTATTAATATGATATTTATTCCTAAATCACCACTTGAATCATTTGTATACTGTATATGATATCCACGAATATTTTTTTTTATTATCATTAAATATATACAGATGTTCTGATTGATTTTTTGATCTCTCTTTAAATGGGTTTATTTTTTAAAAGTTACTAAATCGATAATGTAGTTTTGAATAAATTTTACATCATTAAGAGACATTCTTTGAATTTCAAAAATGATGTGTTAAAAAATATTTTAAAAAATATTTTTAAATATGATATATTTATCTCATTTTATAGGGAATAATTATAATAAATTTATATTTTGGTTTTCATATAATTACTTATATGTTTTTAACGTGTTTTCAAAAAATGGATTTCAAAACATTTTGAAACATTCTTTATAAGTATTCAAAAAGTATTAAAAGTAAGAGGTTTTCATCATCATTTCAAATCATATTTTATATTATTTTTGAGTTTATCAAAAAATAAAAGTGTTTTAATAAAGTTTAATATTTTAATATCCAATTTTCAAATAATAATGGATATTTTATTCAATAAATTTTTTAAATTTTTTTTCAAAATTGTTTCCACATAAGATGAAATCCGTTTGTGTTAATCATTCATTTTTTTTAAATTGTCCAATAGTGATGTTCATATTATTTATATGGCTGTTTTATGTTTTGATTTCATTGTATTTATGAAGCTCAATTCTCATTCTCGTGTTACATGTTTATGAAACTAATTTCTTCTTCACGGGTTATATTATTGTGAAACCCATTTATTTCCCATTGGTTATGTGTTTATGAAACAAGATTCTTCTTCACGGGTTATTTTTCTATGAAATATTCTTCATTTAACAGGTTATTATTTTAATAAAATGATTATGAAATCTATCTATTTTTCATAGGTGATGATATGATAACATTTTTATGATATCCATTTCATTTCAAGGGTTCTAATGTGATTTTTATGAATTTGTGGAACATGTATGTATGATTTTCTAATGAGATTGGTGGTACCAATATCTCTCTCTAAAAAAGTGTTTAATGATTTATATCTAATGAGAACATGATGGAATTCATGTAGATGGGCTTGATCTACTGTGGAAGATAGGGACACCTGATCCACTTTGGGAATATAGGGAAATGTGATCCCCAACAAGGAAAAGACTTTGATTGTTGATGGTGGTGTATCCCACCCAGAAGATGTTGTCAACAATAATATGGAAGATGGTGAAACTATACAAACTATGGGATTTTGTGGAAACCCTATTTACTATGGGAAGATGGGAAAACCTGACCCGTTATAAGGAATGGACTTCGACTGGGAATGGTGGCGTGTCCCTCCCAGTAGGTGTAGTCCCCATGAAGTGACCATCTATGTTTTAGCAATGTGTATTTACTTATACATAATGATACTAATTGTTTAAGTATATTACAGAATGAAATATCTTATTCATATGTTATGATTTCATGACATATGATTTGTCCCATATGATCATGTTTATGCTAACATATCTCCCTTGTTTACCGTTACTGAGAAACTTATCTCACCCATTTCTATGTATTAATTCCCTATATTATGAAGATATTTATTTTTTATTATGCGTTTGGGAAAGGAGGTAGTTATGAAGATCTTAGTGGGATATAATTTATCTCACTTGTATACCAGTTTTTATGTTCCCATGCACCCAAAGAAACTAGACAAATAAAGTCTTTGGGAATCTATTTGTTTTATTTATTATGTAATTTACAAAAATGATGAAATTAAAATATATGTTAGGATAGGGTTGTTAAATTATGTATTAGAGAAAACATTTAGTCAAACTTTATAAACTAGGATGATATGTTTATAGTGAAATCCCTGGGAAGATTTATAAATATATTTCTATGTATATCTCTAATGATATTTTTAAGGATGAGGAAAAGTATATAAATGAGTGGCATCCTTGAAATACATCCCTATCATGATATTAAAAGTGGTCGTGGATCTACAATAGATGAACTTAGGTGTAGGAACTCTAATAACGTGGACCAGGCTTGACTTCAGCATAACCTAGTACATGACAACGATACTTACAACACACTGGGTTAGACACACCCCAGAGATATGGTTTGAAAATTCACAAACCCTTTACATACCATCATGAAAGAATGTAATATTATTTGAAAATGAATGACGTAGGATAAAACTAATGAATAAAAGATTTTTGTAGGTATCTTAATTTAGACAGTATATAATTGATTTTTCATTATTATGTCATTTTTTTTCTATGATAAGTGTTTTTCACCCAAAACATTTTGGTTATATTCAATTGTAGGAACCAGATGTAACCTTGATAACACTAAATGTTTCAGATGTTTGAGGTATGGGAATGATGAAAATATATTTACTAAGTGTCAATCTCATGATGATAATCAGAAAGGTCCATGAGTATTAGTTATATGGTAGATGATAAAGAGACTATAAATGACATGTGAATGGTAAGGGATGTTCTTATAGTATTATATACATTATACATAATAATAATGATTATATTGAGGTTGAGAAACCATAAGAAATGTTTTATATGTTAAATTCATAGAAATGGGTATTAAAGAATAAGTTGATGAAGCTTTTGTAATGTTTTTAGAATATTGATGAATGATTACAGATTATATGTTTTGGGATTCAATGATTATGTTATATAAATCATGAAATATATAATTATTTTCAGTGTTTGATTTTCATTAAGGATAGAAGAGGATATGTTGAATAATGATGGAGACTTATAAATTTGATGTTTTTAGTAAGGGAAGATATCCTTTGATATGTTCAAAATGATAAGAAAATTGTTTTTATCCTGGATAAAGGTATGATTGATTTGGATAAATTATATTGGATAGTACCAATGATTATAAAACCAATAAAGATTTGTTAATGAAGTTGTATATGTCATCATTGATTAATTATACAACTTCTTGGATTTATTTAATACATCTAGTAATCATTTATATATGGAATCATTCATGTTTTCAAAAAGTAACATTGGTAATTATGGTTATTAACATGTTTCAGTAGAATATACGATGTTGTTATTCAAATGTTTGGGATGTGATAACCAGGGGTCACATTTTGATATATACGGGATCAATGTTAGGATGATTTCGTGACCATCTTTCCGAAGTTTTATATTTTCATATTTATAAATGGTTATAAGGTTAACCATTTATTGAAATCATATGTTAATCATTGGATGACGTTTTTGAGATTAAAGTATTACGCAATGAATGATGATTTATCCATATTAGATAACTAATTCTAGTAACTTTAAATTTATTATAACTGATGGAATAGGGGAAGGGTTATCATGGATCACATCATATATTAATGCTTCACCAACGAAAATTTATCCATCCTTTTTAGAGATATAGGCGAAGTATAAATTTGTCAAGGAAAAATAAAGGGTGACGTTTTCCTAAAACCATGCAAGTATAGCTGTCCATGAAAAATCATCAAATTTTTGGAAACGATCTAGAAATAAAAAATTTTCTTAGTACCTTGTTTTTCTGAACCAAAGGCCATTCATATCATCAAATATTTATTAATTTGAGGGCCTCAAAATTTCATTCATCATTTACCTATTTGTTATTGATGATTGTAATAACTCAGTAAAGATATTAATGTTGTTCCTCTAAGTCTATGTTTTCACTTCCCACCTATGTTCTCCATTGTCGGAACCTAGATATGTGTTAATTTGGATCACCTTTATGTTTCTAAATTAAATTTATAATTGATTTTTTAGTATGTATTTTTATTTGTTGGGTTTTTATGAATGGGAATTTCATTTATAAATCCTTTGATAACCTAGATGAATTTTGAGGGGGAAATTCATTTTGAGGGGGTGGAATATAACACCCTGATATTTTTTAAAATATATTTTTCAAAATTAATTTAATCTTTTTGATATTTTCTAATTAATACAATACGAAATATAGTTTTTATATAAAGAAACTATGTTTGGATAGCTTTATATGGAAAATCTATTTTATCAATACATAAATTTTACCTAGTGCTACACGCAACACTAACTTTCCTTAAGTTACATGCAACACTATGTTTCTACAAAACAAATTTTGTTTTAGTAATTTTTTAAATAATATATTTATTTCATATATTTCAAACATATTGGTATGAGTATAAATAACTATTCTTTAAGTATTATAAAACATATTGATAATGATACATACAATTATGATAAATCATTTATATGTTCAAAAATACTATTCTCTTATAAGAACATGTTTTTATGTTCTACTATGGACAATAATAATATTTGTGTTACACTTTTAGAAATTTAATATGATAAAATAAACATAAATTTTGAATTCATAGAGTCAAAAATTGCTTGGGGTAATATTTAAGGATTTTTAGGTGTAACACCATTTTTGGTTGAATTGTAAGAAATACTAAATTTTGTTTTAAAAATTCACTTTCATATAATTCATTTGTATAGTTAAATTGTATTTTAAGTTGGTTTAAAATTAAAAATAGGTAAAATATGAATATATGAATCCAATTTAGGTCATTGGAATCTTTTTTATATTGAATTAGATATAAAGTCATAATGAACCATTGAATAATTTCACTTTAAAAACCCCCCTATCTCACCATATTTGTGGGATTAACATTAATCTTAATTTAGATAATTCTATGAATTGAATTTAAAAAATGTAAATACAATGTTTTAATAAGTATAATAGTTATATTATTATAATATAAACTAAATATTGGACAAAAAATATTAGTAAAACATATTAAAATTAATTACAGGGATTAAGGTAAAATTTATATTGACATAGGATTAAACTATAAACTTCAGAGCCAAAAGGGCTTAATTTTTTTCCAAAAGCTAATGGTTTCCCATATATCGACTATATAAATTCTCGGATAGATATTTATGATTTATTGGGATACTATTACATAAGATTTTCCTATTTAATATGTTTTGTAAGGAAAAAGATAAAAGTAATTGTCATTACCTTTAACAATTATAAAACATTAAGATATAAAAAAGAAAAATAATTTGGGTTTTAAATTTTATTTTGAATGTTATATTAGTTATTTATATAATAAATTTTTATTCTAAATGTTTATAAATAATTTAGTTAAATTAAACATATAAATAACAGTTTCAAAAAAAATTATTTTAATAATAATTAAATAAAACAAATGATGATAAAAACATTAAAAATAGAAAAAAATAATTAATTATTGTGTTAAATTTTTTACTTAGATTAATATATCATGGTAATAATATGATGACATAATATATTTTAATTATAATAATTTTTTTATATTTTCTTAAATTAAAATAAATAAATAATTTAAAAATTGATATTGATATTATTTTACAAAAAATAATATTAAAAGATTTGAAACTGATAAAAATACTACATTTTGAAAAGTAATTTTTAAGGGATAAAAAATAAAATATATATTATATTTATGTAAAAAAATCATTTATAATGATCTTATAATCCCACAAATAGTAAAAACATTTTTAGTATGGCTCGAGTTAGTGTAATGTTTTTATGCGTTATGTGAGCTTGTTTAAAGATTAATTTCCAAACATACATGTGATTATTCCATTGTAAATTATATATCATATTTATAATTCATTGTGAAAATATTTTCATTTAAATAAAACCCTAATTTAGTGTTCATAGTCAAATTACATATGATGGAAATTTAGTTACCTAAATGAAATAACCAAAATAAAAAATATAAGATTACTTAAAGAGTAATTAACAAAATTATTCAATTTCACTCCTTCTAGTGTGGTGGAGATTTTGTGCGAACATAATTTCAATTTAATACATTATTTTTCCATTTTGGAAGCACAAGATGAAATGGATACCTCCCAATAGATCTTACCATTTGGTATTTACAAGAATTACACTCCCCCACTTCAAAATGAAATTGATTCTACTATTTCTTCAAACCTATCATAACACATATGATAGTTAAATATATACAAAATTAACTTCCCAACATCCCCCCACCATCCTTGAATACTAACTTTTGGAAATAAATCCAATTTAGGATGCCCTTTAATGAAAATTAATAGAGTTACACAAATAAGATGCATCAACCGTCCATAAGCTCTTTTCATTAATTTTATTTATCTATAACCTGAAATATTCTTAATCAATAATTTTATAACAACATCATAATCCTAAATATTATGTGATCTTGTTATTCTAATGATTTAAACTCCCTTTACAAAAAATTTAATCTACTGGGTACTAAACATACCATTTTTGCGGAGAGTGAACTACCACCTCATAAAATGATTCTTATACATATTTTCCATTACCACCTATCATATATGGGGGTTATTATTTAATATTTATTATATTTATAATTATTTTACTAATATATAATTATTAAAAAACCCATACTATCATGATTTACATTTTCTATAAATAAGAGAATTTCATTTGAAGAAGTGTGGACTACCGCCTCTTCAAAGTAGTCTCATTCATTCACACTCTACATGGAATATATTCAGGATGGGTTTAGTGAACATAAATTATATATATAATTTAATAATGATACTAGAATTATAGTATATGTATATATTCATATATTTCATTTAATTTTTTTGATTCAATATCAAAATAAAACATAAACAACATTCAGACGTACCTATAGAGAAATGTCTCCATTAATAATGTATTGACAGGATCAGAGGGAATCATTTATTTCCTATGGGCCTATAAATTATTTTTCATTAAACTCAACAGTTGAATATAAGAAATTAAAATTAGTATAACATATGGTTGTTATCTATAAACAAATATGGTGAAATTAGATTTATTATGTATTAAAATGAATTTATTTTATTAATTTTCAGACATAGATAACAAAAGATGGTTGTTTATAGATTTTTAGAAATAAAAAAGATGAAGGAAAATTTGTTTTATTGGATTAAAAATATATTTTAAAATAATAATTGTTTTTTTAAATTTTATGGTTCATGTAGAATTGGAATTTTGAAAATATATTGATTAATTTATGATTGGTGACCGAGTCAATATGAGGAAGATATACTGGTCATAGTATCCCATCCTCAATTCAGTAAAACCATATTTCCCTTCATCGATTGGTTTAGGGTTTCTATGAATCATGTTTGTCTCGATACCATGTTTAAACCTTATATCCCCTAAATTTGACAATGGTTATGCCTCCTTTAGGTTTTTCAGTTGTGAAATTTTAAAGTTAATTTTATACATAATTAATATTGTTAAAGAGAAAATAAAAAAAGAGATATGATATTCCTGATTAAATAATCATAAAAAAAGAATAATGTAGAATGGAATCAATTCAACTCGCTTTCCCCCATCTATTACCTAACCCAAACACAATGAGGGGTTTACCGCCCTTCCTATTTATGATAGGTTAAAAGGTAATTATAAAAGTAAAATAAATAATTATAATGGAAAAGATGATATTTGGGAGGACCTTGTATAATGCTGCTTCTCACTCCATGTCATTGTCTTATGGGGATCTCTATAATAGAATTAGGATATCCCTCAATTTATAGGTTCTAGATGGGCACTGATATTAATTATTTTTAATAATAGTTGTTCCATTGGGCCCTTAGGTGGTTCAAATTTAAATTATTGTGTCAAAATTTTAAGATACCAAGAATTTGGGTTTATAAAATTTATCCTGGAAGTTTAAATGGCATATAATGTGTTTACAAAACACGTAATTTCCAGACACTTTCTTTTCCTCAAACTATATCTCTCTTTTTACTAATTTCTCAGGTATACAGTGTGTAATTATGTACATATATACCTAAAATATAGGATTTTTATATCATGTTTTACATTTTAAAAATTATTATATTAGTGTGAGGACTGAAAAAAAATAATTAATTAAGACATGTGTAAGAAAAACATATCAGATATTAGCCAAAGTGTGACATTAAAATATTGTTGTTAACAATAGGGAAAAAGAAATAGATAATCAAACAATATATGTTATTAGATATAATAATATAGTTATATAAATGATGTATAGTAATATTATATTAATCATATATGAAGTGTTTATTATTGCGAAGTGATTCAATACATATGGTAAGGGAATTCCATCTCACATTTTCTTTCCATGAGATACATGCCATATTCACCACTCTCTTCTCTTGTGGAGTTTATATACTACCCTATGACATGTTATATCATTAATTTCCCTTGATTAATAATATTAAAAGCATTAATTGATGATTTTTTCCATTTGGATCACAATTCTAATGTTACTAAAGTAGTAAGGGGATTTTTTTGTGTAACTGTTATTTCTCTAAGATTTATACCTTATTAACCACTTGTTTCTTTTTATGTGGTGTATATACTAAAAATGAATATATTCTATGGTTATTGTCCTTAAATCTAAGGGTATTTAAATATCAATTTAATTATCCCTATTTCATTGGGGTTTTCTATCAAAAGTTTCCAATGCGGAAAAGTGGTATTGTCTCAATTTTCCTTCTTTTGGAAAAATGCCAAGAATTTCAAAAAATTTGTTAACCAATTAATTTTTAAGATGATCTATTATGTTAATTTTCAATGAAATTTTTTTTTAAAATTATTTTATGATCATAAAATTATCCATTATAATTTTTTCAATGTTTTTACTAATAAATGGTTTTCAAAATGTTTTCATGCATTGTTTATATGTTTTCAAACAAAATTCAAAGAGAAGGAATTTTTTTAAAAAAAAAATTTATTTATATTTATAAATTGTATTTTCAATGAAAATGTTTTTATAATATTTTATGTTTTAAAAATAATTTCTCAACTAAGAAATGATATTTTCTGTAACAATTGTTTTTAAATGTTATTTCAAAATTATTTTCCATCTAAGATGACATCTATCGGTGTTTATCGTGCCATTATAGTGTAATTATCCAAAGGTTCCATTAATATTATATCTATTTATGTATTATTTTATCATGGAATGGTGTTTATGAAAGATCTTTCTATTTTATGTGTTATATTTTTCATAACCCCATTTCTTCTTTACGGGTTACATGTTTGTAAGACCTGTTTCTTCTCCACAGGTCATATGTTTTTAAAAAAATTCTTCTTCATGGGTTATATTCCTATGAAACTCCTTTTTTTATGGGTTGTGATTTTTATGAAATTCTTACGAAACCTATCTCTTTTTCCATAAGTTATTATATGATTACATATTTATGATACCCATTTCATTTATGGGTTATGATATGATTATTTATGAATTTTTGGAATTTGTATGGATGATTTTATTATGAGATGGGTTGGACATGTATCCCCCTATAATGATTTAGCTAATAATTTATATCTGATTTGTTATTTATGGGATTCAAGCCAATGGGATTGATATGTAATGGAAGAGGGTTAAACACGATCCACTATAAGAATACAGGGAGACCCAAAACCATACAAAGAAAGGACTATGACTGGGGATGGTGGTGTGTCCCACATAGTAGGTGTAGTAATCATGATGGTGGAAGATGGGGAAACCTGATGTAATATGGGGTGATGCGGAATCCTGATACACTATGTGAGGATTGGGAAACCTGATGCCTTACAATAATAGAACAAAGACTAGGGACAGTGGTGTGTCTCTCTTAGTATGTGTAATTTCAATAAAGACCCCAAAAAAG
This sequence comes from Viscum album, assembly GCA_963277665.1. Lineage (NCBI taxonomy): Eukaryota > Viridiplantae > Streptophyta > Magnoliopsida > Santalales > Viscaceae > Viscum > Viscum album. The sequence goes on from OY728148.1 coordinate 1,360,865,085, forward strand.
ATTAAGCAATGCTTCTTGACATATAAGGAATTATATTTCATGTTCATTTTCAATATATTATTCATATTTTAGGCTTTCATGGTTAATTATCTTGATTGCCTCATGATTTGTGTCTTATGAACTGTCAATATTTATTCCATGATTCAGTTTTATGATCTTTGATATGGACGTTGTGATCTTCTAATGTTATCATCGCATTCCCACACCCTTATGTTCATGTTTGTGCTAATATATCTCCACTATTTAACTTTACTAGGCATCTAATCTCACCCAATTTTATGTTTTCATTCCATAATTTATGAAGATATGTATTATTTATGATGTGATTAGGTCTAAGAAGGATTATATTCCTGAAGAACCAAGTGGGAGATAATTTATCTGAATTATTTTCTAGTGTTTTGGATTCCACGTTTCCCTAGGATATAGACTAGTACGATGTCTAGGTGTTTATTTCAATGATGTATTAATGATTCTACCAAAATGATATAATATCCATTGAGTGTGTTCTTTTCATTTAGTTTTAATAATTAGTTTAACCCATCAATCTTTTTCTCTAATAAAATTTTTATGAGTTTCAGATTCAGTATGTCAATGTATTTATTTTATATGTACAACAATAGTGATCAGATTTCTAAGATTGTTATTCTATTGAAAATATAATAGTATTATCTTCACTTTATATGTTTATGTTTGAATCCTATTCAATTGATTCTATGGTGAAAAAATAACTAAATATATTACAATCTATTAAAGTGTTATTACAGTTCTCAGATAAAATACAATTCATTATTATAATGATATCCCAAGATACATTGAACGGATCCATGGTAGAATTATACCATTAGATATATAATGTAATTATATAATAACATTAGTTTATGAGGAGGTCTTAAAAGGATGTTTTGTTACCCAAAAAATTCTCAGTAATTTCTGAACCAATTTTGAAGATATACAGTGAACAAGTTTGGGAACCTATAGTATTTATTTTAATACAAGATATATAGATGGAGAAATCATTCGAGAACTAGGGATATTGAAATCTAATAATTTTTTCTTGATTTCATCATTTTATATCAAAGGATAAAAAATTATTTTGGATTGTAAATAAATTATCTGATGTTCTAGAATGTCATTTTAGTCGTAGTTTTTTCAAAACACGTGACTTTTATTTTAAAAAGATATAGAAAATTGTAAAATTCATATTAATTAAATTCATAAACCATTTGGATCGATATTTTGAATTACTAAAAAAATCCATGTTGAATTAATACTGAATCATATGTTTAAAGGATCAAAAAATTCATTCAAGTCTAATGTTAAGGTGTTCACATATTCTTGAAACACTACTCATACCATATGTTGGTAAGAATAACGTAAGGATTAAACCATATATTGGTAATTGTAATGAATGGAAAGATTACTAATGTGGATTATTGTGTGTATGGATTAACAACCCTATGATATAAAGCGTATGGATGGACAACCCATAGGTTGGAGTCTTGAAATACTATACATACCCTATGTTTGGGAATGTGAACGTATGGTTTATCAGTTTTAGGTGTTCATTCTTATAATGAATAATTTGAATATATTGATCATCATACATAAGTTAATTTTATCACTAAATTACTTTGATCCATATGTTATATATATATATATATAAAAGTAATGCAATGGGACCCTATGCTACACAGTTTAAACTGTCGTTTGACTAGTCGATGATGATGTTTTATGTATGTATATAACATACTATTTATGAAACCATCTAGATGGAAGTATATATCATTATAATGTTTTCATTCTATATGATCGAATGATTTTCATGAAATGGATTAAGTAATCCCTAATTATAAGTGACATTATGAATCTCAGTAAATGATTTGATTTCAAATATTCACAATTATTTGTTCTGCTAGTTTTGATTAACTACTTTAACTATATTTACATAGGTTTGAATGGATATAAACCCAATTTTCAAATTGTTCAACACTACTATTTTTATGGAGGTATTATTGGTGGAGTTATTCTAATTATTTTCAATACATTTATTATATATTTATTCTATAGGATTGAAGATGAAATTGTGCTATGATATTTTGGGAATATTTATAATGTATATTGACTATATTTATTTTCGGTATCCTAAAGAAGCGGAATGTTATTAAAGTAACATGATATTTATTCCCAATATATATCTCTCTTGCTGGAAAAGAATATACCCAACAAAAAAAGTAGAGACGTGAATACACTGTTAAAAAGAAGGTGGTAAAAATATTCTTACTAATTCTGGATTCTTTTGAAGAGATAATTGAACATCTTTGTACATTATTATTATCTCACTGTGTAATGATGACGAAAGCATGTACAATCATTTTTTAATATATTTTAATTTTTATAAAGATGGAGAATCCTTCTTGACATTGAATATTATTTTTTTACTTCTACTGTTCTATATTTAATATCTTATGTCATCTATTATTTTCTACTGAAAAATGTGAAGGTCGACCTATACCATCATCAATATCAATCTATATATCATTATTTGAGTATAATATTCATAGAATCCTTCGTGGTGATGTTTCAGCTTCTTGGAATAATGTGAGAATATTTTGGTTCCCTGTAAAAGAAACAGAATGCCCTATAAATGCCTTGTAATGTGTCAAATTCCAAAACTCAGATGTGGATGTTTTATGATAAGAGGACCTACTAGTGAAAATAACCAAGCTCAAGGAGTAGAGAATTGGTGGAGTGGAGTAGGGGAATTTTTTCCCTAAAAAACTATACATCCATGTGTTCTTTTACTTTATTTAATTCTTATGATTCTCTAATAAAATAGAGAAGTGATGAACCACTCCATTTCAAGAGGTTTGTTTTAATATTTTCTTGATTTTTAAAAGGAAACAATTCTCCTCCCTCTTGTGTCTATATCATAGACATTTCAACCAAACCATTAATATCAAATGGTTAAATATTTTGGAAAATTGATGATTTTATTTGATTTTAACAAACCTGAGTAAAATATTTAGATGTAGATAAATCACAAATAAGAAATGTTGGAGAAGGTATGTCGATGATCTGTGCATCTTATTTTAATAGTGATAATTATTGATGCTGGAAAGCTCTCAAGACTATATAATTTAGGAATGTTGGATTCAAAGTTTATATGAAGATTTTAAAATCATATTAAATTCCTAGAGAACTGGAAAAATGGGATGCTGCAAAGAAATATAAGTATGATATTAATTCAAAAGTCATAAATTAAAATATGTGTGGTTTGGGTTTTGATGGATTTCATCGTGTTTCTCAATGTGCTACTACTTATGTGATGTGGAAGACTACTGCGGTTGCATATGAATGAACGAATGATGTCAGAAAAGTAATTTGGAATAACAAAAACATAAATTAAAAACCTTCAGAATGCAAGAATATTATATCGTCACATAGATGAATGGAAGATTAACAGAAGTTGTTAATGATTTTACTGCCTTTGGGACTTCAATTATAGAACTAGATAAGTAATTAATGGTACTTAGAGTTTTACCTTCTAAGTGGAATGAAATATTAGCTACTAATAGAAAATCTAAACCAGTTAAAAAAATAAAATTGAAATAATTTATTGGAACATTGATGACGTACGAAGGAGAGATGCAAGAAGAAGTTGAAAATAATATTTCTATCAAAAAGGATATAGATACACTCAATGTTTCAATGGATGAATTTTCAAATTCAGATTCTAGTCATTTGGGTTCAAGTGATGAGCTAACAAATCCTACTAAAAAATTTGGAATGCAGTATAAGAAAATAAAAGGGAAATTAATGCTGAATAATGATAAATACATAAGACACTATGATTGTAAAAAGAATGTGCATTTGAGACTCGACTATACATTACATAATGATCAATGGAAAGATGAATATAAACAAATAGGAAATAAAGTCATGAGGGCTGCTAGTAATTCATTTGAAGATAAAAATTATGAATCTACTACAAACTATGAATATGAGCATGAAAATCAAAGGGTTAATCTATGTCTTATGGTTCATGCTAATAAGGTACAATCTTCTTACTGTGAATGTTCTAATTCTGAATTTTTTTCTTATGATGAAAGTAATATTATTTTCTTATGCTTCAAGATAAATTTAAATATGTAAATAATGAGAATAAAATTATTGTAAAATATTATGATTCAATTATCATTGGTAATGAATATTTAATAAAAAAGATTTCAAATTTAAGATCAAATTTTTCAAAAATTTCTTTTGATCTGATTGAAACTAAAATTAATGAATTGTTGTATGATGTTAATAATTTAATAGAATGAATCACTAATGTTTACCAATAGAGTTAATTATTTGAATCAAACTCTTGGTAAATATCAAATTCATAATTGAAAACTCAATATTGTTAGTAATGGAAAAGCCAAAATTATATAAAACTTATTTTGTTCTGGGTTCAAATAGAAAAAGAATGTTCACTATTCAATGTTTTTGTTGTGCTATTAATGGAAATTATACTAATTAATGTTATTTTAGAAAACATTAATTTTGTGGTGTCAAATATGTTCATTATTATAAATCAATATCTTGATCTAATAAACAAATTTAATGAATATAAATATATTTGGTTACCTAAATCATTAATTTCTTACACAACCCAAAAGTATTTGGGTACCAAAAGGAACTTGTATTTGATACATTGTAGGTATGCACCACCGAACATCATAGTTAGATCATCATGTTACTTCATGAAAATTATTTTAATTTATTATATTCTTATTTATTATTCTACAAAAAAATTTCATTAGAGATGGAACAGTTAATCCAAAAAATATTTTATTTTCAATTTTAATATTCAATTTAAATGAAATAACTGTTTTATACATGGGTTAAATTATCCTAATGTTTTATCATTTATTTCTCTATATTTAATTATTTTAATACATAAACTAATAATAATTTCATACTATTATTTTATCAAATGAATATTTTTTTTTGTTTAATTTTATTAATCAATGACAATAAAACATTACATTATGATTTTATATGAATAGTTATCTTTCATGTAAGCATGTGTTTAACGTTTCACTATTTAAATTAATTACATGTGCAAAATTAATCTTTTGATGTTTGTGGTAAATTATTCTATTATTAGAAAAAAGTAATCTAGTCAATCTTGACATATGTAAAATATTAATTAATTTCATTAATTTTATTTTGATTAAATTAATTGAAAATATTTTAATTAAATTATTTACAAAAACCATTAATTAAATTCATTGAAAACCCTTTATTATATTTATTATTTTATTTATTTATTATTTTTTAAAATATATTGGTTTATTTAAATTCCATGAAAATTATTTACTTAAATTAGTTGAATATCATGAATATTTATGTTTGGTCTTAAAGGGATTTATTTTAAATATTTATCATTTGTTTAATTTTATCATTATAATGTTATGAATTAAATCGTTTAACACATTTATTGTGATCCCTAATCATTCATTAAAAATAATTTATTTGTTTTCATGGATCATTGATTATTTATTTTTACTTTTTTAAAGGAAGCATGCATTTATGGGGAGTTTATATTGATTTATATATTTACAAAATATTTTAAAAGGACTAATTTTTTTTTAAAAAATAAAATACAATTAATTTAAAAAATATAATAATTTTTAAAAAATTATTCACATTTTAAATATTTTTCATGGGATAAAAAAGGAAGAAGAATAATTTTTTTTCAAATTGGAATTTTTTATAAAAAAATGTATGTGAAATTTTTTTTCTCAAATTTTAATTTTATATGGGGATGAAAATTTTCACCAGAATTTAAATTACTTTTCTGCTACATAAAATTTCAAATTTCTATCCTTTATAAAAAAGTGGAAATGTATAGTATTAATTAATATACTAAAGAACATATCTTTTTAATACTTAAATGGGGGGGGGAGTTGAAAATATGTTTTTGATTTGTAATTATCAAAAAGTGAGATATTTTTTTAATACCCCTTTTCACTCTAATTTTTATTTAGTTTTTATAATTACTTCAATGCATCAAACTTTTTTTCTAATAAATTTGTAAAGTTTTTCAGATCTAGTATATAAAATAATTTATATTGTATCTAAACCAATATTGATCAGATTCTTATTTTGTTTATTCCATTATAAATAAAATATGATTATTTTCATTCTGTCTATTTATGTTGAAATCTAACAGAATTGTTTTGATGGTGCAAAAAATCAGTAATACAACTACAAGCTCTTTGTATTATATTTTAGGTTTCATCTTAATGTCAATTCGTAATTATAATTATATATCAAGCAACATTGAATGGATTCATGGGTCCATTAAACTATTGTATATCTAAAGGAATTATCTAAAATTTATCTATTTATATGAAAGTATGAAAAGGATGTTTTGATACTCTAAAAAATCACTAATGTTTTGGAAGAAATTTTGAAATTGTATAGTGAAAAGATTTTAAAACCTATAGTAGCTATTTTAATAAAAGTTCTATAGTAGTTTTAATTGATCTAGAACTTGGGATATGAAAAGCTAATTAGTTTATCATTATTTCTATAGTTTACATTGAAGGCAAACAGTAGTCATTTGGATGGTCAATAAATTATCTGATGTTCTAGAATGTTGTTTTAGCAGAAGTTTTTCCAGATCATATGGATTCTATTTTTCAAATATAGAGAGAGTTGTAAAAGTAATATTGGTTCAATTACTTAATAGTTGGAAAGATATTTATATTTACTAAAAATAAGACGTGTGGGATTGAGGCTGAATTTAATGATAAATTGCTCAAAAAAATTTATGAACTCTGAAGTCAAGGTGTTCACATTTTTGAGAAATATTATTCATTCCCTATAGTGGTAAGAATAATATAAGATGAAACCCTACATTAGTAAGAGTAGTGTATGGAATGAACCTTATGTTTTATATATGTGTGTATATATTATCAACCTTATGTTAGATATATAGAGTATGGACTGACAACCCTACGTTGGAGTCTGTAAATATTGTTTATACCCTATGTTCGGTAATGTGAAATTATGGTTTATCAATGTTACATTTTGATTATAATGCTAGAAAAGTAGATCATATGGATCTTCATACCTATATTACATTGATCCCTACATTACATTAGCCCCTATATTACACACATATGAATGTAACGCAGTGGAACCATACGCTATGTAGTTCAACCAAACGTTTGACTGGTAAATGATAGAGTTTTACTTAATTATATTTTCTGTGATTCCTGCAACTATATCAATGGAATTATATATCATTATAAATATATTTTATGATATAATAAAATTCTCACATGTAATAGGTCCAATCATTCATATTTATATGTGACTTTACGAATCTCTTCAAATAATTTGAAAACAAATATTCATAATTAATTGTGTTGCTGGTTTTGAGGAACGGTTTTTACTATATATAAAGAGGTTTGAATGGATTTTAAAAAGAGTGTTAAAATTTTTCAACAATTGTATTATTATAGTAATATTAATGGAGGATTTATTCAAATAATTTGTTAATCTCTAATTACATATTTATTCTATAGGAATAAAGTGGAAATGGTGCTTTGTTATTCATGGAATATTTTGGATGACTATTGACTCTACTTTTTTATTATCATAAGGAAGATGAATGCTGTTAAAACTATCAGACATTTATTCTCTACATATATATCTTTCTCCAGTAAGAAGATAATATATACAATGAATAAAATTGGAGATTTGAATACACTTTTAAAAAGAAGGTGCTGAAAATATTCATAATAAATCTAGGTTATCTTGAAGGGAGAAGTGAACATATTTATTCATTCTTATTCTCTCACGGTGTAAGGATGAAGGAACTATGTAAAATCATTATATAATTTTTTTCTTGTTTTTTGAATATGGTGAATCCTTATCGACATTTAGTATTATCTTTCTGCTATTATTGTGCTATAATGAAGATCATATTTCATCTATCAATTGCTTCTGCAAACTATAATGTTCAAGTTGAACCATAAAAAATATATATCTATTGAATAGGTGGACTATCGTCTTCAAAAACTTAGTCATAGTGGTACTTCATCTCCTTGAACTAATATGTGGATATTTGGGTTCCCTATAAAAGAATCGTATGTCCCTCTATAAGCCTTGTAAGGTGTCAACTACATGTACCCTGTTGTGGAAGGTTCGGGGATAAGAGGCCCTAAGAGTGAAAATCACCAAGCTCGTGGACTAGAAAATTGGTGAAGTGGACTAAGAGATTTTTCTTCTATGAACCACTATACATCCTTGTGTTCTTTTTATTTATTTATTTTCATTTCTCACTCTACATTAAGAGAGAAGAAAATGATCACTTCATTTCAAGAGGGATGTTTTAATATTGTCAATATTTTTAAAAGGACTCAATTCACCCCCTCTTGTGTCTTCATCATAGAAATTACAACCTAAAAATTAGTATTAAATGGTGGAATCTTTTTTATTACTCATGATTTTTTTGGATCTAAAAACTCATGTTAAAGGGTGACAGGAAGAACAATCTCAAATGGAAAATTTCAGGGAAGGTATATCCATGGTGCATGCTCATTATTTTAATGGTGCTAATTACATATGCATTAAAAAATCACATGTTATATACATAAGGAATATAGGTTTCAATGTTTATATGAATATTATAAACCCTTAGTAAATCTCTATATAATCAAAAAAGTGGGGTGATACAATGGAAGCTATGTATGATATTATTTCAAAATCTATGAATGCAATTATATGTGGTCTTGGTCCTGATAAATTTAATCATTTTTCTCAATGTGATACTACCTATGAGATGTGGAATAATATTGATGATGAATATTAAAGAACAAGAAATGATAGAAAACTATGGTAAAATGCTACAAAACATTAATTTGACCAATTCAATATACATGAATATGAGAGGACCACTCAGATTATTAGAAGATTAACATATGTTTTTAATGATGTTTCTTCCTTGAGAACTCTAATTCTAGAACCAGATCATGTGTTAATGGTACTTACGGTTTTAACTTATTAGTGGAATGAAATATAAACTGCTATTATATACTCCACATAAGTTAAATAATTTAAAATTAAATAATTTATTGGAACCTTGATGATGTACGATGAAGAGATTCAAGAAGAAGATGAAAATTACATTTCACTAAAAAAGGAAAAAAAGCGCTCAATGTTTTTATGGATGAATTTTATATTTCAGATTCCATTCATTAGGGTTCAATTGATGAGGTACTACATTTTTCTACAAAATTGGCAATCTTTATAAAATTAGAAAATAAAAATTAATGTTAAATATAGAGAAATAAGTGAGATGATATGACTGTAAAAATAAAGGTCATTTTTGACCCGACTGTCCTTTAATTAAATACCAACGTAAAGAGAAATATAAAAGAAAAAGGAAAGAAAGTCATGATGTAAAATATTAATTCATTTTATGATCCAGATGATTAATCTAGTACAAACTTAGAAGCTGAACATAAAACTCAAAAGGCTAATCTATGTCATGTGGCTCATGTCGAGGAGGTACAATCTTATTACTCTTAATGTTCTAATCCTAAATGTTTTTCTTATGTTGAACATCATAATATTTTTTTTATTCATCAAGATAAATTTCAATCTTTAAATAAAGAGCATAAATGAATTATAAAATATTATAATGCTATTTTAATTGGTAAATATTTTTTTCAAAACAGATTGGTGATTTGAGATCAAATTATTCAAAAATTTCTTCTGATTTTCTTAAAACTAAAATTAATTAATTTTTTTGTAAAAGTTAATAATTTAAAGAAATATTCATTTATTCTTATCCAAGGAGAGAATTATTTGAATCAAATTTTGATTAAAAATAAAATTCACATTGGAAAACTCGATATTCGTAGTAATAGAGGAAAGAAAAAATTATATAAAAAATTATTTGTTCCTGGTTCAAAAAGAAATATCATGTACATTTTTAAATTTTTTAATTATTTTATTAATGTATGTTATCCAAATAAATAATATTTTATAAAACCTCATTTTTTTTGTGTGTAGAATATTTCTAATTTTTAAAAAAACATCTTGATTTAATAATAAACTTTTTGATCTAAATATATGTATTTGGTTACCTAAATCATTAATTTCTAACACTATTAGACCCAGAAGTATATGAGTACCAAAAGGCACTTTTATTTGATACGTTGTAGGTATGCACCATTTAATTTCATCGTTATATCATCACGTGGATGCAACAATATTATGGGGAATTGTTATATTCTTATTTATTATTCTATTAAACAAAAACCTCATTAGAGTTGGAATCGTTAGTCGAGGAAGTATTTTATTTCTAATATTGACATACAATTTAAATTCACTAACTATTTTATACAAGGGTAGATTTGTTTTAATGTTTTATCTTATATTCTTCTACATTTAATTTTTCTCACTCATAAACTACTTAATTTTTATAGTATTATTTTATAAATTTAAATAATTTTTTGATTTATTTTATTAATAAATGACCATCAAACATTCTACTATAATTTTATACAAATAGTTATCTTGCATTTGAAGAGGTGTTTAATTTTCGACAATTTAAATTAAATATATGTGAAAAATTAAGTTTTTTTTCTATTTGTGACAAATTATTAAATAGTAGATTAAATTGTAATGGTCATTTATTATATACATAATTTTTTTAAATTCACTGAAAATATTTTAAATAAATTCATTGAAAATATTTTAATTAAATTTTTTAAAAATCCTTTTATTATATTCATTGAAAAATATTTATTATTTTTATTATCTTTATTATTTATTATTTTTAAAGATATAAATTATATCAATTACTTGAAAATAATTTATTTTAATTTGTTCAATATCATAAATATTTATGCTTGGTTTTAATAGGAGTGATTTTAAATATATATCATCTCCTTAAATGTTCCCTTATAATCATATGAATTAATTGTTTTAACACATTCCTTGAAGTCCTTAATAATTTGTTGAATAATATCATATATTTTTTCATGGATCCTTGAATATATCTTTTTGTTTTATGAAGGAAACATTAGAGTAGGGATATATTATATTTTGATATGTTTATAAAAAATATTTTGAAATATATAATATTTTAAATATTTTATTTGAAAAAAATATTTTTAAATATGAAATATTTAATAAAAATATTCAAATATTAAATGTTTTATAAAGTGAAATAAAAACGATGAGTAAAATTTTATTTCTAAAATTTTAGTTTTTTTGGGGGGTAGAAAAATTTGTTTTTAAAATTTTTAATTCTTCTCTACTATTTAAAAATTTCAAATTTCGTTCATTTATAAAAAAATGGGTAAATAAATTTTATTATTTAATATACTGAAGAACTCATCTTATTTATACATAAAAGGGGGAGAAGTTGATATCAAGTTTGGGTTTTGTAATAAAGAAAATGTGGGAGTTTTTTGTGTGACTCCTTTTCATTTTCATTTTTATTTAGTTTTGATAATTACATCAAGCCATCAAACATTGTTTTCTAATAATTTTGTTAAGTGTTTCATATTTAGTACATCAAAATATTAATTTTATATCTGGAGCAATAGTGATTGGATTATTATGGTGTTTATTCAATGGGAAGTATATGAATATTATATTCATTTCACATGTTTATGTTGAAATCCTATTGAATAGTTTCGATGGTGAAAGAACTCGCCAATAATATTATAAGATGTTCAAGTGATATTTTTGTTTTTAGCATAATGTAATGTAGGAATTATAGTGATATAAAAAGCTACATTGGATGGATTCTTGGGAGAATTATACAATTGGATAGACAATGTAATTACCTAAACTTCATTAGTTTATGTTGAATTATGAAAAAGATGATTGGATACTCTAAAAATCACTAAATTCTGAAATAATTTTGAAATAATACAGTTAAAAGACTTAAAACCTGTAGTATTTATTTTATTTAAGGTTATACAGAAGTCAGAATCACACAGGACCAAGGGTGACATAAATCTAATAAGTATATCTTGATTTCATAAACATACATCTATTGCTAAGAAGTTTTTTTGATTTTCAATAAATTATCTGTTGTTTTGGAAATCTATTTCCACAGCATGTTTTCTATATCATATGTCTTCAATTTTTTCCAAGATATTAAGAGTTATAAAATTCACATTTATTCAATTCTTGAACTTTTGGAAAGATGATGAGATTTACTAAAAATAATTATGGTGTAATTAAGGCTCAATCTAATTTTAAAAGGCTCAAAAATTTCAGTGATGTCTGAAGTTAAGGTTCTCATATTTTCTTGAAACATTTTTCATACCCTACGTTGATAATAATAACATATGGATGAAACCCTACATTGGTAAGAATAATTTATAGAATGAACCCTGCATTTGATAAATGCATCTTTGGATTATATACCCTGTACTGGATATTATGTCTATGGATCACCAACACTATGTTGGAGTCTAGAAACAAAGTTCATACCCTACATTGATGAAAGTGAACATATGGTTTATCAATGTTTCATTTAGATTATTATGGTAAAATTGTTGAACATAAGGATCATAATACCTACACTACATTGACGCCTACATTAAATTTATCCCTATGTTATGCACAGATGAACGTAACACATTTGAACCCTATGTTACGTAGTTCAACCCTTTGTTTAATTTGTCAATGATAGTGTTTAATTTCAGTATATTATCTAGGATTTCTACAACAATATCAATGGATGTATATATCTTTATATGGTTGTTTTATGATTGATTCAAAGGATCACATCAATCATATTAAATAATTCCTATTTATAAGAGTCGTTATGAATCTCATTAAATAATTCCATTCCAGGTATTCATAATTAATTTTGCTGCAAGTATTGAGGAAGAGTTTGAACTATATTTAAAAGTGGTTTGAATGGATTTTAATAGGAGTTTTAATTTTTAAACACTTCAATTATTATGGAGATATTGTTATATGAATTATTCAATTTATTTTAACAACATTTATTAGAGTTTTATTCTAAATAAATAATGAGGCAACAATGTTATGATAATATTAGTTTATTTATAAATTCCAATAACTATTTATTTTGGGTATCCTATGGAAGAGTAATGTTATCACAATTTATGGATATTTATTATATATATATATATCTATAATGAAATTAATATAACCAATGAAGAAAAGTGGATATGGGAATAATTGATTAAAAATAACGCGTTGAAAATATTCATAAAAAATCTTGGTTATTTTGAAGAGAGAATTGAAATTATTTGATCACTATTATTCTCTCACAGTGTAAAGATAATGTATTTCTGCACAATGATTTTCCAATATATTGGTTGTTGTTTCTAGATGAATAATCTTAGTCCACATTGATGATTATTTTTCATTTCCTATAGTTCTATATTAAAGATTTATTTTCATCTATCAATTTTTGCTTAAAACTATGATGTTCAACTAGTACCATCAAAAAAATAATTCTCAATTTATTTGGTAATGTATTGGATGATAGGACTCATTCATGGTTGATTTTAAGCTTATTTGATGAAGATGTGGATATTTCGAGTCCTTATAAATGAACTAAAAGGCCTTGTAAAAGACTTGTTTGGTGTCAACGTCCTTTACTCAGTTGTGGAAGGTCTTGGAGTAAGAGGACCTACTAGTGAAAATCACCAAGCTTGTGGAGTAGAGTGAAAGTGTAGTAGACGACGGGATTTATGTGCCATGAACAACTATGAATCGTTGATTTCATTTCCTTTATATATTTCTATTTCTCACTCTACATTAAGAGAGAATGAAAGGATCAGTTTATTTCAAGAGGGACGTTTGAATGTTTTCATTACTTTTTAAAGGGAATAATTCACCCCCTCTTTTTCTTCATCACAGACATTTAGACCTAATAGTTGGTATCAATTGGTGGACTATATTGTAATATAGAAGGTTTATGTTGCATCTATCAATCATTATTTAATGATTTCGATGAAGAAAAATATCAAATGGAAAATTTCAGAGATGGTATGTCCATAATCCTGCACCTTATTTTTAAAGGTGGTAATTATGGATGGTGGAAAGCTCAAATAACTATATATTTTATTAATCTTCATTTGAATGTTTATATGTATATTTTCAAACGTTAGTATGTCCCTATAGAATCATAAAAGTTGTATGCTTCTAAGGAAGTTGAGTATAATTTTATTTTAGAAGTCACGAATGCAATTATATGCAGTCTTGGTCCAGATGAATTCAATCATGTTTCTCAATGTGATACTGCCTATGAGATGTGGAAGACTATTGCGGTTTCATATTAAGGAACTGAAAATTTCAGACAACTTTGAAACAATGCTGCTAAACTTATATTTAACATATACAATATGTAATAATATAACAGAATCACTCAAATGAGTAGATGATTAGCAGAAGTTTTTAATGATGTTTCTTCCTTAGGAACTCCAATTCTAGAACTAGACTATGAAGTAATTTTACTTAGAGTTTTACTTTCTCATTGGAAAGGAATATCTGCTACTATTAAACAATCCTCACATTTTAAAGAATTAAAAATGAATGAATTGATCAGAATCTTGATAATGTACTAAGTAGAGATGAAAGTAGAATATAAAATAAAATTTCTATCAAAAAGGAATTGTTTTCTCTCAATGTTATAATGGATAAATTTTTTAATTCAGAATCTAGTCATTTGGGATCAAGTGATGAGCTACAACATCTTTCTAAAAAATCAGCAAGTTATATAAAAGGAGAAAAGGGAATTTATATTTCACTAAATAGAAAAAATTTAGATGTTATGAGTGTAATAAAGAACAGTCATTTGAGAATCTTTTTTACTTTTCCTAATTCTCAATGGAAATATAAATATAAATGAAAAGTAATGAATATAACAAAGACATCTAGTAATGAATATGAAGATTTAAATTATGAATCTTCTATAAACTCATAAACTGATAATCAAAATCAAAAGGATAATCTATGTCTTATGTCTCATGATAATGAGGTACAATCTTCTTACTCAGAAAGTTATAATTATGAATATTTTTCTTATAATGAACATAATAATATTTTTTTATACTTCCAGATAAATTATAATCAGTAAATAAAGAGCATAAAAATCAAAGAAAAACGTAGAATTCAATTTTAATTTATAATTAATTCTTGTCAAAATAGATTGTTGATATAAGATCAAATTCTTTTAAAATTTCTTGTGATATCCATGAAACTAAAATTAAAGAATTGTTGGATGAAGTTGATAATTTAAATCAAGCATGAAATATGGTTATCAAGGGAGACTATTATGTGAATCAAAATCTCGGGAAAAATAATATTCACAATGGAAAACTCAGTATAGGTATTAATGGATAAAATCCAAAATTATGTAAAAATTAATTTCATCCTTGGGCAAACAATAAAATAATTTACACTATAATTTGTTTTATTATGGTAATAATGGAAATTATGCTAATGACTATTATTTCAGTAAACCTATATTTTGTGGTGTCAAGCATGCCCATTATTCAAATCATTTTCTAGATTTAATTATGAAATGTTTGATCAAAATAGGCATATTTGGATACCTAAATCATTAATTGTGTACAATATAGGGACCAAAGGTATATGGGTTCAAAAAGGCACTTTTATTTGATACTTTATAGGTATGTTCCACTAAACAACATCTTAATATCATCAAGGGGATGCTTAAAAATTTTGGCATTTTATTTTCTTTTTATTTCTTATTCTGTTAAATAGAATCTTCATTAGAGCTAGATTAGATAATCCAAGAAGTATTTTATTTTAAATTTTGATATTCAATTTAAATGAACTAATTATTTTATATAGGGGGATAATTTTTTAAAATGTTTTATCTTTTATTCTGCCACATCAAATTATTCTAATACATAAACTATTAAATGATTTTAGACTATTATTTTGTCAAATGAATTAATTCATTGAATTATTTTATAAATCAATGGCCATAAACACATTCTATTATGATTTTATATAAATAGTTATCTTTTATGTTCGCATGTGTTTAATGTCTGACTATTTAAATTAATTTGATGTTCCAAATTAATATCTTGATGTTTTTGATAAATTATTTGGTAATTATATTAAAATGTTATGGTAAATTATGAAATACATAAAATTTTAAACAAATTAATTGATAATAGTTTAATTAAATTCATCGAATATCATTTAATTACATTCTTTGAAAATAAATAAAATTAATTATTTAAATAACATTTATTATTTTATTATTTTATTTATTTGTTATTTTTTTAGAATATATTTCATTTAATCTCCTTGAAAATAATTTATTTAAATTCATCGAATATAATAAATATATAGTTTTGGTATTAAGGGGATTTATTTTTAATATTTAGAATGTGTTTACATGTTTCATTACCAGGGTTTGATATAAATTGTTTAACACAATCATTATAATCATTTATCATTCATTGAATAATATTTTATATGTTTTCATGGATCCTTCATTATATATTTATATTTTTTTTTGAAGGAAACATGAATTTTGGTGTACTTTATACTGTTGTACGTATTTTTAACATAATTTGAAAAAAATAATGTTTCTAAAAAAATAAAAAAATTATTTTAAAATATTTAATTATTTAATAAAATTATTCACATTTTGAATATTTTAAGAAGGATTAAAAAGAAATAAGAAAAATATATTTCAAATCTATTAAAAAATATAAAATAATGGGTAGAAAATTTATTTTCTCAAATTTTAATTTTTTTTTTCATTGAAGAAAATTTTGTTTCTTAAATTTTATGTTCTTTTTCTGATACATATAATTTCAAATATCTATTCTTCATAAAAACGGTTTATATATATTATATTATTTCATATACTCAAGAACTCTTTTTTTTATCTTATTAGAAGGGGGAGAAAACAACAACAATAATTTTTGGATTTATAATTATTAAAAAGGGGAAGATTGTTGAGTGTCTCATTTCCATTATTATTTTTATTTAGTTTTAATAGTTATCTAACAATCAAACATTTTTTTCTGATAAATTTTTTATGTGTTTCTGATGTAGTATGTCAAAATATTTATTATATATTAGGTAAATATTGATCAAATTATAATGGTTTTTATTCTGTTGAAATGATAAAAAGATTATATTCATTTTATCTGATTATGTTGAAATTCATTTCAACTATTTCGACGGTTCCAAAATTCACTGAATCTATTACATATTATTCAAGTGATATTGTGGATCCCAGGTTAATGTAAATTTGGAATTATAAATATTTTTCAAGCTACATTGAATAGATTCATGGGTGCATTATACCATTAGACAGCTAATGGATTTTTCTAAACATCATTACATTACATGGAAGTACAAAAATGATGTTTTTATACTCTAAAAAGTCATTGAACTTTCTAAATCAATTTTGAAACTGTATAGTGAAATTTTTTGAAAACCTATAGTATTCATTTTACTACATGTTCTATAGATATTTGAATCCCTTGGGTGATAGGGAGATAGAAATCCAATTAGTTTATCTTGATATCGTCAATTTAATTCTAGGTTTAAATAGTTATTTGTATGGTCACTAAATTATATTAAGATCTAGAAGTTTGTTTTAAATCCAGTTTTTCCACATTATATGGCTTCCGTTTTTTAAAGATATAGAGATTTTTAAAATTGAGATTTATTTTATTCTTACATCATTGGTAATATCTTCAGATCTACTAAAATAACTCTTTTGGGAATAAGGATGAATCATATGTTAAAATTCTCAAAAAATTTAGTGAAATTTGAAGGTGTGGTGTTCAAATTTTCAAAAACCACTATTCATACCTTATATTGGTAAGAGTAACATATAGATGAAACCGTATGATGGTAAGCATAATGTATGTAATGAAACCTAAATTTGATAATTGTGCAAATCGATTATCAACCCTACACTATATATTAAGCATATTTATCGACAAACCTATGTTAGAGTTTGAAACACAATTTATACCCTACATTTGGGAAAGTGAATGTATGGTTTATCAATGTTACATTTGGATTCATATTGCAAAAAAAATTTATATATTGATAAAAATCCCAATGTTACATTGATCTTAATGTTACATTTATACCTACGTTATGAACAGATGAAAAAAAAACTATGGAACCCAACACTACACAGTAAAACCCTATATTGGACTAGTCAATCATAGGGTTTTATTTATGTCTATCATCTATGGCTTTTGAAACTCTCTCAAAGTATTTATATATCATTAAATTTTTTTTATGAACGATTAAAATTATTAAATTAAATAGATTAAATTAATCATATTTATAAGGGAAGTTATGAATCTCTTTGAATTATCTGATTTTAAATATTCATAATTAATTGTGTAGGTAGTTTTAAGGATCTATTTAAACTCTATTTAAAGGGTATTGAATGGATTTAAATAGTAGTTTTAAATTATTTAACACAAATATCATTATAGTGATATTTTTGAGGAGATATTCAAATTATTTTGAATGCATTTATTATAGAATTATTCTATAGTAATAAAGAGACAATTATGAAACTCTATTATTGGAATATTTATTAAGTCTATTAGGTCTATTTATTTTGGGTATCCTAAATAAGAGGAATTATATTATTACTTCTGGATATTTATTTTCTATAGATATGTAGAGACCCAAATATTAACGTACATGGACATTACATTACTTTAGCAGAATACTTAATACATAACAAAAATAGACACACATGGACCTTAATAGTTTAGTGTCATTGGAAACATGGAACATAATCTTCTAATCATGGCAAATGGTCTTCAAAATCTCCCATAAAGATCTTCCCTTTTTTCTTACCTAAAACCATTCTTTATATCCTATTCTTTGAAGCGCCTATTTGAGTCCTCTTCTTAGGGAGCTAAAATTGGTCTTTGAACAAGACCAGGACCTCTATGATGTTTCTAGGGAAGTGGAGAAGAGAATTTGGCAGGGGTTGGCCGAGCTTGAAGGCTCAATGTGGTGTGAGGAAGAGGGGGATGAGGTTCCCTTTTATAAGGGAGGAGAGGGGCACCTTTGGAATAACTAAAAATAATATTTTATTCTAAAGAAAAATTCGGTTTTAAATATCTCCAAATTGATTTAATTCTATGCTAAGGTGGAGAGGGGTCTAAATACTCTCATCCAATATAATTTAGACAAGTTTAGATCATTATACTAACCTTATCTTTTAGTTTTAACTCTTAGTTAATTAGATTGACATTTACCATGACACTTTGTATTTTTATATTATATAGTTAATAAACTTACCATATACATACAATATACCCCCAAGTGGTCCATTAATGATAAAACTATCTTGATATAAGTATCTTTGCCGAACATTAGATTTTTAGGAATAAAATAACAATCAATAATATAATATTTGTTTTTAAAACTATTTTATGTCAATTTTGACACTATTCAATAGTTCATTTTTGTGAAACTCATAACAGAATTATTACTTTTAAAAAATTTAATTAAATCATTACTAACATGTCCTATTAACCTATAAAATTAGTTTAATTCATTAAAAGTCTCAAATTATATTTATTTGGGTATTTATAATATCAATTATGTTAATTTTTCACTATTATGGTAATTAATGCATCATCATTGTGCCATACATAAATTAAATTATATAATGTCTAAAAATTATAAATAAAATATAATTATGTAGGAAATCTATTTAGATTTATAATTAATATTTACAATCGAAAATCCAACATATATAACCCTATTTAAAAATTGTTGTTCTAAAAGAGATATGCGTGTGTCATTTTTATATTCATTTTAACTTAATTAAAATAAAGTGTCCCTATCACTTACAAGTGGCACCATGGGGTCCCAAAAATGACCCAAATATGTCCATGGTCGAACATGTATCAACCAATAAGGTTATCAAACGTTTTAGGGAAATTTGTTTATTATTATAATATTAGTTTTAACCATTATTTACCGGATTTACCCTTTAACCATGGTAAATAAAATATTTACCGAAATAATTATTCAAAATGTATAAAAATAAAAGTTACCTATTTACACAATTTGATCATCCTGATTCAAAATATGGAATCCATTTTTCTAAATTTAAAACACAATAATGGCAGAAATTAATTTAAAATTAATTCCCTGTGTAAAAAAAAAGCGTGTTTTTAAGATATAATAACTATCAAAAGATTGATACTTGTTTATGTTCGGTTTAATTGGGAAATTATGTCCAATTACCAAAATTGTATTAAATGGTAAAAATATATTCTAAATATACTTTAAAACCACTCAAATTCATAATTTATCACTATTATTTATTTGGATTAAAAAAGTTGTTTTTAATTAAAATTTAGTAATTTTCACTATTCATCAAAATATGAAAGTTATACGAAAAGTACCAAAATTTCACCTTAAGATAAATTCAATACTCAGAATCCAAAAATGAAGTCCATTTTGAGAGATAAAATTTCTAAAATTTTAAAAGGTGGTTATTACTATTCATAACGGCTAGTTTTAATAATATTTTAATAGCATGTCGTTGTTTAGTAAATCCCAGTATTGTGTACAACACTGGCTATCGAGGAAGGTCGCGATTGTGTGTAATGAAATCCAAGTCAGGGTTGCGTGTCGTGCAAGAATACTTTTGGTGTAGCATACAACACAAGACATTAATGAAATTAAATAGAATATTTCTCATAAAAACTTGGGGTGTTACATTCTACCTCCCTTAAAATGAATTTCTCCCTCGAAATTCATCTGGGTTATACATGGTTTACTATTCTAAAGTTTCATTAATAGAAACCCACATCGTAAAAAGGAATACCAAAACCAATATTTAAAAACAAAAGTATGAAACGTAATGGTTACCCAAATTAACTAATCACTGGGTTTCCACATAAGTGAAAATATGGATATGGAAAAGAAATCTAACCATCATGTTCTGATGGAGAGTGGTAGAGAACATGGCTATGGAAAATCCAGAAATCACAAAGCCATAAATTTGTGACAATCTAAGGTACCATCTGATTCATATGATATAAGAGCACTAGGACAACATTTTTGGTTTTCAAGATCATTTTCCTAAAGTTGATGAAATTTGAATTAGAAGAAATACTTTCGTGATTTTGGTATAGCCTCACCATTGGTCATTCTTTGGACAATTTCCACTTCATCCCTTAATGAAATGAAGCTGAATTTGTCGTTCGTGATGTGTTAGCAGATCATGTGATAGAATGATGGGTCATTCCATCTGTCTCAAACAAAAGGTTAGAAAATATATCAAAAAATACATAAGTCCATCTATAGTGAGATTAATCATATATGGTTCCTAAAATGGACTTATACTTCATATATCATACTGCTTAATATAATAAAACTAGTTTCTACTAAACAGGGACTTCATGTAGGCCAATGGTAGGCGATAAAGGCCAGTCGCACTTCGGTTGTGGGTTTGATTCCCACAGCCTTGTCCGATGCGATGGGCTGTCACCCATCCTGTAGGTAGTCCTTTTTCTAAAACTGTATTACTATAACATCCCATCAATAATATCGAAAAAACTTATACCCTTAAACAAAACTAACTTATGTCAAACATAATCCATTCCAATATTTAGGCTTATCCAGAATACAGCAGTCCACTCTCATAATATAGTGAAAATGATTACCAGAGATTTAATACCATCATTGATCCCCATATATCATAAGATATGTCTTGTTGGTCACATTACAAACATTTGAAGGCCTTAATCATGTATTCTCCTAAAAAATGAATACCCATTGAACCTTAGTGAAAACATGAATGCAGTTAAAAGTTAACACTTTCCACATTCCAAAATCCTCAAAATTCTATATACTCAAACCATGATATGACTTAGTCCTTATATCAGTCATGAGCTAATGAATACAATCAAACATCTCATTATCTTCTTATTCCTTCATTATGCGCATATCATCTACTTTACAAAAATATCTGAATAACCTTCCATGGTTACTGGTACCATTCAACATATACTTTCAAATACTTTTAGGAAAATCAATAGTGTAACAATCCTTATATGATTCTTTATTCCACAGTACCATTAACTATACAACATAACTCTCGATAAACATACAATCATTCCACTACCTTCTAAAACAACTGACTGAGCATCAACACTTCTTTCAGCTCATATATCAATTTTAGTCTCCTCATCATCATCCAAATAAATACTACCCATAAGACCATGCTGATTCTCTTCATGATATTTTCCATTAGGGCATTGGTTTTCATAATGACCGTACATTCCACATTTAAAACATCTAATCATTGTTGATGTCGTAGCAATACCATTATCCTTGTCCATGGTGTTAACTGAACCTTTTCCTTTGCACTTACTGGCTTTGTGTCCTTCTTTTCCACACCCAAAGCATCTTCCTGTTCCTTTGAAACAATCTCCCTGATGCCTCTTCCCACATGATTTACATGAGGGAAATTGAACTTTCTTTCCTCTATGATCATCATTAAAATCCATCTTTC
This sequence comes from Viscum album, assembly GCA_963277665.1. NCBI lineage: Eukaryota > Viridiplantae > Streptophyta > Magnoliopsida > Santalales > Viscaceae > Viscum > Viscum album. The sequence continues at coordinate 1,360,887,664 of OY728148.1, forward strand.
TATTATTATTTGAGTCGGGAAACTTACCAATGTTGAGATTATTGATCATATTATGAAATTGCTGATTAGGCAGAATAATGATGTTTGGACTTCCAGATCCCATTTCATTTGGTTTCTTATGAAGAAAATCATTCCATTTTCTATCATATCCTTCATTATCATGAATCTTCCTGTTTTCATCCATTTTCTAAAACCCAAAAAAGAATAGTGTGAGAGGCAAAAATCGTGCTACGGAAAACAAGATAGTAAAGGGGGAGTATCATCAATATCTAACATCTTAGGATAAATTCTATGATCGTTACCGTAGTTCTAAGACTGTATCCTATATGTGTACTTATCCTTAGGGACATCCCTAGACATACCTTAGTAATATCTCTAGGGATCTCACTAATGTTTTCGCATCCTAGTTTCTAAAGTTTGACTAAACCTTTTCTCTGATACCAACTGTAGAGACCCAAAGATTAACGTACATGGACATTACATTACTTTAGCGGAATACTTAATACATAACAAAAAAATAAACACAAGTACCATAATAGTTTAGTGTCTTTGGAAACATGGAACGTAATCTTCTAATCGTGGCGAATGATCTTCAACATCTCCTATAAAGATCTTCCTTTTTTCTTAACTAAAACCTTTCTTTATATCCTCTTCATTGAAGTGCCTCTTTGAGTCCTCTTCTTAGGGAACTAAAATTGGTATTTGAAGAATACCAGGACCTCTAGGATGTTTCTAGGGAAGTGGAGAAGTGAATTTGGCAGGGGTTGGCCGAGATTGAAGGCTCAATGTGGTGTAAGGAAGAGGGGGAGGAGGTGCCCTTTTATAAGGGAGGAGAGGGGCACCTTTGGAATAACTAAAAATATTATTTTATTATAAAGAAAAATTCGGTTTTAAATATCTCAAAATTGATTTATTTCGAAGCTACGGTGTGGATGGGTATAAATCCCCTCATCCAATATAATTTAGACAAGTTTAGGTCATTATACTAACCTTATCTTTTAGTTTTAACTCTTAGTTAATTAGATTGACATTTAACATGTCACTTTGTATTTTTATATTATATGGTTAATAAACTTACCATATACATCCAAGAGACCCACAAGTGGTCCATTAATTATACACCTATCTTGATATAAGTATCTTGTCCGAACCTTAGATTTTTAGGAATGAAATAAAAATCAATAATATAATATTTGTTTTAAAAACTATTTTATGTCAATTTTGACACTATTCAATAGTTGATTTTTGTGAAACTCATAACAGAATTATTATTTCGAAAAAAGTTAATTAAATCATTACTGACATGTCCTATTAACCATGAAAATTAGTTTAATTCATTAAATGTATAAAATTATATTTATTTGGGTATTTATAATATCAATTATGTTAATTTTTCACTGTTATAGTAATTACTGCATCATCATTGTTTCATAAATAAATTAAATTATATATTGTCTAAAATTTTAAAATAATATATTTTTATGTAGGAAATCGTTTTATCTTTGTAATGAATACTTACAATCGAATGTCTAACATAAATAACCCTATGTAAAAATTGTTTTTCTAAAAGATATATGCTTGTGTCATTTTTGTATTCATTTTAACCTAATTTAAATAAATTGACCCTATCACTTACAAGTGGCACCATGGTGTCCCAAAATTGACCCAACGATTCCCATGGTCGAACATGTATCAACAAATAAGGTTATCCCACGTTTTAGGGTAATTGTTTTTTTATTATAATATTATTTTTTAACCCTTATTTACCGGATTTACCCTTTAACCATGGTAAATAAAATATTTACCGAAGTAATTATTCAAAATGTCTAAAAATAAAAGTTACATATTTACACCATTTGAATATCCTGATTCCAAATATGGAATCCATTTTTCCAAATTCAAAACACAGAAGTGGCAGAAATCAATTTAAAATTAATTCCCGCTGTCAAAACAAAAAGCGTGTTTTTAAGATATAATAACTATCAAAAGATTGATACTTGTTTATGTTCGGTTTAATTGGGAAATTATGTCCATTGACCAACATTGTATTAAATGGTAAAAATATATTCTAAATATACTTTAAAACCACTAAAATTCATAATTTATCACTATTAATTATTTGGATTAAAAAAGTTATTTTTAATTAAAATTTAGAAATTTTCACTATTCATCAAAATATGAAAGTTATCCGAAAAGTACCAAAATTTCACCTTAGGCTAAATTCGATACTCCAAATCGAAAAACGAAGTCCATTTTGAGAGATAAAATTTATAATATTTTAAAATGTGGTTATTACTATTCATAACGGCTAGTTTTAATTATATTTTAATAGCATATCGTTGTTTAGTAAAACCCAGTATTGCGTACAACACACGCTATCGAGGAAGGTCGCGATTGCGTGTAATGCAAGCCAAGTCAGGGTTGCGTGTTGTGCAAGAATCCTTTTGGTATAGCGTACAACACAAGACAATAATGAAATTAAAAAGAATATTTTTCATAAAATCTCGGGGTGTTACAAGATATCCCTCTCTAGAATGAAAATAATATATAAAACGAAGAAAAGAGGAGATGAGAAAACAATGTAAAAAAGAAGGTGCTACAAATATTCATACGAAATATTATTGCTTTTGAAGATATAATTAAACTTATTTTTTCATTCTTATTCTTTCATGGTGTAAAGAAAAAGTAATCATGAACAGTCATTGTCTTATATAACTTCTACAATTTAATGGCGAAGAAGTAGGATCAATAATTAATATTATTTTGATACTATGAATTTTCTTTATTGATGATCAGATTTTATCGGTTAGTTCCTGATGAAAAAAATTAAGTTCAACCTATACAATCAAAAAAATAAATATCTATTGATTTTGTGTAGTATCAGCTTCTCAGACTCAGTCGTGGTGGAGTGTCAGCTTCTCGGACTAAGCTATGAATATTTCAGTTCCCTATAAAATAACTAGAAGGCCCAATAAAAGCCTCGTATAATTTCAACTATGTGTACTCAGTTGTTGAAGGTATTTTGATAAGAGGGCCAACTAGTGAAAATCACCAAGCTCATGGAGTAGAGCAGTGGTGTAGTGTACTATTGGATTTATGTGCCTCTAAACACTTTATGTTCTTGTGTTCTTTTACTTTATTTATTTCCACCTTCCTCTCTACATTATGATAGAATTAAATGATTGATTTATTTCAAGAGGGTCATTTTAATATTGTCAATATTTTTAAAAGGACACAATTCACCCCTCTCTATGTCTTCATTGTTGCAATTCCAACCTAATAATGTATTTGTATGTTTAGACTAAATTTTTATGTAATGTGCCTCAAATAATAATAAATTTTATATAAAATGGATTATATGGGGGAAATATGTACATCAAATGGATATTGGAAATGTTTCTAGGTTATTTAGCCCATTAAGTTCATGTTTAACTACTAGGTAAACTCGTTTTTAATTTAATCACTATATTTAATTTTAATTAATTTCAATAATATTTTGGTAAAATAATAATTTGAACTTAATAGAATTTTTAAATTGTAATTATTCAAAACATGGAAATAATTTTTTTAAATTATACACACAAAATTAGAAAATATTTATTTAAAATTAATCCCAAATATAGAATGAGATAATATATTTTTAAAGTTTAAATGTTGAAAAATGTGAAATGTTTTTATACACAATTTGAAATTAAAATTTGTTACAACAACCTAAATTGTTTTAATTTCATTATAACTGATATAAATATAGTTTAAAACCAATTTATATTATAACATAACTATATAAATAAATTAGGTCAAAATGCAGTTTTCAATTAAAATTCATTGTTTTTCAATATTAATCAAAAAACAAAATGTCTCTAAAATATGAAAAAAAATCACCCAAAGTAAGGTTTTATATTATTATTCTAAAAATTAAGTTTTTTTTCTATATAAAAGTTATTATTGTTTCAAAATTTATATATAAGGTTGATATTCAATTAAAAGGCTGTAAAATTACATTCTAGAAATATATATTCCATTATGCGTAAAATTGGTATTACTCTTATCTCTTGTCTAGAAAAATAATAATATAAAATATAAATAGTTTACTCAATATAATACATATATAATTCATTAAAATCCTTTATAAAATACAGTAAAATTAATTTATTGATGTAAAACATGATTGATTTCATAAATATTTATTTCCAAGAAAATATTTCTAATATTTTCAAAAGGATTTTATTTTCATTTATAAATAATTGTTCTTAAAATAATTTTTCTTATATACACATGTAAACTGTATTTTTATAAATTTTTGAACACTATTCATAACCACCATCCTAATGGCTAGGAGACAACAATAGTAATATTTTAAAAATATTATTAATTTGTAGTTTGGTAAATCTAGGTCTTTCTTGTCATGAAATTTATCAAAGGAACATGGAATTATGTGTAATAAAATCCAAAAATTTTGTTTCATGTACAAAAATATAATATAATTTTTTCTTTTAGTATGATATTGACTTGTTTTTGTGTACAAATAAAGAATAAAATGGTTCTATCTTGTGACATATGTTATATTCAGTGTTGCGTAAAATTAAAAATATCAAAAATAATAAATGAAATAAATAATATTAATTAATAAAACTCTAAATTTTATAGAAATTGAATTCATATAGAGGTATATGTTTCAACAAAAACCTCAAAAATAAAGTACACATGGTCTGAGAATGTCCTCCAACACCCTTATTATGTTCTTTGACTGCTCATCGGTTTAAGGGAGGTATTGTTTACTCAAATTTACATATATACATAATATCCTCTGCAACCCATGCTAGAACGGAGGATTAGAATATGAATATATATCTAATCACGTAGTCCATGGAATTCCATTATGTCATATAATCTTTAAGACAAATATCATACCAATCTCATCAATAGAAAAGGTCTCCCTAATAGGTAAAAAGTAAGAGACCTTCCTAATAATTTCAATGATCACCCTTACTACAACATTTCCTCAACAAGATCTTGTTGAGAAAGTCAATAAAATTCAGGGAATCATCCTCCCTTTTCAACTTATGAATAGTAAATGGTTATAGAAACCTTATTTTCCACTAGTGTTACACCTTTACATACTTACAGGTTAGACACCTAGAAACAAATCCAACTATCTTTCTTATTATACTAGGCCATTGGAATTGGAGATATAGATCATGAAACATATTTGTAATCCTAGATTGTATAGTACATGATTAAGCAAGATACGTTTGAATAAATTACATTTGGATGTATTTGGTAATGAAGAAATTTCCATGGATGCATAAGATCTCATCCTCATCAATGATCCATCCTCATAGTCAGTCCTCACTAGAAACACTATCCAATAAGACTTGTCCCTTGAGATCTAATAATTGCATCATGTTCACACTTTCCCAGAGTCATGATCTCATAGATATATATATAAGGATAGACAACCTATTAAAATCTTGGACCTCTATGTGAATATTATATAATAGAGCCATCAATTGTCACATACTACTGGCCTTTCGAACTGTGTATTTCATAGTCCTCCATTTCAGAGAATCCACTGTAGAATTACCCATCCAAGGAATATATGAAAAATCAATATAGAATGAAAATATTTATTGAACCCACCATCTATATTTATTATTTATGTTATTATTTGTATAGATATACATGAAATTTTGTAGACTATATACACCAAAAAATGATATCCTAACAAGTAGTACCTCCGTCAACTCAAGGCATGAACTATGTATGTGAGCATGTGATTGTGTGCTAGGTAATTCCTATCATGTGGCATAAAATAATGAGTCGTGTATTCAATGAGTTGATCATCTTTCATCAAAACTACTCTTAGACTGATCCTTGATATATTAAAACAAAATGTATAGATTAGGCACAGCTCTAGCTAATTCAATATTAGCATTGAAATCAATCTCCCATTCATCTCATTAAAGGATATCTCTCATGATTCTGATGCGAAGACCTAAAAATTCCATATAGTTTTTTATAAATTATTTTAGATTATTTCAAAGTCGTGAAATCTGACGACACTTGACTCCAAGGCTCGGAGTGCCTGGTAGGATTTATCGAAATTTTATAAATCATTATTAAGAATGCAGGAGAAAATTTACTAAAAATAGAGGAATAAATCTAAAATGGGTTCCCAGATTAGAAATCTGAGGGCATAATTGAGTACAAGATAGCGGTTTTACCTTAGACGTGACTTAAGTTTAGTTGGCACAATCATCCAGTGAGAAAACCCAAAAATGGCATAACCATAAATAAAATAATTATATAAAGTTATTTTATTTTAAAAGTTATTAAAACTCATGAACGGTGACTCGGATTAAAAATATGAGACCTCAGATGAGCTTGTGAGGGTATGATTTATTTAGGTAGATACTAACACTGGTCAGTGTGGCCCAACTATGGAAGTTAGTTTTTGGTCATAAATAAAATTATTAAGTAACAATTATTTTGTTATTAAAATCCATAAAATCTAAATAGTAATTCGTATTGAATCTTTGAGAGTAACGTTGAGTTTGTTGGGGTGTGTTACCCTTAGATAGAGCCTAACCTCGATTGGCATGAGTCGAGGATGAATGTTAATAATTTATTGAACTTTTTTTAAGGTATATTCAGTAAACATGCAATCGACATTTTCTATCTTTTGAACCGGTGTTTGGATTAAAAATCTGAGTGCACAGTTGAATCTGTATCACTAGGATTCAATTAAGGTAGGATTCAATTCGAAAGTAGAATATTGGGAGAAAAATTTAGATTTTGGACATTTAAAAGAATAATAAAATAACAAAGTAATTTTATTTCCTTTCATTCTTTTCCTCCAACGGAAAAGCGATGGTGGCGGGGCCAACGACGTGCCAAGCCATTAAATGGCTTGACTCCTCAATTATTTTTAATAGAACCATTGGAATTATAAATGTTCCTTAATTAATTTGACCCCATTAATTCCACATGCGTTACTCAACCTCCCCCTCTCATATTTATATAGAGGTTAGAGAGGACTATTGGCACGACTTCACCAAGAGACAAAGTTCGGGAAAAGTACCACAACGCCAACCACTTGGAGGATATTACCGGTTCTAGTGGGTAGTGAAAAGTGCCACCGAATGACGAATGTAAGGTCATACCCAAACATGAATGTTCTCCAATGATCTTGAGGTAGGGGTTTATTTTGATGTTTTATTTGATAAATTAAATCATCTCCCACTTGCTATCACCATAACACAGAGGGTGTGATCCAAACGAATAAGGCCCAGACCCTCCTCTGATTCATTCACGAATTGAACTTCGGGGAACAATTTCCAAATCAACGACAATAGGAAACAGTGGGTCACGCTATGTCGGTGGAAGTATAGAAGAGTCGTAGGAATAAACGTCACGAAGAACGGACTCTAGAGCATTTCTAGTGACCCACAGAAGAAACTGTCGATGCGCCATGTTGGCAGCGGTCGACAGTGGCAGGAGGAGACCCCTGAAAACTAACCACGGGTAGTGGAAAGAGGCGCACGATAGTATCCAAGGGAATCCGGCCCGAGGCGGCCGCACGAGGAAAGTGCGGCTCCTGTAGGCTCCACCGATGGAAGCAGGCCACAGTGGTAGGCTGCAGCGTAGCACGCATTGCGTCGTGTTGGAAGAACATGGACGGCCGAACGGCCTCCCGGTTAATGATGTAGGGTAGCACCCTACCAGTTGGGAGAAATGGCCCTGCAAACGTGGGGCCAACGAAGGAGGCAGTCACTACTGGAAATCGGATCCTTCCCAACACTTATATACACCCTTTCCCAACGGTTTGGGAGAACCGTTGGGAAAGACCCCCTCAAAACACCCCTTTCCCAACGGTTTGGGAGAACCGTTTGGAAAGACCCCCCCTTTCCCAACGGTTTGGGAGAACCGTTGGGAAAGACCCCCCCTTTCCCAACGGTTTGGGAGAACCGTTGGGAAAACGCAGCCCAAAATCCAGCATTCTCCCCTGGAAATTATCACCTATCCCAACGGTTTTGAAAACCGTTGGGATAGATTATTTGATTTCTTCCAGGTCTACTACCCGAGAACATTATATAAATACAAATTTTAAATAATTATGATAATACATATATATATTTATGAAGTTATGTTTATAAAAGTTATGTTAGGTTAGTGGTTAAGGCGTTTAGTTATAAACGGGGGGTTGTGGGATCAAATCCCACCACATGTATTTTTTTGAAATATATATACCAACGGTTTTATATCCGTTGGAATAGATTTTCATATTATTTATACCAACGGTTTTGAAAACCGTTGGGATAGGTCTATACCAACGGTTTTCCCAAAACCATTGGTATAGACCTATCCCAACGGCTTACTTCGCAACTGTTCTCCAAACAGTTGGTATAGGCTATACCAACGGTTTCGAGGCCTATACCAATGGTTTAGAACCGTTGGTATAGGTTAGTATTCTACTAGTGAGTCTGCCTTCTGGATGACCGAGCCAGTGTGTGCTAGACCTACCCACTGGGCCAGACCTGCTAGAGGGCCGAACCCGCAGCCTAGCGGGCCAGCAGAGGTTGGCCGAGCCCCTCCCGGTGGGCCAGGACAACCGCAACGTATACCCACGAACTGAACCGGGCTGACCTTGATCGTCCAAACCCAGTAACCAGAAACAAACCTTAGTGGGCCGAACCTGAGCAGGGTCAGGTAGAACGTGGGACCCGTTGCGTTGGGAAAGTTTGACAGAGTCGGACTGGGCCCGGACCCAATCGGTACCTAAATAAATAAATTCCTTTAATTGATGAACCATGTGTCTAGTTGACATGTTGTTAGTGGAATTAGGACCCTTTTTGGGAAGCGGTCCCTTTGTCTTATTCTGGCAAGCCCGACCGAGTCGGGTCAAACCAAGGGGTGATCACCCCTGATTCGTATAAAGGGATGTAATTAACAGACAAGACATCTGGTTGACGTTCCGTCTATGTAATAAATAACCTAGTGACAAAATGGTCCTTTTTAGATACTCTAAGTGAGTTTTTTCAGAGTTTTTCGTGCGACACGGGTTGGATAATACATGAATCCAACTGAACCCCTTTTTAGAAAAGTTCCCATATCTCACAGACTGGGAATCCGATCGACATGTCGTTTGTTCCATTAGAACCCTTAAGAATTGAAGGTACTTTTTGATACATCATTGTGGAGATTTGTGGATATTGTGGTATCATTGATATCATGAGGAACGTATCCTCCCAAAATCAAGCATGCTTATTGTGGGAATCTCATGGGTGGTTGGGAAGTGAAGAATGAATATCGATCCTATGTGGGCCAGTACCTATTGATCCTATGTGGGTTACCACATAGTGATCTTGTGTGGGTTAGTGCATACAGATCCTATGTGGGTCAGCAGCTGAGCCTCTCGCCAGAATAATATGATCTATATTTACGACTAATCATCTACACTTCCGTACATAAGTGATATACCTGGTATGAGATGATTCCTTACCTTTTGTGGTACTTTTACCTTCATGGTATTACATTTGTGGTATTACCTTTGTGGTACTTTACCATTGTGGTGTTAACTTCATGGTGTTACTAATTTGGTACTTTTACTTTTGTGGTGTTACCTTCATGGTGTAACCATTGGGGTACTTTACCTTCGTGGTGCTACCATCATGGTGTTACCCTTGTGGTACATTTACCTTTATGGTGTTACCATGATGGTGTTACCTTTTTTGTACCTTAACCTTCATGGAGTTACCTTTCTGTTGTACTTCCCTCATGGATCAATTGTGAAAACCCCTAAAAATAGGGGGCCTTGTGTTTTCGCATGTAAGAGATGAGTATATTTGGATAACATAGGTATATGTATGGGAATATACATAATTAGAGTTGTTGAATTCTTCATGCTTTTTGATTGAGGTATTGCTTTGTGGTATTTCCTTTTTGGAACTCTGGGAGACCTTCGTGGATCTTGGGGTCCACATTGACTATTTTTATACTCACCCATTCATGGGATTCACCTGCACATTGTCGTGTCTTCTTCATGCAATGAGTAGCTAGGTTGAAACTTGAGGGTGTCAGGACCCAGTTGTACATAGATGAGATGGGATGACATAGAGTGTTGTGGAGATGATCTATACCTACCCTTCAGATAGGATCCTCAATGGATAATCCTGGAGCTGTTTTCTCTTTTCTGTTGTACTTGTACTTTTCTTTTGGGTTTGTATTCCGACCCCCTTTACTTTTAGTACACTTATTACTACAACAATGTACTTCATGAATGCTGCTTGTTTAGTTCTTGGACTGGTTGTTTGTACAAGTTTAAATTAAATGCCTTCCCATTATAGAGATAAAACATTTTGTGATGGTCTCCAACCTCTGGCCTATAGAAGGCAGTCATGTAGTAGTCATGACATGGGCTCTGGGGGGACGGGTGGTGGCATCTAACAATGTGAAACTGTAACACTTATTTTTCAATCACATTAGAGTTTCTTCCCAACATAAAAATTATTGAATTATGTGCTTAAAATATCTTACCATCCCCAGGATACATTTTATCACAATGATATGGTTATGTTGATCTAAACTCCCTTGGGTATTATCTGAATAGAGAGAGAACCCCTCTAATCAATTATAAGTTTATACACAGACCACAATATTATAAATTGACATACATCCTTAAACATTATTTCATTTTCCCAAAAAAAAATATACATTATCGGGATTCCTAAATCATACTCAACTAAACTGGTAAATAAGTAAATTGATTGTAATTACCTGATAGAAGGTAATATGTTGTTATATAATTTCATTACCTCAAATCAGATGTTCTAAAATATTTAACTTAACATATCATTTTTGGATATATTATTGGTTGTTGAAGGATTATTAAACATGTTTCCTAAGCCTATTAGTATAAGTAATTATGTCATTAATGGTGAGTTCATTTAATTTATAATCCACTATGATCCCTAGAACACGCAGTATCACCTTCCACCATAGTATAGCTATAATTTATCTTGAATCCAGAATGTCTTCACCTCATGCTCTATTTTCCTATATAGATAAAGCTAAAAAATCATGTAGATTGAAACCTTGATTTTTTTCCTATAATTTTTAACATACCTGAAAATTCTCATCCTTAAGATAAGAAACATGAATCTTTAAACTAGCATCCCAATCTTGATCCAAATATTTTCAATGTTTACTCCAAGAATTTTGGTTTTACTCAATAGCACGTCCAGATTCAACAGACCCAACTCTTTTCTATTTCTCACTTGAACACACAAGAACCAGCTGATCCACTAACTACCACATTTTGGGTTGTCCATAGAAAATGACGTATGAACCCTCAAAATAGGTATCCAAAGGATATATGTAGTAGTTTATTTCAAACCATATTTACACCATACCTTTCTAAATTGTATCTTAAAACTAGGAACCATTTTATCTTGAATTCAACTCTATATCCATTAAATAATTCCGGTTGTGCAATAGGTGTTTAAAACAGTGCCGCATCATTAATTTTTATCCATGTAATTTCAAAAAAAATCCCTTATTTACTCTAGTATTTATAAAATTCAAGTAGAAAATGTCTCCAAATTTATAAACAAAAATATATTCCCATAGAAATCACAATGATAAAAATTTCATTAGTACACTATGTGAATCCCACAATCTAATTCAAGGTCCATTTTTCTGCATTATTTAACACACTTATAGATAATGGATTTAATCATAATATTGAGATGTAAGAATACTAGTTTCTCTTGGTGTTTTTAAGCAGAAACTATATAACATGTAACTTCACCAAACTACTTCCCTATAATAAGATTATGGATAAGGTTAGTACATTACCTTACACATGCCTCTCTGTATGTAACAGTTTACTGACTTGTAGTAAGGGTATAAGGCATGATTATAGAGATACTAAACCGTCATACCATATTTCAAATAATAGAAAAAATAAAAAATCCAAAATCCAAAATAGTAAAAATAATACAATGATGAATGAAAAGAATACCAAGAAGTCAACAATGGTAGTACATAATTAGATGATACCTCATGATGTGAAGTGTGATACAACTTTCCCAAAATTAAATTTATGTTGGTATAATGATAACCAATGCATGACCAATATAAAATCAAACACTACTGATGGATGTTAGAAAACATTTTCAAGGAGGTTCATCGCATAAACATTTACCGTTGAGGATTTAAAAACTTTTAATGCAATAATTCCCCTCTTTTTAGTTCTCACATATAACTCAAACATCATATTTTGATTTCATGTTTGGATAGTTATAATAATCTTGTAAGAAATAAAAGAATGCGTATAAATAGAATCAATTATTATATTCACAATTTTTGAATGAATATCCAACCTACTAATAACCACATCATTTTTGGGATCCAACATAGTAATGATGATAGAATATTCCCTTCCTTACTACCATGAAGTTTGTTTTTGTTTATTTCCTCCAAAACACCTTGGATTAGGGAAATTTCATACATAATTCCCATATTCCATTCAATTGTAAAATTTCACCATTGGATAAGTGTTGATCTAAACCTTCCTTTCTTATTTGGTGAGATTCTTCATATCACATTAGTAGTTATTTGACTTATGCTCATATATTTAAAATATAAATAATCTATTAGTCCCCTGTAAGTAGTGTCCAAGATTCTTATTCCCACACATTCGACACATGTTATGTCGGTTCCTTTCTCCATCATGGGATTTATCAGTTGATCCACCCATATTAAACAGTTTTTCCTCTTTTTACATCAGGGACGATGAAACTAGTAAGATTCTATAGTCTTAATTTCAACCTTTAGGAAGAAACTAACAATATCATCATGGCTACCATTGTATCAAATCGTTAATGCTTTTCATAGTATCATATTTAATCAACTAAAGAAGTGATGAACATTTATTTCAGAGTTCAAGACAAATCAAGAGGTAGATCATGATAGAATTGTGTGAAGTTTTCCTCATATTCTCAAATAGAATCATCTTCCATTTTCTCCAATATAAGGAACTCCATTCTATTTTAAGACCAACATTTCAAGGAAAATATATACAGAAAAATAATTTCATGTAATCCTCCAATTCCATGGAATGAATTTCCTCCATAGACATTTTTTTATTTATCATTATCCTAAATGAACATCATACCCGTCAATATTATATAGTGGAAGCCCAAATTTCTCTTCTTTTGAGCACTAGGAGATAGTGAATATCTTCATAATGTAGTCAATCCATTTTTGGTGATTATTGGATCAAAAAATCCACTAATTATGGGAGGCCTTTATTACATGGATTAATCAACAACAACAAGCTATTTCATAGGATAAGGAGGTCATTCCACATGATTGAATTTATTATTCATAACTTGATCCAGCTGATAAAGTAATATCATGATTTTTTGAGTGCTTCCCCCCATAATATTTGGAATATAATTAAGTAAAATTTAATATTGCATATAACATTTATTATTTGAATGAGTTCTCATATTTCAAGCTATTAACTATGGAAAAAAATGTAAAACTATGGGGATTTAATACTTAGATAACAATAATATATAATGAAAAAATTGAACATATATTTATAATCATGAAAATGAAAGTATATCCTAACTTTTGATACCCAAAATTTCAATCAAGGTTATCTATGTGATAGAATTGTACCTAGGGTTCATAAAAAGATCTATATTGCTAATCCATAAAAATAAGTCGACATTTATTTGATACAAACTATAATTTCCATATGCTTTTACACATATTATTACATGATTTTACGCATAATTAACCATCAAATTAAATGCCAAGGATTTTAATGTCTAGTTTATTTGATTATAAGGTATATAAATATAAAAAAATGGAATTAGAATAAAAAATACTTATATTAATAATCCATAAAGATCACTTATCATCCACAGTGATACTATAACTGCATAGGATAACTAGGGGAATATATGAAAAAAAGGTTGATCTAAATATCCCAGCAAGTGTATCAAAATAGAAATGAAGTAGAGAACATGGGTTAGAAAGAATAAAATGGTGAAATAAAAAGGAAAGGATTCTGAATTAACATAAGGATGACTACCATGTAGAGTATGGAGGTATGTAATCAAGGAATAATAAGAATGTGGCATCAACACACAACATGACATAATCATGAGTCAATGATAATTGTCAAGACGATTGAACATAGAGGAAAACACCCTATAAAGGAATCAACATCACTATATTTCCCAGAATGATGTCTGATGAAAATAAAATTATCAAAGGTTTTGGAGAACAATATGGGCTCACCCATTTTGTCATTTTTGAAGAATATTTTTTCCACATCAAGAATTAAACATAAATATAATGGTTATCTTTCGAATAAAATGGTTATAATAATCATATCATAATGCATACCCAAAGCATGTATCATGATGGTGTCCAAAAATGTATATATTTAAATCATACATGTACATTAAAAAGGGAAAATATTAATAGGTTATGATATGATATACAATATATTGTGAATTCAATTTTTAACAAACATTAGGAATGAAACATTTTAGTGCAGTTAATGGAAAATATTAAGTATAATTTATTGAAGAAAATGTATACCTATTTTCATAAAACAATAACATAACCATGAAAAAATTTTCCTGATAAAATGAGTTATTTTATAAAAACTAATTTTATATTAAAATAGATTTTATAGTGTACTTGAAAATGGGTAAGAAATTGGGAAGCTCTTTTTAGTCTTGATTACTTATCGTGAAGAATATTTAAGACAATGTAATAAAAATTGTATTTCACTGTCAAATAAACAATAATTGAGAAATGTAAATGTGACTAGAAAATAAAGAAAAAATGTATAAGATGTATATAAATAGAAAGAATAATTATATTGTGGTGAATAGAGAGATATAAAGTGTAACCCAAAGGAAAAAATGGCGGTTCAGAAAGAATCCCTTACCTTCTATAAGAAAGAGTTCTTGTCTTGATATTAATGTAATGGATAACAAATTACATCATTTAAGGACTTACTTAATAACAATTTATACATTTACTTTAGTTATTATAATTTTATTACATTCATTTATGGACTTTTTTGAGTTATAATATACAATTTTATCATTCATGAATGTTTGTTTAATTGGTTTTCAGGATTGGTTCACTTGTATAAATGAAAGAAAGATCATATAAAATGAGAATGGATATCCCAAATTGATGTCATAAGTTAATAATAATAATAATATAAGAGATTAAATGAATATATAATTCATTTGGTAATTTGGGGTGAGAAAAAATCATTAGACAATACATTAGTGGTAGACATTTATATTATTTTGGTAGTATTTTATCATCACCAACTATATTTGTTTCATTATTTATAATTTTTTATAAAATTTAGTTTGATAACATAAATGAAGTTATAAAATAAATGTTGAAATCATTAAAAACCATATAATTGTTTTATTTCCATCCTTGAAGGTGGTAATGTAAAATGAAAACTTTTCATCCTCAAAGGTGATAAATCAACACCTCGGAGAGGATATTTTCATTTTAGAATAAAAGGGAAATATGAAGAGGATTGATGTTATATTTTCCATTGACATAATAAAATTATAATATATGTTTTATAGTAGATTTATAATTAACTGTTGGATAGATGAGGTTAGGATAGTACATGAAATTAAAATAAAATTAAATGAAAATAAAGAAAGCTAATGTGGATTTTACCTTTTGAATTCATCTCCTTAAGAAACATCATAGGGAGAGATATTTTTTTGTTGAGAATAGAACCTCCTAGAATTGGGGAAGAAAATGTGATTATTATTGGGATTAATGTATAAAAACATACATATTAATTAGGTTTGAGGAAAAGTGGTGGTGAGGGGTCTTATTTATAAGAGAGGAGAGGGGTGTTTTCTCATTATTTTTTCATTAGTTTATTCTTTTTCCCCAATAGTATGAGTAGTTTGAAAATTATCACTAAATATATTAAAATAAGAGTGGGTAGTTCTAGATTATGTTGATTACATAAGAAATGAATCAAGGAATAGTATATTTCAGTTTTAATGTATATATATATATATTATAACAGCATATTACATTTAACAAAAAATTTAAGTATTTTTGTAACATCCCAAAAATTCAACCTAACCATTTTTTAAATGTAGAATTATGAAATAAAATATATTTTATGAAAATAATTATTTAAATATGATAAATTTATTTTTTTTAATTAATATAATCATTTACTAGGGAAATATCAATTTTATAATTATAATTGATTTTTAACACATTGAAAAATCAATTAAGTTAATGTAAAATTTCATTATAAATATAAGACAACATAATATTAATTTATGAATAAATTTTATGAAAATGAATTTTCTTTTAAATCATTATATTAATTATAAAATTGAAAATAAAAATTTCTATTTTTTAAAAAATATCAACACTTAATTAATAATTTCTAGAACATTTATTTACTTATATTGTGACATAATTATATTATAAATTAATTTTTAAGATAAAAAAATGTTATTTATAGTTTCATAGCTTTGGACACTATTTTATTGGATGGATTACTATTCATAAGGGCCATATTACTATTCTGAAGGACATGTTACTATTTTACTGGTTTAGGTTTCTTAATTTTTGAAATATCCTATTATTGTTATTCAATATTCATTGGTAAGGTTTTTTTGTGTTATTTATGTGATTTTATGTGATTTTTACTATATGTTACAATTAAAATAAGGTAAACTTCACTGATAGATTTTTGGGACATTAGATAGTTCTTGTTGGGAAAAAATATCAATTACACAACAAGTTATTTTTTGGTCTTATGAGGAAGTTTTAGTGAACATTTATTTGTGGATAATGGGGTTTGTTTTGATGATGGTGGTCTGGTATATTATGGATGTTTTTTTAATGGTGAGCTCGGGTGAAGGCTCAATGATAATGGATGTTATAATGACGATAGAAATTCATATAGGGGGGTGTTCATGTTTCTGAAAATGATAATACATATTGGTAAAGATTTAAATTCTTCATGAAGTTGTTTTGAAGATTTATGTGGCTTGATTCATCTCCCATTCCCCATCGTACATAGAGCTCATGGTAATGATAAATCTATTCATGAGTCTATGTGACCAATGATATATTCTATTTTAGTCTAGAAACTAGTTATCTATTAGTCTATACTAAACCAATTTAATAGTTTTATATTTTTCTATATAGTTATATTAGTTTTTTTTCTATATTGGCTACTCATTGAGTTCATTTTAGTTTGAACATGTAGTTTTTTCTAACATAACCTTTTTGTGGTTTTTAAATAAATAATGGGATTTGAACTAGAAAATAAACACTAGAATGTATTATAGTGTTATTGTACATGTAGTGTATGTAGTTAAGGAAAATAAACCAATACATGTATTGAACCATTCAAAATTAAAATCCAAATGCTTATTTTAAATAAATATATGTAACACATCTTTTAATTAAATGATATCTTTGTTAATAAAAATTATCTATAAAGTAATAATTTTTTAAACATCGTAGTTGTGATAAAAAATTATCTTTAATAAGATATCATTAATAAATTTATGAATGATTTATCAAATAAAAAAAGTTATACATCATAGGACATTTCCACTAGGATGTGAAATAGGGACATGGAAAATATAAAAAAAATTAACATTAAACTAAGACTTAAAAAAATGGAACCATCCAATGAGATCAAATTCGATTATACCTATTAATATGAGAGGAACCGTTGGATACTTGAAAATAAAACCCAACTTAGGTAGAGAGGAATCATAAAATAAGGGTTTCCTCAAGAAAGAGTCGAATCAGGACTAATAATACCAGTTAAAGAGAAATCACATCTGATAATGTACTTCTCACTATAATACAAAATTATAAGGTTTTGTGCATTGATTAATCTTTATAACTTGTAATAAATAAAAAATAGTAAAAAAATATTTCTATTATATCACTCAAACTTCACATAGAAATGGCTCCAAACAATAAATAAAAAGATAAGTCTTATCTCAAATAATAATAACAACATTTATACTTATTTTTGAATAGACGATCCTAAAAAATAATATAAATTTGGACTATGTTATCAAGACATATAATGAACACTATTTAAACTATTTCCATGATTTATTAATGTTGGTGTGGTTATTTTAGGTTCCATGGGGGAAGCCCTTGATTAGAAGTAATAGGGTTGAAGGAAATCAACCCAAATACTAGAGGCAGTCTTGCAACTCTGACCATTATTTAAGAATTGAAAAGATTCATAGATCATGGTCATTATAGTAACATGTACTATAGTTATGTATGGTAATTGTTTTGATTTTACATACTGTTCATGTACTAATTTCATTTTATCATAAGGGAAAAGTATGGATAACCCTTCAGTATTTTATGTTATATGGTAAGATGATTTTGTGGGTTGGTTGAGTGGTTGTTAGAATATAAATATGTCTATTGGATGATAGAATGGTAGTTTGATCACTATAATAGATGAAATGTATATATCATTGTCTCCCTTATCATTGATTTTTCATGAAATTAGTGTGTTTCAGGATACAATTTCGATCTTTCTGTAATGAACAGACAATCTATAGAAAACAATAGATAATCTAGTGTTTAAATCTGTAAAGAAAAAACCACCAACAATATATATGGTTATTGAACCCAATTAATTTGTAGGGGACTTATATAATTTATTGATAAGACAACATACTGATGTTTTAGGTGATTAATTAAGTTAGTGAACAATTTGGATTAAAATTAACTATGATTGTAACTGGATACATATAATGAAATGAAATTATAAAATTATTCTCATATGGATATAGGATTAATGTTTGAGCCATGTAAAACATGTAAGGTTCTTTATTTTATTTAACTTAGTTTCATTTTTTTCATGTAATATTTTTTTGAGTTTATAGTAATCTCTCTTGAGAGATTGAAACTTAGTGCCGAGTTATGGGTGAGTAGATTATTCAATGTTCTAGTATAGTAGAATTTGTGGAGTTCTATACAATGGATTGAACCCAAAATTGATGGTATTCTAGTGAATTACCTTATAGTGGTAAACGATTATAACGATTTGTGACAGTTTTTTTCATAGTCGTGGTTCTCTTAGAGTTTCTTATAGGCTCAATAGTTCACTTAGAAACAAATCATGTAACATTATTAATTTTTTATATGAATTTTTATTTGGTGAGATTCATCATATCCAAAAGTGGAAACATATAATGACAACATGGTATAGATTGATTAATTTAACAGAATAATCATCTAAATCCATAGGTTTTATTTATAAGATTATATCATACGGAATAATCTAGAATTCTCATTAAATGGAGTTGGTAAATAGATGATGGAGAAAGAAGAATGATAATAAAAGGACATGTAGGATTTGGGTTTGCTGAGGATTTTATTTGTTTAAAATATAAATCTTAATACCTAAAAGAAGATGACTACCATGTAGTTAGTATTATCCTGATTTTAAAAGGTGTAAATCCCACTATATTCTTCAATGTGTGTTTGGTGTGATGATTTTTCCGAATGTTTCTATCTTCAAAAATATATACAATGGGTCATGTGAGTGATTTAAACATGATTTTAAGAGAGATTGAGCATATGAAAGAAATTTTTACATATGATTTTTTCCATACAATTTTTTTCATAATTTTTTAAATATTATGATGAAATGATAAAAATTTAAAGTAAAAAAGAAAAATAGATTTTATATTTTAGAATTACTGAAATTTGGTTCTTAATGTATAGCTCCAAAGGATAATGATTTGATAAATACATTGAAATACATTTAGTGAATAGGGAAGAATGAAATCACCTCATTAATTAAGTCAATGATGAACATTGGATATGTAAAGAGATATGAGAAGAACTAAATTTTCATGTCCCTGTGAAACTTATTGGGACAATGGTAAAAATGGGAACCTATATAAGGATTTCCATTTTATGAAAGTAAATTATACAAGATAAACTTCTGTGGGATTATGTTATATTGATTCAACTTCTAAGAGTAGTGAATAACTTCATTTGAGTCTCAATACATCATAAGAATACTGGATACAAGATTTCATATAGTACTTCTACTACACTGGTCAAAAATAATACATGTGAAAGTATATTTCTCAAAATCATTAGAAGATTGAATCTTTGGGATGATAAAGATATTGAAATTATATGATAGTTATATGTCATAATTTATTTGAAGAATGGTGGTTTCGATTTATTGAAAGAATTCTATTATATTCTATTGCATTAGAATATCGTGATTTCAGTTACTCATTTGGGAGAATCTATATATAGAACTACCTTTATATGGTCATTATGTAAAATCACTTATGGTTCCTTGAACATTTCTAGAAATAGATAGGGTTTTAATGGATAATGCATTGTATGTATCTAATTGAAAGGGTAGTGTGAGAAACACATTCTAAAATAACAAATTCTGTATGTTCATTTTTCTGGAATAACCATCTTGGGTATGTTAGTGATAAATTTATAAATGCTAATGTGTAAAAATATATACTAAAAATTGATCACTCAGAATCTAGAGATGGTGAAAGTTTCAAACATAGTAATAAAAAAGTTGATATTTTTGTGGAGTGGATGGACACCAAAATTCAAGAAGCTATAACTGATGTGTATAGATGTCTAGGACTCATCTTAACCAAATATCACTACGGTTCATAATATTTTGTGACATTCATTACTGAATTCTTGGATAAAGAATGTGTATGTTTACAAAAACATAAATAAAAGTTGTTATGATTCATTAATCAGGGAAAATATTTGGTTTAATGAAAAAAAGGATGTAAAATGAAATACATGAGTTTATAAAAGTGAGGTATGTTAAAAAAAATTCAATATCCATCCATTCGTCGGATGCTTGATTTTGTTCATGACATTCCCAAAGGGATTTCATGATCTATATGGGATGAGAATAATTTCCCAATAATAAAGAATTTATGTTTATAAATATTTCACCAAAAGATATTAATTAAACTAACAGTATAAAATGTATATAAAATATGCAATCATCCATCAAAAAATTGGACGTCCATGGCATAAAATATAACCATAATCGAAAGAAGCAACATGACTGAAAAGTAAATAATTTTTTTACTCACATCCAACTCCCACACAGACATAAAACCCTATCCTATCCTCTATAATTATATATATATGTCACATCACATTTAAAAGATAATGAAATAATGAATGACCAATTTGGAAAAAATTAATAAAACCCAAAAATAATTACTAACATAGTAGAAACAAGATCACTATGGGACCCAAGTTTACTAACCCAGAAAAACATTGGAACCCACTCCATGATTGTTCTATAAATAG
Organism: Viscum album; assembly: GCA_963277665.1. Classification (NCBI taxonomy): domain Eukaryota; kingdom Viridiplantae; phylum Streptophyta; class Magnoliopsida; order Santalales; family Viscaceae; genus Viscum; species Viscum album. The sequence goes on from OY728148.1 coordinate 1,360,909,081, forward strand.
GGCCCAAGAAGTGTAACTCTTTATAATATGAATAGTAACCCAAAAGAGATGATCCATATATAAAAAATGAGTAGTCTGATTAGGGTCTGATCTACAAATCCCAGTATGGTTTCATCAAAGGGTCCATAAATTTTCTTTTATAAAACAATATTAAAATTATAGTTAGAAATATATTATTTAAAATATTCTATAAATAATTTTTTGTTGTATATATAAACAATATTTCCATTAACATTTCTTATTTCTATAAAAACCATTTTGACCCCATTTTCCTGGAAAAATATTTATATTTATTTATTAATTCTTCAAAAGGAATCCAAAGATACTCAACACGCCCAAAAAAATCATCAAATACATAAATATCATTATATCCAAAGTTATGTAAATGGTATATAAAAAAAACAACCCATTTATTTATATTTAATGTCATAAAAGTACAAAATGGTAAAACTAATTGCGGGTATATAATTATGTAAATATAAAAGGAAAATTAAGGGAAGGGAAAATTCATAAAATATGTAATATAAAAGTGGTATCATGGGAGAAATGATCTAGATTCACTATGGTGGGGGGAACCTATAAATACATAACTATCTATGCACACACCTTTAATTAGTCGAAAAAGGAACACATCCATAGTTTGTGGGGAAATAAAATTAACTTAACTAACATAACTATTGACAAGGGGACCCTTCCCTTCTAATATCACCCACCCATGTACCCTTGGTTTCATATGAGGTTTTATAATATAAAAAACAAACTATCAATTGAAGGGGTTTCTTTAAAAATATATGTTATTTAATTAGAGAATACTTAATGCCATTTCAATCATTCATCTCAAAAGGGTTCCCTTACAATACCTTTCTTTTAAATCCAACCACAATTTCGTAAATTATTTTCCATAAAAATTTATTAGAAATAACATCTTTTAAGAAATTAATGTTTGTGATCAACTAATACATTGAATGAAGTCTCATTTTGAAATCCATTTCATTTAAATATACGTCAAAAAAATAGATTATTTTAAATCCAACACATAGATAAATAAATCCTCTTAAGTCCTATGTAAATCCATAACATATATATATATATATATTCATTCAGAAACATCTATCGGTTCATTTACAAGTGAATATATATATACATATATATATATATCAATATTTATAGGAATATCGAATAAAATAATAATAAATTACATTTCAACTCAATCATCAACATCATAAATAATCTAAAAAACATGAATATTATTAATTTAAATATAAAAATTAACGTCAATTTTTTTTATTCAATAAGATAATTATACTTTTTGTTTCGATAAATAATGAAGGAAAATCCATCAGAACCGACATAAAATTAATAATAATTTCAAAAAAAATAGCACAATAATTATATTTGAATTCACTTAAAAATCTAACATGCCAAATTGGAATGAAATTTTTTTAGATATAGACAATCATGAATGTTATGATCAATAAATGTTATATAATGGATATATATACCAAGGTCTAGTGAAGATGATGTCAAATCACAAAGAAGAGTGATAGAAGTGACTAGAGAAAAAATAACATTCCGTACGAGAACAAATCCATATGAAATTTGAACCAAAACTCACTTAGGTTTCAAAATTGAGATAAATAAAGTGGGAGTAGGGGTAAAATGTTTGTCTATGTAATATGATACCTTGGTGTATATTGATATAACGGTCTAGACTTACATTACTCATAAGTAGCTGAACCCGATTGGTCACATGGCGTCAAGTGCACTGTCACATATGCCAGCTACTGCCAACTACCTGTGAGACTACATAGCGGTACATGGAAGAAGACATTCAATATAATACATGGATAATTTTTTTCAAAAATAGAAAATTTATATTTCTAATATCATCAAGATCCAATTCTCACTCCCATGCCACCAAGATCCAATTCTTCATACAAATCATGAGTCTATAAACACACGGTTTCAAATTTTAATAACTGCATCCATGTAGTCAACCTCAGTATCAATCAGTTTCCTAAACAAGGAGTGAGATATACTAAGTAGGCCACTATCAATGGTGTTTTTATTAATTATAACCAACTAATAAGAACTTTGACTATGTTCATGTAAAAAAATTTGAGATGAAATATGAATGGCGTATATAAAAATCTATCAATGAAACTACAACAATTATAAGGATGTATAAATAAGAATAAATTTATATATAATTAAATCATGCATGTAAACACTTTATTAGGAATATTCCACATACATACAATTTATCTAACCAACATGGTCCAGGTCCCAAACTGTGAGACAATGAAAACCACCTCGATACCATGGAACATATCCAAGGGAACTTATTATAGTGTAGGCCTACAATAGTTAGGAGCACATGACCATGGATGAGGCATCCTAATATCTAAATAAATATGTTCATATGGAGCTAATAGGATCCATACATCAATAATCCTCTTCTATTTCATACTGTAATCAAGATATGTACCATAAATAATCATCATTAGTGACATACTAAAGTCACTGTTAGTGCTACACGAAAATGTCCAAAATAAATAAATTAATTAAAAATTCGATGGATATGTTATTCTGAATACCCAGATTCAATAATACATATCATGGAACAAGATAATAAAAATATTTATTTCTTACCATTTAACTTTTTTAATCCATTCATTAACTCATTTGATTTTCATAAGACGTCCACAACTGGGTGGCAAGATCACATACCAAAAGTGGTGGTTCTTATCTTAGGTAATTAAAAGATCATACCTCATAGGTGGGTTGGGTTGAGGTCAATAACCTCTATCCATATAAATGTGATATCTATGAATCACATTTATAGTTCAAACTATTTATTTAATACATTTATTAATTTTAGGAGAAACATCCACATGGTCCGGCTGGTGGCACCGTGGCGATAATTCAATGAGAAACAAGACATTTGGGAATTGGTATATACCACCTTACATGAAGTTTAGTGTATTCCCCATCCATTATTAACTTCTAATTAATCCTTATTGTAAAAAATCTATGAAAAATATGAGTGTCCTGAAAATTGAAACAAATAGCTTGCATGGATTTAGCCTCCCATATGAAAAGATAAATGAATGAATATTATAATCATATTTGAGATTTTACAAATATGATTAAAATGAAACCAATAGATATAGAAACAATCATAATTTAATGAATTCATATCAAATCCCTGGTGAGGATCTTTAGATATCTCAAACAGCGAGGAGGTGTTGTGCATTGTGGAAGAGTAAAATATGGGTAAGAATTAATAATAAATTCAGGAACAATAGTAAATAAATCCTTTAAATAGGGGTCACATGGTTTGGTATCATATTAATCAAGATTGTGTACCTACCCTGGGAAATTAAATATCCATGGAAAACCCTTACAAGGGATAGGTGAACAGTTAGAAGAACCAAGTACAACTCGTGAAAAATGACTATGTAATAGGGTATAAAAAAATCTCATGGCCTTGTGTCTAAGGATACATGGTAAAAAAATCAATACCAACCTCTATTATGACCAGTAGAACCAAAAAATGATTTTTAAAAACAATTTTAGATAGTGTAGTATGGTTTTAATGAACCATCCAGTCACCATATTTCCTGCAATACATGGGGCTTCACGATCCAAAACAATCTCTATACACCCTCGAGACACTCAAAACTTAATTTGGAACACATATTAGGACAAGAACAGATAATAAAACTTGAATTAAATGTTTCCACACATTAGAGAAAAGATCAGGTGTCATATCCTCACCCACTTAAGCGAAATAATCCCCGAGTATCACTTCCAATGGTAGTATAACATTATCTGAGAGAAGATTGGGTCACTAATCACATACATAGACCTATATATCCTAGGCTTATTCTTGTACACTTCCATTATTCCAATGAAATTGTAATAATATAATTGACGCACCGAAAAAATTCATCATGCTTCAATCTAAAAAAAATAGTTTTCTCATCAAAAGAAGAATCAATATCCCATTCCACATCATAAGGATGGAAAGCATGATAGATATATAATTAGTAATGACACAACTAAGAAATTAAAAACATGTCACACATATTTCTAAAACTATGACAAATTTATATCTAATACACTAATATTCCAAGCCTCTCTAAAAACTTAAAAGGTACAAAAAATGAGGAAACCACTCACAGTGCCACCAAATCTGTCAATTCCCCAGTATTTCCATGACACATAAGAATACACAATCACTAACATAGAACTCTAGATGTTGTAGATAATTATTAACATGTAACTTCAAGAAATATTGAGTTATATCCATTCACTTATAATCAGATTAACCTAATCTGAAGAATCCTGAATGAGATGAGGTCTAAGTAGTGTTGTCTCTCCAACCTCTAAAGCGTATAGTGGTGATTAGCATGGCCTACCACATATTGAATCATATGGATGCATATGCATAGTCACATAATATATGTCATTGTAATAAAAGAATACCACATTCCGCATACATGGATATTAAATAGTTCTATATGAATACGACCCACTTTAAAAAAGTACATGACCATGGACCGTAATACTTAATCATCTCTAGAATAATTGAAAAATATATCTTATAACTTGGTTAAATGACTTTTTTAAGATTCCCATAAATATCATCCCCTTCATTAATTATATAAAAAAATATTTCATCATAACCCGGGTAGAGGAAACATCAGAATATGTGAGCTCCGAATCTTAATAAGTGTAAGAAAAGAAGATATGTAAGCATAATCATGAGTATAATGGTATGAGAAAATTATCATTAAATTAAGAGATAGAACATTGCATATCAATGATCATAATCAAGAGTAATGAATTAAATATTATAAGTTCATTTGACATGAATAATAAGATAATCAAGAACATGAACCATGTGAGAATGTCATATGCATAAGATATATATTTTTTAATATACATCATATTATAGCATTTTAAAATTGTATATGTTGAAATAGGTTCACTCATTATGTGAGGACATGAAATTAGGCCCCCACATACAATTATGGAAATGAAACCAGTTCTATGAATAAAATTTTGAACATATAATAGGGTATAAACATTAAATCATACTTTTCAAGGTTCACTCCCAATACTATAATAATATTTTATCAGGAAACACCCATTTCCCTTTCTATATAAGCAGAATCCTATTACCTATTGTGGATTAGGAAACAACTATTTCCTATTTTGGATAAAGACACACATGTTACCCAATTCAAATCAGGACATACCTATTTCCCATTAAGGACCATTCCAAACGAATTTTTCTAATCATCATCACATCATATATTAATCATTATCCAATGAATTTTAGAGAGATTTAGGGCCCACCTGTCATATAATGAAATCTCACATAATTATGATAAGAGATAATAAATCATTCCTCATATCAGGACCCAAAAACGTTATAGGTTTAATAAACATTGTATCATACCACATGAAATGAAATTGATATTATAAAAATTTCGTCATAACTAAAACTATTTAAAATTTTTAGTTTCCATACTCATTTCATAATAAAGTAACATATGAAAGGAAGTAGGTTTCATAGGCGTTTTATCATTATATAACCCATGGAAGAGAGCCATGTTTAATAAACATATTTTTATCTTAAAAAATCATTATGAGAAACAATAAGAATGGTGTCATTTGGATAACATCTCATGTAAGGAATTAAATATTTCAATGGATGTTATCTTAGATGTATAATTGTTTTTAAAGATCAGTTGGATTATTTATTGAGGAAAACAACCCTTAATTAAAAAAATTTAGACATTAACAATTTTTCATATATTTTTTTTATTGAAACCCACTTTGAAAACATATAATGTAATATTTAAAAAATAATTTTGATAATTTGATAAGGAAAATAAACTATCCTATTTTAAAATTTATATTGACAACATAAAATATTTTTAAACCCAATTTTAGTGAAAAAAACCTTAGAAACATTTAAAGGAATAATTAAAAAACTTTTCACATATATTTAAATAAAATTATAATCATTTTTCCTAAAAATTATCTTAAAATATATTTTCAAAAAAAATTGGAATCATTTTTAGACAAAATAGTTTAAAAAAACTGATTTCTGATTGAAGAGAGAGATAGAGATTGATTTCCATAAAACAATTCATCATAATATTAAGTACCAAAGATTGTAAAAATATCACCAATATATGAATATATCAAGAATAATCATAAGATAAGAAAATTCCTAAAATATATTTAGCGATGGATCATAATATTTCATCATCAAAACCATAATACTAAACAATCCTAATAAAGGATAAGATTGTAAAAATATATTGTTACCACTTTTGTAACATTGAATCCTAATCTCCATGAAATAAAAACATTAAATAAATATTAGAATAGTATTAAATGAATTAAATTCAGGATATAATATGTAAAATTTATATATATACATCTCATATTAGAATATAGGTGCCAAACAATGCATGAGTCTTGAAGAATAAAAATTGAGGCCAAAGTACTTTATCGAATTGGTAAAATTTGAAACATAAAACCCACGAAAGAGATATCAAAAAATGTAAATGTAAATTCCCATTATTTTTAGTATAAGTACCATATAATACATTAATGATAAATATATATACCACACAAAATATACCAGTGGTGAATATGTGAGAATACTCAATGTAATAAAAGTGAGAGTAGAAATCCCCTTTCTACAACAGTGAATTTTGAATCATGATCCCCTTGAAATAGTAAAATCAAATACAGTAGTTAATATCAATAAAAAAAATTAAATTCATGATATAACATTTCATAGGTCATTAAATACATACAAAAACAATAATAAGTTATGAATATAGAATATATCTAAGCTAAATAAAAGCAAGATGAGAAAACACTTACCTTGAGTACAAAATTTCCTCGTACACATTCAATCCTCATCTATAATAAATATGAATTTATATTACTCATGTATTAACGATTCCATGTTGAAGTCACGTTTTGGGTAATAATAGATTTGATTTTTAGCATGTGTTTTGATTTGTTTTATTTTTCTTTCTCATACTTATATCATGATTTAAAATCAATCAAAATGTAATAATAATATAAATTTAATATATATTAAAAATAGTTTTTTTATTATAATCTATAAAAAAATATAAATATGAAATCGAATACACCATTCATGAAGACGAGAGGTTATACGTATGCATGAACACTATTTCCATTTTCTTGTCTTATTGGAAGGTATAAATTAAATGAAAAATATTTATGTTTGTATTTATAATATAATTATTTGATAATTATTCTTTCATATATATCATATATGTATAAAAAAATAGTCCTTATTACTCTCTATGTAATTTTTCAATAAATCACATAATTTTGAGGAGGCGGTAGTCCACAAGTCCACAAATGATGATATTGTATTACCACAAAATGGAATGAAATAAGTTAAGATTTTTACAATAATTATAAAATAAAACATTAATAAAAAAAATCATATATATCATATAATAACTATATTCTCATCATTATTCTCAACCAATAATTGTTATAATAGATGAATGAATGACATCGGTTCACCATGCAGTAGTTTATCGAACATGCGATGGATGATTCTATATCCCATTTAATGGAAGTGAGTGTAGGTGTACATAGAACCCTAAAAAAATAAAAATATCATCATATTTATTATATTTAGGGTCTTATATGACCATGTAAGAAGAATAATTTAAGGGAGTGGAAAAGGAAATATAACAATAATTCTCATTGATGGATTTTACCTCTTCATTGGGTAATTCATTTTCATTTGAACCAAAAGACTATCTTGGTGTTATTTATAAACAAAGTGAGGGTTCTAAGATTAGAGTATGAAAATTTTTATCCTATTTTTTGAGTGGTTAGATTATCCAATGGTCTTGAGAGGTGTGAATTAGTTGATGGATGGGGGGGATCCTATTATAATGGAGGAGGAGTGACATTCTTGTAAATAGGAAAAGGTAAAAACTATTGAGAGGTATCAATTAAATCAATAGCCTCCAATAATGTGTCATTTTATATAAAATGTTGTATATTATAGAAATATGTAAAAAAATGGCTTTCTTATTTGTTTCTGGGTTATTTTTTTCTTTATGTTAAATTTTAAGCACTATGTAAACTCAGTTATACCTTAACCACTATAATTAATTTTAATTACATTCACTAATATTTTTGGTAGAAATATAATTTCACTATAATAGAAATTAAAAATTATTAATATTCCAAATATAGGATGAATTTTGATAAATATTAAAAAAAATAGGTGGAATAAATTGATTTAAAATTAATCAAGTAGATGGGACGAGAAAACTGGGTTTTAATATTTAAATGTTCAAAAGTTTGAAATATTTTTATATTCAGTTTCAAGGTAAAATTTATTCCAATGAAATAAATTTCATTAATATATTTATGTGTTATATAAATTTAATTGAAAACAAATTTAAAATATAATTTAACTATATTAATAAATAAGATGAAAATATTGTATTCAATTAAAATTATGTGTTTTTCATAATACATGAAAAAAGAAAACATCATCAAAAAATAACATAAAAATAACCCATCTTAAATATTTATATTAAAATGTTAACAAATAATTATTTTATTAAATATAATTAAGAAATTTTAAAAAAATTAATTTAAAATAGAAGATCCATTAAATGGCGGTAAAATTGCCTTTTAGAAAAATATAAATGTCATTCTGCGTATAATTGGTTTTATTCTTTTCACTTATCTATATAAAATGAAGAGTGATAAATTATTGATCGAATATATATATATATATCATTAAATTAATTTATCAAAAATAGTTTTGTTAATTTATTGAGTCAAAACGTGTTTGATTTTATATATATAGTTTTCCAAAATAAATATTTCCTATATTTTTAGAAGTTTTTATTTTCATTTATAGTTAATTTTTACCCAACATAATTATTATTATAAACATGTTTAAACCATATTTTCATAATTTAATTAATCATATTCATAACCACCATTCTAATTACATAATGAAAATTGTAATAAATGTTTTTATTATATTATTAATAGTATTGTTCTATTTGGTAAAACTAGGTCTTTCATTTCTTGAATTTCATTGAAGGAACTCAACATTGTGTGTAACACAACCTAAAAATAGTGTTTTATATACCAAATAATAATCTTAGATATTTATATAGCACAAACACAACGTGGTATCCTGTGAAAATCAAAAATAAATTGGTTCGTTCGTCTAACCCAAGTAATATTCAGTGTTTCATAAAAGTCAAAATATCTAAAAGATTAAATTAATTAATAGAAACATTGTGTGTCACATTATATTCCCCTTAAAATGAATTTCTTGTTATAAATTAATTTTTCTTTTATATAGTTTGATAATTGAAAATTACTTTCATAGAAACCCACATCACAAAAATGAATACTAAAAAATCATTTAAAAAGGGGTAGTTGTAAGCATAATGGTTACCCACAGTTACTCATAACTATGTTTCAAAATAATAGAATATAAGTGAAAAGATAAAAAAATTGAAATGTAAGATAAATCAAAATATCAATTTATTATTAAGAGTGATAGAGAACATATAGAAGTTAATATTAATGATCACAAATCCATAAACTAAAGAGGCTGAAAAATTTTAATTTATATCATCAAAAATGATGACAACATGACAAGAAATTATTTCTATCCTTTTTCATAAATATGAATTATTGTTAACATGGAGATAAAATTACCTGATTTCATTTCATTTCATATGAAAAAGATAAGCCTTTGGATATGACATGATCTACTTCCACTTAATCTCTTATCCCAATTAATGAATGTGAATTTCCCATTCATGAAGCATTATCATATCAAGATATCCATAAGTAGAATGAAAAGTCATTACATTCTTCTTTAGCTATCTTTATATCTAAATATTTATCACATGTTTTATACTATTCCTTAATTATGATATGGAGAGATGATTCATTAATCTCTAAACCCTCGTTTTATGTTTAACTTAAACCATTCCATAAATGTTTGATATTGTTACCCTTCAAAAATATGTAAAAAAATATATAAATAAGGTCATTAAAGATCTTAAAATCATATTAACATTGATACCTCTTATGTTATAATGCATCTATTTGTTTTCACATACCAAACATGTAAAACAATTCATCATGTATCCACCTGAAACATAGTAATAACATTAATTAATATAAATCCTTATTTAAAAACAAAAACTATTTCTTATCCAAAACTATACTGGACATATTCTTATAATATTATAAAATCCATCCATGAAATCATTAAATACTTTTTCTATAAGTCTGTTATAATTTATGAGGCCATCAATTCTATCCAATTTTAATTATCTAAATCATTAAACTATTTATCCAAGCTAAACCAAATATTCTCTATGTTAGGAACACATGAAGGGTTAACATATATTAATAAAAATATAAAATATCTTTTAAATCACATTTCTAGGTCATCAGCACCAATTAAAATATTTTTCCAAATCATTAAATGAAAACATATACATCATGAATCATATGACATAATTCTTGAATTCCAATACATATACACTTCAACCATCCAACATTCATCTTAAACAATTACATTTGCTTCATAATCATATTCATCAATACAAATTTTCTACAATTGTTAAATATGAATCATCTGTTAAGGTTCATCCAATTCAATTAAATAATTCTTATTAAGTATAATGTAAATAATACTTTTAGAAAATGCCATAACTTTCACATGTCATTTGTAATCTCTTTATCATTAGAATTATAACCAACACTCATACCGCCTTCCTTGTTCTCTTCATCAGATTTAAATATAGGAAATCGATTCTTATAATTCTTAAACTATCCACTTACTAAAAAATAAATGTTAACCCAGTTCATTCTTATGACTTCTATTTAATAATACAGAAATGAATAGTGTGAGAAACAGTTATCATAGCGGAAAACCACATAATCATGAAAAATTAATTATAATATATTTTAATAATTAAAACTTATTTTAAATCATTAAAACCTTAGTCCTATACTTAGATGAATACCTAGGCATATAATGATAAATATCCCTCGAGATCGCACTAATGTTTTCTCATCCTAGTTTCAAAAGGATGTCTAGTCAATTCCATGGACACCAACTACAGTGACCAAGGCTTAACATACATAGATATTACATCATTTTAGATGAATATATATCACATTAAAATAATACATTCCTATAGACAATAATAGTTTAGTTTATTTGTAAACCTGGAACACACTATCATTATTCTTGGTGAAAGATCTACAAAGTCTCCCATATAAATATTCACCTTTATCACTCATACATATTCATTTTCTTTATAACCTGGGGAAAAGAAAGATAATAAAGGGTGACCTTAGATTCATAGTAAGGGTAAAAAAAAGATATGTGGGAATTATAATGAACACAAGGTTAGGATAATATGATCATAATAGTATAAGATCATACCCTACATATCAAAGATCATAATAAATATGAATGGAAAAAATATTGGTTGTCTGTAAGATATTAATCATAAGATTATCAAGAAAAAGAGCCATGTGATTCATATCAAAGGCATGCGACATAGATTTTTGGCATAATCATCATCTTATAACATTTTGAACATGTATAAGTAGAAAAAGGATCACTCATTAAGTCAAGAAAATGAAATCCAGACATTGTATAAACATATGGACATGAAACCATGTTAACACATAACATTGTGAACATGTAATCAGGTTTATGAAAAACATAATAATAGCTAAGTTTCACTCCCAAGACTATAAACATAGTGGACCAGGATACGTCAATTTCCCATTATGGATCCGGACACACCTATATCTTATTGTGGATTCGGACACTCCAATTTTCCATTTTGTATCAAGACACACCTGTTTCCCCTTTCGAATTATGACAAACCGATTTTCCATTGTTGATCAAGATTATATACTTTTTTCTATCATTATATCATGAGATATAAATATTTACCCAATTATAAGATTGCGATATAAGTCACACCCATCACATAGTGAAACCATTCATACTTATTCCTCAATATAATAAAACATTCATCATATCATGAAACATAAAAAGATATTGGTTTTATAAACATCATATAACAACCCATGAAATGGAATGAGTATCAAAATAATTTTATTATATCAAACCCTATTGAAAAGATACTTGTTTGGTAATCATTTCCTGATAGATAACCATGGATAGAAGATGGTTTTACATTTTTTTTTTAGTGTATAACCTCTAGAAGAGAAATATGAATCATTAACAACATGGAATCATAAACATAATCTTTTAAAATAAATAATAATAATGTTTTCCTTGGATCATTTCCCCAGTAAGTAATTAAATATATCAAAGGCTTTCATCTTATATGGGCATGTAATTTATAAGATCACTTGGAGAATTTCCTATGAAAAATAAAAATTCATTGAAAATAATTTTTTACAATTGAAGCATTTTAAAAATAATTTTATTTAAAACAAATTTGAAAATTATTAATTAAATATTTCAAAATGTTTTGAAACATTTATTGATAAAAATATCCTTTTGTATTTGAAAAATTCTTTTTTAAACATAACATATTTTGAAAAACATTTTCTATAAATAACCATGAAATCTTATAAAGGAATATTTAACAAAAATTTTAAACACCATAATTTTTTTTTTAAAATAATTCTCCTTTAAAATGAGATTTAAATAGAATTTTAAAACATAATTTTTTAGTAGAAATAGTTTTTCAGTAAACAAGATTTATAATCAAAGTTAGTTATAATGTCATATATTCTTAAAAATATATTCTTAATCATACTAAGTACCAAATAGTGTATAATGGTACCAATAAATTAATATGTCCTGAATAACCAAATTAGAATAGATTTTTTGAGATATGGATCATAATATTTCATCAATGTAATGATAATCATAACCAATCATAATAAATGATGAGATTGTATAAATAACATATTTCCACTTTGTTAACATTGAAGCATAATCCTTATAAAATAATATAACTACATGAATCATGAAATATAATTAAAATAAGGTGATTTGTGATATTTCATGTCAGAGTGATGTATATTTACATCTTAGAAGAATATCGATGCATAACATGAGATGTGTCTCAATAGAAGAAAATTTAGACAAAATTATGTTACTGATTTTGTAACTTTTGAACCATAAAACCCATGAGAGAGAGATAATAAAATTGGTGTGTAAATACCGATAAATTTAAGTATAATTTTAATAAAATAAATTTATGGTCCATATATACATTACACAAAAGAAATTAGGGGTGAATATGATAAAAGTCTCGGAGAAATAAAACTGCGACTAAAAATCCCCTAACAACCTGACAAAGCATTGAATCTAGATCCTCATGATAAAATTATATTAATTATTTTATTTTATATCATGAAATAAATTAAATTCATGATATAAAATTTTTATGGTATTTATATACACCACACAATAAGAATTTTTCGTCAATATACCATATATCTAATAGAAATAACAGTGAGATGAGAAAACTATTAACATAAGTCACGACTTTCCTCGTACACATTTAAAAATATTATTTAATTAATATAATTCTGTTATAAATAAAAAAATAAAATAATTCTTTTTTATAATACCATATTTTAATTTATTATTACTTTATATTACCTTTTTTTAACAATTCCAGGTTAATATCCCATTTTTGGGAAAAACAACTTTGTTTTTAGGCTGTGTTTTGATTCGATATATTTTTGTTCCTATTACATATATCATAATATTATCACCTAAAGAGTGATAAAAATGATAAAAATTTCATATATATATATTCAGTATATATTTATTTATAAAAGTATAAAAAATATATAAAAACTAAAATCCAACACATCATTTATGGAGACAGTAGGTCTCACATAGATAAGAATGTTTTTCCATTTTGTTATCGTATTGAAAGAAGTAAAGTAAGTGAAATATATTAATATGTATATATATTATTATTATTATATTTAATTATTATTTAATATATATCATTAATATTACTAAACCCATCATTATCATTTTCCATGTTAAGTTTAAACAAATCAAATCACATTGTGGAGATGGTAGTCAACACATCCATAAACATAGTTATCGTATTCCCACAGAACATAAAGTATAATGGTATGTATAATAAATTAATAAAATAATTATAATTAAATAATAAAATTCATATATATAATATAAAATTAGTTAGTCCAATAATATTCCCAACTAAGAATGGTGTTAATTGATGAATGAACTACATTGATTCATGAGGTGGTAGTCCATCAAACAGCTGAACGACGATTACGTATCAAATTTGATGTAAGGTTTCGAGGTTTAGGAATTACCCCCAACATAAAAACATATAATTATATTGTGGATATTGTGGTTATTATATAATCATGGAATAAGATGAATTTTTGTGGGTGGATAAATTAATAAAACAAATGTGCTCGTTGAAAGATGTTCTCTCTTCTTTGGGTAATTCATTTTGATTTGAACTAAATGATGGACTTTGTTTTTTTTCTTCCCAAGGTGAGGCTTGCAGTATAATATGATGGATTTTGAGAACATATTTAGTAAGGTTTTTTATTAGAAAAATAGCTTTAAAGGTGGAAAGAAGTTATAAGGTGTATGTATCCTTTTATAGTTGAGAAGGTGTGTAATTAATGTAAATATAAAAAGGTAAACACTATTGAGTGGTGTCCCATTCATCATGTGTAACACCCCTAGATTTTGTGAAATAATTTTTTTCAGATTAATTTTAAGTTTTTTATATTTTTCATTTCAACCAACATGAATATAGTTTTTTTATAAAAGATGTTTTTTTGGATTTTGTTCTATGAAATACCTAGTTAATCATACATAATGTTTAGCTTGTCTTACATGCAACACAAACGTGGCCTGTGTAACTTGCAACACTGAGTTTCATTATTTTATTATTTTTATAATTTTTAAAATGGGTTAGTTATAACATTTTTTTAAAAAATAGTGGTATTAATAGAAATATCTAATTATTTTATATTATATATCATATTGATATTAAGGTATATAATTATTTTTAAGAATTTATATGTTTGAAAATCAAATTTTCCTATAAGAAATTCATTTTTTGTAAATTTATGAAGAATAAAAAATTTTAATTTAGACTCTTTTATAAATTTATTTTTAGTAAATAAAATTCATTATTTAATTCATAATTTAAGAATTACTTCAAAGTGAGTTTTTGTGATTTTTCTGTGAAACTTCATTTTTGGATGAATTGTATAAAATATTGAATTTTTATTTCAAAACATCTATTTCAAAAAAATTATTTATATAATAAAATTATAATTTAAGTTTTTTTGAAGGTCATAATAAATAAATTAGATATAAATAAATCAAATTAAGGTCATTATAATCATATTTATATTGAATTTTGATAAAAAAAAGGTTAATGAACTTTTGAACATTCGTAATTTAAAAAATCACTTGCTCACAAGTTCTGTGGGATTAAAATTTAACTTAATTTTCTCACTTCTGTGACTTGAATTTATAAAAATTAAATACATGGGATTAATAAATATAGTTTTTATATTATAATAATATAAACATAATTATTGACAAAATATACTATTAAAATTTATTAAAATTAATTATAATGATTAAGGTACAATTAATTTTTACAATTGAGTAATCATTATACTTTTGGACCCAAATTACATAAACACTTGTAAAAAACTGTTTTTACCATATATATAATACATCCATCAATGGTTTTATTTTTATGAGTTATTGGGATACTATTAGATAAATGTTTCCAATTTTATATGTTAAGTAAGGAAAAGGACTAAATAGAATTTTCCCTTAACTTTAACATTTACAAAACATTGAGATAAGGAAACAACAATGTATTTTTAGTTGTACAAGTCCTTTTGAAAGATAAATGATATATTTATGACATAATTATTTGTCATTATGAGATGAATTATTTGGGCTAAACGCATAACAAACACTAACGCATGGATTATTTAGTTACTAATTTAATAAAATAATTATGCTAAAAAAATTAAAAGAAATGTATATTTATTTAATTATCCTGTAAAATTATTTTTTTAGATTAATATATCATTATACATATAGTAAAATTAATATATTTAAAATAAATTAATGTTTTGATATTTTTAAAATAAATATTTAAAAAATAATGTCAAAATAGAAGTTAATTTTATTTTAAAACAAACTACATTTAATGATTGAAAATTAATAAAAAAAACTACATTATTAATAGATATTATTAAGTGTTAATCAATAAAAAATATGATCTATTAATTTACTAAATGATTATTTATAATAACATATAGACCCACAAATAGAAAAAACCTTGTTAGCATGGTTCAGGCTAAAGTAGCGCTTTTGAACTATACATGGACTTCTTTTAAAATTAATCTCCGACACACGAGAGATTTAAATTTTTTAGATTATATATAATATTTATAATTTAGTGGGAATATATTTTCTAGTAAATAACACCTTAATTACATTTTATGGTTAAATTACATTGGCTGGAAAACTAATAACCTAAATTAAAAAACAAAATCGAAAATATAAGGAAACTTAAAGGCTAAGTAGCAAAATTATAAAAAGACACTAATTAGTACGTGTTGGATATTTTTTTCGACCAATATTTAAATTTAATAAATTATTTTTTTTTATTTTAAATTATATGAGGTAAGTGAGACCTCCCATTAGTGCGTACCTTTTGGTATTTACATGAATGCCACTCATCCACCACTATAAAAAGGCATTCACTATTTTCCTTATTGAAACATCTTAGAAAACGTATGTTCTAACATGTTATACTCAATTAACATCCCAAAATATATTATTTATTCCTTAAATAATTATTTAGGGTTGAAATCCAACCATGGAATCTATTTGGTGAAAACAAAATAGAGTTTCCCAAAGAAGAGGTAACATATTTCCTCAATATGATTTATATTATTTCATTTCTACATCACCACAACACTTATTATTCAATAATTATAAAAAAAATATTTTCAATATTATTATATTTTTTATTCTAATATTTTTTACATTCACTTACACACACATCCATAAGATGGGTAAAAAAACATACAGTTTTTGTCCACAGTGAACTACTGCCTGACAAAACGGTTTTGGTCCTTTTACCTTTACCACCTCTCATAGATGATAATTATTATTAAAACTATATTTTGACATTATATATATTATTTTTAGGATGTATTTATTTATTTTTAATTATAATATAACATATAACTTCATTATTTATATTTTTTGTAAATACAATAATTTTGTTTGAGGAAGTGTGGACTACTGCCTCCTCAAATCGAGGTGATTCATTCAAAATATAATTGGATTGTATTAATTATTGGTTTAGTGAAATTTTATAATATATATGATATAATAATTATAATGTAATTATGATATATCTATACATATATTTCATTTAATTTCCTTCTTTCAATACGAAAAAAATGTAAATTTCGTTCATGCTTACATAAGACCTTATCATATCCAGGAATGGTGTATTCCTCTTAATCTTTATATATATATATATATATATCATATATTATTATTAATATTTATAAACTTAATATATATTATTTTTATATCATGTTTAAAAATCTTTAAATCATGATATAATTATGATAACAAACAATATAACACATTAAGACATATGTAAGAAAAAGAATACGGATATTACCAAAAGATTACCTAGACATGGAATTGTTTACATGAGAGTAATATACATCATAATAAAAACATATACGATATTTGATATAAGAATATGGTTATATAAATGATGCATAATAAACATATATTTTTTATACAGTAGGTTTGTACAAGTATGTAGAGAGTCAAGACATAAGGTAAGGGAATTTAATTTAACTTTTTATTTCATTGAGATACATGCCATTTTCATCACTCAATTCTATTCTGTGGATTATATACTAACCTATGACATGTCATATCATTAATATAAATAAATTAATGATATTTTAGTCTTTAATTAATTTTATTGTTTCATGTGTATCATGATTCAAATATTTTTCAAGTAGTAAGGGAATTTGTAGTCTCTCATTTATTTATGTGATATTTATACCTTATTCACCACTTTTTTCATTTTTATAGTGTATATGATACCCATGAATATATAATATTATTATAATCCTTAAATATATACAGATATTAATATTTATTTTATGATCTCTCTTTCAATGGTTTTATGTTTTAAAAGCTACAAACTCGATAATGTAGTTTTGACTCAATTTTACTTCTTTGAGAGACATTCTTTGAATTTCAAAATTGATGTTTTAAAAAATGTTTTAAATTTTATTGAAGATTATATATTTATCTCATTTTCAAGGGAAAAATTATATTAAATATATTTTTTTGTGTTCATATAATTACTTATAAGTTTTAAACGCGTTTTTAAAAGATGGTTTTCAAAACATTTTGAATCAATATTTATAAGTATTAAAAAAGTTTTCAAAGGTAGAGGTTTTCATCAACTTTTCAAATGATATTTTATAATTATTCAATTCTATCTTAAACAAATGTGTTTTAATAATGTTTTATATTTTAAAAAATGTTTTTTAAATAATAAATGATATTTTATTGAATATTTTTTTAAAGTTTTAGAAATTTTTTTTCTAGATAATATAAAATCAATTAGTATTACTAATTCCTATTTGTAAAATTATCCAATGGTGAAACTCATATTATTTATTTGACTATTTTATGTTTTGATTTCATGGTGTTTATCAAACTCGGTTCTCTTTCCCATGATACAAGTTTATGAAACTCATTTCCTCTTCACGGGTTATATATTTGTGAAACCCATTTATTCCCCTTTTGTTATGTGTTTATGAAACCATATTCTTCTTTATGGGATATTTTTCTATGAAATATTCTTCATTTAACAGGTTATTATTTTAATGAAATGATTTAAAAATCTATCTATTTTTTTATAGGTGATGATATGATTACATTTTTATGATATCCATTTCATTTCAAGTGTTCTGATATAATTTTTATGAATTTTTGGAACATGTATGTATGATTTTCTTATGAGACGGGTGGGAACAATATCACTCTCCAATGAATTCGTTAAAGATTTATATCTAATGATAAAATGATTGTATTTAAGTAGATGGGCTATATATACCCTGGATAACGGGGACACTTGATCCACATTGGGAATACGGGGAAACCCGATCCCCAACAAGGAAGAACTTTTTTTGTGGATGGTGTTGTATCCCACCTAGTAGGTGTTGTCAATATGAATATAGAATATGGGGAAACTCGATCAATTATAGGATTTTGACGAAACCCTATTTACTATGGGATAATGGGGAAACCTGACCCTTTATAAGGAATGGACTTCGACTAGTGATGGTGGTGTGTCCCTCCTAATAGGTGTAGTCCCCATGATGTTTCCTTCTATGTTTTAGCAATGTGTATTTACTTATACGGAATGATATTACTTGTTTATTTGTATTACACAATTAAACGTCTTATTTATATGTTATGATTTCATGACTTATACTATGACCCTTATGATTATGTTTATGCTTATATATCTCCCTTATTTACCATTATTTAGCATCTCATGTCACCACTTTCTATATATTAATTCCCAATTTTATGAATATATTTATTATGTTTGATGTGTCTAGAAATAGAGTTTGTCATGAAGAACTTAGTGAGAGCTAATTTATCTCACTTGTATACTAGGGTTTATGTTCCCATATTCCCATAGGAACTAGACTAATACAGTCTTTGGGTGTCTATTTGTTTAATTTATTATGTATTCTGCAAAAATTATATAATTCCTTTGTATGATAAGATAGGGTTGTTAAATTTTGTGTCATAGAAAACATTTATTCAACCTTTATAAACTCTAATGATAAATTTATAGTGACATACCTAGGGAGATTTATAATTATATGTCTAGGTATGTCTCTAAGGATATGTTTAAGCATAAGGAAAAGTACAAATGAGTGGTATCCTATAAATACATATGTATCATGATAATAAAATTGTACATGGCTCTATAATATAAGTATTTAGGTGTAAGAACTCTAATAAGGTGCATCGAGCTTGACATCAACGTAACCTAGTATATGACAACGATCCTTACTGCACACCCGGTTTGACACACCCTAGAGATATGCTTTAGAAATTCACAAACTCTTTACAGACCATCATGATGTATTTTAGTAGGATTTGGCTATGAATAACATAGGATAAAACAAATTAATAATTTATTAAGGTAGGTATCCTAATTTAGACACCATATAAGTTATTTTTCATGATTATGTTGTTTTTCCTATGATATGTTTTTTACACTACCGCCTCTTGAAAGTAGTGTGATTTGTTCACACTCTACATGGAATGTATTCAGGACGGGTTTAGTGAACATATATTATATATGACATATAATAATGATACTAGAATTATCGTGCATGTATAAATTCATATATTTCGTTTAATTAGTTTCCTTCAATATCAAAATAAAACTGAAACAAAATTCACATGTACATATGGAAAACCTTCTCAATGGACGGTGTATTGATAGGCTCAAAGACAATAATTTATTTCTTATGGGTCTATGAATTATTTTTTTTATAAAACCCAATAATTTAAAATAATAAATTAATATTTGTGTAGCAGCTAGCCGTTATGGATCCACCAATATGGTGAAATTAGTTTGATTAGGTTTTAAAATGTATTTATTTTATTAATTTTAAGTCATATATGTGAAAAGATGGTAGTCTATAGATTTTTAGAAAGAAAAAAGATGAAATAAAATTTTTATTATTGGTTTGTAAATAAATTTTAAAATAATTATTATTATTTTTTAAATTTTATGGTTCATGTACAATTGGATTTTTAAAAATATGTTGATTAATTCATGATTGGGGTCCATGTCATGATGAGGAAGTTATACTAGTCATGGTATCCCCTCTTTAAAGCAGTAATACCATATTTCCCTTTTTTAGTAATTTGGGGTTTTTATGAATCATGTTTGTCTCGATACCATGTTTAAACCTGATATCCCCTAAATTTGACAATGGTTATACCTCATTTTGGTTTTTTAGTTGGGAAATTTTGAAGTTACTTTTATATTTAATTATCAATGGTCAAGAGAAAAGAAAAAAAGGATATGATGTTTCGAATTAAATTATCAGAAACCAAAAACATTAATAATGTAGTATGAAATTAATTCAACTCACTTTCCCACATCTATTACATAACCCAAGAACAAGGAGGGATTGCCTGCACTTCCTTGTTAGGATAGGATAATATGGAAGTATATAAGGAAAATAAATATTAATAAAGGAAACTATATTCTTTGTGAGGACCATGTATAATGATGCTTCTCACTCTATGCCTTTGTCTTATAGGGATCTCGTTAATAAAAGTTGTACATCCCTCTATTTATAGAATCTAGATGGGCTCAGATATTAATGATTTTTATTAAGAGTTATTTCATCGGTTCTTTTTGGTGGTTCACATGTAAATAATTTGGTCAAAATGTGAAGATACAATGAATTTTGGTTTTAAAAAAATTATCCTGAAAATTTAAATGATGCGTAATATTTTTACACAACATGTAATTTCCTTACACTTTCATTACTTCATGCCATGTCTCTCTTTTTATAACATTCTTAGGTGAACAATGTATAATGGTTTGCATACGTACCTAATATATAGAATTTTTATATCATGTTTGACATTTTGAAAATCATTATATAAGTATTATGACTAAAAAAATAACTACTTAAGATACTTCTAAGAAAAACTAAGCGGATATTACCAAAAGTGTTACCTTAACATGGATATGTTAAAAAGAAGGAAAATTAAATTCCTAATAAAACTATATATGGTATTATAAATAATAATATGGTTCTATAAATTAATTATAATAATATTGTATTTATCATACAAGAAGTTTTTATTAGTGTGAAGTGATTTAATACGTAAGGTAAGGGAATTCCCTCTCCCATTTTCTTTCTGTGAGATACATTCCATATTCAACCCTCTCTTCTCTTGTGGGGTGCATATACTACCCTATGATATATTATATCATTAATGTCCATTAATTAATAATTTTTAAGCTTTAATTTATGATTTTTTTCATTTTGAACACAATTTTAATTTTACTCAAGTTGTAAGAGGATTCCAAGTGTCACTGTTATTTCTCAAGTATTTATGCCTTATTCACCACTTGATTCTTTTATGTGGTGTATATACTACCAAAGAATATATTCTAGGGTTATTATTATTAAATTTAGGGGTATTTAAATATCAATTTAATGATCCCTATTTCATGGGGTTTATGTTTCAAAAGTTACCAATGTGGTAAAGTGGTATTTTCTCAATTTTCCTTCTTTAGGACCCTTCACATGAATTTCAAAAAATATGATAACCAATTTGTTTTTAATATGATATATTATGGTAATTTTCAAAGAAAAAACAAAATTTAAATTTTGTATGAACTTAAAATAATCCTTTATAATTTTTCAATGTCTTTTCAAATAAATGGGTTTCGAAATGTTTTCATGAATTTTTATAAGTTTTGAACAAAAAATTAAAAGGAAAAGGAATTTTTATTTTTATAAAAATATTATTTTATATTTTTATATTTTATTTTGAATGAAAATGGTTTTAAAATAATTTATGTTTCAAAAATAATTTCTCAAAGAAGAAATGATAATTTTCTCAAGAACAGTTTTTAAAACTTATTTCAAAATTATTTTCCATCTAAGATGACATCTATTGGTGTTTCTCATGTCATTATAGGGTAATTATCCAAATGTTCCATTAATATTATTTCTATTTATGGATTATTTTTTGATGGCATGGTGTTTATGAAACACCTTTATCTTTTATGTGTTACATTTTTCTTAAGCCTATTCCTTCTTTACGGGTAATATGTTTGTGAAACCCGTTTATTCTTCACAGGTTATATGTTATTTTTAAAAAAATCTTCTTCATGGGTTATATGGATATGTAACTCACTTCTTTTCATGGGTTGGGATTTTGATGTATTTATTAAGGAACCTATCTCTTTTTACAAAGGTTATTCTATGATAACATGTTTATGATACCCATTTCATTTAGGCATAATGATATGATTATTTATGGATTTCTGGAATATGTATGTATGATTTTATTATGAGATGGGTTGAACATGTATCTCCCTATAATGAATTAAGTAATGATTTATATCTGATTAGATATTTATGGGATTCAAGCCGATGGGATTGATCCACTTTGTAAGATGGGGAAACATGATCCACTATGGGAATATGGGGAGACCCAAAAACATACAAATAATGGACTATGATTGGGGATGGTGATGTGTCAAACACAATAGGTGTAGTCATCATGCTGATGGTAGATGGGGAAACCTGATCTAATATGTTGTGATGGGGAAACCTGATACCCTAAGGCAGTATGCGGAAACATGACCCCTTTCAACAAATGAACAATGACTTTGGATGGTGGTGTGTCTCTCTTAGTAGGTGTAATCCCAATAAAGTCCCCTGATAAGTTCAAGAAATGATTCTTGACTTATTGGTAATTATATCTCATGTTCATTTTCAATGTCTTATTCAAATTTTAAGCTTTCATGGTTAATTATATTGATTCCCTTATGATTTGTGTCTTATGAACTGTCAATATTTATTCCATGATTTAGGATTATGATCTTGGACATGAAAGGTGTGATCTTCTAATATTATCATCACATTACCATACCATTATAGTAATGTTTATGCTTATATATCTCCCTTATTTAACCTTAATAGGCATCTAAGCTCACCCATTTTTATGTTTTCATTCCCTAATTTATGAAGAAATGTATTATTTTTTATGTGTCTAAGAAGGGTTGAATTCATGAAGAACCGAGTGGGAGATAATTTGTTTTGCTTATATTCTAGTGTAATAGTTTCCACATTTCCCATCGAAATAGACTAGTACTGTGTCTAGATGTTTATTTCAATGTCTTATTAAATATTTGAGAAAAATGATGTAATGTATGTTGAGTTTCTGCTTTTCATTTAGTTTGGATAATTAATTCAACATATCAAAAAAAAATTATAATAAATATTTTAAGTGTTTCATATTTACTATGTCAAAGTATTTATTTCATATGTACAACAATAGTGATCAGAATATTATGTTGTTTATTATGTTGGAAATATAATAGTATTATCTTAACTTCATATGTTTATGTTTGAATCCAACTCAATTTTTTCGATGGTGATTAAATTAACTAAACATATTACAATCTATTCAAGTGATATTGCAGTTTTCCTCTAAATGTCAATTCATTATTCTAATGATATCCCATGATACATTGAACGCATTCATGGTAGCACTATACCATTATATAGATAATATAATTATATAAAACCATTTTTTTATTTGGAGGTATGAAAATGATGTTTTGTTACTCTAAAAAATCCTTGATTTTTCTGAAGCAAATTTGAAGTTATACAGTGAACAGATTTGAGAACCTATAGTATTTAATTTACTAGAAGATATACAGATGGAGAGATCACTTAGGCACTAGGGAGATAGAAATTCAATAACTTTACCTTGATTTCGTCAGTTTATATCAAAGGATTACAAAATTATTTTGGTTGTTAAATAAATTATCTTAAGTAATAGAATGTTTTTTTGCTATAGTTTTTTCAAATCATGTGGATTCTATTTTACACAGATATAGAGAGTAGTAAAATTCAGATTAATTCGATTCCTGAACCATTTGGAAAGTGAACATATGGTTTATCTATCTTTCATTTAGATTATTATGGTAAAAAAGATGAAAAATAGATCATAATACCTACACTACATTTTCCCATACATTACTATGATCCCGACATTATGCACAGATGAGAGTAACACATTTGAACACTATGAAACACAGTTAAACCCTTTGTTTGACTTGTCAATGTTTGAGATTTATTTCAGTATATTATCATAGATTTATGCAACAGTATCGATGGAAGAATATATTTTTATATGGTTTTTATGACTGATTTAAAGGATCACATGAAACAGATTAAATATTTCTTATTTATAAGGGTTTTTATGAATCTCATTGAATAATTTGATTCCAAATATTCATAATTTATTTTGTTGCTAGTATTGAGGAACCATTTAAACTATATTTAAATCGTTTTGAATGGATTTAAACTGGAGTTTTAAATTTTTAAACACTGGACTTATTATGGAGATATTGTTAGAGGACTTATTCAATTTTTTTGGATGCATTTATTAGAGATTTATTCAATATAAATAAATAAGCAATAGTGATAAGTTATTCATGGTATATTTATGATGTCCATTGAATATTTATTTGTGGTATCCTAAGGAAGAGTAATGTTATCACAATTTCTGGACATTTATTCAATATATATATATATATATCATTAATTAAAATAATATACACATTGAAGAAAAATGGATATGGGAATACTCGATTAAAAATAAGGCATTGAAAATGTTCATAAAAAAGCCTGATTCTTTTAAAGAGAGAATTGAAATAATTTGATCATTATTATTCTCTCACGGTGGAAATATGAAGGATTCATGGAAAATCATTGTAAAATATGTTTGATTCTGTATTAAGATGAAGAATCTTGGCCGACATTAATGATTATTTTTCATTTGATGTAGTTATATATTGAAGATTTGTTTTCATGGTGGAGTTTATCCTTCTTTGACGATGATGTGGATATTTTGGTTCCCTGTAAATGAACCAGAAGGCCTTGTAAAATACTTGTAAGTTGTCCACATCCTTTACTCAATTGTAGATAGTCTTGGGATAAGAGAGCCTACTAGTGAAAATCAACAAGCCTGTAGAGTAGAGTGGTAGTGGAGTTTAGTAGGGGATTTTTGTGCCACAAACAAATATGAGTCCTTAATTTCATTTCCTTTATTTATTTATGCTGCTCACTCTATATTAAGAGAGAAGTAAAGGATCAATTCATTTCAAGAGGGACATTTCAATATTGTCATGATTTTTAAAAGGGAACAATTCACCCCCTCTTTTGTCTTCATCAAAGTCATTTAGATCTTATAGTTAGTATCAATGGGTGGAAATTATTGGAATATGGAAGGTTTATTTTTGGTCTATCAATCATTAGTTAATGATTTAGATGAAGAAAAATATGACATAAAAAATTTCAGAGAAGGTATGTCCATAATCATGAACCTTATATTAAAGGTGATAATTATTGATGCTGGAAATCTCAGATGACAATATATTTGAAAAATATTCATTTGAATGTTTATATGTATATTTTCAAATGTTATAAGTTCTGTGGAGAATAAAAAAAGTTGTATGCTTCTATGGAAGTTAAGTATGATATTAGTTTAGAATCCATGAATGCAATTATATACAGTCTTGGTCCAGATGAATTTAATCGTGTTTCTCAATTTTCTACAACCTATGAGATGTGGAACAATATTGTGATTGCATGTGAAGGAACATGAAATTTCATAAAACTAAGGAATAATGCTTCCAAACATATATTTGACACATTCAAGATGTAGGAATATGAAAGAATCACTCGGATGAATAGAAGTTTGGTAGAACCTATTATTGATGTTTCTTCCATGGGAACTTTAATTCATGAATTAGAATATGAAGTAAAGTTACAAAGATATTTACCTTCTTAGTGGAAAGGAATATCTTCTACAATTAAACAATCCACACATTTTATAAAATAATAAATGAAATAATTGATTAGAACCTTGGTGATGTACTATGTAGTGATGAAAGTAGAATCTAAAATAAAATTTCTATAAAAAAGGAAGTAGTTTCTCTCAATGTCATAAAAATTGAAATTCTTAATTCAGATTCTAGTCATTAGGGTTAAAGTGATGAGCTACCACATCTTGCTAAAAAAATTAACAAGTTATATAAATAGAGAAAAGTTAAATTAAATTTAAATAAATAGAAAGAAGTATGATGGTATGAGTGTAAAAAAGAATGGTCAAATGAGAATCATTTTTACATTTCATAAAGCTCAATGGAAACCTAAATATAAATTAAAGGTAATGAAATTCATGAAGAACACTAGTGATGTATATGATGATTTAAATTATGAATCTACTACAATCTAATAAACTGATAATGAAAATCAAAAGGTCAATCAATGTCTTATGTCTCATACCAATGAGGTACAATCTTCTTACACAAAAAGGTATAATTCTGAATATTTTTCTTATAATGAGCATAATAATATTTTTTAATACTTCCATATAAATGATAATCATTAAATAAAGAGTATAAAAATCATATATAGTCTTATGATTCTTGTTTTACTTATAATTAATGCATGGAAGAACAGATTGTTGATATAATATCAAATTATTCTAAAATTTCTTGTGATGTCCATGAAACTAAAAAAACCAGAAACTCCATATAATTTTTTATTCATTATTTAAGATTTTTTGAAGTCCTGAAATCTGATGGCACGTTATTCCAAGGCCCTGAGTGCATATAATGATCCGTTGAGATTTTGTTAAGAATTAATTAGCGTATGTGAGCAGTTTTCCAGAAAATTTGTAATAAATCTTAAACAATTGCTCAGAATAGAAATCTGAGGGAACCATTGCGTCTATGATAACGAGTTTACCCAAGATGCCACTTCAGTTTAGTCCGTACAGACCTGCACTGAGAAAACCCAAAAATGGCATTACCATAAATAAATAATTTAATAATTTTTTTTTTTTCAAATTCTTATAACTCATGAATGGTGACTTGGATTAAAAATATGGGAACACCGATGAGCTGGTGAGGGTATGATTACATTAGGTATATACTAACATTGGTAAGCATGGGTCAACTATGAAAGTTAGTTTTTTGACGTAAAAAAAATTATTAAGTAACAATTATTTTAATTTTAAAATCCATAACATCTAAATGTTAACTCGTATTGAAAATCTAAGAGTACCATTGAGTTCATTGGGTTTTGTTTCTATTGGACAGAGCCTAACCTCGACCGGTGCAGGTCGAGGCTGAATATTAAGAATATATTGAACTTTTTTTAAGGGACGTTCAATAAATGAAAAAGTAGCGTTTTTGTAACGCCCCGACCCCAGCTACCCAGAGTCGGTGCATTAGTTCGTAACATTGGCATGATCACAAAAGATCAAGTCTCGAAAGACCGATTAGTTTAGTAGCCTTGGAAACACTAGATACATTCATAAGTCTTTCATTACATCAAAAAGTAAACAAAATACAATAACATGGTCTTCATAGTCCACAATCATATCCCTTTCTTACTACCCCTATAGGTCATTCATAAAATACTTCTTCACATCCTGGAAAAATATTAAAACATTGAAAGGGGTGAGCTCAGATGCTCAGTAAGGTTAACAATATTGCAGAAGATTTCATAAATAAACATAAAAATTTAAGGCAATGTATAACTAAAACAAAAGCCTTTTAAACTTGAACATCAACATAATATGGAAAAAGTAAAATGAGATAATTCCATTCACTTCTTCACATGGATATTCTAATGGTCGAATAATCACATGCAATATCAACAACCACTTTCATAATGAGGGAATTTATAATGCCAGACATTCTGAAACATTTTGTCAAGGCCTCGGCCAAGACGTCGAAAATGATTAAGGCCTCGGACAAAACCATAAATCAAATTGGGAAAGGGCCTCGGCCAATTCCATTTCTAGTTGTCTCATGAGACCTACCGATGCATCGAGGAGCTATAGCGGGCTCCACCTGTCACTTATTAAGTCCAATACATTCCTCATATGAATAGGTTTAAACATATCATAAACCATAACATAATCGTATCACATAAAACATGCATAAAGGAAACATAACATTTCCACATTTCAATCACAAGATATCAATACAACACATTGATATAATAAAAATGCTTTCAAAACCATTTTCAATACCAAAATAAAAGAATGTTAAAACTTTGTATTTATTTTTCATTTAAAAAAAGATGGCTTGTAGAGGAAGACGAAACTCAAATAATGGTCACGGCGGTGGAGAAGTCGTTGTCGCCACATAAGTACGGAAAGAAAAACATTCCCTTTTTTTGTTTAGCAAAACGCTTCGTATAAAAAGATTCCTTTTGAATAACCGTAAAAGTCAAAGGGGTTTATACACCGTAAAAAAGAAATTTGTGTATAAAACAAAGTATGCCTCAATGAAAGGAGATTGAGACGAAGTCCTTAAAAAGATCATTTTTTAAAATGAAATAGATCTGTTATGTGTATTCACTATATGTACACATAAAGAAAGTACAAATACAATATAGGACATAATAATATCATGACATAAATTGAAAGTAGGAGATTAACCCAGAGATTGGAAATTGGGTTAAGAAATTCCCTTACCTTGTGTCCGACTTGACTCAACCGTTCTTTAACCTCCTGAATAATAAACTAGAGTTAATATCTACCTTATTATGAACCATTTTAAATTTCATTATCCTTTTTATATCACTTATTACAATGTTATGAACATTATGTAATTATTTAAGTTAATAACGGTCGTTTTGTCGATCTTTGGTAACTTGAGTCAAAAATAAACTTCTTAAAATTACAAGTTGTTCATGTGGTAGAATATCCATTATATCCAGAATTATATTAATGATTTAGATGTCATATATATCTTATATATCCAGTATATACATTCATTTATAATATTACGTAACATTTAGAGGTAAGAAATGAAATGCACCGTTCATGGAGACGGTAAGCCGTACGTACGCATGAACGCTACTTTCATTTCAATTTCATATTTAATGGAACTAAATCATAATGATATAAATTTATAATATAATTCCAGTATAATATAGTGTATAATACCATTTTCTTCATCCTTTATACATCCCACATATGGCATTAACGATTCAAATCACTTTGAGGGGGCGGTAGTCCGCACTTCCTAAAATGAAATTATCGCGTTTTACCCATAATGGAAATCATAAAGTATTCAATAAATGAGAAATACAGAAGCATAAGTAAAACATAAACATATTATATATCATATATAAAAATAGTGACATATTAATGGCCACCTTTGAAGGTGTTATATGAGTGTTGAACAATCATCGTTTCATGAGGCAGAAATTCGCCATCCACAGAAACCGTATGTTCTTTAACCATTAGATGTAGGTGTGTGCAAGTATAGCTAGAATACTTCTTATAACAACATCCTAGTATATTTAGGATACTGGTGCTGTTACAAAAGCAATGAATAAAAAGAGTTTAGGGGGTTGGAGAAGAAAAATAAAACAAAACAACATTAGAAAAGACATTACCTCAAAATCGGTTAACTCTTTTTGATTTGAGCCAAAGGCTTCCTTGGGAAGAGTTCTGCCCAAAGTAAGGCTTCTAGGAGTAAGAGGGGGAAGTTGGTAGAGTATTTGGGCAGAGGTTTGCCGAGCCAAATGGCTTGAAAGTGTAAATGAGGTGGGAGAGGTGGGGGACTTTTATAAGTGGAGAGGAGGGGCACTTTTGGAAATATTGAAATGTTATATTATTTCACAATGATATTCGAATTCTAAAGGTCCCACACTTATATAATTCTAGGATAAGGTGATAAGGTTTCTAAATCACATCATCAAATACGCTTTGGACAAGTGTAAGCCTTGCATTTTGCATTATCTTCTCATTTTATTTAAATCGTTAAATAATGAGGTCATCGCTGCATCATAATGATGTCATAAATAATTTACTTTATTTAATGTCTAAAAATTATAAAAAAAATACTATAATGTAGGAAATCATTTTACCTTTCTAATGAATATTTATAGTCAAAATATGGACTTGTGTAACACCACTTAAAAACTGTTTTAGTAAAATAACTCATGTTTGTGTCAATTTAATTTTAACATTAAATAAATATATATTAATGTCATTTTCCAACTAAAGTGGATCCATGGGGTCCCCAAGTTGACCCATGGGTTGTCTTGGTCGGCCATGACTCATCCAATAGGAGTAGGACAAGTGTCAAGCTCATCTCATATTATTGAAACATTATTTTTACCTTAAACTACACTAATTACCTCTAATCGCGATTAAGAACTTAAAAGTTACTATTCACCAAAAAAATTATTTTAATCTCATTGAACCACATTTTACTTCTTAATGACAACCATGTATGTCGTATTTTTGAAAATCAAATCACAGAAGTGGTAATATTTCATTTAAATGAAAAATCAGTTATTTAACTACCACTTAGTGGTTTCACTATTCATCAAAAATTGAAGTTTTTCAGAACAATGCCAAAATTTCACCCTAAGCTATAATTGATATTCTGAATTCAAAAATGATGTCTATTTTACAAAATCCAAACATATAAGTTGCATTAATTAATTTTATAATTAATTCCCATTGTTACAACAAATAGGGTGTTTTTAAGAAACAATTTATATCAATAGATTGGCAATTGTTTATGTCCAATTTCAATGTTAAATTAATTCTAATGACCACCTTAGGATAAAATTGTAAAAATATATTCTAATTATACTTTAAAACCACTAAATAGTATAATTTATCACTATAAATTATTTTGATTAAAAAAGTTGTTTTTAAGTAATTTTCACTATTCATAAAAAATTAGAAGTTCTCAGAAAAATACCAAAAATTCAACATAGGCTAATTTCGATATTAGGAATACAAAAATGAATTCCATTTTGAAATATAAAATTTCTATAATTTGAAAAAGTGGTTATTACTTTTCATAACTGCTACTTTGATTAGTCGTGGTGTTTTAGAACTCGATGTTGCGTACAACACAAACTATTGCAATATTGAATGAGAAACGTATCGTGGAAGCTCGGGGTGTTACATTCTCCCCTCTTTCAATAAATTGCGTCCTCGCAATTTGAA
This sequence comes from Viscum album, assembly GCA_963277665.1. NCBI lineage: Eukaryota > Viridiplantae > Streptophyta > Magnoliopsida > Santalales > Viscaceae > Viscum > Viscum album. Next base: position 1,360,941,107 of record OY728148.1, read on the forward strand.
ATTTTTCTTTGAAAATAAAAGGTTGAAAAGAGAAAATACCTTTGAGGAAAACCCACATCGGAAATAAGGTTAATAAATATATAACATTAAAAGAAAGCAGGATAAGTACAAAGGTCACCCGATATAGCCCATTCTAGGATTATATGAAAATATGGATATGGAGGAGAAACAAACCATCAAGGTATGATGGAGAGTTATAGAAAATAGGATTAGGAGAAAGTTTAACCACAAGAAAATCACAAACTTGTGATTGGTTAAACGGTCATTGAATCCCCAGTTGGAAAAGTTAACCGACAACATTTTTGTTTTAAGTTACCTTTTATAATGTTGAGGAATTTATTTAGGAGATTTACTAAGAACGTAAGGGAATATACATACTTGTTATGTATACTTTCATTCGTTTAATAAATTTTTACCACAAACCCCACTTTTACTCCAAATGGTAACGGAACTCAAAAATATTCTATTTATCCTAATTGTATAAGGTTCAAAATGTTAACACATACCATTTAGATTAGTAAAACTATTTTGTAATAACCAGGGACTTCCTGTAGGCTAGTGGTAGGAAATAAAGGCCTGTCGCACTATGGTTGTGGGTTCGATTCCTGCAGCTTTGTCCGACGCGACAGATTACTCCCCACCCTGCAGGTTGTCCTTTTCCTAAAACTATAGTATTATAATATTCCAAAAATAATCTTCAGAAATTCTTTAACCTTAATCAATACTATCCATGGTTCAACTTAATCCATTCCAACCTTAATTGTTATCCAAAATACCTCCGTTCAGACTTTCTCTAAAAGGTCTCTAAATTCCAAAATCAATTGTAACATCAGATTCCCCAAACAAAGAAATGTTTCTCTTATTTTCACATACTAAAAATATGATTACCTTAATCATATTAAAACCTTACTGAAATCAACAAGTACTGCAGTACAATCCATATATATATATCACATTATTCTTATAACCAGAATATAATCCTTGAGTCCAAAAGCACCAATACATTAATTATTCCGCTTCAACTGTAGTCACAGCATAAGATTGGCCTTGATCCCTTGGCCTTTTCTAAGGTAAGTTTCCCTGATGCTTAGGACATTCATTTGCATAATGCCCTGTTTCCCTACAATTGTAGCATTCAACTTTGACAGCCTCTTTCTTTCCCTTGCAATCACGAGCCTGGTGACCCTTTTCTCCATATTTATAACAAACTCCCATTCCTTTTAGGCAAGTACCAGGGTGATTCTTCCCACAATTATCACATAATGGAAAATCCTTCTTTCCCTTTTTCCCTTTATCTATCTCTTGTTCCATCGTTCTCTTCTTCTCTTGCTTTACTTTATTGTCATAAGACATAGAGAATTCCTTTTCTGTCTTGATAGCACACGAGACAATATCTTCGTATGATGAGAAGGATTGTGATACTAAATCTCGACATAGAAATGGTTTTAACCCATCAAAGAAACGATCAATCTTACTCTTTGGGTTACGTATATAATCTGCAGCATGCCTCGCTAACCTTGTAAAGTTAGCCTCATACTTTGCGACATTCTCATCCTCCTTCTGCCTCAAACTCAGAAATTGCCTTTCCATATCTGCTCGATGGTCACGAGGAAAATATTTTTCTAAAAGCAGATGTTTGAACTCCCTCTATTCCATATTCGATACGTCATCATCTTCCTTTGTGTTTTGAATCAGCGACCACCATTGATCGGCATCTCCAGTGAGGCGGTAAACTGCCATGACAACCTTCTCCCTTTCACTACTCCCCAAGGCATGGAATATTTTCTCTAAGGAATTTATCCATTGCTCAGCTATTATAGGATTTGTACTCCCATTGAAGGTTGGTGGCTGTTGCCTCATGAAACGGTCTAGCATTGATCCTCCACGTTGCGGATCAGGGTGCTCCATACGAGTAAGGTTATTATTCATAACCTGCGTGAGTTGTCCCAGTACGGTGAGAAGCTGATCAGCACCAGTTGTATCTCCAGATCCACAATAATTATCTTGAGCAGGAGGGCGATCCCTACACGGAGTTCGTTCATTGATACGGTTTCCATTCCTTCCACTAGGCGTCATTTCTAAACAATGGCATAAACTAGATTAGTTTATGAATCAAAATACATAATTCCATACTTGTTAAACACTTTACATAAATTGAACTATTTATGGATATAATCCATAATCATAAAAAGATATGTTTTCTTTGAGGAAGTATGTACTCATAACCCTTCATAGTGGTTTGTAAATAAACTGAGAATTATCCTAAGCATATCCCCCGGGAGTGTCGTAACCAAGAGTACAACAATGCCCGTTGTCGTGCACCAGTTCCCGTTCGAGTCTAGCTCAAAGCGGTTTTTTCGGGTTTTACCCCTAGGTACATCTGTGCCAGAGCCGCCTCTACCTGCTCGTATCCAGACAGGGATGTATTGCTCGGAAAACTCACAAATTCTCTACAATAACAAAATTATAGGATGTTCTTCTATACTAATCTTCAAAGTCTATCTTTGGGCTATGTGCCCTAATCAGAGTTTATCTACATCTAGCTTCCAAGGTTAGTACTAAACTGCCTCTGATACAAACTGTAATTCCCCGACCCCAGCTACCCAGAGTCGGTGCATTAGTTCGTAACATTGGCATGATCACAAAAGATCAAGTCTTGAAAGACCGATTAGTTTAGTAGCCTTGGAAACACTAGATACATTCATAAGTCTTTCATTACATCAAAAAGTAAACAAACTACAATAACATGGTCTTCATAGTCCACAATCATATCCCTTTCTGACTACCCTTGTAGGTCTTTCATAAAATAATTCTTCACATCCTGGAAAAATATTAAAACATTGAAAGGGGTGAGCTCAGATGCTCAGTAAGGTTAACAATATTGCGGAAGCTTTCATAAATAAACATAAAAATTTAAGGCAATGTATAACTAAAACAAAAGCCTTTTAAACTTGAACATCAACATAATATGCCAAAAGTAAAATCAGATAATGCCATTCACTTCTTTACATGGATATTCTACTGGTCGAATAATCACATGCAATATCAACAACCACTTTCATAATGAGGGAATGTATAATGCCAGACATTCTGAAACATTTTGTCAAGGCCTCGGCCAAGACGTCGAAAATGATTAAGGCCTCGGCCAAAACCATAAATCAAATTGGGAGAGGGCCTCGGCCAATTCCATGTCTAGTTGTCTCATGAGACCTATCGATGCATCGAGGAGCTATAGCGGGCTCCACCCGTCACTTATTAAGTCCAATACATTCCTCATATGAATAGGTTTAAACATATCATAAACCAAAACAAAATCGTATCACATAAAACATGCATAAAGGAAACATAACATTTCCATATTTCAATCACAAGATATCAATACAACACATTGATATAATAAAAATGCTTTCAAAACCATTTTCAATTCCAAAATAAAAGAATGTTAAAACTTTGTATTTATTTTTCATTAAAAAAAAGATGGCTTGTAGAGGAAGACGAAACTCAAATAATGGTCACGGCGGGGGAGAAGTCGTTGTCGCCGCATAAGTACGGAAAGAAAAACATTCCCTTTTTTTGTTTAGCAAAACGCTTCGTATAAAAAGATTCCTTTTGAATAACCGTAAATGTCAAAGGGGTTTATACACCGTAAAAAAGAAATTTGTGTATAAAACAAAGTATGCCTCAATGAAAGGAGATTGAGATGAAGTCCTTAAAAAGATCATTTTTTAAAATGAAATAGATCTGTTATGTGTATTCACTATATGTACACATAACGAAAGTACAAATACAATATAGGACATAATAATATCATGACATAAATTGAATGTAGGAGATTAACCCAGAGATTGGAAATTGGGTTAAGAAATTCCCTTACCTTGTGTCCGACTTGACTCAACCGTTCTTTAACCTCATGAATAATAAACTAGAGTAAATATCTACCTTATTATGAACCATTTTAAATTTCATTATCCTTTTTATGTCACTTATTACAATGTTATGAACATTATGTAATTATTTAAGTTAATAACGGTCGTTTTGTCGATCTTTGGTAACTTGAGTCAAAAATAAACTTCTTATAATTACAAGTTGTTCATGTGGTAGAATATCCATTATATCCAGAATTATATTCATGATTTAGATGTCATATATATCTTATATATCCATTATATACATTCATTTATAATATTACATAACATTTAGAGGTAAGAAATGAAATGCACCGTTCATGGAGACGGTAAGCCGTACGTACGCATAAACGCTACTTTCATTTGAATTTCATATTTAATGGAACTAAATCATAATGATATAAATGTATAATATAATTCCAGTATAATATAGTGTATAATACTATTTTCTTCATCCTTTATACATCCCACATATGGCATTAACGATTCAAATCACTTTGAGTGGGCGGTAGTCCGCACTTCCTAAAATGAAATTACCGCGTTTTACCCATAATGGATATCATAAAGTATGCCATAAATGAGAAATACAGAAGCATAAGTAAAACATAAACATATTATATATCATATATAAAAATAGTGACATCTTAATGGCCACCTATGAAGGTGTTATATGAGTGTTGAACAATCATCGTTTCGTGAGGCAGAAATTCGCCATCCACAGAAACCGTATGTTCTTTAACCATTAGATGTAGGTGTGTGTAAGTGTAGCTCGAATACTTCTTATAACAACATCCTAGTATATTTAGGATACTGGTGCTTTTACAAAAGAAATTAATAAAAAGAGTTTAGGGGGTTGGAGAAGAAAAATAAAACAAAACAACATTAGAAAAGACATTACCTCAAAATCGGGTAACTCTTTTTGATTTGAGCCAAAGGCTTCCTTGGGAAGCGTTCTTCCCAAAGTAAGGCTTATATGAGTAAGAGGGGGAAGTTGGGAGAGTATTTGGGCAGAGGTTGGCCGAGCCAAATGGCTTGAAAGTGTAAATGAGGTGGGAGAGGTGGGGGCCTTTTATAAGTGGAGAGGAGGGACACTTTTGGAAAGATTGAAATGTTATATTATTTCACAATGATTTTCGAATTCTAAAGGTCCCACACTTATATAATTAGATTCTAAGGTGATAAGGTTTCGAAATATCCTCATCCAATAGGCTTTGGACAAGTTTAAGCCTTGGATTTTGCATTATCTTCTCATTTTATTTAAATCGTTAAATAATGAGGTCATCGCTGCATCATAAGGATGTCATAAATAATTTACTTTATTTAATGTCTAAAAATTATAAAAAAACTACTATGATGTAGGAAATCGTTTTACCTTTCTATTGAATATTTATAGTCAAAATTTTGACTTTTGTAACCCCACTTAAAAACTGTTTTAGTAAAATAACTCATGTTTGTGTCAATTTAATTTTAACATTAAATAAATATATATTAATGTCATTTTCCAACTAAAGTGGCTCCATGGGGTCCCCAAGTTGACCCATGGGTTGTCTTGGTCGGCCATGACTCATCCAATAGGAGTAGAACAAGTGTCAAGCTCATCTCATATTATTGAAACATTATTTTTACCTTAAACTACACTAATTACCTTTAATCGCGATTAAGAACTTAAAAGTTACTATTCACCAAAAAAATTATTTTAATCTCATTGAACCACATTTTACTTCTTAATGACAACCATGTACGTCGGATTTTTAAAAATCAAATCACAGAAGTGGGAATATTTCATTTAAACGAAAAATCAGTTATTTAACTACCACTTAGTGGTTTCACTATTCATCAAAAATTGAAGTTTTTCAGAACAATGCCAAAATTTCACCCTAAGCTATAATTAATATTCCGAATTCAAAAATGATTTCTATTTTACAAAATTCCAAACATATAAGTTGCATTAATTAATTTTATAATTAATTCCCGTTGTTACAACAAATATCGTGTTTTTAAGAAACAATTTATATCAAAAGATTGGCAATTGTTTATGTCCAATTTCAATGTTAAATTAATTATAATAACCACCTTTGGATAAAATTGTAAAAATATATTCTAATTATACTTTAAAACCACTAAATAGTATAATTTATCACTATAAATTATTTTGATTAAAAAAGTTGTTTTTAAGTAATTTTCATTATTCATAAAAAATTAGAAGTTCTCAGAAAAATACCAAAAATTCAACATAGGCTAATTTCGATATTAGGAATACAAAAATGAAGTCCATTTTGAAATATAAAATTTCTATAATTTTAAAAAGTGGTTATTACTATTCATAATGGCTACTTTGATTAGTCGCGGTGTTTTAGAACTCGATGTTGCGTACAATGCAAGCTATTGCATTATTGAATGAGAAACGTATCGTGGAAGCTCGGGGTGTTACAGTTTTATATCTTTTTAACTGGTGCTTGGATTAAAAATATGAGGGCATAGTTAAATATACAGGATTGGGATTCTCTTAAGGGAGGCTTCACTTTGACCCCAGAAGTTCTAGAGATTAAGTTAGATATGTACATTTAAATGAATAATAAAATAACAAAATTATTGTTATTTCTTTTTGTTCTTTCCCTCCAATGGACACGCAGTTGTGGCGGAGCCAACGACATGTCAATCCATTAATTGGATTTACTCCTCAATTCATTGTAACAACAACATTGGAGTTTGAAAGGTTCTTTAATTAATTGAACCCCATTAATTCCACATTCATTACTCACCCTCCACCTGTCCCATTTATATAGAGGTCGTGGAAGAGTATTGGCAAGGCATCACCAAGTGACGAATCCATGGTAATGTACCATGATGCTAACCACTTGGAGGATAGAACAAGTTCCAGCAGTTAGTGATGAGAACCACCAAAGAACAAATACTGAGTCTTTATCAAATAAGGATTTTCTCCAATGATCTTGAGGAAAGGGTTTTATTTTGATGTTGTGTTTGATAAATTAAATCATCTCTCACTTATAATCACCATAATGTGGAGGGTGCAGGGCAAACGAATAAGGCCCAGACCCACCACTGATTCGTTCATTATTTGAACTTCGGGGAACAACTTCCAAATCAATAGTAACATGAAATAGAAGGTCACGCTATGTAGGCAGTAGTATGGAAGAGCTGTAGGCATAGACGACACTTATAAAAAACACCAGAGTATGTCCGGCGACCTGCGGAAGAAAATGCCGACATACCAGGTTGGCAGAAGCCGACAGTGGCTAGAGGAGAAAACCAACAACCAACCACCGACAGTGGAAGGAGGCGCGTGACAGAATGCCATGGCGGCCAAGGGTGGATGCACGAGGCAAGCGCGGATGCCGCATGCACCACTGGAGAAAGTGGTCGTGGCCACCAGGCTGCGATAGGAGGGTGAGGCGTGGCCCACATCGGGCTGCGTTGCCGGAACCTGGACGGCCGAACGACCTGTCAGTTAATGCGATAGGGCAGCACCCCAGTAGTTGGGTGAAATGGCCCTGCAAATGTGGGGCCAGTATAGGATTTGGTCAACCTTCAGGTTGAGTGAACCAGTGTTGGCTAGTCCTACCTAGTAATCCAGACATGCCAGAGGGCTAGACCCACCGCCCAACTGGCCAGTGTAGGTGGGTTGGTCCAACCGTGGGCCGGACCCACGAACCGAACCTGGCTGACCCCGATGGTCCAAAACCAGAGAACTGGGACAAACATCAGTGGGCCGAACCTGAGTGGGTTAAAGTAGACTTCGAGACCCATTGCGTCGGTCCAGTATAACCGAGTCGGATCGATCCCAGACCCAACTGGTACTCGAATAGTGAAACCCTTGTAACAGACGAACCATGTGTCTTTTTTACATGATATCAGTGGCATTGGGACACCATTTAGGAAATAGTCCCTTTGGCATATTCTAGCAGGCCTGACCGAGCTGGGCTGGACCGAGGTGCGATCACCCTCGTTTCACAGAAAGGGATGTAACTAAATGACTGCGTGTCCGATTGATGTGTCTTCTATGGAATAATGACTATAGTGGAAAGGATGTCCTTTTAGGATACTCAAAGTGTGTTTTTTAAATGTTTGACATGCGACCTGGGATGGATCAGACTTGAATCCAACCAAGACAATTTTTACAATAGTGATCATATCTCACATATCAGGTATCCGATTGACACGCCGTTTGTCGCATTAGAACCCTAAATAAATGTATAGAATCCCACCTTATTATCACATTAACATTCATGATATTATAAAAAACCAATTATCTTTATGGTTTAATGTCTTGGAAACTAGGAACTTAATACATCACAATAAATAAAAATTATTCTTAAACACTTGAAAGGATTCTTCATTTGGTCATCCTAAGTTTGTTTCTACATCTCATAACTGGGGAATATACATCAAAGGAAAGGGTGAGCAGAAGGCCCAGTAAGGGAAACAAGGGAAACATTTTACATATGAACTTGAGATACATCAATATAGTATTGATAAATAAATTTAAGGCTTGAGAAAGAGATCATGAGGGATATCAAAAATGAAAAGAACATGATTCATAACATGAAGATATATCTACAAAATTTAACTTTGACAATCATGAACATATCCCCATGGTGTCATTTAAAAAAAATTACCAAGGGTATTCACCAAGGTATCTTTAAAATTGTAATCCCTATAGATTACATCATTAACCCATACATTGGAGACCTACTAGGGAGCACTCATAAATTTTTCTTTATTATCATGTGATCCACATATATCATCATCAAAAATTTCATAAATAAACCATATAGAATAAAATAAATGGGTTTCATTTCATAATCATAATGTTTTAAAATCTTCTTTTAAAATATGATCTTTATGTCATTTTTAACCCATTGAAAAGGAAAGCGGGTTTCATGTATGTAAATCACAATATTAAAATAGAAAATTTTGATATATATTTGGACACCCATGTTGAAGAAAGATATTTGAGTATTGAATTAATAAAATAAAATAATTTGAGAAAAAGAGAGAGACATTTTGAGATGATAATTTTATAGCATAACGGCTATGTTACAGGGTTTTAGAAAACATTGAAAAGAGAGGGGACATGGGTTACCCACTCATAAATGATAAAACAAAGTATTATAATAAAATATTATAAAGGATATAAGAACATGGTAATTAAATTTGAATTAAATGACATATAAAATGAAAGACATGAAAGGAAGACAAGAATAAGATTTCTCTTATAAAAATTCGGCATCCTAACAACGTCACATAAAACATCTAAAAAATGAAATGATGAGATCAAGTAGGGTATCTCATAATATGAAAATAAAATTATAGTTTGATTCATACCCCAAAATAAGAAAAAGAAACTTGAAATACATGACATGAAAATAGAACTTTGAAAATGAGAAGGGTGAATGAATCCCTTAGAAAAATTCGCCCGCCTAACAGTGCCACTTAAAAATTCTTAAAATGAATTGACAGGAGTATGAGGGGGTATCTCATAATATGAAAATAAAAATTTTAGTATGTTTAATATAAAAGAACATCCTCCAACATAAGAACATGGAGCATAAAATAAATGTCATAGAAGAGAGTACTTGAAAATAATGAGAGAGGTAGGATCCCTTACCTTGAAGAGTAACATCGAAAGCATAAAGGTGGGAAGCTTGGGACGCTTGATGAAACCTTGGGAGGACACCTTGAGAGGTAAGGATACCAGAAAATCATTTAGGATGACTTGGAAATGAAAAGGATGAGGGAAATGCTTGGAATTTATAGGAGAAGTGAGGGGACAAAGCATTAATTGCCAAGGGACACCTCATCGGTGGTATTGGAAAAACCATGGTCTTTCCCATGGTATTTGCCCATTGTATTGGCCACATGGGACACCTACTACCTTAAAATACTATTCATAAGTCGACCAGTATTATTGCATAATTATGACATCCTTAATGATGTCATTAAATACCCGAAACTCCAAAAAATGTATTTTCACTATTCACTGAAAATTCTACTTTCTCATAAAAATCCCAAAATTTCACCTTAAACAAATATCAATGCTCTGATTTCAAAAATTAACTCCATTTTATAAAATTAATTTATAAATATTTTTACTTTAATTTTTAAATAAAAAATACTATTCAACTTAAAAAAAGTAATACTTAATAAATAATTTCTGAAACAGTTATTTACCTATTTTATTGAATCACATTACTTAATCAAGGTAGCTAAATTATATTTATACTTTATTAAGTGAGGTTACTTAATCCATTTGATCATATTACTAATCGTAAGCATAAAATCACTATTCATAATTTACTATTCATCAAAATTTATGTTGATCTTATTAGACTCTAAATTTTATACTGAACACAACTGTAGAAGACCATTTTCTGAAAATCATTACACATTTTTAATTATTTAAAGTTTACATTAATATTTTAAAATATTCTTTTTCTAAAATTCATCTATAATATGCATACTATATTTATCCAGACATTTGAAAATTCACAAACTTCATCATAAGAAGAAAATCACAATTTTTATTTAAATCAAGGGATTACACAAAGCATTTATGGTCTTGATACATAACCCCTTATAACACCAGCATATGACCTAAGTGTAAGGTGTTCTAGGGTGATAGAATCTTGGAGCAGCTCGGCCAACATTTCCCGAGTATTGATTTCTATCATCTTGAACTTCTTGTGAACGCGATTCCATTCTAGCTTCACACGATGAAGTTCGGCTTGGGTTTGGTCCCGGCAAAGCCCAAAGGTGCTACGTCCTTCCCGAGTTCCATCAGATTATCTTCGATCGGCCCGGGACAACTGGATGGGGCCATCAAATCTTCTTTCTATATTAATTAATCAAGATCACTTTTATTTATAGAAAAAATTGTAATAATTAGTTTCCAACAGTCTTATTGACCAATGGTTATATAAATGTCAAAACCCAACGGTCTCATTACAATCATTTTATTAAATGAAATAGTTTTATTGAGTATAAAATAAAATAACCAAAAAAAATTAGGGAACATAATTTATTCAAAATTTCAGGTCGTTACATTCCTCCCCCCATAATAAATTGCATCCTTGCAATTTTAAAATTGGACATGTAAATTTCGTTGAAAGTCCCACATCAGAAAAATAGTCAGTAAAACTGTTACATTAAAAGAAAGAATGGGAAGTACAAAGATCACCTGAGTTAACCCATACTAGGATTCCATGTAGAAAAACATGGATATGGAAGAGATAATAAAGGGTCATGTTCTAATGGAGAGTGATAGAGAACATTATTGGGATAAAATTAACCAAAATTAGATCACAAACATAAGATGTGTTAAACGGTCTTTGATTACCCAGTAGGAAACGTAAATGGACAACGTTTTTTTAAGTTCCTATTCGTAATTTTGAGCAATTCATTAACTACATAGAATAAAATCCTATGGAAATATACTTACCTTCAAGTAGAGTTTCATCCCTTAATAAGTTTCCCGCAAGAATAATCTTTTCTCTAAACAATGATCATTCAAAAACACTTGGTCTCATCAAAATCACAAGAATCATCTTCTAAAGAATCACATAATCCACAAAATATTAACTATATTTTTATTCTATATTTAAACATTATCCCAAAAATAGAAATGGTAAGATAAAACAACTCTTCAAAAAGAAAGAACCCCATAAGAATAGAAATTGATTTTAATCTTAAAAGTTCCATGGTACTACCCAAAGTTCATCATAGACCATTCCATAAATAATTGTCCTTAAAATTCCTCAAAATAAACAAAACTAAGATTGTAACACAAATATAATAAGGATTTGATGACATAGTCTTCCAAGATAAACTTTATCATTAATCTCCAAATAACATCAACCACTCTTAACGTCTTATGGAAAAAGTAACTAACCCAATCACATTTTCCCCAAGATAGGTTAATCATTTCCACAAGTAACCTAAATTACCATAAGTTCACCTAAAATTCATCAATTCTTCAAAATATAAGTCAAAATTTACTTCATAAAGAAAATACCGTAGTAATCTATTTATCTTGATCATATTAGGTTCCAAAATTAGTGAACGTCTTCCAAAATAATATTCATCTTTTAATCCCCTGATAATTTTTTTTCAAGAAGAACTGCTTCACAACATCAACATGTGATACATAACAAAATATTTTTTCCTTAATGATATAAAACTATATTAGGTAGTGACTCGATGTTCCTAGAAAACATTAAAGATATGGTCATAGAGCACGAACTAAAATAAAACATGACATAAAAAATTATGGAGAAGAAGTTACATGTACTTTATTCATCACGATCCATCTCAGTATAGGACTTGCATTGTTCTCTTGTCCTTGATGATTGTTGATGCTCACCATGCTTTTCATCCCTTCCAAGAAAGCATTACGTTGGATAATTTCCAAATTCTCCACATTTACGACATTGAATAGTATAAGGTAAATTAGATTGAACCTTATCTCCTTTCATCACATTATACATTTTTTAAAGTGATTGGATACTTTATGCCATATCATCCCACACATAAAACATCTCCCGGTTCCTTTGTGATATTTTTCTTGTTGCCTCTTTCCACACTTTTGCACAATGAAAATTGGGTCTTCTTTCCCTTATCACCTTTATCAGATGAATATCCATGAGACATCATCTTCCTCTTCCTAAATTAATTTGGGCATTCAACTAGGTACCAATTATTAATTGTGATTTTTGATAGCTGGTTTGGCATAATCACAATATGCTCAACTTGATCTCTCATCATCTCAATCATATTAATAGGTAAAATATCACATTTCATATCACATTGGTTATTAGGAAATTTTTTTCTATTTCCCGCCATTAACTAAGAAAAAAATTATAATTAGGGTGCTTAAATACTTAACTAATAATCATGAAAAGTAAACATTAAGCATAGAAGGATAAACTTGTAGAAGAAAAGTATATCCTAACTTGTGATACCCTAGGTTCCAATCTAGGTTATCCATGATCATATATTCTTATGTGAATCTTTATTTTATTTTATATTTGATCCATTAATAATGGTTCATACTAAACTTATGAATTTACCAAATCATATCCCCCGAGAGTGTCAAACTAAGAGTGCAGCAAGGCCGATTGTCATGCACCAGGTTACCCCAGGTCAAACCCGGAACACCTTGTCATATTTTTCACTCCTAGGTACATCTATACTAGAGCCACCTCTACTTGTTCGTATCCAAACACGGATTGTTTTTTTGGAAAACACTTACTCAATACTTCACCAAAATACCAAGATGTTTTCCTATATTTAATATTTTTATTAAGAAACCTTGTAAAGTTTTCAAATCCTAATTTCCACAAATAACTTAACCATCCTCTTATACCAACTATAGAATACCGCCTTTTTAACTCATAAACTTTTATTACATTATACAAAACCAATATCTTTAAGGTTTAGTGTCTTCGAAACCAGGAACTTAATACATCACAACAACAAAAATTCTTCATAAACACTTGAAAGGCTTCTTCATTTGTTCATCCTTAGTTCATTACTGCATCTCATAACCTGGGAATATACATCAAAGGAAAGGGTGAGAAGAATTCCTAGTGAGGGAGACAAGGGAAACATTTTACATGTGAACTTGATATACATCAATAATGACCTAATAAATAACTTTAAGGCTAGAGAAAGAGATCATGAAGAATATCTAAATGAAAATAACATGATTCATAACTTGAAGATGTGGCTTAAAAATTTTACTTATAAAATCATGAACATATCACTAAGGTTCATCCCGAAGGTTTCATTTAAAAAAATTACCATGGTTATTCATCAAGGTTTCGTTAAAATTGTAATCCCTAGAGATTACATCATTACCCAATGCATTGGAGTGCTATTAGAGCACACCCTTAAATATTTATTTATTATCATGTGAAACACATATATCATCATAAAAAATTTCATAAATAACCCATATATCAAAAAATAAATGGGTTTCATTTCATAATCATAACGTTTTAAAAACTGCTTTTCAGACATGATCGTTATGTCATTTTAAACCAACGGAAAAGGAAAGAAGGTTTCATGTATGTATATACCAGAATTAAAATAGATAATTTTGATATATATATATATATATGAATACCCGTGTTGAATAAATATCCTTGAGTATTCAATTAATAAAATAAAATAATTTGGGAAAAAGAGAGAGTCATTTTTAGACAAGAATTCTGTAGCATAACGACTATGTTACAGGGTTTTAGAAAATATTAAAAAGAGATAGAACATGGGTTAACCACTCAAAAATGATCCACCAAAATAGTATAGGGGAGGAATAAAATGGATATAAGAACATGGTAATGAAATTTTAAAGACATACCATAAGAAATGAAAAACATGATATGAATACAAGAATAAGATTTCTCTTATAAAAATTGGGCAGCCTAACAACATCACTTAAAACTTCTAAAAAATGAATTAATAAGATAAAATAGGGTCTCTCATCATATTAACATAAAAGGACATTATTATGGATATAGAGTTCATACCCCAACATAATAAAAAGTAACTTTAAAGACTTGACATGAAAATATGACTTTGAAAATGAGAACGGTGAAAGAATCCCTTATAAAAATCCGGCAGCCTAACGACGCCACTTAAAAATTCGTAAAATGAATTGATGAGTAAGAGGGGGTCACTCATCATATGAAAATAAAAATTTAAGTATGGTGAATATAATAGAACATCCTCCAACATAAGAACATGGAGAATAAAAGAAATGGCATAAAAGAGAGTACTTGAAAAGAATGAGAGATATAGGATCCCTAACCTTGAAAAGTAACTTCGAAAGCATGAAGGTCAGGACCTTGGGAGGCAAGAGGGAACCTGGGGAGGACTCCATGGGAGGTATGAAGACTGTAAATTCGTTTAGGAGGATTTGTAAATGAAAAGGATGAGGGAAATGCTTGGAATTTATAGGAGAAGTTAGGGGACAAAGCATTAATTGCCAAGGGACACCTCATCGGTGGTATTAGCAAAACCATGGGCTTGCCCAAGGTATTGGCCAATTGGGACACCTCAAACCTTATTGTACTATTCCTAAGTGGAAAAGAATTATTTCATAATTATTACAACCTTTATGATTTCATTAAACACCCGAAACTCAAAAACCTGTATTTTCACTATTCAATGAAAATTCAATTTTCTCAGAAAAATCCCAAAATTTCACCTTAACCAAATATCAATGCTCTGATTTCAAAAATGAACTCTATTTTATGAAAATAAATTTAAAACTATTTTTAATTAAATTTTTAAATAAAAATTACTATTCACCCAAAAAAAGTAATACTTAAACAATAATTTCTGAAACAGTTATTTACCTATTTAATTGAATCACATTACTTAATCAAGGTAGCTAAATTATATTAATACTTTCTTAAGTGAGGTTACTTAATAAATTTAATCATATTTCTAATCATATGCATAAAATCACTATTCAAATTTTTTTTATATGATGTAGGCTATAGAGCATCCAACATTGTATTCATAAGCTGTAGAAATACCTATTAAAACTGGGCACCATTTTCCACATCAAAAATAGTAAGAGGTTTCATAGGTAAAACTATTGAAGTTATAACTAGTTTCCTAGATCCCACCATCTCCATAGAATGGTAATCGTCACCCTCCTATTTCATGTCTTTAGTATGTCATTTTAACATAGCTCTACAATTTCTAAATACTTTCTTCATATTGGATTTTCTAACAAACAAGTATATATATAAAAGAAATGATTGGTGGAATCCTTCCTATAAGAAAGTCACATGCCTCTGCCTAATTATAAAGCTAGGTATGAGAAACATATTAAACTATAAATCATCACAAGAGATGTTGTCTACTATACACTACTAACACCGATTTACGTTAATCTCTCTATTTTATTAGCGGTTTTGGTATATCAAATGTCAATTCCATTTTATAGAGGAAATCACTATTTATGTTGATAATGGCCTCCCTGTTTAATGGGGACTGTGTTTGAGTTATGATTTATTTATTAATTCTGTATCATTATAGACCAATTAGATGAATTACCATTTGAAATTTATTTATTTACGTTATTTATAACATACATATTATATATGACTTAACAATATGAATCTTCCTTCCCAATTTATCAGGGTACATACACTCTATAAATAAAAAAATAACATTAATGTATTCAAAATAAAATAATTTTTATTCTATTTAACCACGGATACATATCTCAAACATGTGAAAATCTGTTAGTTAAGGTACCATTTTCATTTTATATGGGAAAACTCTAATCATGTTGATGATGAAACTTTAACAAACAATTATTTAATCTTTTCTCCTAGAGAAATTTTTTTTTCATTACTGATATATCACCCAAGGCATATTAATCAAGTATCATGTAGTTAGGCAATGAAAATTAAATATCATGTGGTAGTGCGTTACGTATTAATCCTCTAATGTACCAATAATGATGCAATAAATATGGATCCATACAATACTAAGTAAAGGTTGAAATAGTACTACAAAAAAAGACTTTTACCAATAAAAAATTTGTAACAGATATCGTATATGTTGGTAAAAATGATCAATTCCAACAGATAATAAGTTTTGGGGTTATTACATTTAATTACCAACATTTATTTTCACTAAAACATATATATGTTTGTATTAATCGTTTAATACCAACAAAAACTTCACCAACAATTAAATTTTTTACTTTATCATAATAATACTAATTTTTTTTACCAACTAATCAATCTATAATTATTAATCATTATTACAATTAATATTCTTCAAAATACAAAATTTTATCCATTATTTGTTCAATAAAAAAAATTATTTTAGAATATTTTTTTAAAACTATTAGTTAACCGTTTACCAAAAAATTAACATTGATACTAAAAAAATAGAAATACTTATAAGACTATTTTCTAACATAATCATAGAAAATTATGATGTCATTAATAAGGAAATATTACAAATATTAGGAATAAATTCTAAATTTGATCCTATATATATTATATTTTATATATAATTAATATTATATTTCAAATATATTTTAAAATAATAGTATGTAATAAATAAATAAAATTTAATTACTGATCCATCAAAATAAAATGAAAAACATATTCCCACCCCATCATCACACTACTCACACCTCCCCTCTCCCCATATCGTGGTCTCTTGCCGACGCCGCCTCCTGGACAAATGATCTTTGAATTTACTCACACACAAGGTTCATTGACATCGACCACACCCACAATCGCACCCCCCTCCCCTTGATTCTTTAGAATCACCTACAATCCCTATATTCTGATGCTTGGTTTATTTTTTCCAATTTCAACTAAAAATATTAGGTATCTCGTGTAGCTGGACATAAGCCAGTTTCTCATTCAAGAGGTCGACCATTAAACATCTTATCAGGAAGGCTCTTTTTCTCTTCATGTTTTAAAACTTGAAATCAAGAAGGATCTGGTGATTGTGACCATTAGGGTATCTCATATCATTGATCCGTGCCAGGATGTTGATGACCACCACGCAGCAAAGAGATGCGAAGCTGGTTCTGAGGAAGCCGGTGTTCATGAAGGTGGAATAGGTGAACCCAGGAACTAGCGGCCACACAATCACCATTAATGTTCTTAGGTCTGACTCTATCATCCATAAAGGCCGTTCTATGACTACTCTCCTACGCCAGACCCGAATACCTGAGTGCCTCGTCTGCGATGAACCAGGCACCATCTTATTCACCATGCGCAATGATCAGATTGACATGATGATGATGGGGATGATGGTGATACTGCGGAATGCGAAGATAGACATGTTCAAGGGGTCGATGAGGCTGGTGGTTGAAAAATGGGGCCGCATGGAGGTGGCTGAGCTTGCAACGTTTGAGGTGAAGGTGGATGAAAACCTGTCGCTGGTGGAGTATGAGCTGGTGAACGTGGTGGAGGAGTGACCCATGGTGTCCGGATTATCTAGGCCTAGATGCTCTTCCCAATACAAAGTCCATTGGCTTATTGTATCCTTGCCAATTCTATGCTCTTCAAAATCTGATGTCACTAGATTTGTGTATATTATATAAGAAAATTGTCTAATTAAAGAGGTTTGGGACCAGAATCTTAATAAGCACATGATTTTTCTATTGGTATCCCAATCTGGTGTCACCAGTGTTAAGTAGTGTATATAAGAAAATGGTGTTATTGTGAAGAGTTTTGGGATTTTATTCTAAACATGCTCAATATTTTTTTCCTTGAATTGAATAGCAGTTAGGGTTTCAATGAAATTTTGATGAAATGTCTTTTTATTTATACTTCTAGAGATTTTTCTTTGCTAATTGAATGACCCTTTAAATCTACTCCAGTTAGTTGATTCAGACCTCCATACTTGTATGCATAAATTCTATTTGCATTGTTTTCCATTTTAATCACTCATAGTAGAAATATAGTGTTGATCTAGAGAACACAATCAGAGACATCATCGGATTCATCCAACATCTTTATCTAATTTTATATAAGGATGTTCTACTTTTTTAGTTTATTCTGTATGCTCTCATTGATTTATACTATTTTTTGTGCTAAAAATATATAGAAATGGATAGATAATTTGATATATGACCTACAACCATAATTTATTCCACTATTTTCATTACTATTTACATATCCACATTAAATATTGGTCAGTATGAGTCGTCTTTTAGTATGATGACAAATACAAATTAAAAGACCATCTTGAAGGTGATTTTGTTATGCTTTTGGATGTTTCACCGGTGGAGACTATTCTTTTAACAACTTATGAAAAGCTGAAAATGTCTCTCAGAAAGAAACATATAACGGTATATTTGTTGTTTCTTTTATTGTCCTTTATTATTCTCATACTTGTTAATGTGTAGAGTTACATGCAATTTTTTTCACAGATGGATCATGTTAGCTAAATGATTTTCATATTAGTGGAAAGTGAAACTAATTGCATTAGAAATTGGTGTAGATGAAGCTAAATGTTTATATTTATTTTTCATGATTTTATCATACTACTATATAGAATTTGATACTCATTATTTTGAAAGATTTGTTTGAAACACTTATAGCCTAAAATAAGCAGTTTGAATTGAAAAGCGATGATTGTTTTGTTGATGGAAAATGTGCACATATAAATTCTTGAAGAAAATAACTATGTGACCAAAAGAAATATAAGAAATATGGGGACACTCATCCATAACTTATAACATAAATTACTTATAATTTATTGAATTCAAACATAAAAAACCAATCTACCGATGAACCAAGTGCCAACAGATCAAACCATCCCACCAAACAAGCCACATAAATAAATTATAGTGCATTTCACAAAAAATTAACCAATCCATAATCATTTGTTCATTCTAGAGTCTTTTCCTAGGACTGATGTAGAGGCCTATCACCTTCTGGTTAAGAAAACATGTGATTCCAAAATTACATTGAAATTCTCTAATAGGATGACCATGGTCGCCAAATTCAATACCATAATCCAATGTTTTCTCTTCCAAAGCATCAAATTTTCTAGCTGTGAATAATGTGACATGATAATTGTGACAATCGAGGGTCTCATTTGTAACCGGAACTTGAAATAAGTTTGCACCAATGCATCTATGGTTCATAAATTGTCTGATATTTCCATATTATATTGCATCCTAACTAAGTGACATTCCATCCCTTAAGAATTACTCTAAACCATAGTCTACATCGAGTGAGATAGGGTATGTATATCTCAATTATCTTCATAGATAATCTCTCTTGAACAGCTCCTTGGATAAATTTTTTCAATAATACTCATAAACAAATGTACTTTGGGGTAATCCCTCAAGAGTATGGGCACACCATCCCTTTACTTAGTGAAGAAAATTTACAAATTGCATGTGATGCCTCTCTACACAACTCAAATTTCATATTCCATGTTGTAGCAAAACAATTCTCCTGAACTATGATAAATTTTATCATTAGATAACATTTTCATATTCCAGACACTGTCATCACAAAGCCTCTTCAATAGGCGGTTTTGATAATAAAAGTAGTGGGACTTTGTGTGGTCATTGAATCATGGAAGTGAAATCTATTATGAATAATTCTCTTCACAAAGCTTGTTGAGTATAATCAAACACTTTTCTCATTTCACATACACATACACATTCACACAGAATTTCCAATGAAAGGCAATCAAATTTATGGTTTGGACATTAATGTTCATAAAAAACCTATGATAATGTGAAAGGTAAATATGTATTTTTGTAGATAATATTTGTTTGGGATTTAAAAGAATTTACCCAAGCAACCAGTTTTATCTACTAATAAATTGTTATCATTTTTGGAACCCTTTGGACTTTCATTTGCCTTCTTGAAAGGACCTCTATTTATTTGAATAAAATGGGTATTTTTTATTTTAAACCGAACTAGGTAAATTTGAACCTGAGCAATGATGATATTGTTAGAATATTACATTTCAGGTTATGTTCCATATAGAATATTCTTATCAAGGATTGAGAAAATAAAATAATTTCCTCTACTTCACTTTGAATTCAATCCATTGTTTACAAATAAAATGAGAATAATAATTTCATGTACATTGAAAGAATTTATAGTTTTATTAATACTCTATAAAATTTGTCTTTATTTCCTTTTTATGATCCTTATCAAGCACCATATTGTTAAAATTTGTGATCAATAGTTCCAATTTAAATTGAATATTGGGGTAGGGGTATCCTATTATGTAAAAAGGTTTTCCAACCTAGTTGACCTAAAAAAATTTATTTCTCCCTTGCCAATAATCAATGGTGAGTTGTCTAACAAAATTTTGATTAAAGCTATTATATTAAACTATATCAAGGAAGGACATTAGTATATAGAATTGATTAAATCCATTACATTCCAGTACATCATCCTAGAGTAGTGATCCCAAAGAGTGTGGTTTGTGAAGTGATTTTATGTTAGGTTCATCTGTATACACTACATGGAATCTCCATGGCTTCGAGTATTGATCACACTTTCTTGTAATGGTCTGGCCAATGTTTTCCCATGAGACCAATTTCATAGCCCATCAATATATACATCCAACAGGAAGCATGAAATGATATCAATTATTTTGATGACTATTTTAAGGACCTCGATTACTAGTTGATTGTCACCCAGGATTAATGAGACGAGACTATTAGTGGAAAATGGTCATCTAAATAATAAGAACTTTTTTTACGGTTGTCAATTACTCTTTAAATATTATTAACCATGTCGTCAATGTTCCTGAACATAATACTTCCATTTAAAAGTGCAAAACTCAAGTATTCTAGGGAATGTTGATTACTGAAATACCAGAATTCTTTCAAGAACATGAGTTCTCCTATTAGAGCAATCCAAAGAGGGGTAAATACTAATTCGGTAAACAATGGTCCTTTAGACACTACAACGATTGCAATTAAAAATAATATATTTAACATATTTGATAGATTGTTATTTCCCATTAAGAAAGATCCTAAAATAATCTATATACATGATTTAGGAGATATCCGGGACCCGTAGTGGCCCCAAAACAGCTATATTGTCACATTTTTAATTCCCTAAACATTGATTACGATGTCATGGTGGTCGTGTGCCTATCAGATTATGAAAGTCATTGTGCATATTTGACCACTTACCTTGTAGTGATCAACGTGTTGTGTTTGTGGGGGAAGAAATTATTCTAGGGTGTTGTGTTTGCAGTTGGTGCTTCATTGCAGCACTTTTATGTTCTTTCATTCATAGAAAGACTCCCTTTTAAAATGCTTGTGCTTCAAAACACCGTGAAGATGGTTTGAAATCTTCTTGAATTGATGAGAATTTAATATTAATTCATACTAGTAATGCTTTTATGGATGTGAATATCGTTGTTTGGAGTAGCAGGTGTTGTGGCTTCAAGAATGGGTGATGGAGGGCACTAGTGGCTTCTTTTGGTGCTCTCTGTCAGCATATTTTGGATGGGTGCAGTCCTCTGCAGTACAGTTCATGTTATTGTGTCTGGAATAGTGTTTATTGTTCTCATGCATGGAGGTAGAGAAGCAGCATCAATGCCTATGAACTCACTGATTAAATATCTATGTTATGATATAACAACAACCTTGGGATGAATTTTTCATATTCCACTCTTTAAAGCAACACACTATGGTGGGAGATAAGGGGATTCCGGCCAAAGTTTGGAAACAATGAGTGTTTTCTTTGCTGTTTAGATTTTCTTTTTAACATGGAGGAAACCCTTGTTCTGTTTTTTAACAAGTGTGTCTATGTCCAGATATTAGTAAACATAAAGGGGTTCAATCGGTCAGTGATAGATGCATGGGAAATATTATAGTCAACTGTTGCGGATGTTCTCATTGAATATGTTTGATCAGGTGCTGTTTTGATGATGGGGACAACTTTAGATGGGCTGATTGTGGGGACCTGCTCAGGGGATTGCGTATGGAGGAAGACTAGTGACTGGGTCACCATGGTCAGCTCCTCTTAATGTCTTCTTCTTAAACCTTATAATTGAATTTTTTTGGTCTTTGATTATAATAAAGATCTAGTTTGTTTTGAAGTTGCTACATGTTTCACAAGCTTGGTTGCAATTCTCACTTACACTTTTTTTCTTCAAATTTCTAAGAAAGGAACATGATTTTTTTAGATCGTTATTTATTTCGTGTACTATTATACATTGTGATCAGGTATTTTTTCCTTCTGTTTTACATGTTCCATAACATTTTTTTAGATAATTACACCTGACAGTTTGCTTCTTATTTAGTGTGTGAGAAGGAATTTCACATTGGCCTTTTGAAGGAGCAAAATATTGATGATTTAAAGGTTCTATAAGTATGTCCTATTTAATTTCCATTATGATCCATTTAATGAAGAAATTTAATATTTTTAATCATTTTTAATAGAATCTTGTATGTCATACAAGTTGTTAATGGGAAAATGTTTTTGTTGAGTTATGCACATTCAATGAGTGTTGTATTCATATAGATATAGATAAGAACATCTTGGATATTCTACACTTTATGGGACTTTGGATTGGTGGTCTGTTAGCATGTGGTGCTTTATCTGGGCAGTACTCACTTATGATGCCTTCTCTCTATCCTTTATGTTTTCACTCATGTTGTTTGATGAATTTCAGCACTCTGGTTAATGTGTCTCCTCGAGGCTGAAAATAATTTCTTATGAGTTAGTGGTTCTCTCTTGGAGTTGCTACCCTTATTAGATGAGGTGATTTCATGGTAGAATCCAGAATATTTCTGGTAAGTATGATGCATTATGAGCTTATGTTTCAGTTTATTGTTACCTCATCTTGTTTCTCCCCCTATTACCTAATGGTGTATGCTCAGTACATCTAATTCATGTATTGTAACACTTTTTCTTATTTAATATATTTCTTTGGGGAATGAATTGGGTGACCAATACATGTCACAATTTTTTTAACACATGATTTAAAACATTGATAATTGAATGAAAGGTAAACAAAGAAGGTGCAGGTGCGTTGAAGTTGGAAGCAAAAACCGGTCAAGAAAAACTCTTCTTGATATCAATGAATGTTAAGAGGTAACCAAAATATCTGTTAAATTTTAAATTCTATCAGTTTATGATGCAAAAAGTTGAGCGGAGACTTTCATTGTTTCATTTACTCTTACCTCATTTCACTCTTATTGCATGCATAAATATATATTTTTCAATATAGTTTCAATATGCCTAGGATTTAGTGATTTATTTACTTAATCATTGGAAATGTGGATTTTGAAGCTCCCCAGCATCACACTTATCCATGTGGGATGATTTTTTTGAACAAATGAGTTCTTGAATGACAATTCAGTCAAACACTATTTTATTGATGCAACTGGTTCATGTGAAATGACATAGTGATAAGTTTCAATGTTTCATTTATTTTCATAAATATCATACACCATAATAATTATTCAGTTATATTTTTTCATGTACTGCATTGCAGATCCTGTAATTGTTAATACAAGCCTGAATGCTAAAAAATTAATGTTCAACCCTTACACTCCATTTTCTCAAATCCAGGTGATTTATTCTGTAGAAATTGAATACATGTATATATTATACATACCATCTATTTGGTTTCATGTTCTTCAGCTTTGGTTCCATTATAGAAACAAATTACTTGTATACATGCCTTTGAATAAAAGTTTGAATTGTCCTATAAAAAATCAAATGTATTGGTGATGGAATGAGTTTGAACTCTTACCTACATGTCTAATTGATCCTTCTTGGCATGGAAGTTTGGTGTTATCCTAAGGCTAGAGAAATCTTTCTAATTTCTGCTTTTCTTAATCTCCCGTTAGCATTTACTTTGATCCTATAATATTCATTGTTGGAACTTTTGTGGTAGAGATGGCTTAGACTAGTGCTGGAGCTAGATTGGTGTTAGTGTTGTCACTGTCATGGACTGGTGCCGGTGCTTTCACTGGAATGGACTGGTGTTAGTGGTGTCGTTGGCATGGACTGCTGTTGTCACTAGTATTGGTGCTAGAGCTGGTATGGACAGGTGCGGTTGCTGGTGCTGATGTTGTCGCTGACACGGACTAGTGCTAGTTCTGTGGCTAGCATTTACTACTGTTGTCGCTAACATGGTTAGGTGTTGGAGCTGACATGGACTGGTGCTGGAGCTAACATGGATGGAGTTGGCTATGGGTCCCTGTTTGGGATGATGTATGGGTCGTTGTATGGGGTGTTGTTATGGAAACTGTGATTTTGTATTAAATTTCATTATAAATATAATTATTTTTTTTATAATTTTGAACCTGTGTGAAAACAGTCTTCTATTTAATAATTATATATTATATATAATAAATTAATAAATATAATATTTTATTTTACCAGAAATGAATATTTATAATGCTTATTAAATAGTAATTTATAAAAAAATATTGTACGTTGGTAATATTATTACCAGCAGATAAATTTGTCTCAGAACCTTTTGCTAAACATTTTAACCAACACATATATTATATTTTGGTATTATTATAATTACAACAAAACTATTTTATCTATCACAAAAACATTTAGTGACAGAGTTTTTACTGATAGATTAGTAACATGGACATAAATGTTGGTAAAACGTTTTACCAACAAAAAATGCAATTTTACCAACAGATATTCTCCTGTTGGAAAAAGTGAAATATTTTGTAGTTTAGTTTCCACTATAGTAATAATAATAAATAACACCATCTAATCCCCAATAGTGAAATCATCGTAACCATAAAATGTATAATCCCGGTCATCAATTCACAACCCATATAATTTGGATATTCATCCACAGGTGGGTTAGATACTCCTAAGTAGAGGATCATTACCAAATTCCAACCCATATTTGACTCTTACCTACGATCTAAAATACTTAAAATATAATGAAAATTAAATGTCACTTATACCAATTTGTAATGTTCCGGACTCAGTTCACATATAAGTAATTGAACCCAGTCTGGGACATGGCCTCATGTATACCTCCCCACAAGCTAGAGGCTGTCGACTTGCTGTGAGGGTATGACAACCGCTCTCTTTATTAAAATCTAATTCTTGATTTATAACACATTAATAAAGATATTACAACACATAAGATTGATAATTATAGTGTATTTTGAAATTAGGTTCATTATATAAGAACATAAAATAGGTGGTACATTAACATTATTGAAAACATCCTTAACATGATCATATTATTCCTTCATTCTTAAAACTATATGTTATAATCTTGGAAAATACATATTAAACGGGTGAGATATGAAGAAAAATAAGGGACTAAAAAATTATATCATGAAGAAGGTATTACATGTTAGAAAATGGCCATTTCAATGAGATAAAATAAGGGTGTGAATCGAAAATATGATAAATGGGACACGATATACCCTGATAACATGAAGGCCTCATGGGAAGGAATCATTATTAAACATGAAATCACAATCATCTGTCATTGTTAACCTTCACGGAAACATAGAAAAAAAAATTTAGGATGGCCCTCCACAAACCATATATGGAATCTCTTGAGACTAAAACGTTGATTAATTTATTGATATAATATCATAACACCCATCATAATAATATCATGTACAAGAATAACTGTTCCACATATATCATATACATAAGATCACATTTCTTCACATTAAATCTAAATATAAGAGATATTGGATTACATACACGTAATTCCTCAATAAAAGAAGTATAAGTTCCTAAAGTTTAACCCAATTGATAAGAAATGGGTATGAGTATTCACTATATAATTTTTAGCATGGAAAATAAAAGATATATTTTGGCAGCCTAACGATGTCACATAAATTTCAAAGGGAGGGATTAAATTGATAGAAACAGGTAACACAAAATTTATAAAAAATTATGTTTGTAATGGGGATATGGAATAACATATTCTAATATTAGTAATTACAGATAAAAGGCATAATATAATTAAGATGGATAAATAAACAGGAGGAGGAGAGGATACCCTACCTTCATAGGATTATTCAAAAATATTGGAAAGATCGTATTGATAGATTGGGGGAACCTTTTTAGAGCTCTAGATTGGTTCAGATTGATTAAATATGTGATAAAATGTTATTGAGGGAAGAGTAATGGGAACATGGGTGGGTTTATATCAGAAAATTGAGGAGAGTTATTTATTATTTCCCAAACATAGGTTTGGTAATCTGTATAATAAGGTAATCACAACTAAAATCCTTCCCATCAGGTCCGTGTAGTTTTTTCGAAAGAGGATTCGTTTTCATTAATTTATAAGACCAATGTATGAATATTTTATAATATTACCTTTTCTGATATAGAAGTGAGTTATGTTCTTAGACAAATTATTTTAAAACCATAAAATATAATATATGTTTTGGTGGATTCAAAAAGGATTTATAAAATAAATAAAATTATCAGAAAAAATACATTAAATTTAAGTGTAAATATAGATTTTTTATGGTTACATTTTATAGAATTTATTACATCATTATTGGGTCATTATAATGTCATAATACACACTATATATATATATACCGTATTTATGTTTTACCATAAAATTAGATTGTGTCAAAATTTTAAGAAACATTAACCATTGAATAATTTCTTCACTCTGATTAAAAAATATAATTTTTATCAAAATAATTTTATAAATATATTAATTTTCACTTTAAAAATATAATCAACATTTATTAAGAAATGACGGGTTTTTTTACTATAATACTTTTCAAACCATTATAGAATTTATATTTGACAACATAAAAATTATATTGTCATTTAAATTTAACAATAATAATTTAAATACAGTATTTTATACAAATATTATTCATCACAAAAATACATTAATTCATCAAAAATTAATTTCATTGTTGAAATATCATATTAACAAATGATATAATTGGTTTTTTATCATATGAATATAAAAAACATTTAAAAAGTAATAATAATAATAATAATATTCATTATTCTATAAAATAAAAATATTTATATTATTATTGTCTTTGTAGATAACCTGTTAGTACACTGAAATACTCTCTATGGTTAATGTGTGCGACAATGAAATTTTCATGGGGTGATTTGATGTATTTGGTTTGGGCATTAATCTCGACGAACTTTAACATCATTTAAAAATGTCTTCTCTCATGCTTTAGTTGTCAGATCACAACATGGGATTGGTCAAGGGAAATTCCTAGGGGTGTTATCTCCCTCATAAGATTTTATCAATGAGAATCATAGGGTTCAATCCCACTGGTGGAGGCAATCACATCATTTTTTCATGACAATTGAATTTTTTAAAAGCCTAAATTTATACTAATCATATGATCCCTATTCAATATATATTATTTGAAATTACTATGATTAATAGTATTTTAAATATTATGGGATATAATACAATAATTGAATTTTTTTTATGTAACCATAATAAAAAATAATTCATTTAATTAAATCATAGAAGGTATTTTATTTATAATTGTTTGGATTATTATAATTTTTCTCCTTGTAGAAACATTACCATAAATATTTTAATTTCACCCAATAAAATATTTCACAACAATTTTTTTCATCACCTCCTTCATTTCTCAAGATTCTTCACCAAAAAATGTGATGGGACTTGTATATACATTCTCAAGGGGGAAACGGTAAACACATAATGTACTTTAGAGAGTTTAGGTGGGATTTTTAGACGATAGGACACCACTCTGATATGATCAATTATCCCGAAGGGACTGATGTGTCTTGTGAAAATATTTCCCTTCTTCCAACATCTCATAACATTATTACAAGGAGATATTTAGAGGAATAACATTTCTACAACATGAACTCTATGTCTTAGCGGTGATTTTCAACATAGCTATTCTTTCGACTATGATTAGCCCTATTTTTTTTTAATGGTGATGAAATATTCCACCAATTCCTTGACCATTTCAGGAACTAGTAGTTTTCATTCCACAACTACATCACATTATAAAGGTATTGTATACCTTATCCCAAAAATAGATAAATAGGGGACATTCATATGCTTGAGTGGAAAATATTATTTTATGAAAACTCAACTGGATAAAGAAGTTGATCCCATCCCCCTTTCATGTAAATTGACCATGCACTCAACATGTCCTCAAGTGTCTAGATAGTCCACACAAATTGTAAATTAGTATGTGGGTGATAATCCATTATTATATTCAACTTAGTGTTTATTGAATGTTTTAGACTCTTCTAGAACTTAGAGGTAACCATTTTACCTCAATCATATACAATTGATAGTGGTGTTCCATATAGACTCACATCTTATATAATGTATATCCTTGTAAGTTAATCAGTTGAGAAGTACTCTCTGATTGTAATGAAGTGAAAATATTTTTTAAAATTATTAACGGAAACTCATATAGAATTATATTCTCTATATGTATTTTAAATACAAGTGAAATAGTCTATGGTTATTTTTTCACACTTCCATGTAGGTACAGGTAATTATTGCATCATCCCATTGATTTTTTTTATTTATTCATCAATTTAATTAATAAATGAAAACTTTATGTATATTATATGATAACATTCTTTATATTGGGTAACCAAAAGTTAATATCACACTACATATTTCTTCTCCCATGATTAATGGAGAAGGTCAAGAAATGTGCATCATCCAAAAATTCCTTCTTTAAATTAGGATTTTATTGTACAGATGGTCTTGACCGAAATCATACAATTCCTTATTCATTAATTATGAACTTTGAGGATTTCTATTTAATTATAGCTTCCACCTTCTTCTGAATTAAAAAATTATCTCTTTTATCATCCATTAGGTTCTCTTGAAGTAATTTTTTGATACATTATTTATGAAATGATTGATGATGTTCCTACCTTTATGATTCCCATGTACAACCTTTTCAAATTTATGATTATCAAATCCTTCAAAATTAATATCAAGTAAAAAATTTCAAGCTTCTTTTAACTACGATCATCATCCACTTTAATTTATTTCCTAGGATGGTAGTGGATTGTGAAGTCATATTCCATAATCATATCAAAAAATATCCAATGGTGCGTATTCATCTCTTTCTGTGTGAACATATACTTGTGGTTATTATTATCCATATATATTTCACACTTCTACCAAATAAGATAATATTTCTAGATTTTCAATGTAGTGACCACTGTAGAAAACTCTTGATCATGCGTTGGACAGATATATTCATGATATTTCAATTTCCTTAAGGGATAGTCTATATCGTTATCATTATTCATTAACACACATCCTAATCCCTTCTTCTATGCATTGATGTGTACCATAAAAATTTCCCCACTTGCGGGTAGAAAATTTACTAGTGCAGGGATAATTCCTATTTTCAAATCCTTTAATCTCTCTTTATATTTGTTATTAAAAAAACATAAATTTTTTTGAGATATCTTTCCTAGAGGGTTCTAAGCCCATAAAACATTCTCATAAATCAATTATTTTACCTAGATAATCCATGTAAACAGTGAATTTATGTTATAGATGTTGGCCTCAACAATCCATTAATTAGTCGTATTATTGAAGGATCTATTGATATCCTATCTCTTATGATAATATTCCCCAATAACGATACATCATTCAATAAGAACACAAATTTGTTATACTTTTCATAAATCTTATCCCATTGTAATGTCTTTAGAATAGTTATTAGATGCTCCTCCTACTTCTAATTGATTTTATATTATATTATAATATCATATATAAAGACTACAAAAAAATATCTACGTAATTTATAAACACTCAATTCATTATTTCCATTATTATTTCTAGATCATTAGTGGGTCTGAATTGAATTACTATGAACTCATAGTGTAAGTACCTTGTATAGAATGTAGTCTTGGGGATATCATTCTTCATTAAAATTACATTATAATACCCTAACCAATTATCCCTATAATAGAAGTATTGGTATCACTATAGTTAATCGAAGAAGTCATAAATCCATGAAACATGATACTAGTTCTTTATCATGACCTTGTTTATCTCAAAATAATCAATGATAAAATGCATTGACTGATCCTTCTTCATGATTAAGAGTATTGGAGAACCTCATGGTGATGCACCTAGGAATATGAATCCTTTATCTATATTCTCAGCTAGATTTTTATTTAGCTCCTAATGTTATAAAATATCAATTCTATATGAAGTATTTAATAATATCAATACCCAGTAGATTTGATCAATTCTATATTAAACCTCTCTTCTAGGATTTAGGCCAGTCAATTCTTTCAGAAACACATCAGTATATTCCATCAATATAGGTGTATCTTCAATGATGATATTTTCCTTAGAATCAATCATTTGAGCTAGATATGCTTTCTCAAAGGGAAATAATATACATCCTCAAGATGCTGGTTCTCAATAATATTCATCCTTCTCTTTTCACTATTATATAAATAGGAAAAAAATTCAGTATTGATAGTGATTTCCAAATCATGGTAATTTATGTTGGATATTTATACGTATAGAAATTACATACCCATAATTGCATCAAATTAGAATAAAGTTAGTATGAAAACGATCAATAGGATGTTTATTGAACAGTTTTTTTTCAAGGGAGGAGTCATATACTTCTAATGAAATAATTTCCTCATTTTCCATTTTCATATATAGCACCACTTCTACGTTTTGTGGTGGGGTTTGATTTGTTCTACAATACATGCATTATATAATAGAATTCATAAAAAATACAGAAAATGTACATTTTTATCTATTAATGAATAAGTAGAATACATTTCACCACTTCATTGTTTGTATCCACATTAGCAATTGATATGAAATATACTCACCCTTTATACCATAGATTTTTTTGTCATTGATTACATCTAACAACCCTTGTCCTAGGGGAAAGGTTCAGCTAGTTTTCTTGTTACATTTTATTGAAAAATTAGACAACATGATCAGAGTAGGATATTGAATTCATTTTTTATTGCGTTGGTGGGTTTATCCTTTTGAAAATAACTTGCTATGTGACCTTAAGTTTTGCAACTCATGCCTTTCCTCTCCCCCTTATATTTATTTTTAGGGTGATTCATTCCACAATTTTGACATGTGGGATGCTGAAATTTCTTACCACTATTATATTTCTCTATCACAACAACAAAATTAAACTAAAATTTCTGCTACTTATCCCCATGAGACCATTAATATTCATTGATCCGTATTTCATCTTTGGGGGAACATCAAAAATTTTCTTCCTAGATATCAAAGCCCGTAATTGATAAGGATTTTCATAGACTCATTTGTATCCCTCCAAAGATGTGGAATACCTTTCAATAATGGGTAATGAAAATTTTTGAGGTCTATCGTGCAAGTATTGTGAATCTTGCCTCATTTGGTCTAACTGATTCATCATATATTTTCTTAAGGTAAAGGAAATACAATTCCATTTTAAGTTGAAGAGTGCAAGGAAAATATTTGTCCATTTTTTTCTATAATTCCATCCACCCCATATCTTTGATCACTTCTTGAGGATTTATATTCATTATTGATGTCCACCATTGATAGGTTTCTCCCCCAATATGATAAACAACCAGTATAAAATTTTCCTATTAAGAACCTTTAAGAATGGATAAGATCATCCTAATGAATTCGATCCATTGATTCATGATTATGTAATAATATGATTCATTTATAGCCAAATTCATTTTTCAAATAAATGTCTCAATTGGAGATTTAAATTTCATAGGGGGATCTTGGCGTTCCTCCTGAATCAGTTTTCAATTCAGAAATGTAGTCCACTAAGATTCTATAGTGTCAAAGTTCATAATTTCTTCTCCCATCTGGTCAGGCATCTCATTTGGGTATTCATCACATTTCTATTTACATTGGTTGTTTACATGATTCCTCATTTTTTTAGTCATTGGGAAAAATAAATGTAAAATTAGCAGATTAGTACACTTAATAAAATTAATAAATAGAAGAGAATCTAATTAATGGTATAATATACAAATGAAATGTATTTTTTTAATGTATGAATTTCTAGGATTCAATCTATGTTATCCCTGGTCAATTTTCCAATATAGACAATTATTGAAAGGTTTTATCACATAATAATGGTCCATAATAAGATTTTGAATGTAGAAAATCTTATCTCGTTGGATTTTCAAACATGGTGTACAGCAAGGCCCATTGCCGGGTACTATTTCCTGATCAATTCTAGCTCAGTGCAGTGTTTTTGGGTCTTAGCACGAGTTACATGTGTGAACGATCCACATCCACTTGCAGCATCCAAACAAGGATATATTTTCATGGTAGATAAATAATCTATACTTTTAAAAAATTTAGGGATGTTTTATTTTGTTAGTTTAATCCTTAAATCCTGCTATAATGTTTTCTAATCAAAATATTAAAAGTAACTAAACCACACTTTGATACTAACAATGAAAACCCTTATCTATATGAAACATTAATTAAATATTTATTATATAAGAGTACACATAATACAACCAAAAATATTGATAATTGTAGTGAATTTATGAGTAAGGTACATTACATAACAACTTAAAACAAGGGGTACATCTACATTATTGTAAACATCCAGAGCATTCTCCTTTTATTCCATCATTATTAAAACTGCATGGGATAACATCAAGATATACATAATAAATGGGAGAGATATAAATCCTAGTAAGTTAAAAATAAAACTATAAAGTGATGTATTTATTACATGTTAGACAATAGGAATTTCAATGGGACTTTAAAATGGTGAGAATCATAAACATGAAAAAATGGGGTTTGATGTAGCTTGATAACATGAATACAACATGGGAATATGGAAACAAAATTAACCATGAAATAAAAAGAATAATTCATGGTTAAAATCAAATACAACATAACATTATGTTACTATAATAAAATCCAACACACCATACTTGGAATCTCCTGATAATAAAATAATATCCAATGAATTTGATCACTATCGGGGTGCACTCATCATAATAATATCATGTACATGCATAACTGTGAAAAATATATCATCTACATAAGAACATATTTCCGAAAATTTGATAATATTTTAATGTATTGGGGATTACATACTTGTATTTCCAAATTATAAGAATTATATATTCATAATTTTTAACTCCATTGATATTAAATTGGTATGAGTATTCAATACAAAATTGTTTTGTGTGGAAAATTGCATTGATATTTTTTGCAGCATAACAGGGGAACATAAAGGTTCATGGGAGGGGTTAATGAGAGTGAAATGGGTCTATAATAATTTATAAGTCATAAGTTATGTAAATGTGATCAAGAAGAACATATAAAGACATTATAAATTGGAGATAAAAGTCAAAAGATAATGACGATGCATTAAAAAAGATGTTGAGGAGGGGTCCCATACCTTGAGATAGTGATTACAAAATCATGGGAGGAGCTTCTTTAAAGCTTGATGCTCCTTTGTAGGAATCTATAGTGGAGAGGAAAGAGTAAGGATGTTTTCCATGGTTTTTTATTAAATATTAATGGGATATTGGGTGGGTGTATATAGATTAAGAGAAAGGAATTCAATATTATTTACCAAGAATAGAATTTTGAATCTATGTTATAATGTAATGAAAAACCAAAAAATTATCTTGGGTTTTTCCATTATATCTACCAAATATGTGTGGTTTTGATTATTTTATAAGTCTGACAGCCTAACTTATTAAAATATTTCCATTGGTTATGTGGAAGTGAGGCATGTTCTTAAACCAATGACTTTTAAAAAATAAAATATAATGTAGGTTTTTTAGGATTTATAAAGGCCTTATAAAATAAATCAAATTATTTTAGACACATTAAATTAAAGGGGAAAGTAAATATTTGGTCGTGGTTACCTTTTATAGCATTAATTACATCACTTTTGGGTCATTATGATGTCACAATACAGGTTATATATTTATACAATATTTAATTTTTTCCCAAAAATTTGATTATATCAAAAAATAATAAAACATTAACCATCAATAATCTAGATTTGAGGATTACCAAAAAAATATTTATATTATCAAAATAATTTTCTAAATATTTTAATTTTAACTTTAAAAATAGAATTACCAATTATTAACAAATGTTGGGTTTTTTTGAAAATAACAATTTTCAAACCATTATAAAAATTCCATTTCACATCATACTAATTATATTACCATTGCCAATTAATAATAATAATTTAACAATAATATTTTATTGAAATATTATTTTTTCCCGAAATCCAATAATTCAAAAATATAAATTTCTTAATTAGAGTTTTATATTTCCAAAAATATAATTCTTATTTTATCATGTCAAAATCAAAATAATTTATAAAATAAAAAAATTAGAGAAAACTCTATTCAGTATTATATAAAAAATACATATTCGTGTTATTAGGGTCTTGATACATATAAATTAATTAAATCTGCAAATTATTTAATGGTATGGCACGTGATGGTATGATTTTTAAGGGGTGGTTCAGTGTACATCGTTTGGACCATGATATCGATGAGATTGAACTTCTCCCACAAATGGTTTTTCTCATGATTTAGTTGTTTGATATCAGCATGCGATTGGTTAAGGGGATAGCCCAGTTAGAATATATCCCTTGGAAGATCTAATAAATGGGCTTCATGGAGAATGATTCTACAGGTCGAGGCCATCTCTACCTTTTTTGTGTCAATTGGATTTTTTTAAATAATATATTTATACTAATAATATGATCAATGGTCAATTACTATATCATCGATGGTTATGATTCTTAACGATCTATTTAATCTAATGTGATATAATAAAACATAACCAGTGAATCTGTTTTCAATATCCATATTACATAACAAGATGTTTACTTTAATCAAGATAGAAACATTATTTATAAAATTCTATATCACTACAGAGGGTTAATAATGGTTATGTGGGGAGATTATATCCTTTTTATCATAGTAGTACTCATGTAATATTAAATTAATAAATTTTTGAATCATGGTAATAAAAAACCATTCTATAGAAGTGAATCTTCCAGAAAAAAGTAACAAAGATGACAATAGAGGCAACATATATATAATGATGATAATGTCTGGGTGAAATACAAAAAAGAATGCATATATAGAAGAAGAAATAAAAATGAATAAATGAAAAAAGTACAAAAAGACCAAGAACTATGTATTAAATAACCACATGATCCAAGGCTCGGTCCTTTTCTCCTCATCTTTTATGCTATGCACAAATCAAGAATCTAAGACTGAGTGTCTTCCATTATCCCTACCCATATCCAGGACATTTTTCTAAGTACCAATCGGTATACCAAACAGTGTGTGATATATAAACATTAGGCCACCACTAATGGTGTCTATAAAAAGTCCATCCTAGGAATAAAAAGTTATATCATGTGTATGTAAATTAGGTAAAGTTGTAATATGGAGAACCGATATAATAATTTATGAGGTAAAATGTAACTATGGTCAGGATATAAATATTAGAATCAACCTATATAAAAGTAAAGTATGCAAGTAACCATGTGATTTAGAATACAACACATAAATATAAATTATCATACCCACATAGGCTATGTCCCAATGTGTGATATAAAGGACACCTTCTAGATGCTAAAGAATTTTTCCAAGGGAAAACATAATATTGTATACATAAAGAGCCAAGAACCTAGGTCCCATGGTTGAAGAGTCCTATAACCTGAATACATAAGTGTTTATGAAGTCTATAGGTTTGGTACCTCAATACCTCTCATTAGTTCCATACAATAATCCATATCTATTCTATACCACAGTCATCATTAGTGTCATACCATACTCATACTCAGTTCCATACAAAAATGTAGAAAATCAAGAAAGCAAGATATAAGTAATGGGGGTATTTTATTGTCCAAACCCATATTAAATGATCCATACTATGGAAAAATTTAGGACCATATTCATAAAATTACAAAATAATTACCTAATCCATTCATTAACTCATTTAATCAAATTAACGATTCCAAAACCCATTACAAAACACACACACATGAACTAGGTTTTGTTATCTTAAGAAGAGTAATGAAATCACCTCGTAGGTGGTTTAGGTTGAGGTTTAAAACCTCTTACCAATTGAATTTTCTATGTTGGAATCACATTTAAGGATCAAAAAATTATTTTAATACATTTATTATCGTCGAATGATACATCATTAAGGTATGGCATGAATCAAAACTATCACAATTCAATAAGAGTCAAGACCTTAGGGAAAAGGTATATACCATATACCTTAGACTTTTAGGGAATTTATCATCCATGATTAACCAATAATTTGGTTCATATTGGGATAAATAAAATTAATATATAAACACCTATAAAATAGTGCAAAATATCTTGCACAGATTTAGAATTATTTATGGCATAATAAATGAATGAATGAAGTAATAATATTATAAATATTACTATAAATATTATAATATGACCAATTATAATTGAAAATGTCTCCATTTGAAGAATTTAGATTATATATATTATGAGGAGCATGATAAATCTACAATTGTGGTGAGGTGTTGTTCATGGATGAAGAGGAACATAAGGTTAATATTTAATAATAATGGAGATAAAATAATAAATCCTAATTCTGTTAAGTGGTCACATGGTTTGGTCACATGGTTGTCCAAAATATTCACAAATTGTATGATTTCCAATTCCAATGAGTACCCCTTTTATAGGCTATAATCATAGTCAAACTATAGAAACCCAAAATAGATTAAAGACCCTTTTATGTTCACTATAGAAACCCAAATAGATTAAAGAAACCGTCTAGACTTGTATGTATTGCTTAAAATAATATATTGGCCCACATATTTCCTCAAACTCATGGGGCCCCAGACTCCGAGCAAACCCCGAACACCCTCCAATCCTCCAAAATCTCATTATAATTTAAAATTATGAAAGAAAAAAAGAAATAAAATTTAATTAAAAGGTTCCTCACATTAGAGAAAAACGGTGTTGTCAAAGTTGATTGTCGTTAGTGGGGGTAGAATTTTAATTTTTTTATTATGAAAATTCTGCACATTCGACACTATTTCAAC
This sequence comes from Viscum album, assembly GCA_963277665.1. NCBI lineage: Eukaryota > Viridiplantae > Streptophyta > Magnoliopsida > Santalales > Viscaceae > Viscum > Viscum album. The sequence continues at coordinate 1,360,978,571 of OY728148.1, forward strand.
ATGGTTTTCCCAAACCATGGGACAACTATAAACCATTCACTAGGCCCAATAGAGAACTGACATAGATAATATTTATGGCTTGTAAAACCATGAACCAACTGTCTGAAATAACATTAATAAACTACAAACCCCAACCCATGACTGTCACAATGTATAACCAATCGTGCATCCAAACACTACAATTCGAATTGTCATTAAATTTCAATTTTTTTCATTCATAAATGAAACACACCATTTGAAAATAAACTAAATTAACAAGTTAAAATAAATTATTTGTTGTCTAATAATTCTCTTAAACATGACCATTTCTCTCCCTAGAATGACACCAAAGTCATAATGGATAATGTTGAGTTCAAAAGTTTAGAGATAACCTAATGAACATCTAGATTATAAACAACCCAAAAAATAAAACTAATAAATAATGAATCCAAATCCCTAAAAATGTTTCTAGGATGGAAACCAAAATAAATAACTCAAAATGAGGAATCCAAAACCAATACACCAAATAAGTATCCCCATCCTACAATTCTTCCACTTATCATGGTGGACCAAATAAAACTATAACCATAGGAAACTACCCACCCTATCTAATATATGAATCCCAAAACCAATCAAGAAACCTAATACCTCTTCTATAATTTCCTCATCACATTCACAAACCACTCTAATGTGGTTCAAGTGAGAATAAAGAGAATGAATTTTCCTCAGGAAATTCCCCAAAAATTGAAAATATTCACACACAATCACAAGACTCAAGAATTCTAAAAGGGAATCACTCACAATCAACCTTATAGATTTCATTGGAATAAAATACATTAGGGATGGAAAATCATCAAAAAAATATGATTAAGGAATATTAACTACTAAATATGGGTTGGATTGAATGTAATTTTCCGAAAGAATAAATGCTCAATATATTAAATTTAGGCCTTACTCTAGGGTTAAAGAAGGATAGTCTACGACTTGATCTCATATCACCAACTCCTAATCATCCCAAATATTGAAAAAAAGCACTCATCCCAATCACCACCAAACATCCACATGATCCTTCCTATCAATGTCAACGAATTAAATAGGTACGTGGAATTTTTTTATCAAAAGGATAATTATTAATAAAATAATAATCCCACATCAATTATTAATCCAAGGATACCCAGAGAAAAATTTAATCAAAATTTAATCAAAACATCATCTTCTGTAACGTAAAAACAATAATAATCAAATATAGATTCCCATTAACTTGTTCCAAAACAAATATTCACCTAGATAATATAAGAAAAAACCCAAATAAAGACCGATTAATTTTTATTTTTACATTTATAGGGTATACACTGAACATTTTGAAACATGAATCCATTCATTCATTATTCAATAATTCAAATAAAAGTGTTCTAATATAAATAATAACATGAATCTATAAAAAACCACACTAATATTGATGATTTCTCTCAAAATCACCATTTTCCCTTCGAAATCCCAAACCTTAAATTTGAAAGATCAAAAATAATTTTTTTAATATATACTTCCCGACCTTCTATCCTACTTAAAATATAAAATCAAACTTATTTACAATTATAATAATAAGTTAAAATTTCAAACATCTGGTAAGGTGGTTTAAAATGTATTTATAAATACTCTAAATTTTTAAAAATCATTCTAAATTAAATGTAAAATTACTAAAGTAATCAAATTATAACACCATTTTGAAAAATTACCCAATTTTATAAAATATCATAAATCCATCATTAAACAAATTTTTTAATGCCATAGAATTATAGAAGAGAATTTTTTTAAAATTCCCTTTTATTCCTAAATCTATTTCTCAAATTTAAAATACCTTGTTTGTTTTAATTTATTTATAAAAAGATTTCCTAAATTTTTAAAAGTAGGACCCTTCAAAATTTTTAAAAAATAAACTGTAATAGAGATAAAAATAAACTTAATAAATAACTGAATCACCCAATATTTTTCTATAATATATAATAATTAAATATAAGAAATATCCAAAAAAATTTGGAGATCAATAAAACAATAAAAATATTTACATTGTGGTTAATTACAATGGTTTTTTGGTCACACATCATGGTAGACCTTGTTCCAATCAAGAAACTGCAACTGGTGGCCTCACATGACCATGTGAAAAAGCTAGACATAGTTTTCTAGGACATTGGAGAAAACTATGAAACTCTAATGTGGCTCAATTTTTCACATTAACTCTCAAAATGTCTCAGACCAACATATAAATCACTCACAAGAACAATAATACCATTAATTCTAATAAAAATTAATATATAAAGAGTAAATAATAAAGTATAAAATAAAAATTAAAATCCCAAATTCTCTTGGTAACATAGTATTTTTTAAGAGCAATAGTTATTATGAACATGCCGATGAACAACAACCTAAGACACACTGATCATATTTCCATCAAAAATACATCCCAAATAAAAATGTAAACATCGTTAACCTATTCCGTCTTATGAAAATAAGATTTGATACCATTTTTCATAGACAAACCAAATGTGTTTATCTGTCAGATGCCTAACCTAGACAATGATAGACCAGTTTGGAATTTCCAATCCCCCATAGGTAGGGGAAAAGTTCATGAAAATCAAGAATTTACTTTTCGAATGATTTCATCAAAAAAAATTAATGTAGTAGTGGAAAATTTATTTAAAAACTAGCAAGACTCACCCATAACATAGGAATGAATGCTAGAAATAAAAATGTAGAATGAAAATAAAGAATATGATATAAAAATAAATAAATTAAATCCTCCTATATCCATCAAAACCATAAAAAACCCCAATATTATTCTCATTAACTCTATATAAATAATGAAAAACCTTTAGAATAAAAGGAAATAAAGAAATGATGGTATGGATACAACTATAAAAATAATCAAAATAAATACTCACATACCTAAAACATGTTCCCTATAGGCCTATTAGTCATTCACAATCCCAATCTGTGGGAATATAATCTAAGATAAGTATTAAAAAAATTAAAAAAAAATATTGTAATCCCAATTTTATCTGAAAACAATAAGAGACACTTTGTCTACATGTACTAACTAGTGTTAGTAGGGTGTGAGCTATAGTTCCTAGTGAGGTTTTACTAATGGGTCCACATATTCTATTTTATAATTAATCCTTAAAAAAATATCTTGAAATGTTTGACCTAAATAAATTTGGGAATTATTGGAAAATAAATCCATGGGATTTACTTTGAAACTATTTATTTTACAAAAAAACTTATTTTAAGACATATTAGAAAGCTATTTTGAGAAATTTATTTGATTAATTCTTCAGAATGCTCTAAAAGGAACCAAATTTTCCCACATAAATTTCCATATTCATTAATATATCTAAGCTATCAGATCAAAATAGTATTATTTTACAATAAGAGGGGTGGGGAGGAGTGGATTTATGTTTATTAAAATTTAAAATTTCATAACCACATTATGAAAGTTGTCAGATAATGATTCTTACTGATATACTTTGTATGAAAGTTTATAAAATGCTTTATAATATAGAGAAACAAATTTAAATATAATATAAACAAAAAAATAACAAACTTGTAGAAAATATTATTAAAAATTTTATAATGTAAATAAGAATACATAAAATGAACTTTATAATTGATATTCTATACTTTGACCATTATTGTTATGTATGTAAATATAATTGACTTATGGAATCCATGATATTCATCGTACTATTGGATTTACCTACATATCCAAAACTATCTTAGATCATAATGTTTGGACATAGCCACTGATTCTATAGCCTCAACAACCCTTTATTATATGATTATTATATCAAATATCTCTCTAATATGAGAGCCTTAAATCATTCTATGTTGTACATTGTGATTATAAATGAATAGAACTTCTATAATTTACAAAAATCCATATAAACAGATGCCTTATATAAAACTTTTTATAGATTATAATGAATAAATATCGAAAAATAAGACTTTTATTAAATTTAACAACAACCTTACATCACCATGATTAAAAAATAAAAATATTTTTAACCATAATCATGAAATTATATTTATATAAATTGTTGTAATAGTCATATTCCAAATGTTTGGGGAATAATTTCACAGACATTGGGAAAACCTCGTATTCACATGGAATGTCTTGTACATTATCTCTATATGATATTATCTATGACATACATCACTATATTTTATAAATATTCCTTCTGGAAAATTTGAAATTATTGACGTAAGAGAATGTATGATTTTATTTATATTATAGTTAAATAATATTTGATCTTGTAGGTGTGTATCACTCTATCCGGAAGACCAAGTAGAAATTTTTCTAATAGAATTTGTCATATTATTTCTTCAATACTTTATAAACCTACATTCGATGAGGTTTTTATTCATCCATCTCATGTACAATGTTTCGGTTTGTCTAGGAAGGAGGTTCTTTTTAATATACTCAATATAAAAAATATTAATAGTTTCTTATTTTTTGTAAATGATATTCTACATCTGTTAAAAAATTTCATATTCCTATAGAAAATTGTAAAAACTTGTGACTTATAAGAGTTATATATGAATTCAAAAATTTTAAGTGGATTTTTTTTTGAAATTTAATATTATAAGTTGTAAAATGAATTCTTTCAACTCAAAAATTTCACCCTTTTTGAATTTCAAAAAACAAGACTTTATGGAAATAAAATTAAAAATTAAAAAGTTTAAAGGACTTACTCCCACTGTCTTACTTAATATAAAAAAATATTTTTCTTCTCGTAAATTAAACATCCTAACGTTCTCTATATTCCTTCTAAATATTAAACCCTTTACCCCCCTTTGTGATTTTCTAAAATGTATCTAAAGAGGTGTAAAGTGTTACATGAAATTTTCGGAAAAAAATATGAAACAAAAAAGATATAAAAATAATTAATTAAAATATTCATAAAAGTATAATAACAAAAGTCATCTAAAGATATTGGAATAAAATATCCATCAAAAATATACATCCAAAATACTTTTGAGTCTAAATATTAAAAATACATTAAAGAGTTGAGAGGAAAAAATATCACCCTTTCTTTAAATGTTTCTTTATTATTACCTTCATATTTTTGACTTTATCCAGATAATTCATTACATAGTCCTAATAATATTGAGATTCAGAGACTATAGTCATAATCGTTGCTATATATTATTATGAAACGTCATTTTTTCCTTGATTGGTTTTCTCATCAACTTGATACATCACAATTGATTTTATTTCACCAATTACCCTTTTACATTCAAGCACTTCTTGATTGATACTGGTGGTTTTCTTTGAAAATTAATGTGTTTATCTTTTTATTACATCCATTTATTCATTAAAAAACAATATATAAACTTCTGTTTAATTTAACTACTTGACAATGATTTTAATATTTCATTACTTCACATTTTATTTTCCTTTTATGTTTATGAAATTGGATTTATTTTGGAGGATTATTTCGGAAAGATGCATCACGGAACTTGATATTTCAAAAAAATATACTTTTCATTAGATATATTTGCAATAAATATTAACATCTAAGAAATTATACATAATTATTTCAATCCAATTGATTACTTTATTGTAATAGTTAATTTTTTTATTTCTATTGGTTTTATGTATATACTTAGAGCAGTTTTATTTGTATCACCTGAGACAAATATCAAGGAATGTTACTCCTTTTTTAAGGGTCTGAATTCTTCTATTTGATCAAATTTAGATTGTGAAATCTCTGGTAGAATAACTTTTTTAGAAGACACAACTTCTTCCTATGATTTTATTTCTATTATTTATCATCATCATCAACGTATTATTTTTTCAGATTTATTTATAGAAATGAATTTTACTAAATGAGAGGATAATTATATTTAGGTTTTAGATTACATATGTTAAATATGAAAATTATTTTTTAACTATTCCACAAGTTCATATTACTTAATATATTTCTCTTCCCATGTATGTGATAATGTTATTTAGGATGAGAATATTTATTATTTCCATCTTTATCTTCTTCATAAAATTTTTATACCTCATCATAAACATCCTTTGTATATATTTTACTGAAAAAAATTCTTACATTTTCATCTTTCTTGCAGACTCATTAATTATTTTAACTTCTAAATTTTTTATTGTAATAGGAACAGAAGTTAGAGATGGATTTTACTATGCGGAATATTCCTTGGATTCAAAATAAATTATATAATTGTTTTTTTCATATTCCTTTATGAAATATTTGGTAATTTTAACATTTAGTTATGTATAATTTTCATTTGTTACACTCTCATTATACAAATTTTTTTAAAGTTTCTCTTTTAAAGAACAAACATATATATCTTTTAAACTAATTCAAGGACTCTAAAAATTAATTTATCAATTGTTTTTTATTAACGCAGAAAAATCATCATCAAACATTTTATTTTGTCTCTTCCTTTTCATAAGAGTTGATTTTTATTAAACATATATTTTTTCTATAACATTTATGTTGATTTTTTTGACTTCACCAATAGATGCGCCATTAACTGACTTATCTATAAAAAAATTTAACAATGAATGAAATACAATATTAACTTTGTAAATATTATCTTATCCAAAACAAGAACACTTTTCTCTTAGAGTAATGAACTCATTGGGGAATTTCTATTCCATATAAAAGATTCCTACCACCATGTTAGTAATCGTCAGGTAAGGATGAATTTTAAATGTAAAATCACATTCTTAACTTCTTAAAAACAAATAAGGTAAAAAATTTCTTAGTTAAACATCCTACTATTGCAAATAAAACCTAGAACACATATCATTCACATTTAAGGTTCGCTAATAATACTTTCATAGTATAAGAAGAATTTTGATCTATAATTAAACTACTATGATTCCAAAATATTGATGAGGTACATTACTCAGATTATCATTTTAAAATAAAGAATATGTTTCTACAAGGGATTTATGAAATCATCATAGTTTCTCAAAAGAATCTTGAGTGATGTGGTTTTCTTCTGCTATAATTAGTATTTATTCCAATTCAACATTTTTGTGATATTGAAGAAATATTATTTCTAAAAAAATATGAAGGAAACATTATTTATCCATTACAATTTATTAAAAATAATAGAAATATTGAATTCTCTAATAATATTTTGATGGTGTAAATCAAAATATTCAATTGAAACACAAAAAGATTTAGAATCATGAATAATGATTTATAACATCATTAGAGAATCCTATATTTCATAATAATTCTACAATATCATCATTTATTTAATAAATTTTTTTGAGTTAAATATTTTTTGGTTTCCATGTGTTCTAGCTGGTCGAATTTCAAAAATAACAGAAAAACTAATAAATAATAGGACATAGGGAAAAAAAATTGATAATAATTTGACTCGATTAAAATAGGTGAGAAAGAATTTAGTGCCACAATTTCATTTTAAATGGTCATAAATAGATTTTCGGTAAAACATTCTAAAATCCAACATTGAAAACTCAATACCCCAAAAAGGTTAATGGCTGACAATGATTCTATAAAATATGATGAAAAAAATTAACTCGTAATTTTTTTCACTTTTTTTATAAGTATAATCAGATGAAAAATTATTCATATCAAATTTTAATGTTTGTCACTATATTTTATAAAGAATTATTTTTAAGGTTCACTAATAGTATTTAATTGATTTTAATAAACCATATAATTAATTTATGGATGGAGATTTGAAAAACTTATCTCATGATAAAATTTATTATATATATTATTATGAATGTGTTTCTAGTAACATGAACATCATGTTTTCATAAATAAATTAAAAAAATCCTCTTTAATGATCTTTAAAATGAACCTCAGTCTATTGAAAGTTATGATTTTACTAAATAAATTTTACATGATTTTTTTTAAAAAAATTCTATAAAATTTTTATGAAAACTTTTCTTGAATTATTTTTATGAAAACATTTCCCAGAATAGTTTTAGGAATATATATTTTATCAAAATAATAGAAACATTTATTCCCCATTTTTTAGGAGATATTTATGTTAAATAGATAGTTAAAAAAACATAGACAAATTATCATTTTCTATCTTCCATTCCAAGATTTTGTTTAATATACTAAGATATATCAAAATTGATTAGTTTTTTAATATAAAGAATTTATTTTTTCACTATAATGAATTATAAAATGTTATATCATTTTTTGAGTGATGTTATATGAAATATTGTCTTAAGTATATGTTCATAGATAATAAATGATGTTCTATGTTATTGCATAGTTCTACTAAAATTAAGTTATAAAAAGTAATATTTTTATTAAAACTTATAGAAAAATATATGTGTTTTTGTTTCATCCATAACACATAAGAATAAAAAATACAGACGCTTTATAATCTGCTTCATGTGTGGAAACCACAAAAAAATATTATTTATTAAAATACTACTAATATAATTATTATTTTTAAAAAATTGAAAGTCACATGTTACTTTTTATATCCATTTTATGTTCACTAAATTTATGGTCTAAAATAAGTTTTTTAAGAAAAAATTCAGAAGAGTAAAATACGGCAAGAACCATAGTTCATATATGGTTATAAAAAGTTATTTTCATTATTTTTAACTGGGATTCATTTAAATTTTGTAAAAATATCATACATATGAATAAAAAAACATCAAGTATGATCAACTAGTTATAATATATAATAAACTAAAAATCATTTATCTTAAAATTATTACATCAACAAGATCCCAAAATTCATCATGATATAAATATTTAGAGGTTCTGATAGGAGTATAAATAATCATAGAATTTTCATATAAAGAATTTTATTAATTACTTTTTAATATTATTTTTATATAAAAAATTTCATTCTATTTGCTGATATATTTGAAAAAAGATTAAAAAATATAATTTCATCTGTCATGGTAATTTCAAAAAATGATTCCTTTAATTCGTACGGGATTTTAAATGTAACATTTGAGTTGAAAAAATATAATTACATTGAAATAAATTTTTACAATGATTCTTTTCATTTTTTAATATAATTTGGATCAAAAAATAAATTTAATTTAATACAAATTAATCTATTAACTCTATCTTACTTTGGTCTTGGGGCTTGCTTATGTCAATTGAGTTCTGTAATAATTTTAAAAAGATTATCTAGAATTTTTTTGTCTTCAAAACTAGGTAGTTTATTTACATAAATTTCCTCATAAACACATATATTCATAAAATCATAGTCCATAACCATTTAATAAAGACTAAATATAAGAATGTTGTGTAGGATGGAAGTATACGAATATATTTATGTCTAGGTACCATAGATAATTTTTCTTCATAGTTCATTCATTCTTGTATATTATAACCCTTAATAAATATTTATTTCTTTTTTCATACTATTATTCAATTTTCATCACATTTTTTATTATAAACCAATTTTACTCCAGTTACATGAATATATTTAGGACGTTCTACCAAATTCAAAACATGATTCCTCTAAAATTAATTGAGTTCATCCTTTATTTCCCTTATAAAATCTTTATCACCTAATTCTCCGTCAAGAATTCATGGTTTGAATGTTGATAAAAATGAAAAAATTTCTCAATAATTTTGAATGGAACATTTATTTTTGACTAGTTGATATATATCCCATATGGTATTTTATGTGTGATGATTCCTTAATATTTTCTCTTTTAATGTATTTTAAATTTACGTTCAACAAAAACATTTTGAACATCATCAAAATGTATTAATTCAAGAAAATCATTATTTGTTTGTTATTATTTAAAAATTTAAAATATAATATGAAAATAGGTTTCAAAAAGATCATCTAATGATGTGGTTTCAAATTTCTTAAAAAGAAAAGGATTTGTTTCATCTTAATCCACATACAATATTACCTCAACTATACATGTATTTTTATTTAAAACATGATAATAATTTCTTATTGAATACTTACCAAGTAAAAATAACTCATATGCTTTTGGATAAATTTTTTTGTAAATTATAATTTCTCTAAAAAATATTTCATTAAATAAAAAAACTTTTATGATAGATAGTTTTTTCTCTCATTCTATCTGAAACTCATAAAATATTTTTTTTAGAAAATTTCATAATAAAAATAAAATTATAGTTAATATAAAACACTAATCTCTTCATCCCAATTCTTTTAGCAATTGAGTATTCAATAATAATGGTTCTTGTAATTTATTGAATAACTATATTTATATTTTCAACTATACCATTTTTAGGTGTTTTATAAGATGAGGAGTAATGTATGAATCCTTTATTAGTAAAAAATGATTTTAAATAATAATTTTTAAGTTCTTCAATAACATCTAATTATAATATTCTATTGGTAAGATGATTTATCTGAAGACATATATAAACCACTTTCACTCCCAATGATAGAATATCTAAATCTCTCTTTCAACAAATATTTATAGAACTTTCTCAAAAATTTATCCTTATTATCATTCTTTTTCAATTTATGAAAATCATCTCTGATATGATTTAATTTATCACCCTCTTAATAAATAAATTTTTATATTTCATTCATATCACTTCTATCATTTATATTTTTCTTATACTTGTAAAGAAAATTTTTATTTTCAAAAATCATATTTATTTATTTCAAAAGTCGATCACCTTCATTATCACTTTTTTCATTTGAATTTATTTTAGTATAAAATTTCAATTTCATTATAAAATACTTACGAACTTTTTAATAGGATCTGAATTTCTTTATTGCAGTAGATATAGAGGAAAAATATACACCATTCATCATATTTTATTTTTCGTTATTTATTTTTAATGTGTTCTTATAAATCATGAGAGATACAATAAAATCATCCAAACTATGTGTTGTAAGATTTGTGGTATCATCAGGAGATATTTCTTTAGATTCACATTCAATTAGCATAACATCGACAATTTTCTAATCCATATTTTGATCTGTCGAGTGTTAATCTCCAATGTATTGTATATTTTTAATGGAGTTCATTAAAAATTGGTATATCATAAAAACTTATTCTATAGTTAGGAAATAAAAAAATAATGGTAATATTACTTTAATATGTAACTTGTTGGTTATTTAATTTTACACATTCCAAAACGAGTTACTTATAATTTCTTCCAAATATTGTTAACTGATACACATGAAGAAATTGCAATGTACATGATTCTAGTCTTAGAACATAAAAATGTTTTTTAACCCAATAGTTAATATAATATTAATATTTATATTCTCTAATCAATAAGTAAGTTCATAATAAATAATTTGATAATTTACAGTCATCATTAAAAAATTTCAATTTCTAAAATTTATAGAAAAATGTTTCAGATGTTCTATCTAATATTCATAATCAATGCCACTTAAAATTGTTAGTCTTTTTATATTTAAACTATCAAGAACAATAAATGAAAAACCTATCATCATAAAAATAATGTTACTAAATTCTAAAAAACATGTTTTTGTTGAAATATTTATAAGAGTAAAAACATGATAGAATGCCAAATGTAAGATCGAAAGAGTATGATTTTTACTACAAGGTGGGGGATTATAGTTTATAATAAATTATACTTATGATTTTTACAAAACAATATTTAAATGTTATCGAATTATGATTTATATTGATATACTAAATATTCAAGGTTTGAAAAAGATTTATAAAATAATGTAAAATATTTCCCTATAACATGAAATGTAGAAAAAAAGTAATACATGACTTTTAAATATAAGTAGTAAACATAAAAAAATTACATTATCATAAATATTATACACTTGAAACATTGGTGTTATGAAATTTGATAAAATTGAATTATGGTATGAATGATATTTACACTATCATTAGGTTTACCTTCCTGGAAAAAGAAATCCTTTATCAAAAACATCATACAAAACCTCTATTTCCCAAGATACCTTTATCATATTATTTGTAAATCCTATATCATGTTGGTCTAGGTTATACCAAATACACAAAATAGGGGGGGGGATTGTGTCTTTTACAAATTCTTTACGAATTGTGAAGATGGATGAGTTAGTCCTTTAATCTTTATCAGGTTATTTATGTAGTAGAAAATAAACAGTTAAAAACACAAGGCTGTATAGTGGTTCGGGGAAAATAAGGACCCTAGTCCATTACACTAAAGCTCTAATCCATGATCATGGTGATTTTCACTATCTTATACTCTTATTAATAGACCATCCTCAACTGAGTATAGGTAGTTGACACATTTACAAATAAAGGCTAAAATAGAGCCTTCTGGTTCATAGATAGAACTGAATATACAACTTAGTACAAGAAGCCAGTTACTCAAAATAAAAAGAGTATTTGTCTTGAAATACTTTCCAGGTTTTCTTTACAGTTACAATAGTAGGAAACTGACAGTTTATGGATCATCATCATCATAATGAATTAACTTTAGGAAGAAGTAGTTCTTACCCGATTTGGTTTCATCAGATCTTGAAATGAATTTAGCAACTTCAATAATAGTAGATTAACAATAGATATTTGATGTATAATTAAGGAATCTTCATTATGTTTCTTATTCTTCAGAAATATAGAGTTTGATAGATCTTGGTAGCAATAGATCTGTGTGACTCGTATATCTCAGTAAACTATAGAAGTGAAAAACTTGAGAGCTTGTTGTCCTGATCATCTTTTTGATGATTCACCTAGCTTTATGAAATACAAAATATTATAGATATAGAGAATAAAAAAGTACATTTTCCTTTCAAATTTAGATTAACAAATTTTTCCTTTAGAATCGTGATATACAAATGTTTGAAAAACAAAGTAGTCGTAACTACCTTAAATATTCGGCATGAGAAACTCCTCTTAAATCGATACATTGAATCATAAATAAATAGGATTGAATAAGTCAAAGATATGCTTTATAATTAGGATTTTAATCTGGCTTAAAATCAACCTGATAATCCGTATAAATTATAATGGTCGATAAAGTCATATTTAAAATCTTCGACGCTAAACGTAGGGTTGAAATGTAAATCATTCTTTCTCTAAACATAATTTTTATAATGTAAGGTTGATCAACCATACTTCTATATTCAACTCTCAAACCTAAGGTATATAATCCATATATTTATCAGCATCTAAATGTAGGGTATGAAATGTATTTCCAAAACATGCTAAAGTGATTTTCGAACACGTAGAGCATGAATAGTGTTTCCAGAACACACTAAAGTGATTTTCGAACACGTAGAGCATGAACAGTGTTTCTAGAACACCCAAATATGCTAAAACGATTTCTGAACACTTTGTCAAGTATTAAAAATGTATTAAACTCTATAATATTATTCCAAAATAATGAAATAATGAATATTAATTTCCAGAAATCACATAAGATAAAATCATTTGAATAACAAAAAAAGGTGTTTGTGACATAAAAATCATCATAAAAAGATAGAGTATTGTTTTCAACAATCTTTCCCTAATAAAATAAATTAATGTTGAAAAAATCACATTCTAAAAAATCTATACCTTTTTAATGATCACAAAACCCATGAAATTGACCTACAAAATTAATAGCATATTATTTAGAATTTAACAAGGATAAAAAAATATTTAATTTTAACCAAATATTTTCAATATGAAATATAAAATATGTTACCCAAATTTTTATATAAAGAGAATCATTAAACCATTATTTAAAATTTATACCACTTTATAAATTAAAATAACATCTCCTCCTTTATAAATTAATAAAATAAAATTTTCTGTTTATCCAAAAAATTCTCTCCAATAAAAAAATTATGTTTATAGAAATTTCTCCCCTTTAAAAAAAGAAAGAAAAAAAATTCTTTTCTCTCCCTGAGTAAATGATTCAAAATATTAAAACATTATTTTAAATTCTTAAAATAAAATGTTGGGTTTATCAAAATTTCTCCCCCCTTTTCAGATATAAAAAATAATGATATAATTAAGAATAGACTGGTTTTTAATTTAGCATTGAACTTATGTAAATGCTATTATAAAATATTTATCAATATTTGAAGCTAGATTACTGGAATTCTCATATAATCCGTACAATAAATCCAATTAGTAACACATAAACATCAGATGAAAATATTTTTTATTAAAAATATAACTACAAGTATAGTAATGTCAATGGGAATCAAGGTATGGCCCATCAAAGGATTGAAACAACTCTTATCTTCTCTGGATTAATTTCTTAATTCCTGGTAACTGATTTATTAGCCTCATTATAAATCCATCTCCCAACGGGATAATGAGATCTCTTCCCTCTTGATCCAGATGAGTATCCTCAATCAAATTGTCTCTAAAGAACACATGCATCCTTTCTTCGGTTTCCATAAAGAGTTAACTTATCTATGAACTTTTTCAACAGTGTTCTTATTACAGGTTCATCTGAATTTAACTATTCAATTTGATGCATTTGCTTTTCTAACAATACAGAAAATGGAGCACTGTTGCAATGAAAGACCTGCAATCTGTCATTCATATTACTTATTACTATTATAATGGCCTAAAATATCCTTATCGTATTAGGCAAAGTACCTAAGTTACCTTCTTGGATGTTCTTGATAGTTGTGAGTTATTTACCAATGAGATTCTTAAAATCTATAAAATTTGACATCATTAAAATATCAGATTTAAAATTTCAATCATCATCCAACATATCCTTCAAAAAAACTTCAACTTCTTGTTTTGAAATAGAAGTGGCTTTCAATTTTTAAAATCTATAATTTTCCCTTTCCAATGCTCTTCTCAAAGCCACATTTTCTGATTCAACTCTGGTAAACTTTCTATATAGCTCCTCAACTTCTGCATTCATACAATCAGAGGAACCATGTGGTTGATTCTTATTTTGAGCTTCAAATAGATCTAGCATAACTGAAGTTAGGGATTCAGCATCTAATTTCTTTTCATCCTCTCCCTGTACTGGTTTCTCTATTGATTCTTCCTTCGATTCCTTACCTGCCTCATTCGCAGAAAAATACCCATTAATAATTTCAATGTGAATTTAAGAAAGGTGCTCAGATTTATTCATATTAACATGTTAATTCTCCTTCTTATCGTATTCATAATTCATTTACTCTAGGACTGGATCCTCTAATACTAGTTCCCCTTGAGCTAATTCATGTTGAATAATCACAATAGGTTGTACAATTTGAGAAGATTTATGTCTAGATACTTCAACTTCTCTAGGATTTTCAACAGTTTGAGGCACAATTTCTTTTTCCAATAAGGGAGTCACCTCAATATAATAAATTGTTTTTTGTTCAATTTGTTGTACTATAGATTCTCTAATAAATCTGTAGCTCAGAGGAGGTTCAGTTGCATTAGTATTTTCTTGAACAAGATCCTCGCCAGTTTGTGCCACTCAATGTATTTTCCTTTAAAGTCCCCGTTGACTTACCTCATTTGTAGTTAGATAAACTACTTCAAATATTAATCTTCATGAAGTTCCACTTGCTCTAGATTCTTCCACGCCTTCCTTACTTTTAGTAGGTTGCTCCCCCTAAGCTGAGTCCCAGACTTCCTCAGCTCCAATAGTCATAGGAATGCCTATCATCGTACTATAGAAGTGGCCAATATTCCTTAGATTTCCATCATTGAAAACATTGTTGTGATGGAATCATACTCTACAATCTAGAAATCTCCCCATAATAGACATAAAAAGTAATTTTGAAATGAACCCTTTAAATGGATAGAAGCTCATCTGTGCATCTAGTTGATAGAAATAGTTGAGTTATCTTACCATATATCTCCGAAAATTAAACTTGATTTCACTCATAAGAAAAAAAAGTATGTAAATGTCAGTAAATAAAATATTCTACATCTCTGACAACCTAGGAGAAATCCCTGTTTACACAAACTTAACAAGAATCTTCTTCTCCAGTTTTAGATCATTCACTAAAATTTTTCTTATACTTGTAGAATCAAATAGAAATGACATAATGTCCTATGAATTATGTTAATAATATCCAATATTATTTAAGTCTAAATTATAAACTCCATCGTGAGAGTAGTTGAAGATTCAAGCTACTTCAAGAGATGAAACTGAAAAATCCCGATCTTTAATTTTGGCAAATATGGTGTCCTCTGTATCTCCAAGACTGAACATCCCGGTAGAATCTTTCTTCGTACCTTTGACTGACACTTGGCATTGATAGTTTCTCCTTCCTCGATTCTATTTATCTTGGCCATTTCTATTTTATAGTTTTGAAGGTTTGAAGAGCTTGGGTTTTGACGGTTCATGTTTGTGTAGACAAGAGAGGTAGGGTTTTTCATTTCAAAAGGTTTTGAATGAATTGAACAAGTTTTTAATTTAAAATGGTTTCATAAATTTTTTATTCTCGTGTCATTATGTACATATTAATTATTAAATTATTTAAAAGTAAAAATGTAGGCTGGAAAATTTTTAAAGTAGTATGAGTGAAATTTAATATTTTTCTAAAAAAAGTAATTAAACTTTAAAAAAAATTAAATGGAAAAAACTTAAATTTAATTTAAATTTAAAAATAAACAATCCTAGATCCCCCTTAATAAAATCATACCTTGCAGTGGGAATTGTTTTAATTAAAATATGAGCTAATTGAATTTCTGTATTTAAAAATTCTAAAAATGAATTATTTTTTAGAACGTAGTCTCTAAGAAAATGATGTCAGATATCAGTATAATTAGTTCTAGAATTATCAATAGTGTTTTTTGAATTATTTATAGCACTTGTATTATCAAATAAAAGAGGCATATTAATAAAATTTAATCCAAATCCCAGAAGAGTTTTTTCATCCACAAAACTTGTGCACAATAACTGCCTGCAGATACATATTCTACCTTAGCAATTCACATGGAAAATGAATGTTGTCTCTTATAAAAGAATGACGCTAAATAGATTCCTAAAAAGTAAAAAAATCCATGAGGTGTTTTTTATCTTATCTAAAGCTTCCAAAGTCAGCATATAAATAGTAATTTAAATTAAAATCAGATGTTTTTGGATAGAGAAGAGATTGAAAAATAGTTCATTTTAAATATTTTAAAATTATTTTGGTATAATTTATGTAAGATTATTTAGGATTAGATTTAAATCCTTCATAAAGTCATACTGAGTACATTATATCTGGATAGAACGAATTAAAATATAATAAACTTCTAATCATACCTCTCTAAAACTTGTTGCCAACTTATTTTCTAGTTTCATAAAAATCATGTTTATATTAGTATACATTGGAGTTGTATATTTCTTATTGTTTTGAAGACCAAATTTATTTAGTAAATCAGTAATGTATTTGATTTGATTTAAATAATTTCTAAAATTCTTCGGTTAAATTTGATGTTCTAAAAAAATTAATTCACTCATTGTACTCATTTCAAATTATTTATCATTGAATTTTAAAACTCATGATGATGTTTTTTGTTTGATTAACAAAAAATACATCATCAACATCAATTCCAGCTAATAACATATTATAGTTAATGGTTTTCTTAAATAATGTTGGATCTTTCATCCCAACAGTAAAATAATTTTTCAAAATAAAATAATTTAATCATTCATACCAAGATCTATGTGCTTCTTTAAGACCATAAAGAGATTTAGTATGTTTAAATATAGAATCTGGGTTTTGTGAATTTTTAAAACCAGGAGCTTGCTCGACATAAAATTCCTTCAATAAATAACCATTTTAAAATACAAACATAACATCCATCTGAAATAATTTAAAGTTTATATGAGATGTATAGGATAAAAGGATCCTAATGGCTTCAAATATAGCTATAGGTTAAAAGGTCTCCTCATAATTTATACCTTATTCCTGATTATATCATATATCTATTAGTCTTACTATATTTCTAGTTATTATTCATTGACCATATTATTTTTTTCTAAAGACCTATTTAGTTCCTATAATTGGATACCTCTGTGGTCTTTCAACTAATTTCCAAAAATCATTTCTACTGAATTGGTTCAATTCTTTCTTGCATTGGTATCATCCAAATTTCATAAACTAAGTCTTCTTCTAATGTCTTAAGTTCTAATTGCGATAGAGAGTCATATAATTAAACAATATTTCCTACATTTTTTCTATTTTTTTTAGTGTCTAGGTTTCTTATAACAGTTTCTAAGGGGTGATTCTTTAGGGTTCTAGTCTGTGTATGTAGTACACAATTAGGTTATTCAATGTAATGTTCTTTTGAACTTGACTTTATATCATTCAACTATATTTCAATGTCATATTTTATGTTCTCAAGTCTCTTGTTATCTTTAGAGTCATATTAATCTATTTGGTCTTTCCTTTTCTCAAAGGGAACAGATTCATCAAATTTCACTTGAATTGATTCATCAACCATCGTTAAATTTTTATTAAAAACTATATAAGCATTGTAAGTAAATTAATATCCTAAGAAAATTCCTTCTTCTAAATTTGGATCTAATTTACCAATACTTTACTAGGTATTTAAGGTGTAAACATTGCATCCAAAAACTATAATGTAATTTATTTTAGGTTTTCTTTTATTCCAATGTTCATAGTGTGTCTTCTTCAAAATTGGTCTAATTAATAATCTATTCATTATGTAACAAGATATACATATATATTCTACCCAGAAATAGGTAGGAAGAATTTATTCATTCATTATAGTTCTAGCTATTTCCAAAATAGTTCTATTTCTTATTTCAAAATTTCCATTTTGTTGAGGTGTTCTGGGTGTCGAGAAGGTGTGTTTAAAACACATATTTGAGAAAACAGAATTGAATTCTAGATTCAGATATTCTCCATTATTATCACTTATTAATGAAATTATTCTAAACCATTTTTCATTATGAACAGCTTTGAAAAAACATTCAAATATATTAAAAGACTCACTTTTATAATTTTTAAAATAAATCCAATTAAATCTCGAATAGTCATCAACTAAAACTTATACATATAATTTACCAACAAAGCTTTCTATTATAGAAGGTCCAAACAAATCCTTATGTATTTGTTCTAGTAGTTTAGATGTATCAATTTTGTTAACAGTTTTGAAGAATGATTTTTGCTGCTTTCCAGTTAACATGCATCACAGAATCTATCACTTTCAAATTTGAGAATAGGAAAATCATAGAATAAAATTTTCTTCGATAAATTATGTAAAGAATATATATTTCAATTTCCTAGTCTTATATTCCAAAACCATGATTCATTAATCTTAGCAGTTATGTAGTTTAATTTTTTTTACACAAGGAATTTAAAACTAGGGTATAAACATTATCAGTTCTTGGTGCTCTATATTTATGAAATTTATCTATAAAAACTGAATAGAAGTTGATAGAAAAATCAACAAAATATATATCGTCATAGATTTTAGAGATACATATCATATTGTCTTTGAATCCTTGTACATAAAGTACTCTATTGGCTGAGACTACTTCTTGATATCCAATAATTCCTATGCCAATAATTTTACCTTTGGCATTGTCACCAAATTTGAGTAATCCACCATCCTTTTGATTTAGTGTTCTAATGTTTGATGATTTTCCACTCATATGCCTGGAGTAGCCACTACCCTTATACCATACAACTTTTTTTCTTCTTTGACCTGTTTCATACAAATTCATTTAAACAAAGGTTTGTATTGGTACCCATATTCTATTGTGTCCACCAGTGTTAGCCGGCAAAGACCTGGGAATCTAGATTTACTTTGTTTTTATATAAGAAATAGAATCATATAAACGGATTACAATAAAGGATTTATTAATCCTACTTATTTGACATTTCCTTAAGTAGTAGTTTTTAGATATGTTTCCTTTTCTTCCATAGTAGTAGCAAATTTTACCTTTTTTACATGAAACAAAATAGTTCTTATACAGTTTGGGTTTCTCACCTTTATTTTCTATTCCATATATTTTCTTTTTAATCACATTCATTACAAGAATTTAATTTAGTATATTTTCTCCCCTTGTAAATACAAGTACTGAACTTCTGTTCGTTTCTACATCTGTATGCAGTGTTTTTATTTTAGTTTCATTATCTGTATAGTTTGTGTTTGATGAGTAATATTTTTTAATTAACTATTAAATTTTCTTAGCGGAGTGTCTCTTATCCTAAAACAAGAGTGTGAATATTTTTCTGAGATTTATGTTTCATAAATAATGGATCATATTTCTCTTTCATCATATTTTAGTAAGCTGTAAGTTTATCATTTTGATATTTAGAACTAGAATCTGAATCATATGAGTAAAAGGATTATACCTCATTAGCATCTTCCATAAAGCACATATTTGTTTTTAGTTTCTATCATTATTTTTCTGAGTCAGACTTTGATGAGTTTCTAGAGTCCTCAAAAAACATTAAGTAGCTTTCATTTATCTTTTTTCGTTTAGCTCATATTCATTATTTTTGAAATAATTCATTTTCTTTTCTCCTTTTAATTGAGGACAGTCTGGTCTTATGTCAACTATATTTTTTCATTCATAGCAGCTGACATCCCTTGATTCTTTTTCCACATTTTTCAGTATTTTATAAATCCCTTCTTCATTTTGTATAATTTATTAATATTTCTAGTTAGATGTGATAGTTCCACATCTTAATTTGATGAATGAGAACTCCCTGATTTCACATTGGTTTCATTCCTCATTTTTCTTCTTTTCATTTGAGATGTTATCTTCAAATCCGTATTTTCTCTTTTGAATAAAACATTGTACTCATTTGCTTCATCTTCAATCTTATCTTCATGCGTCATAAGAGTTCAAATTAACTCTCTCATTGTATGAAATTTTATTGGTGAGGATTGCCTAATAGTTGATAAAATTCCATTCCACTCAGGTGGTAATACTTTTAGATATTTTTGGTCCCGATCTACTTGATTCATAGGAAAACCCAAGGCAGTGATATTATTTATAATTTCTATAAGATATCCATTCATCTCAATGACGCTTTCTCCATTAAACATTTTGAATTTGTCGAATTTCAATTTAGCATTTTCATAACTCATCTGTCTTACATTGTCAATTCCTTCAAAGGAGACTGTAATCGTATTCCACATTTCATAAGTTGTTGGGAACTGAGATAGTATGTTGAATTGATCGAGTCGAAGACCACAAATGATAGAATTCATAGATTTCAATTTTATGTCGTAATCTGATTCTATATCAGAACTCCATGTTTGAGGTTTCTCTAAAATCACATAGGGTGTTAGAATTTTCGAGTACACTCTGTATCCAAGGTCCTTTAAGAAAATGATCATCCTTGATTACTAGCATCTATAATTTTCATCGTTGAAGTAGAGAGCTCGAAACATTGACATACCCTCTCATGTATCATCCATCGTGCTTTGTATAATCCAGAAACATTCATCTCGTTACAGATTTGAAAAAATATTCTACTTTGATACCAAATGTTGGATCAGGTTAAACATAATACACACAAGAGTGGGGGGGTGAATTGTGTCTTTTACAAATTCTTCACGAATCGTGATGATGACTGATTATATCCTATAATATTTATCAGGTTGTTTATGAAATAGAAAATAAACAGTTAAATAATGCATGGATGTATAGTGTTTTGGGGAACAGAAGTCCCCTAGTCCATTCCACCAATGCTCTACTCCATGAGCTTTGTGATTTTCACAATCTAGTCCTCTTATCAATTGACCATCAATAACTAAGTGTAGGAAATTGACACTTTAACAAGTTAAGGAAAAAACAAATCCTTCTAGTTCATACAAAGAACCGAATACACAACTTAGTATGAGATGTCAGTTACTCAAAATAAAAAGAGTATTTGGCTTGAAATAATTTCTAGTTGTTCTTCATAGTTGCAATAGCACGCAACTGAAAATAAATTTATTTTCATCTTCATGAAGAATTATATTCAAGTAGAAGTATTTCTGAGCTAATTCAGTTACATCAGATCACAAAATGAATTTAGCAACTTCAAGAACTGTATATTCACAAAAGATATTTGATGTAGAATTGGTGAATCTCTAATGTGTTTCTTCTTCTTCTTTAGAAAAATAGAGTTTGATAGATCTTGGTAGTAGTAGATCTATGTGGCTTGTATATCTCTGTAAACTATAGTAGTGAAAAACGTGAGATCTTGTTATCCTGATCTACTTTTCGATGATTTTCCTTGCTTTAGGTAATAAAAAATATCACAGACATATTTACGAAAAAATGTTTCAGTTTCAAATTTATCTCCACAAATGTCACCTTTAGAATCATGATATTCAAATGTTTGAATAACAGAGCTATCGTAACTCCCCTGAATATTCATCATAAAAAACACCTCTTAAATCGATACTTTTAATTATAAATAAACGAATTTGAATTAGTCAAATATGTGCTTTAAAATCGGTCTTTTAATCTGGCTTGAAATCAAAATGATAATCCATATAAAGACTATTGCTCGATAACTTCAAATTTAAAATCTCCGATGTTAAACGTAGGGTTGAATTTCATAGAATTCTTTCTCTAAAGGTAGGGTTCACAAAATTAGGTTGATCATTCATTATTTTCTATTCAACTCTAAAAAAGTACGGTATATATTCCATACTTTTATCAACTTCTAATCATAGGGTATGAACAGTGTTTCCAAAATATGCTAAAGTGATTTTCGAAAAAGTAGATCATGAACAGTGTTTCCAGAACATATTAAAGTGATTTCTGAACATGATGAGCATGAACAATGTTTCCAGAACACGCTAATATGCTAAAATTATTTCCAAACACTTTTTTAAATATTCCAAGCAGATTAAACGCTTTAATATTATTCCAAAACAATTATATAAGAAATATTAATTTCCTGAAATGCGGTTAAGATAAAATCATTAGAATAACAAACAAGGGTATTTGTGAGCATCAAAATCATCATAAAAATATAGATTATTGTTCTCAAAAATCTCCCCATAATAAAATAAAGGATTTTTGAAAACAACACTTTCTCAACAATCTCCCGTTTTTTATGATCACAAAACCCATGAAATTAACCTAGAAAATAAAATTCAAATAATTTAGAATTTAGAAAGGATAAAAAAATATTTAATTTTAACAAAATTATTTCAATAAGAAATATACATTGTGTTAGAAAAAATTTTATACAAAAATAATCATTCAACATTTTTTTTAAATTTCTCCTCTTTATGAAGTAAAATAATATCTCTTCTTAAGAAATAAATAAAATAAAATTTCGTGTTTATCCACAAATTATCTCAAATAAAAAAATTATGTTTATCCAAATTTATCCCCTTTAAATAAACATAGAAAAATAAAATTTCTTTTCTCCCATTGAGTAAAATATTCAAAAGAATAAAATAAAATTTTAAGAGCATAATATAAAAAGCCGGGTTTATCCAAATTTCTCCCCCATTTATGATATCAAAAAGAATGATAGAATAATGAATAAAAAAGTTTTTAATGTGGCACTGAACTTAATTGAATTCTATAATAATCTATTTATCAATATTTGAAGCTAGATTACTGGAGTTCTAACATAGACAAAACAGTAAAACAAATTAATAACACATAAACATGGGAGAGAAATATATTTTATTGAAAATAGAAGTACAAGTACAGTAATGACAACGGGAATCAAGGTTTGGATCATCAAAGTTTGAAACTGGTCTTGACTTTTCTAGATTACTTCCATGATTTCTGCTAACTGATTCCTCATCCTTGCCTTTAATCCATCTCTCAACTAGATTATTATAACTCTTCCCTCTTGAGTCAGATGAATATCCTCAATCAAATTGACTCTAAAGAACTTAGGAAACCATCCTTCCTTTTCCATAAAAAGAGTTAACTTATATGTGAACTTATTCAATAAAGTTCTTATTACGGGTTCATCTAAAGTTAACTAATCAATTAGATGCTTTTGGTTTTCTAACAATATATAAAATAGAGCACCGTTGAACCGAAGTTCCTATAATCTGTCATTCATATTTCCCATTACTATTATAATGGCCTGAAATCACTTTATCATATCAGGCGAATTACTTGAGGTACCTTCCAGACTGTTCTAGATAGTTACGAATTGGTTCCCCATGAAAAACTTAAAATCTACCAAATCTGACTTCATTACCATCTCAGATTTCAAATTTTTAACTTCATCCAACATAT
Organism: Viscum album; assembly: GCA_963277665.1. Taxonomy (NCBI): domain Eukaryota; kingdom Viridiplantae; phylum Streptophyta; class Magnoliopsida; order Santalales; family Viscaceae; genus Viscum; species Viscum album. Next base: position 1,361,002,639 of record OY728148.1, read on the forward strand.
CCTTTATAAAAACATAAAATTCTTGTTATGAAATGGAAGTGGATTCCAATTTATTAAATATCTAATTTTTCTATTCAAATTCTCTTCTAAAAGCCTAAATTTCTAATTTAATTCTTTTTATCTTTCTATACAGCTCCTCCACTTCTTCATTCATAGAATTATAGGCACCTTGTGCTTGATTCTCAGTCTAAGCTTCAACTAGATTTAATAGAACTAAATGTAGGGATTTTGTATCTGATTTATTTTCATCCTCTCTCTATACTAGCTTCCCTATTGATTCTTCCTTCGAGTCCTTCCCATACTCATCCATAGAAAAATACTCATTTATAATTTAAATTTGATTTTCATAATGGTTCTCTGCTTGATTCATATTAACAGGTTCATTCTCATTGTGAAAATATTCTTCATTTATTTCCTCCATGACATGATCCCCTAATGCACGTTCCCCTTGAGCTAATTCCCCTTGAACAATAGTAGTAGGATTTACAGTTTGAGGAGATTCAGGTCTAGCCACTTCAACATCTTTAGTCTTTTTAATAGTTTGAGGCACAATTTTGTTTTCCACTTGAGGAGTCACCTCAATCTGAGAAGCAGTTTGTTTTTCAATTTGTTGTACTATAAATTCTCTAATAAATATGTAGCTCAGAAGAGGTTCAGTTACATCAGCATTTGAATGAACGGACTCCACAATAGATTGATCCACTCAATATATTTTCCTCTGAAGTCCCTCTTGACTTCCCTAAATAATATGTGGATCAACTACTTCAAATAATAATCTTCTTGAAGTTCCACTTGCTCTAGATTGTACCATGACTTCCTTAGTTTTAGAAAGTTGCCCCCCCTTAGCCGAGTCCTAGTCTTCCTCAGCTCCAACAGGAATAATAATTCCTTTCACAGTACACCAGAAAAAGCCAATCTTCCTTAGAGTTCCATCATTGAAAACATTATTGTGGTGACATCTTACACTGGCATCTATTAATCTCCCCATATCATACTTAAACAGTAGTTTTGAAATGAACCTTCAAAAGGGATAAAAGTTCATCTGGGATTCTGGTTGACATAAATAGTTGAGATATCATACCATATATCATAGACAATTCAACATGATTTCACTAATAAGAAAAAACATTATGTACTTTTTAGGAAAAAAATCATCTCCATCTCTAACATCCTAAGGGCTATCCCTGTTTGCACAAACATAACAAGAATCTTTTGATTAGGTTCTAGATCTTTCACTAGAATTATTTTATACATGTAGAACCAAATAAAAATGGCATAGTGTCCTCTCACTTATTTTAATCGTCTCCAATATTCTTTATGTCTAAATGATAAACTCTCTCATGAGGGCAGTTTAAAATTATTTCTATTTCCACAGATGAAACATAAAAATCCCGATGTTTAATTTCTGAAAATATGGTGTCCTCTATATCTCCATGAATTAACTTCCATATTGAATATTTCATCATGTTTTGTGACGATGCTTCACATTGCTGGTTTCTCCTTCCTCGATTCTCTATGACTTGGCCATTTTTGTCACAGATTTCTGATGGTTTAAATATCTAGGGTTTTGATGGTTCAGGTTTGGGAAGACACGAGTGGTATAGCTTTTCATTTTGATTGGTTTTGAACAAAATGGACAGGTTTAGAATTTGAAATGGTTTCGAACATGTTTAATTCCCTTGTCATTACGTACATAATAATTATTACATTATTTATAAGTAAAGAATGTACGCGACAAACTTTTTAAACCAGTAAAGAAAAAATTTTAAATTATTCTACAAACAAGTAATTAAATTTTTTTAAAAATAATTAAATATAAAAAATTAAAAATAAAATTTAATTTAAAAATAAATAAACATAGATTTACCTTAATTATATCAAACCTTTATGTGGAAATTGGTTTAGTAAAAAAATTATCCAATTAAATTTTAGTATTTATAAAATCTAAAAATTTATCTTTTTTAAGAACATTGTCTATTGGAAAATGATGTCTGGTATCAATATTCTTAGTTTTTTAATGATTAATAGGGTTTTTTGAAATATTTATAGCACATGTTTTATCACATAAAATAGGTTTGTTATTAAAATTTCGTCTAAAGTCGATATTATTTTTTTCATCCACAAAACATTTTCTCTACATATACATGTAGATACATATTTTTCCTTAGCTATTGACCAGGAAATTGAGTGTTGTTTCTTACTAGGCCATGACACTAAAGATTTTCCTAAAATGTGACAAGTCACTGAGGTTATAGGTCTAACTAATCTACAGATTCCAAAGTCAGTATCTAAATAAGTAATTAAACTAAAATTGGATGTTTTTTGGATAGAGAAGAGATTGAAAAACTATTTCTTTTAAATACCTAAAAATTATTTTGACAACAATTATATGAGATTATTTTATACTATATTTAAATCTTTCACAAAGACATACTAAGTACATTATATCTCGCCTGCAAGAAATACGATATAATAAACAGCCAATCATATCTCTATGTAACTTTTTTTCAACTGATTTTCCAATTTCATACAAATAAAGTTTTATATTAGTACACATAGAAGTTGTATATGTCTTGTTGTATCATGTATAAATTTATTTAGTAAATCAGTAATGTATTTGATTTGATTTAAAACATTTCCAAAATCCTTTTGATAAATTTGATGTCCTAAAAAAATTAATTGTCCCATCATACTCATTTCAAATTCTCGTGGCATTAAATTTGAAAACTCATGTAAAATGTTATTTGTTAAACCAAAAATTACATCATCAACATATATTTGAACCAATAAAATAATAGAGTTTACAATTTTCATAAACAATGTTGGATCTTCCATCCCAACAGTAAAATAATTTTTCAAAATAAAAGGACTTAATCTTTCATACCAAGCACTATGTGCTTGTTTAAGAGCATAAAGAGTTTTATTATTTTTAAAAACAGAATGTGTTTTTTTTTAAATTTTCAAAACTAGGAGGTTGCTCAAAATAATCTTCCTCCAATAAATAACCTTTTAAAAAATGCAGACTTAACATCTATCTGTAATAATTTAATCTTTATATGAGATGCATAGGCTACAAGGATCAGAAAGGATTCTAATCTACCTAAAGGTGAAGGTGTCTTATCATAATCAATACCTTTTTCCTAATTATATCATTTAGCTACTAGTCTTTCTTTATTTCTATATATTATTCCTGGATCATCTTATTTATTTTTAAAGACCCATTTAATTCTTATAACTGGATAGATTTGTGATATTTCAACTAATTTCTAAACATCATTTCTTTTTAATTGGTTTAGTACTTATTTAATTTTTATCATCCACTATTCATCAACTAAGGAATCTTCTAATGTCTTAGGTTCTAATTTTGATTAAAATAGTTATAATTCAATAAGATTTCCTATATTTGATCTAGTTTTTATTTTAATGTCTAGGTCTCTTATAATAGCTTCTAAAGGGTGATTCTTTAGTGTTCTAGGTATTCTAGGTTATACACAGTTAGGTTCTTCAATTTCACGTACATATGAACTAGAAATAATTTCATTTAAATATTTTTCAAAGTCATCATTTATGTTCTCAAGTTTCATGTTATCATTAGTGTCAAATTACTCAATTTGGTCATTTCTTTTCTCAATGGGATAAGATTCATCACATTTTACATGAACTGATATTTCATTAATCCTTGCTTATTTATTGAAAACTTAAAAGCTTTTGAAGTAGTAGAATATCCTAATAAAATGCATTCATCAGATTTTGGATCAAAATTTCCAGGATTTTCCTTGGTGTTTAAGTTAATAACATTACAAAAAAAACATTAAACTAATTTACATTAGTTTTTTTGTTATTCCAGAGTTCATTGGGTGTCTTCTTGAAAATTGCTCTAATTAAAACTCTATTCATTATATAACAGGTTTTTTTTATAAATTCTAACTATAAATGGGTATGAATACTATATTCATTCAGCATAGTCTTGGCCATTTCATGAATAGTTCTATTTCTTCTTTCAACAATTCCATTTGGATAAGGTGTTCTGGGTACAGAGAAGGTGTGTTTAAAACCCATATTTGATAAAAAGGAATTGAATTATAGATTCTAAAATTCTGCACCATGATCACTTCTTAATGAAATTATTTTAAAATCTTTTTTATTTTTAATAGCTTTGCAAAAACATTCAAATATAGTAAAAACTTCATTTTTATATTTTGGAAAATAAATCCAACTAAATGTAGAATACACATCATCTAAAACATATACATATAATTTACCAGCTAACTATTCTATTCTTGAAGGTCCAAACAAATCCATATGGATAAGTTCAAGTGTTTAGATGTAGCAATTTTGTTAACAGATTTGAAGGATTATTTTTTCTTCTTGCCAAGTTGACATGCATCACAAAATATATTACTTTTTTATTTGAGACTAGGAAAATCAGAAACTAATTGTTTCTAATATAACTTATGTAAAGCATATATATTGAAATGTCCAAGTCATCTATTCCAGATCCACAATTCACATATATTAGTAGTTAAGTAGTTTAACTTTTGTTTACACAAACAATTGAAGTCTAGGGTATTGACATTATCAATTTTGGGTGCTCTAAATTTATGAAATTTATCTTTTAAAATAGAACAACAGTTTTTTGAAAAATCAAAAAAATATCCATCCTCATAGAGTTGAGAGATACTTATCATATTGTGTTTAAATCCTTGTAAATAAATAACTTTATTGATTAAGACTCTTTCTGGATCTCTAAGAGTTCCAACGATAAAAATTTTACCTTTGGCATTGTCACCAAATGTGACTAATCCACCTGCCTTTTAAGTTAGTACACTAAATTTTGATGAGTTTCCACTAATATTCTTAGCTCAATCACTATCCATATACCATACAGATTTTCTTCTTCTATGACCTATTTACTACAATGGCATTTAAACAATGGTTTGTTTTGGAACCCATGTTCCATTGGTTCCAGTAGTGTTAACCCCCAAAGTCCTGGGAATCCAGACTTGGATTAATTTTCTATAATCAATAGAATCATATGAAATGATTGCAATAAAGGCTTTATTAATCCCATTATTTTAGGTTTCCTTAAGTAGTTGTTTTTAGATATATGACCATTTTTTTTCAAAGTAGTAGAAAATCTTACCTTTTGAACTTCGAACAAAATAGTTCATATAAAGTTTGGGTATCTCACCTTTACTTACTATTTCATATCATTCCTTTTTAATCACATTCTTTCAAAGAATATCATTTAGTATATTTTCACATTTTTTAAACACAAGATCTACATTTTTTATGTATTTAATTCTATTTTGAGTTCTTTTTTTAGATTCATTAACAATATTTTTTTGTGTTTGATGAGTTTTATTTTTCAATTAACTATTTCTGATGTTTTATCAGAGAGTCTCTTTCTAAAAAAAAGAGTGTGAATATTTTTCAGAGATTTATGTTTCATAAATAAGGGATCATATTTTTATTCCAGTATATTGCAGTAGGCTGCAAGTTTATCATTTTAATAGTTAGAACTAGAATCTTAATCATATGAGTAATAGGATTGTACCTCATCAGAGTCTACTATAAAGAAAAGATTTTCTTTTAGATCTAATTATTTCTTTTTTGAGTAAGTCTATAATGATAGTCTAGAGTATTCAGAAACACTCCAAGTAGCTTCCATAGTTCTTTTTTCTTTCTACACATAATCATTATTTTTTTTTAAAATTTTGTTTTATTTTCTCCTTTTAATTGAAGATAGTCTGGTCTTATGTGACCCATCATTTTGAATTTATAGCATCTGACTTTCCTTTTTGTAGATTTGAGAAAAGCAATTCATTTTATACGAATTGTTGGATCGGGTTATACCAAATACACACAAGAGGTGGGTGAATTGTTTCTTTTAAAAATTGTTCGCGAATCATGGAGAAGGCTGAGTCTATCCTTTTATCTTTATCAAGTTGTTTATACAGTGAAAAATAAATAGTTAAAGAATTAAAGGATGTATAGTAGTTTAGGGAAAATAATTCCCCTAGTCCACTCCACAAACTCTGTACTCCATGAGTTTGGTGATTTTCACTATCTGGTCATCTCTTTAACAGTCCATCCACAAATGAGTGCATGAAGTCGAAACATTTAAAAGTTAATGCTAAAATAGATCCTTCTAGTTCATACACAAAACTAAATACATATCATATTATGAGGATCCGATTACTCAAAATAAAATGAGTATTTTTTTTAAAGAATTTCCAATTTTTCTTCATAGTTGCAACAGTATGCAACTGACAGTCGATGGGTCATCGTCTTCATAAAAAATGATCTTCAGGTAGAAGTAGTTTTGAGCTAATTTTGTTGCATTAATTTATGATATAAATTTATCAAATTCTATAGTAGTAGATTCATAATAGATAATTGATTTATAATTTGTGAATCTTCAATGTGTTTCTTCTTCTTCAAAAAAACAGCGTCTAATAGATATTTGTAGCAGCAGATCTGTGTGACTTGTATATCTCTATAAACTGTATTAGTGAAAAACTCGAGAGCTTGTTATCTAGATCTTATTTTTGATGATTTACCTCAAATTATGTAATAAAAAATATCATAGATATATAGAATAAAAAAGAACATTTTTCTATCAAATTTAGATCCACAAATGTCACCTTTATAATCACGATATTCAAATGTTTGAAAAACAGAGTTGTCGTAACTCCCCTGAAATTCATCATGAAAAACTCCCCTTAAATCGATCATTTGAATCATAAATAAATGGCTTTGAATTAGTCAAAGACATGCTTCAAAATCGGGCTTTTAATCTGGCTTAAAATCATCCTGATAATTTGTATAAAGATTGTTGCTCGATAAAGTCATAGTTGAAATCTCTGATGCAAATGTAGGGTTGAACTACATAGAATTCATTCTGTAAATGTAATGTTCTCAATGTAAGGTTGACCATACATATTTTTCTCTTCAACTATCAAATGTACGGTATATAACCCATACTTTTATAAGCTTCTAAACGTAGGGTATGAACAGTGTTTCTAGAACACGCTAAAGTGATTTCCGAGCACATATAGCACGAACAAATTTTCAAGAACACTCAAATACACTAAACACAATTTCAACACTTTTTCAAATATTCCATGTGTATTGAACACATTAATATTATTAAAAAATTGAGAAATAGATAATATTAATTTCCTGAAATATACTAAATAGAAAATCATTAGAATAACAAACAAGGGTATTTATGAGAATCTAAATCATCATAAAAAGATTGAGTATTCTTCTAAATAATCTCCCCCTAATAAAATAATGTATTTTGAAACCAACAGTTGCTCAACATATCCCTCAACCCTATGATCCATTGATCAAACTAGATCGTACACGATGATTACAAAAGAAAAATCCTCAAAAGGAATTACTTATGTAAAAATATCAAAATATTATAATGAATATCTCTCAAGTTAGAATCCATTTCAAAAACATCAAAAAAAAATTCATCTAATGATTAAGAATGAAAATATTTTACTCCTCAATTATAAATCTCTATTTATATATGGTATTCTAGAATTCCTTTTCTGAATATCCGGAGATTAGTTACCATGGCATTAGACATACTCTATAATCTTATGGAATGTTTTATACATTATATATGTCCCAATGTCATTATGATTTAACCCACCACACTGTATAATGTTTTCATCTGGTAAAATGTAAAATCTGGATCCTATAAAACATATAATTTTATTCATATAAATGGATAATAAAATTTCATCTGTTTTAAATTTCTTCTATAATTCAGTAAACTGAAACAAGTATAGCTAGCTGAAAATCATCTGATGTACTTTGTTATACTATGTTTGATAGAATTTATAATCCCTTATTTGGTGAAATTTGTATTCATACAACCGATGTACAAATTACATGTTCTTCTATAATAGAATATCCATCATATATACTCTTTATATATAAATTTAATAAATTTACACCCATTCGAACATATATTATCTATTTGGTAAGTCATTTATATTTCCTACAAAAACATCTTAAAAAGGAATGTATAAACGTAGAAAATGTATAAACTTAGGATGTGCATTTTGTTTTTCAAAAGTATGGTTAGAATTTGTACAATGATTTTTTTTTACTCAAGATAAGAGACAAAGAATGTAAATTTCAAATTATAAAACACAACCCATGATGTATAAATAAATTTAGATAAGTATATAAATGTCAATGTTAGAAGGGTTACATATTCATTCAAGTATAAAGTAAAATATGAGTACGGTAAAGACCATACAATCAGTAATATAAAATAAGATTCAAGGGAGAAACATCCAAGCGTCATTGTTTCTAAAAGAACCTAAAAATACATCACTAATTATGGTTTCGAACTATATTAGTTGAAATAGTAAAAATTAATTGGATAGTAAAGATATTGAATTTAATTTCCTAGAATAACTAGATGAAAGGGAACATATAATATCAATGTTAACCTTCACATGTAACTAGGGGTTTGGATGATGGATGAAAAAAATATGTTAGTAGAATGTTTTTTGTTAAAAAATAAGTAAACAATTTCCTTATAAGAACAAAATGAAGGCAATTACCACTATTCATCTCAAAATTGGTCATTTGTAATACCTTTATTTTAAACAAAGGTGATATTGTGTAACACGTATATCGTAAAAATTTATTATAAAAAACATCCTCTATAATATTCCAAATGATAAATTAAAGTATTTGATTTACTGACTCTCATTTGAAAATCTACATCTTTTAAGAACACCGCAAAAAAATATATTATTTAAAAACTTATTCTTAGACAAAGGTATCATATGATGCCCTTGTGAAATTTTATACATTTATAAACACACACATCTATACACCTATATTTGATTACATGTAAATAAAATAATATGTTCATATCTAAATGAACATATATATATGTATATGTCAATGTTTATAGGAAGTACTAATCTAACAAATAAGAAAATACATTTCAAGGTATTCATCAACATCATACATTTCAATCCAACAAGAAAATATAATTCAGTACATTCATTCATCGTTCAAATACACATTCTGGAACTAAAATTATCACCTTTTATTCCTTATTTAAAAATTATTCAAATATTTAATTCTTGAGACTTACATTTTGTAATTAGCTACATATAAAATAATATAAATTTCACTACCAATTCAAAATTGAAACAAAATGTCATATATTCAAATTTGGGATGGCTAAGGTAAAATTTCCCACAATTTATGAAATAATGGAAAGTTATGGGAAAATTTTGAGACCTTTCGCATGGGTTTAATCTTGCTTCATAAAATTAAAAATTATTGACATGAAAAAATTACCACAATTACTATTCATAATTACAAAAAATTAAAAGGGTCTAATTAAGACATTTCAAAATCCTAATTCATACTATGGTGTCAATTTCTTCATGATTAGATTTTAATAAATAGTAGAAATTAATTTTATTATAAATATTTATAATTCAATGAAACAATGTTTTTAAAAAGATGTGTTTTTATGAATAAAAATTAACTTATATCAAAATATTGAAAAAAATTAACTATAATTGAATGAATTATATTATTTTAAATATATTAATCATTTTTCACATTAATATAAAGTTTAATATTTAAAGGGACCGTAAAATTATAAGTTTTTAAGAAAAGTAATTATAATATATGAAAATAATTTTTTTTCAATATTCAATGAAAAATAAAACTTTTTAAAAAATTCCAAATTTTCACCCAAGGTTAGTAATGATATTGTGATTTCAGAAAGAAATTAATTTTAATGAAATTAAATTTATAAAAAATTTTAATTTAGGAATTATTTTAGTTCTTAAATAAATATATGTGTATTATGAGATTATTTCTATATAAAATAATATTACTATAATTGATGCTAGAGAATTACATTCTTCCTTACATTAAAATAACATCACACTAAAAATGTATAGAATTCCATTTCATGAATAAATTTGGTGTTTTATTCATCATAGAAACTTTAGGGTCGCATGTCGCCTCTTTTATCTTATGATTTCATGAAAGTACCTCTACTAGATGAGTCATCTAATTCCTCAACACTTATTCTCTAGTGTTTAGTGTCCTGATTGGATCTTAATATTATGTGAATTCTGGTTGTGATTATATTTCATGAATGGTGATTTTAGGAGTTCGATCTGGCATGTACTACGTCAATATAAATAAATATAACACAACATTAATTTTAGAGTGTCTAGGTGGAATTTCTAAATGGTAAGCCATTACTCAAATATTTTATAGAATTTAAAAATGAATGATATTCCAAGAACCCATTATTCTTTTCTTACTGAATCTTTTAACAGCATTTCAGGGGTATATATCAATGAAAAAAGATCTCCCACTAGAGAATAAAAATCATTCCATTGGTTTTTAGAATATCTATTTCTTCTTCTTTGAGATGCTTCAATATTGGTACAAATAGTCATTAAATTAACTATTGTATCATTGAAATGTTATGGGCCTTTAAGATTACTTTCAACAAAATCATCCCAACAAGTTGGAGTATGACATCTCTAGCCATATAATGTTTTATTCGGGTCCACATGAATTTATGAAGGAAAGATATTATTGAAGTAAATCCCTTCCAATGATTAATACTAATCCCACATAGTATGAAATTCAATAGATCATAGAAAATAACATGTCTTATAATGTTTTACTATTCCTTAAAGTTGGAAGAAATTTTGATGATTATAGGGGGATCACAAATGAATCTTGATATCATGTGAATACTCAATAATTTTCTAAAATTATGAGGTAAATTCTGGATCCTGGTCTCACATAACTAAAATAGGTAAACCATGGAGTCTTAAAAATTTAATAATATAATTTCGTGCAATATTTTCAAGAGGAAATTATTATCTTATTTCTTAAATGTTTTTAGTTTCGGTAAGATGATAAATAATAACATATATGGTATCATTTATTGTAGGATAATTTTCTAATATAGTGATAAACTCTATAGTAATGTCATCCATTTTCATTATAAGAATAGGTAGAGGTTTCATATATCATCAAGGTTATTATATCTCAACCTTCACTTATTGAAAAACCAAGATTTTTAATACATAACCATAAATTTTACACTTTATATTCTCCCTCCAAAATTTTTAATTTAAATCCCTATATGGCATGGTGCTACTAAGGAATTGATTGAAATTTAATCTATGAGAATAATATAATAATTATAATTTTCTCTCAGGTATTTATGGATTTCAAAACCATTTTCCAATTCTTAGAACATATACTTAATAAATGAAATCTTATAACATCCCCTAATTATATATTTTAATTTTCATTTTAATATTATCATAACTAGTGTGAGAATTTCATATCTTTATCAATAATGATGTTTTAGAAATCATTTGAAAAAGGTATTCTATTTTTTGTTCCCTAAATATTCACAAATCCAACTTTACTAAGTCCATAAATAGTGAATTTATATAAATCATCATCCAAGCTAGTACCCCATGATCTTTCATAATCAACACATTAGTCACCTTATCAGCCATTCCATGGTTGTAGTGTACCGAGAAATCATTGTAACGACGTGAACCATTATAAATAAAATTCCCCTTTATATTTTAATTAAATTTATTATTAGGTAATATGTTTATAGAAAACAAATTATTTTTTTATTATATCCAATTGGATTTAAAATACCATTAAGTATTTTTATCATGGATAACATAACTATTGAATAGTGATTACCTGATTAGTATAAATATTGGGTTTTATGAAATCAAATTGGAAAAAATCAAAGTGATGGACTCAACCAACAGGATCATACCCTATGAATCCCATTTATCAAAGCTTCCTAGGGAGATAACATTTCTATAATTTATCCTTCACTAATTCTAAGCTAGGTTCCACCAAATTAAGCTTCATAGAAACTATTTATGGGATAAGTTCATCCCCATCGAGATCACAGCCCAAACCGTATTCACCAAACAACCCCAAGAATATCCCACAATTGTACACATTACTCTTAGGTAATTTTAAGGTTTATTAATGGGATATGTATCAATACCCTATAAATATTAATATGTACAATATTTTTAATATAATAATGACTATATTTTCATCCTATTATTATTACTTTGTAAATGATTTTTATTTAAATACAATGAAGCAAAAAAAGTGTTTTGATTATATTAAAATTAAATTAATGAAATATGACTTAATGTATTTTAAAAAAAAATAATATTTTAATAATATTATTATATAATGTCAATCCAATACAAATGATCATACAATTTTTATGAAGTAAAATGTAATTTTTATAAGGGTTTGAAAACCATTGATGTAAAAAACAAGATTTTCATAATGGATTGACTTTTTTGAAGTGAAAATTCACATATTTAGATATTATTTATATAATATTAAAATTATTTTTGAAATCAAAACATTGAAATTATCCAATAGTGAATTTTTCATTATTTTTCAAGATAGTCAATTTTTTGAGTAAAAAATAAACATCATATAAATATACATTGTGTTTTATGAAATCATAATGATCCAAAAGTGATTTAATAATTACTATAAATGGGATCCATGAAATAATAAATGTTTTAGCATTAAAATATTCTGAATTTATGTTTCTTTTACTTATTTTACAAATACATTATTAATACTCCACAAACCTATAGTATATTTTAAGTATTTAAAATCATTTCTTTAAGAGGATGAATCATTTTCCTATTAGAAAGAGAATTATTTTTATAATTTCATCCCTTTTCCTTATAATATAATAATATAAAATCCCATTTGGGATAAAACATGTGAAAAATCATGGTATAGTTTGTGGTTTTGGATTTTTTATTATGTAGCATTAAAAACCAAAATAATAAAGGAATCCCTCTCATTTCTTTATAATCCCATAAAAACCCCCCATTTCTCTTCACTAAAACTCATTTGGGAATTAAATTATTTTTAATACACTCTATATATTCCTCTTAAGGATCCCCCATGCTCTTTGAAATCCAAAACCATTCTTTGGGTGTGTTATACTCAAGTAAGGGATCTTCACCTCCTCTACTCCTTTGAATTCATCAACCTTCATTGAGATTTATCATATTAATTACAATTTTTTATGATGCAATTTATTTATAAGAATTTGCTATTTTCCAATGGATGTTATTTAAATGTGGTATCATTTATTTTCTTTTATATTTACCTTCACATATGCCACAACTATGACTAAGTTTCATAATGGATTTGTCTCTTCTCAATTCCATTCAAGAAAATATTTTATGTTATGTATTTTAAATTCCATTTTACGTTCATGGGATATGTCCTTTCATATTCCCAATACATTACATTTAATTTATAAATTATGAGATCCACCTTTCAATTTCATTAAGACTCTTATTATCCTTTATGTGCACTTTTTACCATACTGAAAAATTGTTTTGACTCTTTTAAATTATTCAATTGCTTCATTAAAATATGCCAATTTTTTTCAATTTTTAATGTAGTGATATGAATTCACATTTCTATATTACAGACCACATTATTTATATATGATTCTAGGCCCACTTCTCTTTCATCATCCCATTTTTATAAATCATTCAGTAACACGGTTATGCTGTCGAAATTGCACCACAATATTTCCATGCTAAACCAACTGAGTTGTGAATACCACACCCAATTCCTATCAAGGTTTATCAGATTTATTCACATGTACATTTTATTGGAGACATATATACATTTATTATACACTCCTTGATCAGATAATAAATTATTATGATGAATGAATCCATGTTTTATGATTTATGTGTCACACTTAATCATGAAAATGAAATGAATATGACGGGTGTGCCTAGAATTATATAGCACTCCAATGCATTGGGTAATGTTTAGTATCATGATATGTTATGCTGGGATAGGGAGTGAACTTGGTTTCTTTATGGGACCATTTCAACTTTCATGTCATAGTTGTTTATCCTTGACCTATGTTTATGAGGTAGTGTGTTAAGCTGTTTCCTTATTTATCATGTTTTGATTATCATTGTATATCTTGTCTCATTGTTCATGTTTATGATTCATATTCTTTTTTATGAACCATTAATATGAATTTTTTAACATGTGTTATTATCTTCATGTAATTCAGTATTATTACATTATTGGGGTTTATATTTAAATATTTTCATAAGTTCTTTCATATGTTATCCCATGTAGTTTTAAGAGGCCATGGAATTTTAGAATCATCTTAAAGAAGCTTTCAATAATTCTATTATTTTCAATGTTCTAGATATTATTCATTTTATCTAAACCCCAATAACACTATATTTATTGATCCTTATGGTATTATTATGTGACCATTTATGAAATATATCATGTATTAATGAAAATAACAAGTTGGGTTTTCATAGTTGGTGTCAGTTGAGATGTTTAGTTATTTTTGGGATTATGATTAGAAACCATTAGTAAAATCTGTAGGGATTAGAATAAGTATATGAAGACATCCATAAACTTTGGTAAGTATATAGTAAGAGGTTTACGAAAGAAATAAATTCATGTTTAAATATAGCATATGGAAATGGTTTGGGAATAGATGTATATGGGGTTAAAAAATCCAATAAGGTGTGATGGGCCTGACTATGTGCAGCCTAGTAAATCACAATGGGCCTTACGATGCACCTAGTTTGACAATTTTGGGGTATATTATTTGGAAAATTAATAATATCATTATAAACCATTATTAATTGAACACAAAAATTCCCCAATTATTATATTTTAGGAAATAGATAATGGATAAAATTTATTGAAGCTTATAAATTCATTGTTTAAGGAAATACATTTAATTTATATGTTATCACATCAATGTCATTAAATTCTTTGTTCTGTTTTCCAAATTTTAAATGTACACATCCCTAAGTAAATATTTGATAATTCAGAACCATAATAAAAAATAGAATGTTATGATTTTCAGTCGTAGTTCTATTCATTACTTTATATCATGAATGTTTAGTAGAACTATCAAAACACCACCACAAATATTGTATGTAGAGAAGTTGGTGAAAAAAATGATTGAACTATTTCATCCTTGGTATATAACTCTTACCCTCTCAATGTTATAAACTTAGTACATCCCAAATAAATTTAATACTCCCTTTGGGGTAATTTGATGAAATGATAGCCATGGAGTGACTTTCCCTATAAAGAGAAAATAGAAATTATTGCGAGAATTAAATCACTCTCTATATTTCAAATCGACCCCCAATTCTATACAAGTGGAAGTAGAAGGAAGAATACTATTTTTCATCATCATCTAATTCATGGATATTACTTATCTATGAAAAGGAAAAATCTATCTTTTATGATTGATTCTAAGGAAGGATCTATCCTTGAATACATGCCTATTACACAGGAATATGTTGATGTGTTTCCTGAGAAAATTCCTAGTCTTCTTCCTAGTTGAAAGATTGAATTTTCAATTGATATTATAAATGGTGAGTTTCTAATATCCATGTCTCTATATAGTATGACTATTGTAGAACTTGAAGTGAAGAAGAATAAAAATAGTACAATCTTGATAAATTGATCATATGCCCAAGTTCTTCACCACGGGGTCCACAAGTCTTCTTTATCATGAAGAAGGATGGGTCAATGAAACATTAAAAGCATTATCTTATTATAAACAAGATCATGATGAAGAATATGTATTCTCTTCCTCATATTAATGACATATTAGATTAGATATGTTAATAATAATACTTTTCCAAGGTGGATCGGCAGTTGAGATATTACCATGTTAGGGTGATAATAGAGGATATTGACAAGGCTAAATTTGGTACAATGTATGGGAACATTGAGTTTATATTGATGCCTTTAAGACTCACTAATTATCTAGAAATAATCATGGACTTGATGAATATAGTCTTTAGATATTACCTCAACAAATTTTTGGTAGTCTTTATAGATGGTATTTTAATGTAAACCAAAAATAGAGGAGCATGAGGAGAATCTGAGCACTGTTCTAAAGACCCTATGAAAGGAGAATCTTTATGAATATTATATAAAATATATGTTGTGGTTGAGGTAAGTCTCTATATTGGGTAATATCAACACATTAAATTTGATATATACGTACCCTCACAATATAAATCAATTCAAGGATATCCGAGACCCACTTATGTGATAGATATCCACAATTTCTGTGGATTAGTTGGGTACTACAATCTATTTGTGAGAAATTTCTCATGATTTTCAAACCCTATAACAAAGATAACTCATAAGGGATTAATGTTTTCCAATAATTGTGAATTTTAATTGATATTCATGAAGATAAAACAATTCTTATCACTACCCCTATGCTAACAGTACCAACATGTCGATATATCATTATTGTATTCATAAATTCTTTGAAGAAGGAATTTTCTTGTGTTTAAATAGAGAATGACTATGTAATATCATATTCTTCAAGGTAGTTGAATATTCATGAATAGAACTACCCAATGCATGACCTAGATTTCGATAGAGTGATATTCTCTTTGAAAATATAGTGGTGTTATCTCTTTTGGAAAAAGTTCGAAATATATATGAATCACAAAAGCCTCAAATATACGTTAACATGGAAAGAGACGAATAAGAACCCATGAAGATGGTTAGAGTTAATCAAGTTATATGACTGATTAATTCATTAAAATCTAGGGAAAGAAAATAAAGTGGATGATTCTATAAGTAATAAGGTTCAAATAATTATATAATATATGATAGTTTAGAGGGATCCAATCTTATTAAATTTGAATATGATTAAAAATGAGAATCATAAAGTAACATTATCAATACATTCAAAAATGATTTATCAATTTTCTTTTTTGGAATGTTTAAAGGATGATCAAATAAGTTATATGGAAATTCATCATAATTTGGAAACTATAATAAAATGGAATTCCTTAGTTTTCAATGTTAATGAATAATAAATTGTGATATTTGGGTCAACATTATGTTTTCCCTAATTTCCTAAGATTAACAATGAATTTTTAGACGAGGGACATAGTTCAACATTCTACAATATCCAAAAATGAACAAAGATGTTTCACAATATCTATGTGCACTATTGGTGGGATAACATAAATAAAAATATCACTTAATATACATGAATGTGCCTAGTATTCCAGTATGTGAAGGTTGAAAGGTATATGTATAAGGGGATGATGAAATTATTACCCATCACTAGTAGAAATCTACCCTATACGAACACTTTATTTTCAATGGTTTGAAAAACCTCTTATAATAAGGATACTTTACCAATAGCTATAGAAAACCATTGGTATACAGTGTTTTATGAAATGTTTTACCAACCGTTTTATCAAACCATTTGTTAATACATCCTTTTTAAAATAGTTCATTTCCACTGTTGGTATAGTGAGCTGGTATCCCATTATCCCAATGGTTTTTACAGACCACTGGGATAGAAAATCCCCAAATTCTATGTGGGAAACAACCACTAAGAACTCAAACTTTATTATCTAAATGAGAGTTTCATGCTTCTATGAACCCTACTTCCCAAGAAGGTCTCGAGGTGAAAACTCTACTTTCCAACCTTTCATCTACCTTTGATTCAATTAATTTTTTTATTCCACTACAAATCTATACATCTTCCTTCATTTATTTTATATTTTTTTATTGGGTTTAAATGCAATTTAGATCCCCTTTTTCTTTAAATTGGTTCTTTAGAATTCCCATAAATTCCATTGGATCCATTGGGTTTTATTAGACCAAACATATGGCTACCCATGGAGAGTTCCATTTATAGAAATGGAAAAGTGGTTGAGCTAAAATATTATCAAAGTTAATTTTATTGGATGGATTAGCTTAATTATTAAAGAATAAATGGATTGATCTTGGTAATAAGAAGGTTGTGAATTTTTAGATACTAAATTACATTATTTTAATGTGTAATGTTTTTATGAAAATTACTATGAGCCATTTGAAATTTTTTAAATGATGTTTTTTGGATTTCAATCTGAGT
Source organism: Viscum album (assembly GCA_963277665.1). NCBI lineage: Eukaryota > Viridiplantae > Streptophyta > Magnoliopsida > Santalales > Viscaceae > Viscum > Viscum album. Next base: position 1,361,020,667 of record OY728148.1, read on the forward strand.
ATGGGTTTCAATAAAGGAAAATAATGTTTTTAAATTGGATAATGGTTTAAAATGAGTTATTGACCTCAAAGTGATTTGAAAAATGGATTTATTATTAATTTTTAAACAATGATTTTAAACGAGGGGTTGATTCCCTTTTTGTTGAATTATCATTAATTGATCTTTTAAATGGGATGAAATAGAAATGATGTCCTAGAGGGATGGTTTTGATTTTTCAAAGAGGAAGAAACATGTTTTAAAGGATTATTTCAAGATGATTTTAAAAATTTTATATTATTTTGGCATATTATGACATGGGAATGGGGTTAGGTTTTATTTGAGCCATGTTTTGGTTTTAAAGTTTTGTGGGGAACTTGGTAAATTAGGGGATAATGTCTGAATATGAGAAATGGTTAGTGTAATGTTAATGTTATTAAATTGTTTTAATGAACATTTAATTTTTGTTGTGTTGAGAAAGAAAAGGTGTGTGGAACCTGAGTAACAGATAATGTATTTTTATAAAATTGTTGAGATATGATAATAAAACTCCAAGAGTGGGTTTGAAGGCCTCTCGAGGTGCTAACTCTAACTTTAATCCCACACTAATTTATACCCACCCCTTTCACACCCCACCCCCTACATACCCCCTGGAAAGACCCCACACCCTGCCGACCCCTATAGACCCCCCCCCCCGAGAAGCCCCCCTTGCACATCCCCCTACCGACCCCATCCCCCCAAGACAACCCCCACCCCCTTGCACAACCTCTCCACCCCCAGGACACCACCCACACCCATGGATACCCTCAACCCCCTAGAAAGTACTCCCAGCCCCTTGGGTGGCCCCCGCCCTATGAAAATCCCCCCACCCCATACACACCACCCACCCACTGGACAGCCCCCATGCCCTGGACATCCCCCCACCCCTGGACATCCGGCCTCCTACAGACCCCCACCCTTGTATATCCACCCACCCCCTACACCCCCACCCCCCAGACAACCCCACCCCCTTTATATCCCCCGCCTCTATGGACCCCCACCCCCCATGTAGACCCCCACCCAAGTGGACATCCCCCCACCCACTCCACACCCCACCCCCTGGAAATCACCCCACACACTTCGCATCAGCCACTCCCCCTAGAGACCCCAACCCTCCAGGACAGTCTCCCCCTATAGAACCCTAACCACTGGACATCCCCCCACCATAATGGATAGTCCCCACTGCCACGAACACCCCCCCCCCCACCCCCCTAGACAGCCCCGACCTCCCACCTAGACTGACCCCATGTAAACCCCACACCCCATAGATTTTCCCCAAACCCCCTGGAGACCCCCACCCCCGAAACAGTCCTTGAACCCCCTATAGTCACCCACCACCTGGATAGCACCCACCTCCCCCTTGACAACCCCCCCCCCCCCCCCCCGCTCGACACACCCCACCCCCTGGACAGCCCCCCACCCCACTGCACATCCCCACCTAACTAGATAGTCCCCACCCCTAGAGTCACCCACCTCACATTCTAGTATGAATCCAATAATGAACACCATAAGATGATCAAAAAGGTCACTTTCACACAAATTTGATAACACAATTACTGCAATTGTCAAACTGAACACGCTATAGTATCCTAAACTGATTCCTCCCATAGAATCTTGGAGCTCCACGTGATAGGAATCACTATATGGGACACGATTCTATAACTCCAGTGAAATTCCCAGTGTTATTTAGTTCCATCTCACATTATCAATGAAATAAATTGGTGAATTTTCAATACCAAGAATTTATTCATGGGTTTGAGCTGAACCAATGACCCACTACAAAAAAATGAATCTTGAATAAGATGAACATCCTTGAAAGAAACTAGATTATTACAATACTTTTCCATTCTTTTTAGTATGAGCTTTATTTATTTACATGCAACATCATTTAGGATTGTAAAAAACAGTAGTTAGTTCATGTACCATGTCTAGACATCATATAGAGGATATGGATGGAGGATATTGAGCCCATAATCATAGGAAGAGAATTAGTCATTATTCACATCTAATTACCTTCTAAATTCATAATTCAATTCTATATGTGCTATAAAAAATTAAATAATGTATTTATTGAATTTTTAACTGATTAAACTATAAATAAAATACCTCAAGTATTTTTGTTCTTCCTCAAATCTATGAATACTCGGGAACAACATGCGTCTTATCCTTAAATGTCACCTGAAAGTAAACTATCTTTCTTGATTTGATATATGATGTATCAATCTCTCATAATTCTCACATAGTTTATGCAAGTTCTTTCAGAATCCACTACATTCATCTTTTTCAACATGCATTATAAATTGATACCAAATATCATTTGAATAAAATATTATATATTGAAAATATGGATTCCCTATGATCATCAATTGTAGGTAATATTTCCTATTTTACATCGTCAAAAAATATTCTGGATATATTCTTCCATAAAAGGCTAATAGATTTGAAATATCTTCTTCTCTTTGACACAATATATATAGGACTCTCGGAATTCTCCCATAGATTATATATTTTCTCTCAATATTCACAACTTTCATTGTATTATATTTATAATTAATGTCAATTTCATTGATTTATATTAATTTATATTATTTTTATGTCTTTTTTATTATGATTCTCATATAGTATAGTGTGTCATTTATGGTTTCATATAAAGGTAAAAATTCCCGTTTACCTTAATATATTTTCGATTAAACTTCAATCTTATTAAATTGATTTTGACAAAATGACTTAGTACAATTTTTTTACAGAATGGATAGAAGTTGGATGTATGAAACTGATCAGATCTCAAGCAATTTTCAAAACAATTTGGATATCATCTTAGATTTTTTATTTCATAATACTTTAGATAGTGGTCACATACACTTCCCATGTTACAATTCTGTTGGAAGAACGTAGTTGGTCCGTGACGAATTTTGCTACCACATAACTAAATACGGATTTCAAAAAAACTATTATATGTGGTATCACAATTTGGAGAAAATGAAATGTCAAAATGCAGATGATCAAAATGAGAGGAATGGATTAGAGAATTTGTTATATGACCAGTTTTTATTTTTTCTATATCATGAAAAAAGATATTCTGACCCAATAAAACATTGATATGTGTACACATGATGTGTCTAATGAAAATGATGTCGTTGTGAGGGTGAAAAAATTGAATTATGCTTCCACAACTCTAGTATATCGATAATTTGGTAAAATGAAAAATCTATAGTTTTTAATTTGATAGTTTTAGGGGAAAACAGTGTATTGTATTTATAATGAATCCATCGATTACATTCTAACCTCATTGGAGGATTTAGTTCCAGATGATTCAAATATTCCCTCAAACCACTATATGGAATGAAAGTTATTTCAAGAACATGGATTTTCTAGATACAAAATTCACGATTGCCTGAAATATTCTAATTTATTATTGGAGGAAACTGCTGAACAAATTTATTGTATAATATTTATCACATCCCACTAGAATCCAAAAGCTAATGGAACACCATATCATGTGCCATATAATGTAATGTGGCACTTTCTATTGATCCCTAAACACCAAAATCATTTTATGATTGTTGAAATATCAATAATAATGTGATGGAATGATACTGAGATAATGAAGACTAATGATGAGTTAGTTCACCCTACAGATGAATTTTTAGAGTAGATATTTGTTTCTTGATATTCTGATTTTTCAGATGACGTGCGTAATGTGAGGCTTGGTCATTCATGTGACGATTATAATCCATTTGGGTAGATGATTACTTTTCACAGAACATGGATGGTTTATATACACATTTATAACCTTATTCCATGGTTGTGTATGAATAAAACATTCACTTTAATAAGTGTACACATATCTGGCCCTTCTGATCCAAACAATTATATAGACATATACATTCAACCATTAATAAAATAATTTAATCCTCTTTGTGATGTGAGTGTGCGAATAAAAAATTCATGTTAAACAGACATATTTTAGATGTGTGTTTCACTTATGTGGATAATCAATGATTTTCCTACTTATGAAATGATGACTGGATGGAACACGAAAGAAAAAACTATCATGCCTTATTTGTATGAAGAATACATGACCCATAAGACTGAAACATCATTGTAGTTTCAGTTTTATGGGTCATGGATGAATCGTTCCAGTGGACCGTCCATATAGAAATAATCATTGAAGATTTGAAAATACCATGGATAATGATCATCAACCTCGGCGTATGTTTGGACCTGATGTGCTTAATTAATTGAGAGATTTCATTTTTCCATTCAAGAATGGTCAAATGAAATCTGGAAAGAGAAATAATGTTTCCACTAAATCTTATTACAATTGGAAGAAGAGGATTATCTTCCTTGATTTTCCTTATTGTTCAACTAATTGGTAATGTCAATTATTAGATGTAATTCACATTGAAAATAATATATTTGGAATATTGTTTGTTGATTATTCCAAATGTAAAGGGAAATACAAAAGATTATTTATGATCTTGGCATGACTTGGTGGATTGGGGCATCAGGCCAGAATTGCATCATGTGTGTATTAGTGAAAAAAATTGGAAAGTTCCATGTGCTTCTTATGTTATGTCACCTAGAGAAATAATTTTTTTTTGGAAGTTCTAAATACTATTAATGGTCCAAATGGTTATTCAAGAAACATATCTAAATGAGACAACATAAGAGAGTTGAATCCAAGATATTTAAAGACTCCTGATTATCACGTCCTTCAGCATGAGTTGATTCCAATAGAAATTCGTCATATTTTTTCCAATAATGTAAGGGTGGATATTATTTGGTTTTTCCATTTTTTTATAGATCTTTGTGCTAAGAAGTTTTCCATGTATTTCATGCAAAGAATGTTGGTAGATTCCCTATTAATTATGTGTGAGCTATAGAAAATATTTCATCCATCATTTTCCACATGCATGTTGCATCTAAATATCCATATTCCAATTGAATTAATTCTCTAAGGCCTGTTTTTTTGAATGTATCCAATTGAAAAAAATATGTACACATTATGTTCTTTTGTCCAAAACAGGAATCATCATGAAGGTTCTATCATGAACGGTAACTTTTCTCAAGATTAAATGGATTTCTGCTCTATATTCAGTATGATGTTACTACAATAATGAACAGACCAATGTGAAACTAATAAGAATAGTTTGATAAAATTGGAAATATTTTTCTATCACAACATCAAACAGAAAGAATGTTTGGATCATATACATTAACAACATTAAACCTTGAAGAGCGGATGATGGCACATTACACAATTTGGTTCAACTGTGATTTGTTTGATGACTAAATCTGGTAAGTAAATTGAATGTGCATATCTTATATAATTCCATGAGAGAGGTTTCCTCTAAGCAGTATCAGCATCTCAACTCTCTCGATCTACGGTATCCCTGACAGCGATTTGGAGGGGGACATCCTTGCTTTATCTTGTCTCCCCCTTATGTCGCTTCTTCATCTTCCCTTCCAGCTCTTTCTTAGTGTTATTTTGACCAGGTGGTGGTTTCGATGACTAGATTCGATGTTATTGTCTAGGTAGAGTCTCTATTGTGTCCCCCAAGTCTGATTGGAACTTTTCTCTGGCTTTAAGTACCTTCGTAGCTCTCCCAATTGGTCTGCGTTGATGGATTCAAGGGGGCTCTGGGATGTGCTATCTGATCGGTCGATGGTGTTTTCAGGGGTGCGTCCATCACTGGTTCTGTTCCAGGCCGTGGTGGTTATTTCAAGACATTTTTCTTCGGTGGCATGTGATTTGAGGTGTGTGTCTATAGTGATGTTTGGTTGATGAGGCGTTCAAGAAATGAATATGGTTCTGGAGTGGGTCCTTCTTTCTACTGTGGCCTCAGTCTACTCATCCTCTTCTATGGCTTTCAGTTCCATTGCTCTTCACTAGGTCGGTCAAGTGAAATGGTTCTCATGAGGCTTTGGGTCTTGATGGTTGAGCAGACGACGGGGTTCCAGGAGGTGATTCATGCATTGGCTTTTCTTCTTCTTATGGGTTTCCATTACGGTTTCTCTTGGATTTGGTTATTTTCGAAGAAAGTTGATATCTATGGTGTATTTTTCATTTTGAGTTGTTGTGGAGCATTTTCTGTAGTTTTCTATTTTGGTTTTTACATTGGTGGAGTTGGGCTCCGATAGACTGTTCTTTTTGTTTGGTGTGAAGCGGTTTCGAGTTTCGTTGATTTTTGTTTATGGAATATTGAGGAGGGGGATGTGACGACAGTGCGGGTGAGTATTGAAGGGTGTTTTGAAGATGATGATGGCGAAGTTTAAGGTGAAGGAGACAATTTCCTTTTCAATGGATATTTGATTTTTATGTCTCTAATTCTCATTTTGATATTTTTGGTTACCGGATCTAGTGGTGGTGGGGTGACAACGGTGTCGATGGTGGAGATATAATTATGATAGGGGTTGGTGACGTGACTTCTTCTGACACGTGATAGAGATTTTTTCTGGATCAAGGATTGGGTATTTCTTCAATATTGGCTAGTGGATTTGCTGGAAGCAGGCACGGGAATATACTGGATTCAAGGGCACAACAATTTTTATTTTTTTATTTTGAATTTGGTTGATCGGTGTTTCAATTTTAAAAACATGAATGTACGGTGACCACACCCCATAATGTGGTTTTTAAGAAAATTAAACAAATGTTTTGAGGAAAAAATATGTATATCTAACATATCTGGTAAACTATTCCTATTGTTATTTATATGGAACATAAAGCAATGTTAAATAGAAACCATCATTCTTTATCTTTGAGATAGAGAGAGACTATTAATAGCAAAGAATATTCTTCTCAGTTAAAATTCAATGTAAAAATTTTAGTATTTAAAATAATTTAATCTATATTTAATTAAGTTTAATATTCAATTTTATTTAAGGTATTTATTTTCCCTGTTGACTCTATCTCTGAGGAAATAAGGGCTTTTGATTGTTGTCCCAATATTGTGGTTCGTGAATGTAAATCAATGGTTTATAGTTGGTATAAATTTATTATCACTTATCATGAAAAGAACATGGGATCACAACATGATGATGTTATGGTTACCACCACAATAGACTATTAAACTAGTGCATCAGATAATAGACCTCGATTTGAAAATGTAGGTTATTATGGTGTGGTTGAAAAAAAATAATGGAATAGTACTCTCATGGATGAGTCACTATGATGAAATTCCAGTGCATTGATTCAATGAAGATGCTTGGAACATTTATTGATGAGTTTGGAATTTAAGTAATTGGTATGACTTGAATTTTTGCTACTGATGAACCATATGTAATGCAATCAATGGAGAAACATGTATTTTATGTCAAAGACTATCTATAAACTGAATTTGATGTCATTATTGAAGTAATTCCAAGAAATATATTTGATTATGGTGATGATGGAATTGAAACCATCCCTACTAACATTGGAACCGATCCATTTATTACTTTTGATGACTCTAATAGCTTAATTATCATTATTGAATGTGAACCAGAAGTTGTGGTGGGAAATTTATAGAACCATCCATCCATGTTCTCAATTATTTTGGTTTTGCATGACATGGGTGGTTAAGGTTGGTAGTATTCAAATTAATTTAATATTGATTACAAATATGTTGTATCTAACATGAAATTTATGTTAATTTTCAATATTTGGTTGTATTTTTATTTGAATTTAATTTTCAAATTTCGAATTGAACTATATTCAAAACTACGAAACCAAAATTTATAACATGGTGAAAATTTTAGTGTTTTATTGGCCATGGCTTCTTGACCCCAAAACCCATAAATTCCCCTATCCCCTCCTTTTTTTAGGGATAAAAATTAGTTATCATTTTATAATTATTCCCATATTTTTTTCAGATGTAGGAAATGAAACTGATTGAAGAGATGCGACAAAAAAAAAGATGACGGCCAACTAATGTCTCTTGGATGAGAAGGGTGTTTCTCCACTAGTGCCTATTGTGAGTATTTAATTTCAAATATATATATTAATAACATATAATTTCTTGTGATTATTTTTGTTTTAATAGTTTTTGCAGTATTCACCATTCAGGCAACAATTATTTGACAAGGAGCTTATTAGTGGTTACAATCCTCAAGCAGGTGGTACGCGTAAGGGTGGTACAAGAGCTAGATGATCTAGTTAGCGTACCCGATTACACTCTGTCAATCCCACTGATGTACAATATATCCCAAATTCTGTTCTAGGTTTTTCATTAGGGACACATGGGATAGATATTCCTCCCATGCATTCCCCACCCATTTCATCTGAGCCTCTTCACACATCATTACCATGTCTGATGATGTTTATCACCCCATTCCTATTAAGCATTTAGACAGTCATCAATGCCTTATTATTTAACTTAAACTTCTTTCTATCTGAGATACAATATTATATATTATTTGAATATTGATCAGCAATACACTCTGACTGTAGAGCATGCACTAGGACCCACTCCACCTGTACAAGGTGTTCCTTCATTTTTTACAGATCGAGCAGTTCCCACTTATTAGACTACCACATGTATATTTATATAATCCTAAAAAAAATTTATATCATAATTTATTTTCATTATAACATATATTTATATAATTTTTGTTTTTCTTTCATAACAGATACATCTACTGATAAGAGGCATGGGTGGGGGCGTACACACATGCGTGATGTATGGAACCGCCTCACATAGTTGATAGTAGAATACAATGAAGATAATAAAATGGTAGAAAAAAAAGGGAAACAATGTCAGTGTTTTTTGGAGATGATTTCCATATAAACTGACATCATTCTCATTATCCAATTCTCTTAAATATATTTTCCAAAAAAATTCAAGGATAATGCATGGACCCATATATGAGTAAAATATTTTCTAGGATTTATTTTAATATATAATTTTTGTATTTAAATGAATTAATATTTTTTCAACTCCGGTTTAATTTCCTCGATGGTGGGGGTGTACAGTCATCACATCTACAAGAATTTGGTGAGTTATATAGAGGCTACAAACATGATTTGTAAATTGGTTGTTGTGCTAGTTTTTTCATAAAGTTGAAGGCAGTACCTATTATGGATGGTAGCCCGAGAAGACTGTATCAGAAAATTATTACTCATTAGATGACTACCGAGTTTAACGTATTAATCACTGTGGGATATTTAAATGAAAATTTTTAGGATCTTCATCAAAACTATATTTTGTATTATTGAATTTTATTTAGGAATCATCCAAAAAATAAACCAAACATTAATGATAAAAAATACCCTCACAACGTTGTATGTACTGTGATATCAGATCATGAGAGGAAGCACATATGACAGTTGATAATTTTTTTAGTACTTCAAAAATCTATTGATTCATCCTTAACATATTTGATTTATATAGTTTTGTTAAAAATTTAGTTTTGAAATTCAATATTGGTGACTTTTTTTCAATTATGGTTTCCTACATTCAACATCATTAATGAGGCAGGAATTCAATATTGGAGGATATGTGCCTCGAGAAAAAATGTTTTTCTCGAGTATAAAAAAAATTGTAAGTGTTGTTAACAAAGGGACACAACAGCATATTATAAGTTTTACTTTGATTATTTCACATTTTAGCACATATATTTTTTCTTAATAATCAATTTAAATTTTTAACAGACTGCTTTGGAGGAACTTGATTTCTAGGAACATGAGAATTTTCGGCCAAATGATAATTTACATAAGTTATTTGGAGATGAGAACTCTAGAAGAGCACACTACTGACCGTGTAAGTGTATTCTAGTGAGATGGAAAAGGTAATGGAAAAGGTAGAACATGCTGAAAAAATGGCTACACAGGTTGAAGGACGAACTGATCGAGAAAAGGCTGAATTCATGACATTGATAAACGTTTCTTGATTATCAATTCCCTTAGAGGCCTGGGTGGCTTGTGATGCATATATGTTGTCGATGTTTTTAATATATTTTTCACCTAGTGTATGTTCTTGTTATAGTGGAGATGATTTTTATTCTGGAGATGGTGATGGTTATGGTGAGGAAGAAGTCGCAGTTGAGGATGATGTTAAGGAAAAGGGTGAGGAGGAGAGTGAGGAGGTGGGTGAGGAGGAGGTGAGGGATGAGGATGGGGATATCGATAGGGATGAGGGTGGGGATGATGACGGGGATATAGATAAGGATGAGGATGAGGCCAATGATGATGGTGATGATAGTGATGGTGATGAGGGATAGATTGATCTGTTACAATTTCTACTGATACTACTAAGATTTGATATTTGATGATTTGTTGTGACTAATAATTCTGAAATTTGATGTTTGATGATTTTCTATTACTGAATATCAATTACATCTTTTTCCTCTATTTATTTTGGCTTTTTTCATTTAGTTTCGCTGCACTCTTGATTCAATTATCCCCTTTGATTCAAGTCTCTCCTTTGGTTAGCATTATTTTAGTTATTATATTATATTATATTTTATCATATGTTGGTTCATTCAATGAAATATTGATATTTGGATTTTAATATTATTGTTTTGGAGTTTTTTTGATGTTTTTTGGTTTGCCCAAATAATTAGGAGTAACCACATGGTTCACATGTAGAGGGTTCAATTATAGAGATAGAGACACATTTAAATGTATTTTGAGATTAAAAGAAAGGGTTTCTATTTTAAAATTCAATCTTTCATGCATGAAATTGAATAAAAGTGTATGTATTAATTTATTAAATACCATTGAGACCTTTTGAAATGGATTTAATGGTTTGTGAGAGATATTTATTTGATTAAATATTTGATGGAGTGAAAACTATGAATTGATTTTTTTTGAGGGGGGGTTTGGGTTGTGTAAGTGGGGAGGGGGTGAAAAGGTTGGAAGGGGGTATGTTTTACAGGGAGGGGGTGTGGGCTGTTCGGGTGAGGTGGGGGTGTGGAGGGGGTGGGGGCCTATGCAGGGGTTGGGGTGTAGAGGGGGTCTGTCTAGTGTGGTTGGGGTTGTCCAATGGGGGGTGGTTTTCCAAGGGGGGTAGAGGTCTGTAAGGGGTGGGTGGATATTCAGGGGTGGGTGTCTGTAGGGGGTCTATATTGGGGTCCAGGTGGGGTGGGGGAGTGCAGGGGGTGCGGGCCTATGCAGGGGTTGAGGTTGTCCAATGGGGGGGGGGTTGTCCAAGGGGTGGGGTGTGCAGGGGGTGGGTACAATCCAAGGGGGTTGGAGGTCTGTAAGGGGTGGGGGGATATCCAAGGGTGGGTGTCTGTAGGGGGTATATCTGGTGTGAAGGATAAACCATGTTAAAATCATATTTTAAACCATAGGTTAAAGAATATAAAATCCCATAGCGGAAAAGTTTATCTTTAGTCCCTTCTTGGAATTCTCCAAATGTTAATCCCCACGATAAACCCTATTAAAACAATATTTTACACCATCATTTTCCTTTCCATGATAGGCCAAAATTATATCTGTAGTCCCATTTACACTATATAATCCTAAGTCTAAGGGAAAGGAAGAAACAAAATTTCTATTCCAACACTGGGTGGGAAGTACCAGAAAAATAGATCATTATAGAAAATTCGAATCACTACTGGTTTGAGAGGATGGAATATGCATGTCACTAATTGGAGCCCCATCCCTTTCAGCAATGCTCATCCATAAGGTGATTAGATTAACTATAGTGATATTTGATTCTCTATCATGAGTAGGCATAAAGGCCAAAACATGTCTTGAATGATTCATTGAATCACTAGAGATAATAATCTCAGTAGTTTGTATGTCATTGTCTATATTATTAGGACAATCATGGATCTTCATGATACTCATAGATCCATCCTCTTTAGCATTATCTATCCTAGAATAATTAATAACAACCTAATTTTTCATCTCACTACCATGGGTGAGTTTTGATACCAATACATGTTTTGAATGAGTCAAATAATCAAATTATAGAGGATTCATAGTGGTCTACCAATTTCTTATTGGATTTGGAATATACAACATACATTAATTAGGATATATACCTTTAAATTGATCAACTACACGACCTGAGTAAATTGGAGGATAGGATGAAGGTGAGGGTTCATTTTATAAAACATTTATTATTGGAGAGTCCATATATGATCCTTGAGGTTAAAAGTAACTGGCCATTCTAGGAGGAAAATTAACCTTGTCATTTCTTATGCCTTGGAAAAACATACCATTATCACGAATGAAAGTGGTACTTTTTGTTCTTGTATGTGTCTGCATATATCTTTTCATTACCTTTTCTATTTTTAGAATTAATCCATTTTAATTATAGTCATAGGTTTTAATCCACATCATTCTTGCATAAATGTCCAATTATTCTTGACTATTAGTATATTCTTCACTATCATCTTTACCCCATATATCCATTGTTATGGAATCTGAAAATGAAAAATCCGTTAACAGACAAATTATATTCATATTTATTTTCAATGAAATAATTTTCATCAAATCAACTAGTTGAATAGAAGAAACAGATACAATGTCATTACAAGAAGAATAAGTCAGAAAAATCATACACATTGTGCTTCCTTTATTCTGAGGTGAACATTCATAATCATTCTCTTTGGTTCCCTTAGAAGAGCCTGAACCAATATGTTCATGTTTCTCATTCCATTGTACTCCCATTATTCACCTCCAAATATTCAGGTTTCCTCACCAACAATAATTTCATCAAATTTTCCCAATACCTAGGCATATAGAGTGTTTAATGACTTATTTTCATTGAAACACAAAGGTCACATGTCATGCTGTGTAAAATATTTAAACTCAAATTACTGATATTCCCTTTAGCATATTAGTTTAACATAATGAAGATTCACTCTAAGAAATTTTCTATTAGACAAAATACCACACTAGGGATACAACCAACAAAATAACTACTAACATGCTATGTCATTTCAAATACTGAAGTGTACACCTATTCTCATACTACACTTAAAAGAACACAAAAATGATCTTAAATGATCCTTCCCTCTAGTACCAACCTTGATAAAAAATCACTAGCACTTAATGAACCTTATATAAGAAATCTAAGTCATCACACTAACAAGATAATATACTTGATAACACCTCTATTTATTTATTCTATATTCTAAAACATTTACATGTTCCCCACACATCTAAAACACATATGATATCGGGTTGATATATTTCATGGATATCCTCAATCACAAAACCCACCCACATAACACTATCCAAATATGTGCTTACAGATCATTGGGCTCTCAAATCTAGTCCTTTTGGTCCAGCCTCACACAATCCACTTTTCATATGAGGAACTCATACCTATATTCTAAAACACACGACATCTATTACACTAAGGACATCTACTTTTCCTAAGTCACACAATCCCATTAATACAAACCCATTATCATCATAACAGATTTCAAAGACACCATATCTAGGTTTTAATACTTATACAGGTTTAAAATCAACCACCCTTTGCACTCTCAGGTTAGTTAATAAACATAAAAGGGTCTTGAGAAACTATGATATAAGATGATTTCTCACAGCTCCAAAGGTTTCGTCTAAAACAAAATAAAGTAGGTAAAATCCCACTATCTAGAACATATCCTATTTTTTGGTTATGTATGTTCAATATATTCTTATAAGTGTGTTATGTTCTATGTTTTGGGTCACTTCACCTACTAGAACCCCCTAAAATGGATTAAAAAATGTGGTGTTGATATTAGCATTTAAAATTCTATATTTTGTATTGTAGTGTTTTTAGAGATGTTTGTATATGGTATAGTAGATTTTTTTTCATATTATTGTGTTTTGATAAATGTATGCAATGTTGGAGGATAGTTTATAAAATATTGGAGGCTTGTATATGTTGAATTATGTGTACATTTTTATGTGTGAAATAATGGAGTTGTTGTTCTGTGTGTTGGCTTAGGTGTGCAGTTTTAGGTGTAAAATGTTGAAGCTACTGTGGAGCTTCAAACCTTGGTGAATACTATACCAACAGTTTGTAAATTTTGGTATAGTTATGAAAGAGCATGTGTTCTCCAACAGTTATGTAAAACCATTGCAAAAACTATATACAAATAGTTACAAAACCATTGGTATTACACTATTTCTTTTGTAAACCAACAGTTAAAAATCGTTGGTAATTATCTATCTTAACTCTTTTAATAAACAACTATGAAATTGTATGTTTTACACTATATACCAATGGTTATTTATAAACTTTTTGTATGTGTCTATCCTGACAGCAGATTACCCAATTATTTGAAAAACTGTTGGGATATTGTATACAAACATTTTACCCCCCCCCCCCCAATGCCAATGATTTGTTACCATTGTTACAGTTTACCTTTTGAGTACTGCATACCAACATGGAAATGAGAGAACATAACCATTTAATTTTTCAACAGACATCCTAATACATCTTTGGGAAACAATTCTATATGGGTTGTTGTGGATAGACATATAAAAACAAATTACGTTATCACAATTCGAGAGGACTTCTCACGAGATCATTGTGCACAGATATACATTATAATGTTGTTATGATGCATGGAGTGCCACTATCAATTATATTCAATCGAGATCCTAGATTCTATTATGTGTTCTAGAAATTATTCAACATGATCTAAACACATATCTAATTATTAGTATGTTCTATCATCCACAAAATGATGATAAATATTAGTGGACTACATTGAAACTGGTAGAGATGTTGTGAGAAGGTTCTGTATACTTCAACGAAGGATGGGAAAAACATATTATGTTGGTTGAGTTCTCGTTTAACAAAAGTTTCCACTAAAGTATCCAAATTTATCCCTATGAAGTCCGTTATGGGAATAGTTTAATAATAACTACATTTCGGTATGATCTGTGGAATAACGTCTAGGCACCGAAATAGTTGTGGAAATGGTGGAAACGGTTAAGACCATTTAGCATAAAATCATGACATCTCAGAGTCGAAAAAATAGAAACACTTAAAATCATCAAAGAGACCTATAATATGATGTCAGAGACTTGGTATTCCTCCTCATATCTCAATGTGAGAAGGTAATGATATTTGGGAATTAGGGAACTCATAGTCTATGATACATCATCCCCTTTGAGATCCATGATCACAATGCAGTGGTGGAATATCGAATAGCACTCTGAGAAAACCTATCTGAAGTACATGATGTATTCCATGTATGCCTCTTGATAAATATTATACTATACCCCTCTCATATATTAAATCTTTTGGAAGTACCACTGGAGAATTACTTATCCTGTGAGGATCATCTGTGAAGATCATAAATTTTAGAGAAAAAGTTATATGAAATTAGACTGTGTAGCATTTCATAGTGTTATGGATAAAAAAAGTTTAAAGAAGAATCGTGGGAACTAGAGGATGTGATGAAGAAAAGTTACCCTCATCTTTTTTAGTCTGGGAAATGAATATTTTGCGGGAGAAATTTCATAATGGGGGAATATTTTAACTACCCAAATTGTGATAAATAAAATTACCCGTTTTAAATTGAATGTCTTTTTATATAATATGGTAATTGAAAAAACATGCACTTATATTGTTTTATAATATCTAATTGGATTTTAAAGGCCATTAAATATATTTCCCATTGATAAAATATCCATTGAATAGTGATCACAAGATTAGTATAAATATAAGTTTTTAAAAAACAAATTGACACAGACAATGGAACTGATGGATGCAACTAGTAAGATTGTACATTTATGAAGCCCATTTATGGAATCATTTTAGGGAGATATAATTTTTGGTATTATCCATTGAAAAATTCCATTATTATTTCTAATAAAATATTCTTGACAAAAATTGTTTACAGGAGATGTTCAAGCTCATCGAGTTCAGGTACCAAATGATGATTGTTTAACAACCCCACAAAAGTCCCACCATCGTGCACCATACTCTTGGGGATTTTTCTACTCTATTAAATGGATATGTATCATTATCCTAAAAATATGAATATGTGCATCATTTTTTATATAATAATCAATATATTTTCATCCTATTATTGTTACATTGTAAATGATTTTTATTTTACTACAATATTCCACATATTTTTTTTGGTTAATATTCAAAACAACTTAATGGATTAATGAATTAATTTATTTTATTAATAAATAAATATTTAATATTATTATAAAATAATTTTTATCAAATAAAAATGATCATATAATTTTTTTGATGTTAAAGGTAATTTTTATTTGGGTTCTAAAACTATTATTTTAAAAAAAACCATCATTTTATAAGAAATGTCAGTTTTATTCTAAATATTAAAATTAAAACATACAGAATATTATTCAGATAAAATTAATATTATTTTATGAATCAATTTTTTAAAATTATCCAATATTAATTTTTTCATAATTTTATTAGATAGTCAAATTTTCGTGTAAAAAATTAATATCATATAAATATATTTTGTGTTTTAGGACATCATAATGACCCAAAAATGATATAATATTTACTATATATGGGTTACAAGATCAAATAAATATTTAAATTTAAAATAATTCTATTTTAATTTTATTTCATTTATTTTTTAAAGCCATTATAAATCCTCCAAAACCAATAATTTATTTTGCGGTTTTAAAATCATTTCTTCACGAGGGTGAATCTCCTCCACAAAAGAAAGGGAAATATTTTAATATTTTCAGACCATGGAATTATAAAATAAAAAAATCCACACCCATCTTTCAGAAACCAGGTCTAGAAACCATTGGATGGATTGTGGATGTGGATATTTTATTTTGTAGAGTCCAAAACTTAAATAATAAAGATATCTCTTCAATTTCCAATATAAACACATCCAAGATTCCATTTAACTTCAAAAATAATCTTTTTAGAATTTCCATAATCTATCTTATACACTCTACTTTCACCCTAAGGTGCCGTAAGCTCTCAAGAATCCCATTCTAATATTTTGGAGTGTCACACCCAAGTAAGGTATTATCACCTTTTTCTCCTTCATTCAATTGGAGAACCTTCTTTGAGATTTGTCTTTTTAATTGAAAATTTTTATGCATTAATTTTTTTATAAAAATCCCCTATAGTAAAATTTCAGTTATTTTAATTAGGTTCCAATTATTATCTCTGAATTTTACCTTTACCTATGTTGTTAACTTGTCAAAATTCTGTATGTGATTTCTCACTTCTCAATTCCTTTCAAGAACTTAATCTATGTTGTGTCTCTTAAATTCCATTTTATTTTGTTTATATATGTCATTACATATTCCCATTAATATATATTTTATTTATAAATTATTATATCCCCTCCTTAAAAATCATTAATCCTCCCATGATCTTTTATGTACACATGTTAACATGTCAAAATAATGTTTGGATTATTTTCAATATTCATTTTTCTTCATTGTCGTGTTCCTTAAATTTACAATTTATAATGGTGTGATATATTTTACCATTTATCTATTACTAAAAACTATATATCTATGTGTTTATATAACCACTTATCTCCCATCAACCAATTTTTAGGAATCTTTATGTAATGTTCTTATGCTGCCAAAATGGCTTGATGATTTTTTTTGCCAAAACATTTGTGTAATGAAAACCAAATCCAATTCTTATCCAGGGTGTTCACCTTTGTTAAGGTATAATTTATATTTGGAACTTACATAAATCTATTCCACACTCCTAGACCATGGAATAAATTATGATTATGAATTAATCCATTTTATAGGATCTATGTGGAACACTTATGAATGGGGATGAAATGAATGTGACGGTTCCACTTGAAATTATATAGCACTCCAATGCATTGGGTAATTTTTGGCATCCTGATACGTCATGATGGAAATGGTAGTGAAATATGTTCCCCTATTGGACATTTTACACCATAAAGTGTTGGTGGTTTAGCCTTGACCTGTTATTATGATGAAGTGTTTTAAGTATTTTCCACATTTCCCATGTTACAACTATCATGATATATATTTTATCATTGTTCATATTTATATTTCCTACTATTTTTTTACACTATAAATATTCCTTTTATAAAATTTACTATTATATTTAGGTTATTCCTTGTTAATTCCCTTACTGGGCCTTATAGATCACCATTTTCTTATGAATTTCCCAAACTAATCCTATGTATTTTTAAAAGGCCATAGAATTTTAGAAGCATGTTAAGGATGTTTTCAATAATGTCGTTTTCCCCATGTTCTATATTTTATTCTATGTACGTAATTCTAAAATACAATAAACAATTAAACCAATAGGGTTTTATTATGTGTACTTTTATTAATAAATAATTTATTAATGAATATAAAGAGTAGGGATTTTAAAATAATGATCCTTGAGTACATTTAACCATATTTTTTTCCTCATGTTGATCTCTTTCTATATAAATATTTATTTCAACCTCTTTTTATCCTTGTATATCTCATTTAATTTTTTATAGAGATGATTTCTCAATAACTTCAATGAAAATATTATAGTTTCCAACTCAACATCGCTAGTTGGATATTTTTATTCAAGTATAATTAATTACCATTATTCATATATGATAAATCTATCTTTTTTCAAATGGACATGTCCTTGTCCATTCGTTGATATGACACTATATATTACATGTTCATACTCTCCCAGTGCAAGATTAAACATCAGAAAATTGATGAAAATTATATTTAACTATTCTATGGATTTTATACATTTATATTTCTATAAGAACATAAACCATTTACATGTCATGTTGGTTAATGGGTTTTATAATTGGGAAATTTTGTGAATTGAACAATGATAGTAATATAATAATCGAAGGAAACTACACACCTCTGTTAATTTTCTCAATGTAGTTTATTTTTTAACCTCCTCGATTTATAATAGATCAACTAATATTCCACCAATGTAAGAAATTTTTATAATAAAAGTAATTTCATGAAACTATAATTAAAACTTTGTATATTTATCACATAAGTTAATTTCTCTAGGAAAATCTGGATTGTTTCAAAAAGTCTCTTATTCACTTCGTAATTTTTTGATTATTCCAAGTTAAAATAAATAAATATGACTATGAAATTATAGAGATTTTTATTTTAAAATCTATCAATTAGATCTATAAAAATAGAGGAAAAATTTTCCAATCCATGTTTACTTTATTTTAACTTATAATGTTAATGTCTCATAAAAATGATTTCATTGTAATATATTACTTCCTTACTCAAAATTGCAGATGACCAAAACAAAGATAAATCCTATAAAAATATTTTTATCTTTAAATATGATCAAGAATGTAAAACATAATAGACATATGTTACTTTATTATCATATTTATGGAATTGATTTCCCTGTTATATATGTAAGAACTCATAGTCACATCCTTCTTTTCCACAAACATAATAAGAACTCACAACAGAATAACACCTTGCTGTATCAATTCCATGTCACAAAACTCCGGTATTTTTTTCATTAACTCCACAAGCACCACTATATCCATCCATTAGGGAGTTTTATAAAAAACATACATCTTGGATAATTTCAATAGAAAACTAAAATTCACACTCAGGTGGATGCATGTGTAGTTACTCATAGAACTGATCAATATATTCTTAAATTATAGCAACATATTCTATCATAGGGATTCATTTACCTTCCTTATGTTGTGAATTATAATATTCTCCAATAATTTGATAAAAGGGATCCACTAGAGGTGAATGAATTTATGATTCAGATAATTCATTGTCCCATCTAAATTTGAAGAATTATACACCTTTATTACATATTATATTCTCCATTTTATGAAATAAATATTTTTATTATAATATTAACGTGAACACATACCAAGGATATTTTTAAATTCAGCCATATGTATAAATATCATGTTAAAAAATTGTGTTATTATATGTATCATAATTGGATCTTACTAACATATCCTTGTTAAATTAATATTTTTTGTATGATCCTTGATTAAAAATTACATTCTTAAGGTGTCACAGAAATATATAATTTTCATGGAAAATGTGGAATATATAAAATTGTGTGAATAACTTGAATTAATAAAATAATTAGATATATTTTATCTTATATGAAATTTAACTACTAATACATATTTATGAAATTTAACTTCTGCTATAGTGATTATATAAGATTATCCTTGATCCATTGGATTATTCTGAACAAATTCTATTGATGTATGAGACATTAATTTTCATAGATCCCCATATTATAAAAGTTAAATAATTAAACATTGGTAGCTTCTTTATTAATCTTGCTATCATGATTCCAAATACCTTTATATCATTACAAGAAGGGAACTTTGATTCCCAACAATCTTGTTCAACAATGTTTCTTCACACATTTATATAAGTTCTAAATTCAACCCCTCCCTTATTTCGTTTTACACATTTCATTTCCAAAGTGTTAAGCCACCCTATTCTTTACTTTATTTTGTTATAATTCATAAGACCTAGATAATTATTTATCCATCTTGATAGAACATAATATTATGTACCCTTATTATTAAAAGGTTTATTAGAAGGTTTGGGAGACTAGTTTCCTTTAAAGAATTTGATTTATATCACCAATGAAAAGCATAATATTTTTATTTGGATTTCATATGTCATCTACAATATGCCTCACTAACCTTGTAATAATGGATTAATACATGGACACGTCTTTTTCATTATTTTTTTATAAAATAGAATTTTCTATTTAGATTGTCTCATTTAACCTAAGGAAAATAGTTTTCCAAGAGAGTTACAATAAAACTCTTCGACTCCATTTTTTTATTACCACATAATCCATAGACTTTTGAAAAAATTAAAACCACTTCTGTACATCCCTCATGGGATGATTAAATGCCACTAAATTGTTTTCCCTTTCAAAACATCCTAAAGAAATAAATAACTTCTCTATAGAACATATCCATTGATCATTTAACAATATATTAGTAGTCCCTTTGAATGATGGACGTATTCGATGCATGATTCGATCCAACATTGTTTCACCAAATTGATTATTAGTAGGATTATCTGTATTTTTAATGTTCTTGGTCACAACCAGAGTTAACTTCCCCAATATAGTAATAATTCTTTCAAATTCATCACCAACTCCAATTCCGTCTCTAATTTCACTATCTTGACTATGAGTTAAATCCATATATATATTTAATGCATTAATTGAGTTACTATTAATTATTCTATAAACCATTTTTAAACAAAGACTTATCGTATATTAGTTCATATAATTATGAAAAATAATGTACAATTTCGAAACTTTTGAAATACATGAATTAAAATGAAAGTTTTTTCTTCAGTAATATTAGTATTCTTGGATTTGTGTAATTAAGAATATTCTCAAATCAAATTAATATTATCAAATATCACACAATGTTTTTAAAAAATGTAAATTAACACATGAATATCCCACAGGTGTGTCAAACAAGCCGTGTAGTAAGGGTACACTCACCATGAATAAGAATTATGGTTGAAATATACACCAATAGATCTCGTAGTTTTTATTAACCCTACATGCATTTTTCACAAAACCATTCCCAGTTTTAGTATCCGTACATAGATGTATTTCTAGGAAACCCACATAATCAATATATTACTAAAATAATATAATATTTTCTTACGATTTGAAATATATTTGTAGTTTTTATAGGGTTATATTCCCTAATTTATATTTTCCTAAATCTAATTCCTAAGTTTTATACTATACTTCCTCTGACACCAATTGTAGAAACCCAACTCCAGCAGCCTGGAGGCTATGATTATTTTACTACGTTTGCAAATATACATGAGATATCTTCATAAATAATCGAATAGATTAGAATTATTGGGAGGAAATATATATATTATTATTATATTACATATAATAAAATAAATATAATATAATAAAATTTTTGAAATCATTATTCGTTATTCTAGTAAATCACAAAATTCAACTACATATTATTTCTTGGTATCCTAGGGAAATGAAATAATAATAAAGGGTGTAGTCAGTTGATGAGTAAGGTAAAGCGTACAACATAATCTATAGTAAAATAAATAAAACATGAATAATATTTTTAATATAAATAATAATAAAATATTTCATATAAAAACCCATAAAAGGGGAATAAACCATTGATATAACAATAATATAAAT
The DNA here is from genome assembly GCA_963277665.1 of Viscum album. Lineage (NCBI taxonomy): Eukaryota > Viridiplantae > Streptophyta > Magnoliopsida > Santalales > Viscaceae > Viscum > Viscum album. The sequence goes on from OY728148.1 coordinate 1,361,042,749, forward strand.
GATCCCATGGATAATAATAACTAGTTAAAAAATGAGAAAATTTATAATAGTGAACATATTAATCTTATCATCAAGTACTTGTGATGAGATATCATACATAAATTGGTAATTCTTATGATAAATACCAAATTTATTTGTCTCATATATATAGGGGCTATAATAGACACCACCCATCAATTATTATGTATAATTCATTTATCATATGATAAGGTTGATTAAAAATACAATAAATAATAAATATAAACATTTATATTAAAAAAATAGCATGTGAAATGTTAAAACAATTCCTCAATAAATAAATACATGATAATAAAAACCAATCTAGAGTAATTTGGTTGACAATATTTAAAGATAATATCCCCATTTAATTATAACATTCACTGAATAATGTTTACATAAATTAGTATTATTTAAAAAGTTCAATGGAATATTCCTTGAGTATAATACCCTTCTCATGTTGACATAACATAGGTAAAATATAAAAAATTCACCTATATTAAATAAAAAATTATATTTAAAAGTATAATTGAAATAATATAAAATAATCATCCAAGAATTGATTGGTTATTGAGGTGATAAATTCCATTCATGGTGTGTATAAGAAAAAGATTACTTTCACATTTCTAATAAATATTAAAAAGTTGCCCATTAAAAAAACATCAGGATGAATCCTATTATGTTTTCTAATAAAAATAAAAACATTAGTAGTTAAATTTAATAAATAATCATCCAATAGTAAAATAATTTTGGAAAACATTTTAAAAATAGATATGGAAATGGATGAAAAATAATCCAAGAAATTTTCAAAACAAAGTCAGTTTTCCATTATAGCAGTCTTCTGCTGTCCAGAGTACATAAAGAGAGTTAATTGAGAAAAAAAAATCAAAAAAATTAAATACGAATAAAATTTATTAGGGTATAGATTTAATTATCATATAGTTTTTCTAAGGTATACTTAAATATAAATAATCTCGAAGAAATATGAGATTATGAAAGACACCCTTACATCAGGTTTGAAAATGATTGTGTGTAGTTTAACCCTCCTGTGTAATAAATTTATATTTATTATAATACCATAACAGTGCCAAATATGTACTTATAATATCATATAAGATGCACTTACAAAATATTTATACAAGTTTATTAATAATTCACTATTAAAATCTTTTTTTAGTGTTAATTGTCTCATTTATCTTGTAAGTTTTTGTTTGGTTGTTTGAGTCCCAGTATCATGATCATGATTCTATAACAAAAAATATTTTAATAATGATATAAATAAAATATATAATTACTATTTATATATTTTTAATAATGCATTAATGTTATATATATTTAAATGAATTAGACCATTCGTGAAGGATGTTGGATGTACATTGACAAGAATGTTGTTTTCTCCTCTTAATGTATGAAAAAAAAATTAAACAAAAACTACCATTTATAGAATTATTATTATATCTTATATAACATATATATTCATTAAATATACCCATATTAATATACTTGTTTAGAATAAGTGAAAAAAACACATCTCTTTTTGGAAGTTGTAGTCGACACATGTGCTTGACTGATGTTTATATTTTCCTTTAGTTGTTAATGGAAAAATTTAGATTTCATTTTCTAATTATATGAAGAATGATGAATTAATACATGTCATATATATTCATTAGTTTCATATTTCTATCCAACCTATTAATTTAGTGATGAAAAATTAATTACATCACTATGTGGATAAGACAACTTGTAAGTACGCCTGAGCATATATTTTCCACTTATCATAGGATGTAAATGAGATGGAAAATGATTGTAACACAATCATAATAACATATTAGTATATTAATGATTCTATACTTATTATTTTCTTTATTATATAAGAAATTTAGAAGTGGTATAAGAATATATAGATTTGAAAGTGTTGTGAATATTAATACCTTCTTTTAGTGGAACATCCTTTGAATCTCTTATTAAGGACCATATGTTGGTCTTATGGGATTACCATATCCTATTGAAAGTGTAAAAAGATTTTTGAGGGAAATTTATAGAGGTTTTGGTAGATTTTTATGGAACAAAGACAAGGGAATGAGTGTGGGGAGTAGATTCCCTTTTAAAATTGATTTGAGTTTCACACTTTTGATTTTTTAAGTATTAAAAATATTATAAGGAACATTCATTAAAAGATGGATCAGAATTGTAGAAAATTTGATGATGATAAGTTTGAGGTTGGATTAAAATAATATAACATGGTTTAAACAAGTGTTTCATTCATTTCATCCCTTATCTTTCATCTTAACTGCATCGTTGATGACTCTTACTAATAACCATTGCAACAAATTTTTCAATCTTAAAGGGTTGTGATTTTACATACAAGGTAAAACATGATCATAAAAGGTGAAGTGATGAAATTTTTAATCATTTATAATCCAACTTGTACAATTGATATATTTATTTGATTTTAATTAATTTAGTAAAATATTATTTTATATAAAATATAATTAACATAATATGTTATAGTATTCAAGTAATTTTATTTTATAGAAATGAATATTGAAATTTAATTTTATTATAAACCTTTAAAACATAAAAAATATGCTCTATTAATCAATATAATTTGTTGGGCACTTTAAATCACCCAATAAATATTACTTTTAGTTTTATTAAAAGCTTCTATAGGATTTTTCTACTTCTTGTACAAGAACTTTGTAAGTGTTGATTAATAATTTAATATAATTATTTCATCTCATGAATTTAAAAATCATGTACTATGATTCAAAAATTAATATATATTTAAATTAAATAATTATAACCAATCAAATAATATTTTATTACTTGTGTAAAAAAATTCTTTTTACAAAATTATATTGGAAGACATTTTGGAATTTCCATTGCTTCAAATAATATAAATTCTATTTTGGTGGGAAAATATCCCCAAAATAATATATATATAAATTTGGTATTTATATGATTTAATTTCGTAAATCCACTAAAATAAAGGAAAGTATAGTGTTTATTTTGATACTTTGTCTCATGGTTTAATCTAGTTCAACCAATTTTACCCATACCGATGTGGAAAATATTTTCCACAGATACTAATCATAATGAAAACAATAAAGGGGAATATTTATTAAATATGGTCATCCTTATTAAAAATATGGTACACAATTTTAAACATTCTATTTATTGAATTTTCAAAAATTAATTTTAAAATGAATTAGTAAAACATATCAAAAAATAGTTTTTTTTTCTAAATAAAATAGATAATATATCACACTATGACCACATAAAAAATATAATTGGACTTTTAAATTAATTTTTTTATCAATAAGAAATGATAGTATTTGAATTTTTTTTGACTAGTCACTAAAAAATCAATCATTTCAGAAAAATCCAAAAATCTTACACTATGGTAATATTGATATACCGATTTCAATAATTAAATTATTTTATGAAACTTCAATTTTTTAAATTTTAGAATTTGAGATCAACAAAAATTCATGAATAAAACCATTTATGTTATTCAATTATATATCTAGAAAGGATATCTTACTATTATAGAGTATTGGGTGATACAAGGTCTTTCTACGGAGAATATACCAACTAAAATACTTGTAGATGATAGAAGGGAGCCATTTTTGGAAAATAAGGGAAGGAATACAAAACATGGTAGCGTGAAACATATATAACACGATTAATTCATTTTTCTTAATTCATTAAATTTCAATATTCAAGAAAAAATTAAAACAATTATGATTCATTTAACTCCCTTATGTCTCCATCCCACAATCAGTATCACCTTGCCCATAATGTTTAGTAAATGTAAGGTCCTTTTGCTTTACCACATGGGCCCCTAAAAACCTATGTCCAATATGGTCTCCTTTACTACATCACAAACATGGTTTGAATAATACCGCTTCCTTAAAATTCACATTCATGGATCACAAATTTCTAACACCAAAATCCATCTTATCCCTCAAACAAAAATGTTGACAAAACTCATTCATGACCCCTCACTCTGAACATACCCTTAATAGTTTAGGAATAAGGGCTGATAATGACCCCCTGATTTCTGCCTCTAATGGGCCCTCAGTTAGAGACATGATGTATGGGTATAAAAATATCATAGTTGGTATTAATTTCCCTATAAAGTAGAATAGAGTATCATGATATATAATGAAATACTAGATATCAAATACATAAAAAATATAAAATAATCCAAACCATCCGAATGCTTATATCAAGAAGTAAAAATAACATCTCGAATGTAAATAAAAAATTAATAATAATGGAAACAACGCTATAAAAGCTCTAATCTCCGTTCTTGAAATTCCCATATTGGTCACTAAACCCCCCTATAATCATAAAAATATTTTTAAATAGATAAGGTGAGAATAACATGTATAGTTAGTATGATCTTCCCTGAGCTCTCTACTGGATATATGAAAATATAATACTAATGCAGAAGTGAACAAATTATTGATAAAATAAAAAGTGGAATTTTCCAACCATATAACCCAATATTACAATGGTTCACTCACTAAATAACCCCAAAAAAATAGTAATTCAATATATATGAATGTAATATATAATCGGTGAACCAAATAGACAATCACAACACAAGGGTGAAAGTAACTAAGACAAAATATAAGCACTCTCTAGAATAGGTGAACTAATAGTTAGGTAAAACTGGCCCAATATAATGGTTACCCACTAGAAAAATAGAATCATGAGCACCTCCCCTAGTAATAGATAACACCAACAAGGCTCAAACGATTTTCAAATGATTAAAAATTATAAAAAATATGATACCTCAGCTACTATGCTATGATGTTGACCACTAAAAAATGGTAATCATTCCTCGGTGAGTTACCATCCAATTTCTACATCCCCTGGACCTAGAACGCATGTCATTTTGGGCATGGAATAGACACCACCCTACCCATGGTGAGGATTATTGTCCATTTAACATAACTTTACCAGTATCCCTCTCCAACAGAGGCCACACTCAGTGATTGATATTTTGGTATAGTCATTTCATATAAGGGGCGTAAATATATACTATGATCACTATAGTGACCATGGTTCTAGATGTTTTATAAAATAATTCCCAAAAAAACGCATTTTTAATCCACCATGAATCACTAACACTTTTGAAACAGAAATGAAAAGTTAAAAGTGGCTTAATAACTGATTCCACATATCGGGGAATGAAAATTACCCTCATCATGAAGCATTATATCGACAGAAGGATCAAGATCATGAAACATATAAACAGTATAGATATTTATACATCATAAAATAATATTTCCACCATTTCTCATGGATATACCTACCACAATTCCATATCCCTCGAACTAACATTATTTTCATGTCACAAAACACCTTATCCCACCGGTCCACTATCTTAATAGGTCATTCAACCATAGAGTATTCAATTTCAATATAAAAATATAACCACTCGACCATGTGGGATGGATCTAGATGATACTTATTTAGTTGGGAAACATGGAACATTTCATAGATAGAATTACTATTTGAAGGCATAGGATGTTCCACCATAATTCTCTAACTTGTAAGACACAATGACACAAAAATAATTAATTTATTACCCCATTACTAACCACCAGAAATGAAAAATAAAGTAATGATACATATTAATACCTATAATGTTCATAGAACAAATAAATGCAGGTACATTCCCTATAAATGTATTATTTTAGTTCTATTAGACCATCCATCCTATATCAAAAATAAAAACCCCCATCAAGAGATCATGAACACATTTACAAGCCCTCCTCGACATAAATAATACTTTTAAAATATCAACTCACTATGACCTAAACTTATATAATCAACATATGGTCATCTTTAGGTGATCTATCAAAATTAGAAGCGTGTAATGAACTATTGTTTTGTCCATAGAGCGGGAACCGAGCTATTAAAAACACATGGAATCACAAATTGTGAGGCACTAAGTGGATGTAGAAGACTCTTAAAGATTAAAGAATAAGTTTGTGGTTATTTTAAACTCGAATAAAATTTGAAAAAGATCAAATAGAGATATCATATACTCTTAAGGTCACAATTATTATTTATTAATGATTAATTGAACCAAATTTCTTATTTTATGTTCATTTAATTAGGTTTTATTTAAAAAACCTCGAATGATCATTTTTAAGACAACAGAGTCTAATGAATTAAAAATAATTATTAAAACCCCATAAAATGGCTTATAAAAAATGTATTTACTCTTTATATTTCTATTTTAATGTTAGAATCATTTTTCACATCATTTGAAAAAAACAGATATATATTATAAAATTGGAAATCATAAAAACTCTTCAAGTTAACATAAACAGTTCAATAAAGAGAAAGGTTTGAACATGATACAGGTATACCTGTGAAAAAAACCCATCTAATATATATCGAAATTGTATTATTGTGATAAAAAATGATTGACCATGAAAAAAGGTAAATCTTGTAAATACACTGCCCAACCATGTGATCATATTTTTACCATGTGTAGGATTAGTTTTAGGGACCAGAGGAATCGTATATCCCTATAGAAATTATAGGAAATATTCCTTTACTATACTCCCTAAACACCATGATCTATCCTAGCTTAGATGTATCCTTTATGGTTGATCATAGTCCCATAATTGTAATTAAAATGAGTTATTCTGGATGGTTTTGTTCTATACAATATTTTAGTAAACTCAAATAAAAAGAGTTAGTAAATTTATCAAACAAATCTATTGGAATCTAAAAATTCTTCATGAAATATGTTTGTATGTGACTCCTCAAATAATATTCCTCATCCATATATATTTTTATTTCTTATAAACAATATTTATTGAAGTCAAATAATTATCAAATAAAACATACATGATGCGTCTTTTAGTCCAATTCCCATAACATTCTTAGATGAAATTCATTATCTATTATTTTATCATCTTAAATATTATATAAAAAAATATCTAATATACTAATTTAAAACATAATTAAATCTCTTTAAAATAAATACAACTCAGACAAGTGGGATTAACGATCTTAAAATTTATATTGATTAGAAATTCCTTCTCAATGATGTGTTTACATATGTCATTTCTTTTCTCCCATTTATTATCAATATTAAAATTTTAATTATGTCCAAATTGTTGATAATAAATAAAATCTACTTATGGAAGGAGTTGTAAATTTTAATATATAAACGTCCCATAATCCATTTTACTCAATATCTACTTGACCCATTCCTGGATTAGTAAAGAAGACGGTTTGATATAGAAAAAAGATGTCCCTTATAATGTAGAATGATACCAAATGAAATGAGAACTCACAATACTTTTTTCATGGGATGTATAACTATATTATTGGCTAAAATACCAATTGTGATATATTATTAGTTATATAATAAATCAACACAAAACTCTTTCATTCACTTCAACATAAATTTGATAAGTATTGTAGTATAAATGTATTGATTAACAACCTTGGTACTTATTTATCCTTTTAATTTTTAATGTTATTGATTAATTCAATTTATCCCATTTATTGTTATAATCTTATTTTAATTATCAAGGATTAGATATAATAAAATTTTTCATTACCGTGTCTTTATTTATAATACCATGTATAAATCTGAATTTATTTTCAAAGGATTAAAATAATCTAAATTCTTTGAGAGCATATACACCTTCCATAATCTAGATCCACAATTCATGGCCCCATATACTTATCATAAAAATATTATATATTTATATTTTCTATTAATGAATGAATATTAAATAAAAATCATGGTTATTATGAATTCCATATTTCTAATATTTTGAAATTTGCAATACCACATGAATATAAACATCCAAAACTCCTTTCAATAGATCCAAAAACCTTGGCATCTCATACTAGTTATCTCCCTGATAATCTCACGCATTTATAGTTTCATTGAAATATGATTTTTATGAAGTCTGTGGATTCTTCTTTTGTGATATATACTTATCCAAATGTCCCAACATCAATAAAAATTATTAAATAATATTAGTATATTGTTTTAAATAATGAACACATCACCTTGAATAAACTAATTCTAGACATAAAATCAATATTTCTGGTATAAATCAAAAAATTTATTCTGTCAGTGCAAAATATAAATAAATATACGTCTAAATATGTTTATATTAATCATGGAAGTCCCTATATTCTCATACACATATATTTCTATACCTAAAAAATGTATAAAAATCCACATTCAAACTTCACCATTTCATTTATCAGTATTGATAATTCAATTTCTCTGTTAATATGGATCATGATAAATCACAACATGATATATGAAACATTTATTTGAAAACTAGGCATCATCATATTCAAAAACCATTTTTCATCCAGCTAAAAACTCATAGTTCTTTAAATACTTATGTGAAATAAACCACTATAGAGATCATAATGCATGAATTTTATATCCATTCAGGATCAAGAACGCATAAAATTATCCCAAGATGATGTGACAAACATTTATTAACTCTGTATATCAATATACCATAGAAATTAGTCATGATAAATCCAAAATTTGGTTTTGTGGTTAACCATCACACACATGGTTGATATGAAAAATTAATGTGTTAAATGTAGACAATAGTATAGTCATTCCAATAGTCGTTTGATAGTTTTTATTATAGACGGTCTAATTGTGTTTTTATATAAATTCATGTAATCAATCTGAAAATTGTAAAGAGAAAAAGGAAAACTCATATTTTTCACTATCAATGGAGATAAGATCAGCGAAGAAATTTAAATCTATGTTGATGGATAACAATTCCCACCATTCCTCTAATGATTCTTGTCAGTAGTGTCATTAATTTTCATGGATTGATCAATCCTTGTAATTACTCATGATTTAGAAAGAATATATTGTTGGATTTGTTTGTAAAATCAATGCTACTGTAGAAGAATCTGTCATAATGATGGGAAGGTCATTAAGGGTTACACTCAATGAGAATCAGTGTACCATAATAGACAAGAAACACCTAATTCTAATAAGGGTAATCAATAATTAGATGATCTTCCTTGAGAAGTACATCCGGTCCTAGAACAAGATGGTGTTTTAGTTTGAAGATCTTTTGAAGGGTGAACCAGAATCTTAAGTAAACACTATCTCTTAAAAATATTGTTGAGAATAATTATGGTAGGCTTAAGTTTCATTTTTAATGGCTCTATTATTTCCATTCATTTTTTAAATCATGTTTTTTCACTTTGAACTTAAATGTTTTTTATGTTAAATATTTAATTCTCGGCCAAGATGAATTGTCGATCACTCTAGGGTTGAACCCAATTAATTTATGTTTTCTATTGCAATAAAACCTTGAATAAATTCAAAACAAGGTGAAACTGATGAAATAAATAATGTTTAGATAAACATATGATCTTTAGGAGGAAGATTTAAATGTGTCTTACTTTGAATTACCCCCATGAAATGAATGTATTTTAAAAGAAGGATTAATAGAGTCACACTAATCTATGATCCCACATTAAAAGATCTCATGAACCCCAACTGGTTGATAACATATGACCTGACATCGATCATCTAGTTTCAAGTATATGATTCCACTATAGGAACCCTCTCATGAAATTAGACTTTTAATGGAGCCCATGATATAAAATGTGTGTTAGAATAAATGTTGTGGTGGATAAGCTACTATAGAACCAAACCAAATGCTAGTGGCACACCATCATCTCATCGATAGACTGGGATAGAGATGAAAAATACTTTTTGGATCACTGAAAATCCAGTGGGGTGACTAGAGGGGTTTTTAAATCGGGTGGGGGATCTGGTCATCTTAACATTAAACCATCAGGACATAGTAGGAAGGGGGTATTAAGAGAGATACATTCAAGTATCTCCTCCCCCTCTAATTATTCATTTGTTCCCACATGATACAATGGTAATCTCATGTGCGTTTTCATACTAAATTCTATGTAAGATCTTTATTTCTCTTCCATTCATGATTCCTCATTCAGAAACAATAATTTTGGGATATTTTGTTTTTGAATTTGATATTTCTTCACCAAATCCTGGTGACATAATCTGAGAATGATGGAGATGTGGATCATCATAGATAGAGGGTGACATGGGAGGATGGTTTCCAGATGTTGTGTGATATTTGATTGAGTCATGTTACACTATTATTTTACTCTGATATTTGGATGAAAGTGAAGGATATTTACAATTAAAATGATCATTTCATTTTATTATTTTACTCAACATGTCAAGAGGGCATCCCATGAGGATTACTACATGTTTTTCCCAAACAATATTTACAGGTTTGTTTCCCTATCGAATTTAGTAAGATTTTATATTTATATTAAATTAATTATTGATTGTTTTGGTGTCATGTGTTAAGTATTTTTCCTATAATGAAATGATCTAAGTGTTTTAGACCTTCCACATGTGGTTGGATGAAATTTAAATGTACAAATATAGAGAACATATATATGGGAATTCACTAATAATATTTTTTTAGTTTGTTATAGATTGGTCATGGGAAGCTTAGGTAAAGATGTCGAAGTCTGAATTAATGATAGAAGGAACTGCGATTTGGGTATCCTGGACCAATGATTTTTCGTATGGTTAATGTTGTTTATTGTCCTATTGATATGGTATTAGATATATAGACACTCAATTATCAGTGAAAACCCATTTAATCAAATGATTATTAAATTAAAAATAAAATTGTATTATTGAAATTGAAATGACCATGCATTGAACCAATGATGCGTCGAGGGCCATAGTGGACCCTTGAGCACTCGATCAACATCTTGCTAACCAATTATTGGGATTTTAATTGTAAATATATAACACTTTTTATGTGATATCAATCATAATTTTATGGACATAGTTGACCCGATATGTTCCCATAGACCCCTAGAGTAGGGTTGTGTTCTGAATCAGGATACTTTTTCCAATTGGACTTATAGAATTCTGAGGTACCTCAGTTCCTCTAGGATAGAAGAAATGAGGATAAAACAAATTAATATTGTGGATATAGATAAGAAATTTAATATTTTCCATGGGTTGGGAGTGGTTATAGACCAGTTATGGACACCATGGGTGTCATCATAGACCAAAGACTAGCCCGAGTGATCTTGGTAGGATCGTGAAACTATATTATGTCTGGCTTGAGACTAGGGGATATATACACATGTGTGATAGAATATTCCTGGGGAAAAGTTTTGATTAATTATTAATTGATTTTCTATTAGAGGATTAGTTGGATATATCCTCTTAAAAAATACCTGTGTTAAATGATTATCTTTTAATTAATGAAACTGATTAAATGGGGTTATTATTATTAAATATTTTGAGGGAGAGACATTGATGAGAATCAATGGTATTGATGTGAATTCTATTATAACTATATGGTTGGGGGACTTGATGTGATTCAATAGAACTGGTTCACCTATTACTACTTTATCGGTGAACCTTGACATGGTTCCAAGGATCTTGTGTGACGATTAAAATTATATGGTTAGATGAACTTTACATGTTTCCAAGGATTTGATATTCCCGCTATTATATAGTTTGGGGAAATTCACTACTACAATTTCAGCCACTTGCGATGTGTCATTTGCGATTGAAAAATGACCCATTGAAAATACTACCTTTTCTATTATTATTTGTGATAGAATATTTATTTTATGGAAAATAATGGATTATTGTGACGAAATAAATAAACTATCATAAATGTTTTTGGCCCAATTTTCCACCACCCAGCATGAAAATTAATTGCGATGGTCATTTTTGACGTATTTTGTTATATGATGAAAATGATCCTAAACTCGCGACTATTTGAAATAAAAAAAAATTTACATCACAAATAGTCTTGAAAAAAACTATTTGTGATGGAATTAATTCAGTCATAAAAAGACTATTGAAAAAAACACCCATGTTTTAACATCCGTGTAGCCCGCCTTTTTTCCTCCCCTTTCTCCTAACTCTCCTACAGCAAACTCGCAAACCCTTCATCCAACCAATATTCACCCTCATCGTGCGACTCTTTTCTTCCTTTTTTTTGCTGATTTCAACTTAGATTATCGTGAAACAAACACCTTTTATGTTCCCCATCAAATTTTTAGGACATTTGCATTCAATGTTAAATATAATTTTATTCTCCCTAGGTTTATAAATGTATCATATTTTCATACTTTATTTGATATTTAGGAATTATGCATGTATATTAATTTCTGTTTTGATTTTAATCTACTCCTTTTTTGCAGATTTTGTGTTTACTTGAAAATATACTAGTTTGGTTAAACCTTAAGTTTAGATATTTATCTTATTTTCATGATTTCTTTGATATTTAGGATTGACACAATTATATTAATCTCTATTTTGTTTTTTATTTAATTCATATAATTTATTTTAATTTTTTTTAGGAATTCTGCAAATTTTTTATTTTTGATATTGATATGTGTGTTGTATTTATATTTGTATATATATATAATTATGGTTGTATACCATGTTAATTTTGATATATGTTTGTGTGTGAATATATATATTAAAATATGCTTATTTAATTTTGATATTTGTATGTGCTTATATATATATATATTATTTTATAAAATATGTTTATTATTTTATATATATATTCATATATGTATATATAGATGTATATTTGTTTATATGTATATATAATTTTGATATGTAGATCTTTTAAAAAAAATTCCAAAATATTTTTTATATATTTATATTAATTAATAAATTTTATACATTAAAGACATATAAATAATACATTCGAAATAATTAAAAATATATATATAAATATATGTTAACAATACATCATGTGTATACATTTTAAAAAGTATCAAAACACAAGAAATTTTTTTAATATATATATCTATTTATATAAACAATTTTTTAATGTTTTTAATATATATATATATACACATGTATGTGTAATAAAATATAAATATACATATATATATATATATGTTTTCAAAAAAAATGTGTAATGTTTATGATATATATAAATACACAGACGTATATAAATGATTTAAAAAAACATGTGGGGTTTTTAATATATTTATATATATTGTATATATTTGTTTAAAAAAACATGTAGAAATATCCTTGATTATGAAATAATTTAATATATATATATATATATATATTTGTTTATATAGATTTGATATGTATATTTATTTAAAAAAGATTCAGAATATATTTTATATATTTATATTAATTATTAAACCATGATATACATATATATAAAAATTATCAAAAATTTATTAATAATTTTAAAAATTAATAATAATAGTTTCCTAATTTATAAAATTTCTAATTAATTAGTTAATATTATTAATATATATTAAATATTTTGGCATTTTTATATCTATGTATATATATATTTAATACGTATATTAGTTTAAAGTATTTTTTTTGAAATTTTATGCTATGTTTATATTAATTTAGAAATTTTTTAATATGAATATTTATAAATATAGATAAATATATAAAAATAATTACTTACTTGATATTAATAATAAATAGTAATTAATAGTGCTAATTACAAAATACAATTAATAATTTTAAAAATTGATTATTCGTGTGAAAATTTGTTTGTGTGTGAATGCAAGTATCTATATATATTTGATATGGTGTTTTTTTAAAAAAACAAAAAAAAATTAGTTTGATGTAAATAGATTTGATTATGTGTTGTATATATAATGTATGAAATAAATAAAAATGAGTGTTTTTTATAAATAATGAGAAAATTAATTTTAAGAAAACATTTAACTAATAGTTTTTTATAATATTTTTTTATATTAAAAAATGTTAAAAAACAGGTTTAGTGAAAAAAAATTAAAATGTTTACTATTTATTAAAAACATTGTTAATAATAATGAGGATAATTTTTAGTAATACTTTTTAAAAAAATATATAATATAAAAGACATTATAAAAATTTGTAAAACATATTAATTATGAAAAGTACAGTATTAATTTAAATAATTTATAACATTTAATAATAAATGAGTCATTATTAGTTATAAATAGTCAGTATTACCGATGATTAGAAAATTATACTAATAATTTATAAAAAAAAAATTTAAATAAATATAAAAAATGGGGTCTTAAAAAAATAGTGTGTCTCATATGAGACAAAGTTCAAGATATATTCTATTATTTTCAAAAAATAGTGTGTTTCTTATATAATATATTTAATATTGTTATTTTATCTACGCTGATCCTCTACAGGATACGTAATCCAATGCTAACCTATTGCCTTACTCTGATCGTATTCCATAGAATATTTCATGGTGTTAAAATATAATAATAATTTTCAATTAGTCATAAAGATCTGTAATAATTTTTCTAATATTGTTGTTTTTTTATATAACTATATACTCGAGAAGTAGACACCGGAATCTATTACATGATCATGATTGGATAAAAATCAAAAAAATCCAAACAGAGCTGGTTTAAATAATGTTTTTATTGAAAATTATGAAGCCCTTATATAATTGGCATCATAAAAATATGATCTTGTTTCCAAAGGATCAACTAAAATTATGTTTCATATATGTGGTCATATGAAATTTGAAACATTAGATATTATTGTACATCAACTATTGTGTTCATATTTTCTGAAAGATTATTTTTTTGTATCTTCATGGTGAAAATAGTTTAGTAGAAAATAAAAAAAATTGTTCTAGATCCATTATTTCATAATTTAATACATATGGCAGGTGGTCCATATATTTCTGAAGCAACAACTCAGAATGATATTCCAAATCCTTACTTTGAACATACTCAGTTTACAAATTAATTACAATCCATTGAAGATGCCTTATATCCGAGAAGCCATATGAGAAAACATGAAGTTGATACAAATTTTATTGCTATTAAATCAAATTTTGGAATGATTAGTAGTTTTTTTGAACACATATAATATTTGGTTAAGTCATTTATCCCTAACGAAAATACATTACGTGCATGTTTTTTTGGATCTAGAATGATGGTTCATAATTTTGGTCGATGTAATACAAAGACATCTCGATGTTCAAATGACTACACATTATCTTATGGTGAATATGAATCATTGGTTAATTATCCAACATGTGTTGAATCGTGGTATATGGTGGCACAACATGGAAATTCCAGAGTTCCCCTGAAACAGTTGAGATGTTTTGAAATTATACATCATTTACAATGTTTATTTATTTCTTGCAGCATACCTTGATTTATGACATGGAATAAAAAAAATATTTCCACCACATAAAGCTTAAATCATCTATGTTATGGTGACTCACCGAAAAATTTTGATCATACACATCTATCATTTTCTGCAGAACCCCGTAACATATGGTTGTGTCTTTCTACTAGTGGTTTTTTTCCATTTGGTGCTAACAGTAGTCAATATTTTTGTTGACATATTTTTATTAATCATTAAAACATTCATCCTTGGATGTGGATGAAAGAACCATATATATATTTGACGCTTTTAATTAAAGGACATCCCAAGATAAATATCGATATTTATTTGAAGCCACTAATGGATGATTTATTTTCAATATGGAACAATGGTGTGGCTACATTTGATATTCCTGCATATTAGAATTTTATATTTAAAGTTGAATTAATATTGACGATTGGTGACTTTATAGAAAATGGAATGTTATCTAGATGGAGAACACATGGTCTAAAATCAATTCTGTACTACATGGATGAAAACAAAGCCCATATGATTTGTAATGGGAGAAAAGTTAGTTATTTTTAATTTCATCAGAGATTTATTCATGTAGAACACCCTATTTAAAGAAACATAATTAATTTTACAAAAGGTCAAATTGAAACAGATGCACCTGTAGTAGTTCTCTCTTGTAATCAGGTAAAATCTATTTTTTATTCATTACCTCATGTTACATTTAGTCCAACCATAACTGGTAAAAAGATAAATGGTTTTGGGAGAGATCATAATTGGATAAAGAAAAATTATTTTCGGAATCTTTCATATTGGTTGGATTTTTTGGTTTGTCACAGGTTATATTTAATTCTTATTGAAAATATTTTTTGGATAAAATGTTTCATATAATTTTGGACCGACCTGGTAAGACCAAGGATAACATAATGGAAGAGTTAGATCTTGCGTAGATTTACAGATATTCTAAACAAAAATTATATGAAGATAAATTATCACACATATTAATCAAGCCCAATTATGCTTACTCACATAATAAGGATACTCATTTATTATTCTATAAATGGATTATATATTTGAGGATACAAGATGGTCGTGCTTCTATTTTGTCTAGATGCATCAGAAATGGGAATATTAAAAGGTTTAAAAGTCATGAATGTCATGTAATAATTGAAACATTACTACCTGTTGGTATTATAAAAATATTTAATTGTTCAATATGGGACATGTTTATGGAAATATAATTATTTTTATGATATATTTTTCTGACAACATTGGATTATAATGCATGAAATTTTCTGGAAAAAGATTTTGTTTTATTTTTATGTAAACTAGAGAAAATATTCTAATTCAACTTCTCTGATTCCATGGAAAATTTAATATTGTATTTTCCTTAACCAGATAAATGTGGAGGGATGGTACAATTTTGTTGGATGTATCTGTTTGAGAGATGTATAAAAAAATAAAAGAATAATTCACATAAAAAACATCTCTCGAAGGCCTAATTGCAGAAACATACTTGAAAAGGGAAATTCCAAATTTATTCTCTTATTTTTTTCAGTCGGAATATCCCTCAAATCATAATTGGATGGGTCAAAATAAGAAAATTTTGATGATATCACAAACTATCACTTGTCAATTTTTAATCAGTCTGAGCTTGGTTTCAGTGGTTATCATGAGTGATGGCTTACAGATGAAGAACTGCACATAGCTCATACTCATGTTCTATTGTATTGTGAAAAAATGACACAATTTGTGCAGTAAGTACTACTTTTTTTATTTTATTAAATACTTATAAAATATTTCATAATTTTCATTTACATTTTTTAGACTATATGATGACAACATTAAAAATAAATTTCTATGAAATACACCTAATGCTCTTTAAGATTGTCGGAAATAAAATTTTTCATATTGGTTTCAAATTCTTATAAGTAATGTTTCTTTAGATAGAATAATAAATAAATTTTTCAATAATATCTATTATTACTAATTTTTATTTTTTACAAGTAACACAACATGAAAATAATATAGACAGTTGATTATGTGTTCTTAAAAAACCTCCATCGAAATTGGTAAAATCTTATAATTGGTATGTGGTTAATGGATTTTGATTCCATACATGCATATTTGGTGACGCAACTAAATCAATGAATAATGGTGTTGTTTTGAAAGGATACCATCATAAGGAAATTGAAGTTGACATTTATGGTAAGCTAGATAAAGTAACTGAGTTATGTTTTCATGGACCAAATTATGTTACAAAGTATAAATGTCATTTGTGGCACACTAATCAGGGGTTGTCAGTTCATCCATGACATGGCATCATTGAAATTATATATAATAGTATTCATGCATCAAATGAACCATTTATGTGGGAACATGAAGAACATAATTTTTATTATGAAAATTACTATGATGTTTTGAAAGATTTGAAAGATTGGTGGAGTGTCATAAAAATGAAATCATATGAAAATTAGTTTAAAAAATGAAAATGGTTCTGTGGAAGTGAAACATGTTGAAATTATAAAACAAAAAACATAAAATATATCTCTTACCTAACGGTATAAAAATATCGATGATGAAACATCCCAGTTAAGGGCCAATTATTTGGATAATTTGGATTAAGTAATAAGGGTTGATGGAGCTGAAAGTTGTATGGAAGTTGATAATGCTAAAGATGAGGATGAATACATGGATCTTGATGAAAATGGTGATAAATATGGTGATTTATTTATTACATTTAGGTCTTTAGTTACAAGTAATTATCATATTTTGATATTTGTTATTTTTTTAAATTAATATATATTTATAAAAAATTTGTTGCAGGTAATATTATTTTATTCTGACATTCATTTTTTTATATTTCATAACTATTCTAAAAACATCTTATTGGTGGAATATTAGTTTTAGATGGATGAAGATGTTCCTCAAGACGATATATTATATTCTCTCACTGATGTCGTGCTTTCTGATGATGATCCTGATTTAGTTGATTCTCATTAGTTAGGTGTTCTTACAAGGAGGGGACACAGTCTTGCTCGATTATTTACTTTGGATCCTATTCCAGAGAGATGACCATCTGTTGTTTTTTATCCTTGTTCATAGAGGTATGTTTTATTTTTTATGGAATTTATTTTATATTAACTAAGTGTATATTAAAGTTCATAACAATTTGATGATAATTATTTTTTTTCAATTGGTACATTTGTTTTGAATTTAGCCATTTTTCTGGATGATGCGATTCTAAAAAATTATTTTTTCGAGCCATGGGTGTCCTGGAACCGGGTACCCATTATCATGTGTGAACAAATATTCGATCTCTATATTTTATATTATTATAAGATATATAAATTTATTAAAATTTATTTATTTAATAACATATTTTTTTAATCATCTTGAATAAATTATTTATTCAGATTTCTGATAGCCATAGAGGTCTTAACCAAAGGCATGGGATACTTCTATACATGAGTGCTATTGTCAGTTTCCAAAAAACATCAAAAATCTAGCTATGGATAAGTCTTGTTCTATCATATTTGATAAATATTACATCTCACATCTCCCCGAGTATATATCAGCTTAGGTATGGGATGGTTTGTGCTTTTTCTGGATTGGATATACTTTTACGAAGAGTTCATCAACTAGACGTTAGAACAAGGGGAATAAAGAGGTTACCCATAGGGTTGGGAGTCTTAAATTTGGCATATATTGATGACATATGGTATGTGATAATAATTATTTGTTGTGTATTAATTTTAACTATATCATTTTTGTTATATAATAAAGGTTCCTATAGACCAATATATTAAGGAGTTTTAAGTTTAAAAGAAGATTTATTCTAATACCTCTATAAGAGAAGTTGTAGGTGAACGACAACACCATATTGTGGTTACTGATTTTGATGAACAATGTTATCAATATTAATTTTATTGTTATTATAATTTTTCAATATATTTAAAGTAAAAACATGAGGCAGTTAGTTGTCATTAACATGAGATTCAAGATGAGACCAAACATGATTTCAGTAATAAGTTGGGTTTCGATGAGGGGCCTGGATACAAGAGACTTCAAAGGGTGTCGAGAATGGTTGAGTGATTGGTATTGGTTCTCAACTAAAACCTATGAGTTATTATTATAATTCTATGATAAAATCAGTGTGCGCAAAGGGAGCTCATGGATTTTCATCGTTGCCTTTTTCATCTTTTACACATTATGAGGAGAGGTTGAGAGCTCATGATGAGATTATACCGCAGATGTAGAAGTAGAGGGAGGTGGGGCATGAGAAGCAACATCTGACAGATGAGGTGATGTTGGAGTATATGTGGTGACTTGTGAAGGGAGTTGGTATGAATATTCCTCCCCATTTTCATTCAAGTAATCCACCTCCACCTGATGTCAATTGATTATTTCGATGATTTTATTACTATTTTGTAATTTGGTATGATAGGCATATAATATTTGAAATGATGTATTGCATTTATGTGTGTTTTTTTGTAATTATTTTTAAATGATTTTCAAATATTTGAAATGTTATTTTTTACCTATAAATAATTGTAATTATTTTTTTAAATGGTTTTTATGATGGATTATTTATCCATCGCAAAAGGTTATTTGCAACAGATCCTTGCAAAAGGTTATTTGTAACATATCATCACAAAAAGTGTTTATACAATATTTCTGGATACTGTTGTGATAGATTGTATATTCATCGCAAAAAGAGGTTCTAGAGACAAACTATTGAAAATATGATTATTTGCGATGTCCCATGGTGAATAATTATATTTTTGACACCTTCTTCTGTGGAGAGCTATTTGTGAAGGACCCCCATCGCAAAATGTCATTTTAATGAAAATCCGTCGCAAATGACCTATTCCAATTATAAAAAATTCTTTCTGTGATTGATAAGATTCAATGGATATTTTTTTCCCATTATTATAATGGTGGGGGACTTTTGAAGCTATTTAGTGTATCTGGTGTGAAAATTAAAATTTTATTCCCTTCAGGTGACTTGGGCTTAGTCTTTCAATTTGGTGTTCCCATACTTTTATTTCTGTGATCATAATTCTATGGTGATATATATTTGACACTCATTGATGTAGGGATTCTCGATTATCAGTTTCTTGTTTCGCCTAATGTTCAACGATGTTTATTTTTTTATTAGTCTATAATTCCATTGTTATATATAATTTGGTTCTACATAGTATCTCACATGCCCAAATCACTAAAATTATTAGCAATGTGTGGGACCAAATTTTTTGTTCCTAAAATGTAATTCAATCACACACTTCATTGAAAATTATTTCACTTAGGTGCCAAAGAAACCTTCAATAGTCAATGGTTCTGGTTTGGACGAGGCTCGTAGTAACATTATGGAGTTGAATAACTCAAATAGGACTGGGGAATGGGATGAGGTGAGTTATATCATGGTGGTAGATCCTCATTTAATTTTAATTCATTATTTTATTTTTTTATTTGTGACCATTTTGATGGGTGGTTGGTTTACGGTATAACTCTATATTTAACTTCATTAAATAATATTCATGAATTATAGGTATTGGATCCTTCCATGTATAATAGTTTTTATTTTATTTATTTTACATTTTTTTGACAGTGATATGAGGGTATAACCTCCCCCAATCACACCCTATACCCTCTTTTTTTATCAAAAACCTTTTAAATAAAAGGAGGAGTGCTTGGGGAATTATAACGTCCCAATCCACTAACTGATTTGAGTGAATTGGGGTGGAAAAGTTCTAATATATAGTGTTTTATACTCCATAATACCATGAGAAAGTGGAACTCATATACCTTCACATAAGGTTTAACTACTTTTTCTATGTGAGTGATAGATAATGGATATAAATTTGACTTTTCTTAGATGATTATATTAACATAGTGTATTTATGAACCTTAATTTTTTAGGTCCATTAAGATACTAGATTTCATTTATAAATAGGAATGGTTTAGCTAAATGAATTTTCTAAAAACTAGAGTACATAAGGTACTATGTATAGAGTTACATGGATACGCATTTTTGATAAGGAATTATTTTAGAAAAAAATTTAATCATGAATTATGGAAAAGAAATAGAGTTGAATTAAAAAAATAGTTTGTAGATCCAAGATACAATGTAGAACAGTCTAGTGAAATTTCATATTGAAATGAACCACTACCAAGAGACATTATATATATCTTTTTTCATTATTCATACCCATTTAGTAGTAGAAATCTATATTGGGGATGTCAACAGATAAAATAAATCTTGTGTGTTCTTCTATGAAGAGGAAAATAGATGGGTGTTTTGAACCATGATGGGATACTGATGCAAAAAAAAATTCTTGTACCAATATTTTTTACTAATTTGATCAAGCTGAGGTATCAAATTTAAATTTTCATGTCTCTTAGCTAATGGATGATAAAGGTCAGGTATGGTGGACTTTTTAAGGAACCCATCATGGTTTCAATCACCATAACTTTATTTCTTTA
Source organism: Viscum album (assembly GCA_963277665.1). Lineage (NCBI taxonomy): Eukaryota > Viridiplantae > Streptophyta > Magnoliopsida > Santalales > Viscaceae > Viscum > Viscum album. The sequence continues at coordinate 1,361,064,422 of OY728148.1, forward strand.
TCTATATTGGAAAACCCATATTTAGGTGAATATATTGTTGAATCAAGATGAAGTGTAGCTATACTATGGTTATCTATGTTGCAAGTTATTCTTGGGCTCATAATACACTAAAAATTAACTGAATCTATTATAATATCTATGTTTACCTATAATATTGGGATTGGGAAACATTTCAAATAATCCTTCAATAATAAATAAGAAAAAAATAATTATCTTATGTTTAATATTTTCAAAAATATTATATCAGGTTAAGAATAAAAGATAATAAAATCAATTTTTTATCTAATTTAAAAAAGATAACTCAATTTATAAATTGATACTAAATTACCAAAAAATTGTAAAATATTTATAATTTCTTCTATATTAACATAAAAATATAAAAATTAATGATGAATAAAAAATATGAATTTTAAAAAATTATTAGTTTACTTATTCCACGACATTTTTATTTTTATATCCTAGGAAAATTATTATAACTAAATATAAAAATATGAAAATTAACACACTAACATATTATTTTCATAAAATAACATATAGATTTCAGAGTATTAAATTAATGATGAATAACTATTCCAATGAAATTATGAAATATACCGATATTACAATTCAATTATGAATATAAAAAATAATGAATATCAGTTCAACTGAGTTTAGATTTATCACAATCTATATTATTATAAGAATCATGGATATATAATTAAATCAGTGAAGAAAACAGATTCAAAATCAATAATTAATCATTAGGACTTTTTTAAATGAATTTTACATTATTATAAAATAACATTTTATTTAGAACAGAATTAAAACTCAATATCTAATTTTAAATAATTAATCTAAAAATTTATATCATATTTAAATAGAGATTAAATCCAATTTGAATTCCACCATGGAAAATTTAAAATATATATCTATACAAGAAAATATAGAAAAATAAAACAATAGATTATATTATCGTTTAAATAATTTTAAATGTAAATATGAAATGAAAATATAAAAGTGATAGATTATGTTAATGTAAAACTTTTTTAGGAATTAATCAACTTATTAAAGGAAATATATGACCAATTGTTTTAAAAAACATATTCAAATGTCAGCAAATAATTTTCAGTCATATAAACATAAATTTTCTCTATTTAATTTATGTATTATAATTTAGATGACTTTATTTCTCATATTTGCATTCATTTCATCATTTCATTTCATCCCATAACCCATTTTGTGACCTACCATTAGTAGAATATCTTATTTCTCTTAAATCAAGAAATAATGATATAAAATATTAAATTCATTCAAGAAACATGAATGGTTTCCATATTATTAAAGAACTTCTTATTTCCCTACTAAAAAATTAGGAAAACATTTTAATCGTAGCTTATTCCACAATGTTCAATAGAATAATTAAAGGATGGAATGTAGTTGTGTTAAAAATAATGTTCCATTCATGAATTTTTTATTCAGGAATAATACATGATCAAGATCGAGATTAATTAATGATATATACCTAACTCAATTCACTTGTATGTTTTATAAACAAAAAAGGGTCCCTCCATGTTGTATTTTTTAATTCAATACAATAGATATAACAAGGAATTTTTCTTCATTATTCTCAATGTAGGATTTTTAATCCTTTTTGACATTTATTTTATTTTCTATACCATTTTATAATTAAATTTTATTTAGAAAATTATATGTAAAAAATATTAGAATTATTAATGAATGATTGAATTTTTCTACACTAAAATAAAATAAACTCAATTATAACATTATATCCTAATATATTTCATACATTATAAATAACCACTATCAAACAACCTCTTCCAAGAACATATCTAGAATTATAATAATGTATTGACTAATATTATGGTTTAAATGGAAATATAACTTAAAATATAGCTTAACCTATATGTTTATTCATTGATTCATAGGCTTTTAAGGAGGTTAAATGAAAATTTATTCCAAATGGGTTATAAATTTTTTAATAAAAAAAGCCTGAATCCTTTCATCACACGACATATATTTAACATGGATTACAACGAGAGTAAAATAAAGTTCTAGATTCCTAATCATGTAAAAATATATCAATAAAAGGAGGAAATTATAAATATTATGTAAAAAAAGGTCAAAATACCTCTCATATTTAGAATAATTATTTGGGATAGTTATTAATGTGTATTAATTTCCATAAATAGTTATAATTATAAATAATTTAAAATAAAACTAAATTAGATTTAAAAATAATTTTTGATCATATAGACTAACAAATTCAAAAATAGGGTCATGTTTTTCCTAAATGACCATGTGTTGAAAAATTGAGTATCAATATTCAATTAAACTCAAATAAATATTAATAATTAATTAAATAACACCAAAAATTAAAAATGAATAAAAATAAACCATATCATATTATTAGGTTATTTTATATATACTAGCACACAATGGATGAATAAAAAAATAATACAATAAAAACTAATTATTAAATAACTATTCTCTTATAAACATACATTTAACTACAATCTAATAATACACAGTGGATATCATGAATATTTTTTTTAGAAAAATATTGGACATAATGAATTTAAGTATAATGGAGTGAAAAAAATTGGATATTATTATTACATTAAGGAAAACATTAGAAGAATTTGATTCCATACTTTTCCGAAAATAATTTTTATTATATTCCATAATATTATTCCCTATACAATTTTATACTGTAAAAACATTATAATATTATCTATTAATTTTAAATTAAATTAATAATATTTAAAATAAAATAACAAGTAATGGAAAAATTTGAAGTCTTTGGTAATCCCTCTATGTGATCGTTTTTATACTATCGACACCTAAACTACTCTAGTGGTTAACCCAAATTATAAGGGAGATGTGATTTATTTTAATTGGGACATTACATCGTGGAGGCATTGGGGCTCTTAACATTCAACATCTTATAGAGGTTCTCCTGAGAAAAATAATCTAAATCCCATTCACTTATTTCCTTATAGACTAATAGGGGTACGATGATGTAATAGTCCTTGTGAAGTTCATTCTTTTCTCCCTGTATATACTCGTAAAAACTTTATAAGGTGCACATCATTAACAACCATTCCTTATGCTTCTTCCTACTAAACAATTATCCCATCCTAAGTGCTTACTTTAACTTACTCAATATTTAGGGACATGAATAAGAATATCCAATTCATATACTGAAAATAGTGTAATTTTTTTAATCTTTCTGGATTAAATGTAAAACCAAATAATTTCAAAAAACATCTATCTCCCTTAAAATTCTCAACTAACAGTTTTAGTTCCTTATTCAATGATTCGAGAAATACAATTATTATTGGAGTGATTATTAGTTCCACTAACATATCATAAAAAAATGTATCAAGTATAAAATATTCATCTTCATCTGGGTATGTTATAGAGTGATATGAATATCAAAATTCAAAAAAAAAGGTTTTATAGGGAATTCAATTTGTGGGAAATTAAACAATAATGAAATTAAGTACTTATAAACTCCCTTTAAAAATAAAAGATCTATTTTTATTAGTTGAAATATTTTTTGAATAGTTTTTTCTAGAGAGTTTAAGGGAGAATTATTTTCAAATATTTATCTAACCTCTTGTATGTTTTATTCCATAAGATGCATGGGATATAGATTTTACGGTTTTTTGTTATTTTTGTAATGGTTTCCAGGATGATTTCATTTATTTTTGAAAATTGGTCCTTTAAATCAAGTGTTTTAACATGTTGTTCATTTAATTTTTTGATGACATTTAATTATATTTTTATTCATTTTAGTAACAAAATTTATTAAACGTACATTGGGTTTTTTAAAATTGATAAATTTGGTGTACAATGATAAAATTTTCCCATCTCTCTGTCAATACTTGTATAATAGATACCGAGAACATTGAAACCCTAGAACGCACCCTTGTTCTTGAACCTATGGAAAATTAGAGTTGTCATTTTGATTCTGATTTAGAGGTGAAGGATAAATGACCATAATACTATACAAATATAATGTGTTATATACTATATCATAGTTTACTATAAGGATATATCTTATGGAATGATATATATAAACCAATTTCATTTTGAATATATTGGTTTTACTATATCATTTTCTATGACATGAGGATATTATAGTAACTTCATTGGCTTGTCATATGATATAACCTGGATTTATCATAAGTAATAAAAAAATACTTGATTCATATAAATAATTATGATTATGAAGGAATATAAATGTTAAGAGGTTACTACTTAGATCTTCTACATATTGGCCACCATTATTGATACGTTTTATTTGATGAAAACAAGGGAGTAGTATTTTCAAACAAATGAGAACTCTAATAACTAATGTAATTAATTGTACATTATGAAAAATTTATGTAAATTATATACAAGGTTTGGGAATGTACTAAATAATTCATAAAGGAAAAAACGCTACAAAATAGTTTGTTCCTATGATTTCCCATAACTCATCATTCTCTTCATTTTTCTCCATATCTTCCTTCATTTTCATTATGAGGCTATTTATTTTCATGAAAGGTAGGAATATTTAACCAAATCATCGAGTAATTCATGTTACTTAAAGGATTCATCATGGAGAAAGAAGTAAAATGGATGGGTTTGAGGGATCCTTTTCATGAATATGGATGAATTCAATAGTTTTAAATCTTTTGTAATGGTAATAATTTATGTATTTTATTTAAGAATGGTTTCTATTTCATTCATGGATGATCGTAGTATTGTGGTTTCTTATTTATTCCAACACATCAAGTAATTGTTATTTTATCAAAAAAATCCCATTTTTGGTATCTGATCCATTTCCTATGCATTTTATTCTTGAAATCATGTTTTTAATGATGAACAATACATATCATATCACATATCATCAAATACAATTTATGTTTTAAATTGTGGTATGTTTTACGATATATGATATCATAAATAGCAATATTAGTTTGGTACTAAGGTTGAAATTATATAATGTAATAATATAATATATTCTTCACACCAAATCATATGATATAAAATATCAGCAGTAGTGAATCATAAGGATCCGTTATTTTTTTGTCATAGAAAATGATATGAGATAACATATGAGATAAATGAACTATACCATGTATAAGAACCCAATTTTTCACTCAAAAATGGATCCCTTAATTTTCTATCTAAATGTTTACTTTAGACCTCATATAAATGCCTAATGAGTTATGATTGTTTTTGAGGGTTTATGGGGCTTGTTTGAAGCTCGGAACTCCTCTTTTTAGGAAAAGAAGACAAGTGGCACGGTTTGGGCTCGGTTTGCCTAACCATGCAGATTGTGCTTTTCTGGATAGTGTCACATCACACAGTTGGTGTACGTCTGTATAGCCAAACTTTGTGAATGGACCTTTTTCATGGGTAACCATGAAAGTCTGGCACATGGTTTGATCAAACCGTGCAGAGGAATACTTTTCGGGCAGAACCGTCTCACATGGTTTGCGCACAGTTTGACAAACCATGTGGACAAATCATATGCAGGCTAAAAACCTATGTAAAATATTTAAAATTCTCTTAATGATCTATTAATACTTCCCCTTTCTCCCTAATATTATTTAATGTGTGATTGTCCTAGTTCTCTCTTATTTTGGAGCATTTTGATGATCCAAACATGGAATCAAGAGATCACTTTCGTCCGACATCTAATCAAGCTTCCTTTTCTCACGTTGGATGCACAATGGTAAGTACTCTAGTTCATTTAACCGTTCTTCTTCACATTCAATATCGACCAAGTTATCTCCATGTGAGAAATTTTCACCTTTTCTTAGATATACTCCAATCTGATGCAAATCAATGGTCGATATCGGAGGAGGAGAGTCTTACAACCCTGAGGTGGGTGGTCTATAACTTATCCCAAATGTTCAATTTTTTTGGAATGTTCGTGTGGGGTCCACCAGTTTCGTTGGAAACCATTTCATAAATTAACATTCCTTGATTATACTCGCTATAATCATATGGTTATGTTCTTTCAAAAAATGTGATTATCTGTTAGTGGTTACACCCACAACTCAATCGACCTCATGTCGAAGGTTATGTTATAATTGGGTTTTAGTGTTTCGGCACATTTGAGCCGCTTTTTGGGTATACCTTTGCTTGTCCTTTCTATAGAAAAGATTCCTATTAATAAATATATTATAATTAATGATATTTTCATAATGGCATGTAACATCTGTGCTCACCACTTGACTCACCATAGGTAAGAGGTTACAAATTTTAATTAAATGTGAAAAATGAAATATAAAATTCTATGTATACTAAGTATATATCTTAGCCTTATAAAAAGAGATTGAATATATGTTGGATATCCATATAACCCTTTTCTATGTTGATATAAGGTATTAGATTGAACCATAATAACCGAATAAGCCTTAATGGCCAGAAAAGACTTGGTTAAATGGTTGCAATGCTACATGGTCTATCCACAATAATGTAAGACAATACTTGGATCAATGGTTTCAAATATACTTGACCTATCAACACTAATTGGTGGAAATGCGTGAACCAAAATAATTATTACATGATTAAAATATCAATTTAGAATAGACTGACTCAAGCTCACCATGGATGGTGAGAGGAGAATACCTTGTGTCTTAGGAACCTCATTCTGATTCAAGGACACAGTTTTATTATGTTGATACCCACCTGAAATCTGGTTCTAGTATATTACTTAGATGCCTAGTGTACAATTTTTTGGTCCCTTTCATTATTACAGGATACCATAGATACACTCCTTGGATCCAGCATCGACTAGTAGGTGCCATGGTGAAAGAACATCGCGCCCATGCCTTTGTTTAGCTCTGTTTTACCTTGGTCGATCACGTTAGACTCGGTAGGTGCCTTATTGTGATATTAATTGGATTAAACTTCTTATATTACACTCTTACCCCTTAGATAGACTCAGATACTACATAGTTAGCTTTTCGTGAGTCTTTATTACCTTTGTTTTTACCACGAAACACCCTCACTGGAAATCATTGTTGGGTTTCGTTGTTACGTTATGGGTCCTTCACTACATATACTATAATGATATGATGTCAAGGTTGTATATGCCTCACATGATCAATTATCATAAAATAGTAATTGATTAATTAATGAACCGGTCACATGTTATGACACTGGTTGTGGGCTGAAGCAAGTACATGGTTACTTAGTTATATCATACTATTTACTTTATTTTATATATGAATATATGTATACTGTTATATTCTATTACACGGGCTAGTTGTTATAGACACCATTGGTGATGTCCCACTAAGATTTATCTCACACCCTCTCTGGGAATGATTTGGTACCCGGAGTAGATTACATGGTTGCAGGTATCAATAAAGGGAAGCATGAAACTTCCAATACTTGATTGTGTGTTGATAGGATATAGCTTGATAACTGATGAACGAGTAGGATCTCAGGAAGCTTAGAGTAGTCATGTTTTTTCTTTACCTTGTGGAACATATTATTCTAGTTTTCTTGTATCCATGATTTCTAGTTTTATAGTGACACAACATTACATCATAACTGTTCTAGTTGATATAGCTATTATTATTCTTGTATATTTATTTCATCAGTTTTATTCTACTATTTTTCTATATTTATTTCACTATTTACTAATAATTTATATCACTTCCACTATGCAACAATCTTCTAATGGGGGAATAGTCTTCCCACATACACACCCTGGGCCCTCGCTGCTAGTCCGCAGCCTATGGCATTCGGGAAGATGCACTTGAGGCTATGTGGCCCACCGGGCTCATGGCACCATTAAGTGGGATCCAAGTCCGAGTCATCACAAAGTAATATCGGAGGCAGTATCATATCATTCCTTACTATTTGGAGACAATATATTGGAGAATAGGAATTCTTGGTACTTGGTCATAAGTCATTATTGGGCATCGCAAACCCATGTTCAGGGTAAAATCCATGTTACCCATAATGAAACTGTTGTTCTATTTTTCCTATTACAGTTGATATGATTTCACCATTTGGTGACTCATGTGTTGTGTGGTGTTGTTGATTATTTCTCTTTGGAATTTTTTTCATCCTTGGCCTAATGATATGAGGGAAAAGATTATTGCTACAAATATTATCATATGCAACTAGAATTCACATGTCATGCATATTTCCAGGCCATATAGTTGAATTTCACTACATTGCATTTCTTGATATGCTTATGATGGTTCACTGATATTGTGATAGTTGCTTGTACTTTTATTAATTTTTCTCCGATTGAGTGATTTCATGTCTCAATTCATGAGGTGTATGGGCCCTCATGGGTTGAGATGAGTCATTTTCTGAGTCAACCATTATGTTATAAGTAAATGAGTATCATTTCATGGAATAGTTTTACAGGCACTAATTCATCAGAAATGACTATCCATTAAAAAGTGAATCCTTGAAACTAAAATTAATTGGCTGCACATTGTTATCTCACCTTGTCATGTTTATGAAAGGTAAAGGAGTGAACCTAAGAATTAAATACAAAATGACATGAAACTTGTACTTGAGAACTTACCGATACATGGCTGTCTAAGCAGGTAGTTTGGGTAGTATGCCTTGGTTAGTGAGTTTTATTACATTCAGATTCCATTAGTGATGCTTTCTCCTTTCTTATATTCTTGTTCTACGGTGTGTTCTTGGAATTTGTAGACTGATGCTACCATGACGTCCTCGTGTCATTTTTCTGCAGGTTAGAGACAGCCATGCTTTAGACATGGTGGGCCTTGAGCCACCAGTCTTACTTCTTGGAGGGCCACATAAGGCACCACCTATTGTACCTAATATTGGAATTTATTCCCATGTCCCTGATAGTTTCTTACGTTTGATGTAGTCCATGATTGGTGCTCCATGGGTTTCACCTACAATGACTATTCTGGAAAGCGATTTCTAGCAACAGCATCCTCCTACGTTTTCTGAGGATGACAGTTCTTAGGATACTGAGTATTGGCTAGAGGGAATTCTATCTAACATTGTGTATCAGGAAATACCTCTATATTGTATATTCATTCTTGATAGATATAAGCTGCGGGATTCAGCCAAGCATTGGTGGGATGTCATTACCCATATCAGATTTCATCAGAGCATGTTGTGGGTTGACTTCCAAACTGCCTTATATGATCATTTCATTCCTCAGTCATTAAGAGCTGATAGAGTCAGGGAGTTCATTCATCTCAGGATGGGTTCCATGTCAATTATTTAATATTTATGATGTTTCACTGATTTAAAGCACTTTTCACATTGTCTAGTCGGTGATGAGCTTTCACATGCTATGAATTTTGAGGATGGGCTCTAGTACACCATCCTAACTCAAGTGAATGTATTTTTCCTTCCTACCTTCTCTGTAGTAGTTGATCAGGGCCTTATAACTGAGCATAACCTGAGGGGAAGAGAAAGTACCAGGTCTAAAGGATCAGTTCCATGTTAGGCTTGTAGTTATTTTGGTGGAAGGAAACGTTCTGTTGAGGCTTTCCGTCAGGGCAGTGGTAGCCAACATATCCAGTTTGATAGCTCTGCCATGTGTGATCAGTGTGGAAAACATGGGAATAAGATTCCCCAGTGTGATAGAGACCCAATGGAGTGCTGGTCTTATGGTTTCATAAATTATATTCATTACTTTTAAAGGAAGTTTTCACCAGATTTGAGAGAAAAAGGATGAGCTTCAACTCCACCATCAAGATCTAGTACTTTTTCGCTACGTCAAGCAGAAAGTTGGAGTAGCAGCAGCAGGTATGGTCAATGAGGATTTTGTATCCATGGTAGTATGATCCCTGATCACCTGTAGTGCCAACAGAGTAGTCATGATCCTGGTAGTACATCTGTTCTATAGGGCTGTGGATCAAGTTTGTTACATTCCTTATAGTCGATACCCGAGGATCAGGCTATGGGACAATCTATAGTATGGGTTACTATTATAGTAGTCTCTACTACTGTCTCTTCTTTGTTTGATACAGGTTCCTCAAACTCTTTTATTTCATCATCTATTTTGGAAAGTCTAAGACTATTTATACAGTGTCACTATGGTTTAATGAACCTCAATACACTGTTGGGAATACAGACGAAGGGCATACGCCAGTGTAGGGACTGTCCCCTTCAGTTTGGCAATTACCCTTACTTGTGGAATATCGTTTTCCTAAAGATGACGATCTTTGATGTAATTCTTGGGATTGAGTAGTTGGTCCACTATCATGCCTTTGTAGACTGTTATCACCGAAGGGTTTCTTCTACATCACCAGAAGGCATCAGTTAACTTTTCAATGGTGAGTGGGATGTCTAGGCTGGGAGAGTGGGACCGATGAATCATGGGATAGGTGGAGTGACTTCCCAAATTGGAAGTCTTTTCAGGGAGGATCAGGGTGTGCTTCAAACTAATTTCCCTCCAGTAGTTGATCGTTTCAGGGAAGTATTTCCTGATGACTTTTCTGGATTACCTCCTAAGAGAGAGGTAGATTTTACAATTGAGCTTGTTCCAGGAGCATCACCAGTGTACATTCCTCTGTACCTGATGGAACCTACGGATCTTAAGGAGATCAAGAAGCAGATAGAGGACTTAGTGTCCAAAGGCTTTATACAACCATGTACATCCTCTTATGGTTCACCTGTTCTTTTTACTAAAAATGTGGATGGTACTCTCTGTTTATGCATGGATTACATAAGGTTGGACCAGTTTATGGTAAAGAACCTATATCCACTTCCACGAAAATATGATATCATTGAACCGCTCGGAGGATAAAATGTTTTCTCTAAGATCAACCTGATATCAGGTTATCATTAGGTGGGAGTCAGACCATTAGACATACCTCATATAGTATTTTGTAGAAATTACGGTCTGTATGAGTATCTTGTTGTTATGTTCGGTCATAAAAATGCACCTACCTTTTTCATGGATTTGATGAATAGGGTTTTCCATCCCTACATGGACTCTTTTCTCATGGTCTTTATGGATGACAACCTGGTGTATTATCAAAGTTTTAATGTCCATACCAAACATCTTTAGATCTTTCCAATTACACTGAGAGAGCATCAAAATTATGCCAAGCATGCTAAATGGGACTTATGGATTGACAAGGTCCACTTCTTGGGCCATACAATTTCCGAATTAAGAGTATTAGTTGACCCTAAAATGGTTAGTGATATAGTCTCCTAGAAGTAAACTAATTATGTGTTTGATATCACGAGTTTCTTAGGGATCTCTTGATATTACATGAATTTCATATATGACTTCCCACGTCTTGTTTCACCTCTTACTAGGATTATAAATATGTGTGTTATGTTTCTATGTGCAGAAGAATGGGATAAATCCGTTTAGGAGCTGAAAGGGAGGCTTGTTTCAGCAGCTATTATGATTCTTCCAGAACATGGTAAAGGTTATACATTCTTCTGGGATGCATCATGAATTGGCCTAGGAGCAATGTTGATGTAAAAAGACAAACTCACTGTGTACAGATCTCGATAGTTGAGGCCTCATGAGAAAAATTACTCAATGCACAAACTCAAGGTATCAACAGTTGTCCATGGCTAACATTTTTGGAGACATTATCTATTGGGTGAGAGATTTGTGGTGTATACATATCACAAGAGCCTAAAGTATATCTTTTCTCAGTTTTACTTGAACCACCGAAAGGAAATATTGGTCAAACATCTAAAATACTTTTATTTTTAGCTTTCTAATATGCCTAGAAAAGGAAATGTGGTTAATGTTGCACTGAGTCAGAAAAATCAAATGCATGGAGTACAGGAAGCCAGTGATGAATGGAAGTTAATGGCCCTCTTTTCTGAACTTCACCTGGAGTTTCAGGACAGTCATGAGTACCCTTACATCTATGCTTTAACAGTTTCTTCTTTCCTCCTTGAGATTGTGAAGAGTAGAAATTTTTTACATCCTGATGTTTTGGCTCTCCATGAGTGTATATTAAGAGATAACCCACCTCTATATTGGCCTATGGAAAAAAAGATGACATCCTACATCTACCTGGACTTATCTGGGTTCTTGAGAATGTGAGAGTGGATTTGATGAATGAGTCCCATGTTTCCCAATGGGTAGTTCATCCAGGAATCTTAATGATGTATTGAAATATGTGATGCCATTATTGGTGGCCGGGGATAAAACATTATATTTCAGACTTTATCAATAGGTGTTCCACTTGTCATTAGGTGAAGGCAGAGCACCAGAGACATATAGGCTTGTTATAACCATTTCCAGTCCCATAATGAAATATGATGATGTTTCTATAGACATTGTAGTCAGATTACATAGTTCGCCAAGGGGTAGTGATGCTATCTAGGAATTAATTACTGACTAACATAATCATCCAACTTTATTCCTATTTGAGAGACTTTCTCAGTTGATGAGCTTGTAAGAATATTTGTATGTGAGATCGTATGACTACACAAGGTTCCACGTAGAATAATTTTAGATAGGGATTCTCATTTCACATCATGGTTTTTGAAGGATTTTTAAAAAGATATGGGAACTTAGGTGCTTCGAATCAAATCTTTTCACGCTCAGACTGATAGAAAATTGGAATGTACAATACATGTTTTAGAGGATATGCTCTGAGCATGCATACATGATTTTGGTGGTTCTTTAGAGAAGAATATCCCTCTCGTCGAGTTCTCCTTTAATAACAGTTTATAGGCAACAATCCAGATCGATCCTTTTGAGACCTTATATTATAGGCTATGTTGTTCACTTATGTACTAGCTAGAGGAAGGATAGGCAGCCCTACTAGGTCCTTGTCTTGTTCAGGAGACTTCAGAATTGGTCCAACTGATCATGATATTTATGACTATTGCACAGACTAGACAGAAATCTTATATTTTTCTCTGTCGATGACCTCATGAGATTGAGGTTTGGGATCATGTTTTTTTTCAGGAATCGCGCTGGCTAGTCCATAGACTGTTAATGAAGCAAGGAAATTTGTATCCTCTTTAGATTAGGAAATTTAAAATTGTATGGAGATTCGGGCTGGTAGCCTATTGTTTGCTAATACCTCAGAGGTACCATGTCATGAATGATGTCTTTCATGCCTCACAGCTTCACCAATATCATGTTGATCTATATAATACCTTTGATCCTGATGAATTTGAGTTATATATTGATGCTACCTTTGAGAAATATCCAGTACGCTTCGTCGACTGAAGAATGAAGGTTCTTCAAGGCAATTATGTCCCTCTCATATAGTTGTTTTGGAAGAACGGACGTGTAAATGAAGAGACATGGGAGAGGGAAGCCGATGTACATGCCCAATGGTCAGAGTTGTTCTCAAATAGTGTTTCCTTACCCTTGAATAGAGAACTCAGGTGAATGTTTTCTTAAGGGGGGAAAAACACAAGAACCAGGATTTTCACCTAGTTAAGGATCCTTTTATTTTCAGTCTAAATATTTACATTAGATAAAATATAGATGTCTAATGAGTTAGGAAAGGTTATGAGGTTTTCCAGGTCTTGTTTGGAGCTCGTGACACCTCTTTTGGAAAATATAACTTGTTCTATGGGTTATGCATGGTTAGCACGCGGTTGGCCTAATCATGTGGATCATTTTTTTCTAGACAGTGGCACCTCACATGGTTGGAACACGTTCGTGCACCCAAATTGTGTGAATGACCGTTTTTCCTAGGTAACCATGCAAGGGTGGAACATGGTTTGATCAAACTATATGGAGGAAGACATTTTAGGAAGAACCGTCTCGCACAGTTTTCACAAAGTTTGACACATCATTACTGGGCTAAAAACATGTGTAAAATTTATAAATTGATCTTAATGATCTATTAATTCTACCCATTTATCCCTAATCCATGTTTATGGGGGATTGTAACATACATAGAATATTTTAAATGTATTTTTATTTTTATTTCCATTAATTCTTTGTTTTGGGGGTTTCCAATGGTTTTATGGAGAATAGGTGAGTTTTCGTGAATTGGGCCAAACCGTGAGCCCAATTCCAGATTTAAAAATAAATTTTGATTCATTTATAGCTTATTCATTTTTAATATTTTTCAGTCATTCCAACTCCTAAATTTCCTCCCCTGATATAGTAACACCCCAAGTAAAATTTGGAGCCTTTGGAAATCCATAACCAAGGTTTGATTTTGTTCTTTTTAAGAAATTGGGCCTGCCCGGAAGCCCATATCCAATTTTATAAATTAATAATATTTATTTAATAACATATTAAATTTTAAGTATTTTTCGGTGATTCCAAGCCTCATATGCACCCCTTACACCCAGATGCTTCCCCAGCCTCTTTACCCCCTCTTTGGAGCTCTTAGGGATCGCGATTTAGGGACGAACATCTTAGGGTTTCTAAAATCGGCCAGATTTGATGAGGCATGTTTATTCAATCATAACTCTCTCAATTCATACTATTTTCCCTCTATTGTAAGTCCTAAATGTCCTAATAATTATTGTGCGAACATCCCCTGTGTTTTGGCCGTTTTCAATTTCAGATACTGGTGTTTTGGGGAGATTAATTATTGATTTCTCAAGTAAGTTAGTCCATTTCATTTCCCCTTTCAAATTGATGAGGGTTCCATTCTATTTTTTTAGGGTTTCATCCCTTTTCATTGAAGTGAAAAATGACCAGTGGGTAGGGGTTCGATCCTACGGTTTAACCTTGGGTTTTATTGGTCCAAATTTCTATTTTTAGGTTTGATCTACCCTTCTCAAGGTGCGGCGGTGGTGCGTTTGTGTTTTCGCACAAAGGATTCAATGGTTTCATTTGATTTGGTAGGTGATTCCAATTTTGATGCAATCTTTTTGTATTATCATGCTGTATTTATAATACAATCATATTTATATCATTTTATTTTGGCTGAAAAATTGGTTCTAATGATGTTTCTATTGCAATTGAATTTTAAATGCCAATTTGATGTGAAATTGGGGGTTTTCCAAAGAAAATTTTTATTTGTTTATTTGGGGATGCCCAATAAATACATAGTTTTTTTATTGATTATTTATAAGGCATAAAATAATTTTTATAATGTTTATCCCCTTTGGTTATTGCTGCAAAAATGGGTTTTAATTGTGTTTGTAAAGAAAGTGAAGTTTTGGTTCCACTTTTGTGTGAAGATGAAGGATTTACAATGTTAACACTTCTTGTTTAACATGGGGATGCCCGAAAATTGAATTTTTGTTTTAATTGAAATTTATTGGGCTGCCTTTACAGTTTTGGTAACTTAGAAGTGTGAAAATAGTGTACAATTGGGTTTCTTAAGGGGTTTTGTGTGCAAAACAACACGGGATTTTGAGAAATTGATTTATTCCGATTCCAAGAATTTGTTGTGTTTTAAGTGGTATAAAATGTGATAGATACTATATGTGGTGTATGTGACCAGTAGTGGTGTTTTACATTAAAAAGGATATGTGTTAAATCCTGAAATTGTTTGAGCAGAAAGGGGGAAGCCCGGGTACCTAGGGTGGGCGGATTTGGACTAATACGGCTAGTGGACTGGATGGGTTTTGTCCCTGTTTCACTTAGCATTTGGATAATGAAAACTCTAACTAAACTATGTGGATGATGATTGGGGATGACTAGTTTATGGGTATGTTCCATACTAGTGGCTCGTGGACGAGAAAGGATTTTACTATGGTTACATTACACCGAGGTACAAGGTACATGGCGCCCAAGACTATCTAGTGCCTAGGGGTGTTCCTGATTTTGTTGCTCATTGGATTTGTGGTATTCTCCCTTTTATTTGGGTGTCTTTGGAATTATAATTCAGTATCTAACATTCCTATTTAAATGTGTTAACATTCTGAATGTTTTATCTTGAAAAATGTTTTCAATTTAAAGTTTCATTTCTTGGAAGTTGTCCCCGCTTTTAATTGCATATTAAAACTGCTTGCTTTTTCACCTTCTATTGTATGCACCTTGGAATCATAGGGTGGTATCCTATTGGGCTTCGGCTCACACCCTACTTACACCCCGTGGGTGTAAGTAGACTTTTTTGACCAAAGTAAAGGAAAGGCTAAGGGTGATGGCGGTTCAGGGTATTAGTCCTCATCTTTGGGGCAGAGTAGTGGAGACGATTTGGGGGTGATGACCGCTTTTCATGTGGAGTCCATGGGGCTGTTTTTTTTCTGTTCCATTGTGTCTTTGGTCCTTTCGTATTTCATTTGAAATTATTTATTCATTTTAGATTTTTTTATAAACCTTGATGGTATGAATTATTTCAGATTCATTTTATCATATCTTTTTGGTGTTTTATCTATATGTATTTGGGTAAATTGTTCCCAAACCAAGATAAATGATACCCGGGCACTTGTGTCAGACCATGGGGATAGGGAACGCCCTTCGTGCCTTGTCACGGGGTGGTTCTAGTGCTGGTTTTGGTGGCGACTAGATTCAGTTCGTGACAAAATGGTATTAGAGGAGGTTCAGGTTAACTCTTTGGGTCATGTTATTTGCGAAAGAGTCAGGATATTATGTAGTTAGGATTGTAGGGACTTGGTATTCTTGTTATGGGTAGTGTTCCTGATCACCACACCTCATGATATGATTCACGTTTCCTAGGGAAGTCGGGATTTATCTAATTCCTTTGGTTTTATTGTTTTAATGATGGTTAGGGGAAATGAAAAGAGAGTTGGGTTAATGGTCTCAGTGATCTCACAAGGCCTGACAGGCCATGTGGAGCTGGGGATCTTCCCTAGAACACTCTTTGTGACTGTGAAGTTATTGGGTTATGGTCGCCAACCATATGTCCAAGTCACCCACTGAAACTAGTTTCCTCTCGTATTGTCTTGTGTTCTTTAGTTTTGAAATCTTGGAACTTTGGTTTTAAAGTTATTTTGTTTTAAGAAGCTTAATGTTTTTTTTGAATGATTTTCAAATAATGTGTGAATGGTTTTGTTAATGAAATGGTGGAACTGAATTTTTAGAATTATTTTGAAATGTAAAATGGTGTGCTTACACCTCTTTTGAAAGCAGTAACTATATTGATTTTGGTTTTGTAATGTGTTTCCAACAGTGTATTCTAAACAATCAAAGGGTTTTTTAATTGGATGAGATGTTTGGAAATTGATGTGAATATCTTGAAATTGAGTTCTTGTATAAATTTTTGTGTATTTCTGAAAATTTTAGTAATATTTGAATTGGTATTTTGATCTCCTGGTTATCATTTTTGAAAAAAAAATGTGTTGGTTGACCGTTTTGGTTTGGAAAAGTGGAAATAATATTTGTTTTATCCTTTGGTATTTCCGTGAGTAACCACATGCATGTGGTTATATGGGATGATGGATGGTTGATGGAATGATTTGATGATTTCTGGGATGGATAAGAGGATGGTGCCCAGTGTGGCACAAAAACATGCATGTTTGAGGCCAATGGGGTACCATTGGTGGATATGCTTACTGCTAAATAGTTTGTTTTCAAAGAAATAGTTTTAAAGAAAAACATGATGCCTTGATGAATAGTTTGATATAGTTTGTATTATGGGTTTTTGATAATGTTGATGTTGTGGTATGTTTTGAGTCCAATAACCCCTCCTGTTTGAACGGTGTTTTGGATTTGTGTTTGGTCGGTGAGCTGTGTTGTAGGGACGGTTAGTGGTCTCTTTTGAAAAATGTTTTGGGATGCCTTTGTGGTGGTTCCCTTCATGTGTTTCGATCTGGATTGTGGTATATCGTGACCAATGGAGCATCTTGGTTGGGTCCTTTGGTTCAATCGTTGGATAAGGTACGCCCCATTAAGGGTTAGTGCACAACTGAAGTGCAACCTGGATTGTTTTTCCTTTTGAAGACCCTCCAGTTGATCAATATAAGGGATCATTTTCTTGAGATTTTTTGATTGAGTCTACACCCTTTCCTTTCTTTGATTTTTAGATACTCTTGTAAAGTGAGAGTGCTCATGGAAGGTTGAAAGGGACCTTAGCTTCTTAAGTTTCCTGATACATCGAAGGTGGATGTGATCTAGGGTTGTTGGTGTGGATGAGTGTCTCGATGGTGTCCAAGAGGACCTCTGGGTTCTTCGAAGTTTCTTTGATGCATGAATTCATGTTAAACCAATGGTGTGGGAAATATGGTCATGATAGGATATTTTGGCCACTTTCTAGAATTGCGTATTGTCTGGGGATGTTGTATATGGTCCCTCTCCATGCATTTTTTATATCAGTCGCAATGGTCATTTTCGGTGATACCTTATGATGTCATTGGATCGATTGATAATAAAGGTGAAATTTGGTAAATCATATGAGAGTCTCTGTTATGTTTGGAGAATGTATCCCTTGGAAAAAAGTCTTAAAAATATTCCATTTTAGAGGAAGGTGAGTATAGGATTTCTTTACTTTTATTGTTTCTCACCTGAAAAAACAAGGTGTGATGTGTGTGCATATTTTAAGTCCTTGTTTCAGTGAAATATTGAGTTAGGGTAAAGTGAGTTTGGAATGTGTAATGTCTTGGAAAACATATCGGGGATTGCGTTGTAGTTGTTGGTTGCATAGAAAGAAGAATTATCGTTCATGGGGTTTCCAAAACCCAACTGCGAGGCCGAAGATGCTTCAATCATTTGAGCTCCAGCCGTAGGTTTCGGAGAGAAGCTGGCTCGTAGTCAGGGGAAATCACAGGGTCATTTAAACCCTTTTATAAAGTCTTATCCTAAGTATGAATGTTAGGAATAGTTTAAACCTATGGTGTCATAATCTTTCTTCTGTTTTCCATGTTCGGTGGAAATAAGGGGAGGGTCGTGTACCCATGTCATCGCCCAATGTTATTCCATCCACCTTTGGTTTCCACTGAGTCTTTGGAGAAAGGATTGAAGTTTGTCTACACTATTTGAAAACACAGTTTTCACTTTGTTAATAGTGACCATGCCCCGGAAAACAATGTGGATAGAAGGATCCCCATTGTTAGTGTATGGTTTCCCAAACCGTGCAAACTAACCATGTGGTCGCACCAGCTCTCTAAATTTTGGGGTCTTTCTTTCCCAGCCAGTGCTGGTTGTTTAAGATTGTTGGTTCTTATGGTGGGGAGACCCACTATGAGTCTTATATAATTTCATTTGAAAATTTATTACGGAAGTATATCCTTTGTACCAGTGAGTCTATTTAGGCCTCCCCCTGTTAGTCTCTTGATTATGTCCCAAAAAAAATATTGGTTGTCTCTTATAGTGGGGAGCCTATTTGTGTCCCCCCGTACCAGTAACATAGATTTTTCCATGGTCATGGCATGGTGTAGATTGTCTTGTTCAGAGATATCTAGCTACCAACATCATTCTTGAGTAAACATTGGGACCGGAGAGCACCCAATGGTTTAGTTAAAGTAAGGTAAGTGTAACTTTGTTCAAAGTTGTTGTTCGTTTGGGTTAATTGCTTGAATATTGTTCAGATTGTGCTTGAGGAGTTTTTATTTGGGATAAATCATGTATGTTCTTGATGGATTTTGGAAAGTGGTTTATGTTTGGTTTGTGAGATTATTCATTCCTTCATTGATCACTGGATGTGTTTTGGCCTTTCTGGAAGAAACCTGGCAAGGGAGTACTTCTTAGTTTCTCAATTGGGTTTGGTTGTTGCTTTGGCATTGCTGTGACCTTCCAGGGAGGAATGATTTCATAGTGGGGATAATTTTCACATACATAGCTTATATTAAATGTATTTTTATTTTTATTTCCATTAATTCTTTGTTTTGGGGGTTTCCAATGGCTTTATGGAGAATAGGTGAGTTTTCGTGAATTGGGCCAAACCGTGAGCCCAATTCCAGATTTAAAAATAAATTTTGTTTCTTTTATAACATATTCATTTTTTAATATGATTCACTCATTCCAACTCCTAAATTTCATCCCCTGATATATTAACACCACAATTAAAATTTGGAGCCTTTGGAAATTCATAACCAAGGTTTGTTTTGGTTTTTATTTAAGGGATTGGGCCTGCGTGGAAGCCCATATCCAATTTTAAAATTTAATTTTATTTATTTAATATCTTATTCAATTTTGAGTATTCTTTGGTGATGCCAAGCCTCATATGCGCCAACTACACCCAGCCACTCCCCCAGCCTATTTAACTCTTCTTTGGAGCTCTTAGGGATTGCGATTTAGGGACGAACATCTTAGGGTTTCTAAAATCGGCCAGATTTGATGAGGTATGTTAATTCAATCATAACGCTCTCAATTTATACTCTTTTATCTCCATTCCAATTCCTAAATGACCTAATAATTCTTGTGCGAACATCACCTGAGTTTTGGCCGTTTTTAATTTCATATTCTGTTCTTTTGGGGATATTAATTCTATATTTCTCACATAAGTTAGTCCATTTCATTTCCCCATTCAAATTAATGAGGGTTTAATTCTATTTTTTTAGGGTTTCATCCCTTTTCATTGAAGTGAAAAATGACCAGTGGGTAGGGGTTCGAACCTAAGGTTTAACCTTGGGTTTTCTTGGTGAAATTTTCTATTTTTAGGTTTGATCTACCCTTCTTGAGGTGTGGCAGTGGTGCGTTTGTGTTTTCGCACAAAGGATTCAATGGTTTAATTTGATTTGGTAGGTGATTCCAATGTTGATGCAATATTTGTGTATTATAATGTTGTATTTATCATATTTTCATATTTATATAATTTTATTATGGCTGAAAAAATTGGTTCTAATGATGTTTCTATGGAAATTGAATTTTAAATGCCAATTTGGTGCAAAATTGGGGGTTTTCCAAAGAAATGTTTTATTTGTTTATTTGGGGATTCCATATAAATACATAGTTGTTTTTATTGATTTGTAATAAGGCATAAAATAATTTTTATAATGTTTATCCCTTTTTTTATTTCTTCAAAAATGGGTTTTAATTGTGTTTGTAAAGAAAGTGAAGTTTTGGTTCCACTTTTGTGTGAAAATGAAGGCTTTACAATGTTAACACTTCTTGTTTAACATGGGGATTCCTGAAAATTGATTTGTTATTTTAATTGAAATTTATTGGGTTGCCTTTACTGTTTTGGTTACTTAAAAGGGTGAAAATAGTGTACAATTGGGTTTCTTAAGGGGTTTTGTGTGCAAAACAACACGAGATTTTGAGAAATTCATTTATTCCAATTCGAAGAGTTTGTTGTGTGTTTTAAGTGGTATAAAGTGTTATAGCAACTGTATTTGGTGTATGTTACTAGTAGTGGTGTTTTAAATTAAAATGGATATGTGTTAAAAACTGAAATTGTTTGAGCTCAAAGGGGGAAGCCCAGGTTCCTAGGTGGGTCGGATTTGTACTAGTACGGCTAGTGGACCAGATGAGTTTTGTCCCTATTTCACTTAGAATTTTGATAACGACAACTCTAAATAAACTATGTGGATGATGATTGGGGACCACTAGGTTATGGGTATGTTCCCTACTAGTGGCTCGTGCACGAGAAATGATTTTACTATGGTTACATTACACCGAGGTACGAGGTACATGGGGCCCGAGACTATCTAGTGCCTAGGGGTGTTCCCGGTTTTGTTTCTCATTGGATTTATGGTATTTTCCCATGTATTTGGATGTATTTGTAATTATAATGCAGTATCTAACATGACTATTTAAATGTATTAACATTCTTAAAGTTTTATCTTGAAAAATATTCTCACTTTAAAGTTGGATTTTTTGAAATTTGTCACCGCTTTTAATTGCATATTTAAACTGCTAGCTTTTTCACCTTGTATTGAATGCACCTTGTAATCATAGGGTGGAATCCTATTGGGATTAGGCTCACACCCTACTTACACCCCTTGGGTGTAAGTAGACTTTTTTTTGACCCATGTAAAGGAAAGGCTAAGGGTGATGGCAGTTCAGGGTGTTAGTCCTCATCCTTGGGGCGGAGTAGTGGAGTAGACTTGGGGGTGATGACCCCTTGTCATGTGGAGTCCATGGGGCTATTTTGTTTCTGTTCCATTATTTCTTTGGACCTTTTGTATTTCATTTGAACTTATGTAATCAGTTTGGGATTTTTTTATAAACCTTGTTGGTATGAATTTTTTCAGATTCATTTTATCAAATATTTTTGGTGTTTTATCTATACATATTCGGGTAAATCGTTCCAAAACCAAGATAAATGATACCCAGGAACTTGTTCCAACCTGTGGGGATTGGGAACGTCCTTCGGGCGTTATCACGGGGTGGTTCTGGTGCCGGTTTTCGTGGCGACCAGATTCAGTTCGTGACAGGGATTGACCTAGTTCCTTCTCATTGTGGATCATTTTGAAGATCCAAACTTGGAATCTAGAGATATCCTCTTTTCAATATCTGATTGAGCTTCTGTCCATCACATTGAATGTGCAACGATAAGTAATAGAGTTATCTTTATTCATTATTCTTCTCTTTCACTCCGGAACTTGTTATCTCTATGTGATAGTTTTTTACATTTTTTAGATCTACTCTGATCTGTGGAAAATCAAGGTCTGATACTGGAGGAGGAGAGTCGTGCAACCCTATGGTTGGTGGTCTATAACTCATCCCTAAATTATGTTGTTTTTTGGAATGTTCATGTAGGGTCCACTAGTTTCATTGGAAACCGTTTCTTAAATTAACATTCCATGATTATTCTTGTTAAAATCTTATAGTTATACTATTTCCAAATATGTGAGTAGTTGTTAGTGGTTATACCCACAACTCAATCTTCCTCATGTCGAAGGTTATTTCAAAATTGGGTTTTAAAATTTCGACACGTTTGAGCCACTGTTGGGGTGTGCCTTTTCTTGACCTTTCTAAATGTAAGACTCCTTATAGTAAACAAATTTTTTTAAGTGATAATTGCCTAATGGAATGTTCCATGTATTCTCACAAATTGACCCACTTAAGGTAAGTGCTTTCAAATGTTTATTAAGTTTGAAATATGAAATGTAAAATGGAAAGTATACTACGTATATAACTTGTTCTTATCAAAAGAGACTGAATATTAGTTACATGTTTGTATAACCCTTATCCATGTTGATGGAAGTTAGCAGAGGGAACCTAAATAATTTAATAAGCCTTAATGGAAAACTAAGACTTGATTAAATGGTTGCAACAATACATGGCCTATCAACAATAATGGAAGAGAAGGCCTAAGCCAATGGTTTCAACAATAGTCTACATATCCATGCTAATGGAATGAAAGATTATAACCAAATGAATTATTTCATTATTACAAAATCAAATAAGAATGGACTGACTCAAGCTCACCTTGGATTCTGAGAGGAGAATACCTTGGGTCTCAAGAACCCCATTCCAAATCAAGGACGTGGTTTTCTTAGGTTGATACCCACCGAGACTCCGGTTCTTGTCTATTCCATGGATTCACGGTATATTACTATTTGGTCCCATTAATTGTTACAGGATACCATAGATACACACCTTGGATCTATCATATACTGGTAGGTTCCATAGTGAAATCACATCGGGCCCATGTCTTTGCTTAGCCCCGTTTAACATTGGTCGATCTCCTTAGACTCGATAGACAACTTATTATGGAATTCCAGGGATTACACTCCTTGGATTACACTCTTACCCCATAGCTAGACATAGAATCTACAGAGTTGGCTTTTTGTTTGTATATGTTACCTTGGTTTTTACCATGGAACTCCCTCACTGGATATCATTATCTTGTTTCCTTGTTACATCTTGGAACCTTCACTACTTATACTTTCACGAGATGATGTTAGAGTTGGCTATGCCTCATGTGACCTATTAACATTAAATGGTAATTGATTAATTAATGAACTGGTTACATGTTCAGACACCAACCAAGGGCTGAAAAAGGTACTTTGTTATTTAGTTATATTATACTATTTTCTTTACTTTATATATGCATGCCTACACACTATTATATTCCATTACACAAGTGGGATGTGTTAGACATCATTGGTGGTGGCCCCCTAAGATTTATCTCACACCCTCTCTAGGCATTGTTTTGTACGTGGAGTAGATTACATGGTTGTAGGTATCGATAAAGGGAATCATGCAGCTTCCAATACTTGAATGTGTGCTTATAGGATAGAGCTTGATTACAGATGACCAAGTAGGATCTTGGAATGCTTGGAGTAGACCTTGTTTTCTTTTACCTAGTGGAACATGTTATGATTGTTGTCTTGTAAGCATGATTTCTATTTTTCTAGTGAAATTACATTACATCATCACTATTCTAGTTGATACAGTTTATGTTATTCTTCTATATCTATTGCATTAGTTTGCATATGCTATTTATCAATGTTGCTTACTATGTTTACTTTTCATTTATATAGATTCTGCTATGCTACACTCTGCTAATGAGGGCATAGTCTTTCTATGGACACACCCTATTCCCTCGATGCTAGTCAGCAGCCTCTGGCATTTGGGAAGATGTGCTTGAGGCCATGTGGCCCACCGGGCTCAAGGCACTGTTAAGTGGCATCCAGGTCCGGGTCATCACACCATGAGTCAAAATATATCATTGTATCATGAAAATGATAATAATTATAGTCATATAATATGAATCCTTAGTCTGAATAATGACATCATAATGGACTATCATCTATTTGTTAAATATTATAAATACTGATGTTATAACCCAAAATATAAAATATTTATTTCACATAATATGATATGTATGGAAAATTATAATGTTTCTATTGTTCAATAATGAATGTATTTATATGGTTAATAATTATTTGCGAATCATGTTAAGATGTATTTTGGGATATTTATTTGAAATATTAATTGTTAATTAAATAAATAATTGTAAATGTTTTATAACAAATTATTATATTTTTATTAATTAATAAATAAATAAGGATTTCATGATATTAAATGGTAATGTTGAAATGTCATGAAAATAATATATGGATTGACCGTTATTTTGGATATAAATGGGTTATTTTGTTATTTTATGCCTAATTTATATAATTTTATTAAATTAAAAAAATATGGATAATTATAAAAGAGATTATATTTTGGATGATGAACTAATTATAATCACTAAATTTGAATCAATCAAATTAGTGACCTTATTCATGAAGTTATTTAAATGATGAAAAAATTATTTTTTTGACAATTAATATGATAAATGTTTAAATAATACTAAATATGTGATGTTCCAAATGTTTATATAACATATGGATAGTTCATATAGACAATTCTTATATTAAAAATATCATAGATTTTATGAAAAATGTATATAATAAATAATTTTAATGGGTTCACTTTGTGTATCATTATAATGTATTTATAATTATTTATTTATTTCAATTTTTTAATATATGGATTAATAATTAAGTTTTTAAAATTCATCCAATTCTTAGTTGTTCATAATAATTTTATGCTTTTTTTAAATATATGATTTGTTTATTTTTTTAGATTATGATCTTTTTATTCATAAATATAATTTTTTATTATAAATGGATGTATTATTACATTTAAATAAAAAATATTATTATTTAAATATTCATTGTTTTATATAATGAGTTACACGCTAGGTATGGTAATTGATTTAGTTGTCTTCAAAATTTAATTGGATTTTTAATATGTTATGATATTGAATTAAGTATCTATTTACAATTTATACATATCTTGTGTTAAAATTATGATGTAATTTATTTTTTTATTGAGTAAATTATCCATGTGTAGAGGGACATTGGGTCAAATTTCTCCCTAGAATAGAGGGTTATGAGTTCTCTAGAGAAGTTGGGGTTTACTATTTGTTGCTCCAAGAATAGTCATTTTGGGATTATTGACTTTATATACTTATAATCCTTTACAATACAGGGTATTGTGTACTTTATGCATGTCATGAATATTTATGTGTGTAGATATACATTTAATTTATGTTGTGTTAGTAATGAAAAGTAAAATTTTCTAATCGGTTGGAAAACACAATGGTTTGGACAATTTGATTTAGTGTAAGGAATAATCATCTAAAAAAATCAAAATATACATGTGTACGTGTAAATGGAAAAAATGAGATATCATGATGAGTTTAAATTCCCATAAAAAATAATAAGTGTTTGATTACTTATAAAGTGAATTCATTTCAAGACCTAGATCATCTAACTATTTAGGTCATGACAACGATGGGTTTCCTTGGATTTTATTTTTTAGTGAAACAATATAATGGGTGACCCAAGTACGAATAAGTGATGATTTTCAGAATTTGATTTTGTTACACATAAATAAGATAACCTAATAGGATTAGGATTTTGGAGGAAAAGATATGATTTTATCCACATTGTGGGTTGGTTAATGAGTTCTCCACTTAATAATTAATGATTCCTATATGATATGATTGTATTAATGGTGTACCTAAATAACTAAATGATGAGAGACATGACAATGAAGATACAATACATTGTAAAATTTTTATATTGGCCCATAATTACATATTATGAATCTAAAGGGACTCTCATTTTTGTGTGAGAATATCTATTTCAAGTAATTAATAATGAAATTTAATCATGATACTCATATAAGAATTTTTTTCTAACAAATAAATGATATCTTCATTATCATTAATGGTCACCTTGAGATCATTCTCACGGGTAAAAAGTTTAACATAAGAAATATCATAACCAAGTAAAAAATTTATAAATTATACAAAAGTAAGTGTGGAAATTATACATGTTAATAAAAAACCATCATAAGTTATTGGATGTTGAATTAGTTTATTAAATCGACCATGAAACTTATTTAAAGTATAAAATCATTCTATTAATGTTTAAAATTAATCAGATACAACATGATTCATGAAAATTAATATCTAATCGAAAATTAAATATATTTGGATGTGTTAATGATTTTTTAGAACGCAGAATTAATTTAAGAATTATTATTGTGATGAATTTTTTTTGGTATTATTATTTGAAAGGATCTGACAATATGGATGAGTTAATGAAATTTTTACCCTATTTTCATTAATTTGTTGAAAATAAATGAACTATGAAGTGAAATTTATAGTTATTGGTTATGTATTGATAGTAAAAGTTAATAAATGTTCAAACCCAAAATAGAAATTTATTAGGGTGTCGAAAAATGTTTCCTCAAAATATCCCATCAATGTTAGTATAAAGTAAAGGTAAAATTAGAATGTGAGGTATATAGTTTCATAGGTTGAAATTTTCCTAGATACCTGATGGATTTTGGAAACTACATGGAAATCTCATATCATGTGTGAATTTCATAGAAATAAATTCTTCAATTTTTATGTTCATGTGATACAAAATGTACATTTTTATAACATTTGTAAAAATAACTTTGTTTATAATCAAGGTAATAATTTAAGGATCTTGTAATTTGAAGTAGAATAACAATGTATAAGATTCATAAATATTATAATTGAATGATATGGAATATATCAATATAATATGTAAAGGAATGTTATATGTTATAATATGATTACTCTCTTATATGATTAGCGATGTTGTTTTTGAAAGGATATTTACTATAAAAAATATGAGAAGATAGATTCAGTAGACATGGTTTTCTATCCATTATTTCTATAACATGTTTTGAGATGAATATGGGGCTAAATAAGTTTTATCTAGAATAAAATATTTTATTGATATTTTTTAATATATTTGGTTATTATCCCTATCCTAAGTGGTGTATTTTGAAGAGTAATGGATTCCATTCAAAAAAATCCTCCAAACACGTACGGTACATTAGTAAATATAGTGGCATATAGTTCATTTTTTAAATATTACCACTAAAGGATATAATGTTATTTCCTTACAAAAAGGACTGTATATATCATATCATTATATTTTGGAAATAATAGTGTCTAAGAGTCTAGTGGAAGTATTTTTTTTACTTTGATAGTATAAAATTTATCAAATAAAATATTATAATGGTGAAAAATTTAGTGTCACTTAAATCCTAAATGGTGTTTGAAATTTTTGTAAAAGTTTTATGCCAAGAGTTATATATATTACCAAAATATTTTATTGAATATATTGTTCAAAATTTTCAAATAATTCTGATTATAATGATCTATTAATGATTTCTATGTGGAAAACATTAGTTATTAAAATCATAATTTTTGATGTTATAAAGTAAATTATTTTGATAAAATGTTATAGAGTTGATCATTTGGAATATAATTCCAAAATATCATCATTATTAAAACTACATTGCTTCAAATATGTAACTCATTAAATATTTTAATGGGGGTATTTTTTTCAAATGATCACATTAAGCGGTAAAAAATATTTACAAGAGATTTAAGGAGTGCTGGGTCTAATATATTTAGTGATTTTTTAGTAGAATGTGCATGAGTAATTGATAATAATAATTTAGTATTTTTAACATAAATCATCATACATCGATCAAAATTCCTTAAAAGGTGATCATATAAAGATTAATAGTTTGATTTTATGAAACATCACTACTGCTCTAATTTGATCAACCATAGTTTTATAAAAAACATATATGTGTTTTCTCTTATGTTTCTTGGGAAAATCATTTAGTGACTTTAAAAAAGAGGTTTCTTTTTTATTTTAATTTTTCATATTATCCTAATCATTGAATGATCTGATTATTCATCCATGATCCATAATGTGTAGAATAATATTTTTTTATTTTAATGAACTTTCTATAAATATCCCTGGACTTCACCATATAAAATTTATTGGTGAAGGTTTGGATATACATCGGTTGTACAATAAAATTTTAAAAATTATGGTTCAATGAATTTAATAATTTTAATTTTTTTACAAAGTTCTATCAGTTAGATGTTCATTAAGTCTGTAAATATCTCTAAGTTAGAAAATGGTGAAACAGTTGTCTTCATGAAATTTCATCAAACAAATAACATTAAATGGAAAATTACATGATCAACCAACATTTTTCATAGGCTAAACTTCATTTGTATGTTATTTTAATATAAGGTTTTTTAAAGAATCAAAAGATGGGAAAAATAAATGTCATCAGATCTGGTGAGCCATAAGACCTTTTCCAATATCATTAAAAAAACATATTGTTCTCTTATGTAAACTCTATTGTATGGCCTCGGAAAATTTTAAATATATGGAATGAGTAAGTTTCTAATTTATCAAACATAAGACTACCTTTAATGTGATCATAAATAGGTAACCATATTAGTTTCATTGATCAGTGGTTTCCATGAAAATGTAATGGATAAAGCTTTTATATGTAAAACATTGGATGTATGAAGTGTCCAAAATGTGTTTGGAGAGTTTCCTATGAAGTTGTGTAAGAACACTAGTCAGAGTTTCATTAGTTGGAATAATTATATACACATGTACTAGACAAAATGATATATGGAATTTACTAAATCTTAAAAATTATATTAAATTTTATGATTAAAATATGATATATGAATGTCCCAATTATCAGATTGGAAGGATATTTGATTTTATCCACGTTCATTTAATGGTTTGATAATATTTTTGGATTCCATTTTTTATGGAAGGTTCCTCAAATCATTGAGAGTTGAAGGTTGTTAAATAATGAAATGGTTTGAATGGGATATAAAAATTCATGAGTAGGATTTTGTTTTTGACATTCACACCTTTCTTCAATAAATCAATCGAGTGATGGATATATAAAGGGGTTGATAAATTGAGAAGAATGTGAGGATTAGTGGTAGTTGTTTTAAGTGATACCAAATTAGAGAGTCAGTCAGATGAAAAAACAAAAGTGGTGTCAATATGATGAATACAAGATTGAATATTTGCATCTATTGGTATATAATGTATAAATAATAGAAGAAATTATATGAATTGGTTTATGAGGTATAAAATGAATAACACAATTAGAAAATCAGATAGACAAAGGAGACTAGCTAGACATTAGTGAATAGAAGAATAGGGTACCAGATTTAGCTTCATTAGACTATGTATACTAGAACCAGAAAATATTGGATGAAGAGTTTCATACAGAATCCCGGCAAGAGGTTCTTTCTCATAGATATATAATAAATTGGAGAATATATTTCATGTATAGAAAGTTTGAGGATTTTCAACAAGTATAACAAAAAACCTGAGCCTATTTTTAAAGGAATGTATAGTTGTTACAGCATATTCTTATATCATTTATCATAACGAGGAGAATATACAATATCAATTTAATACATTTCTACACAAATTAAATTTTATTCAATTATTTATATAAAAATATTATTTTCTAACTTTTTCTGTGGCCTTGGATTACTTCCAAACTATAACAAGGATAGGAAACTAATATTGAGCGGTTAACCTTATAAATAGATATGTTCTTATGGTTGTTCTTGTTCAGTTGTTTACTACCATAGTCATTTCCCACTAACATGATATTTTTTTCATAAGTAAGAAAATATTTTAATAATATATTCTGGATTCACCCCATCCTATATTAGTGATCACATAGTTCTTGATTAATCAATTCAATGTGGTAAAAACCCTAAAACAGAAACAAACAAAATCTGGAATGAAATTTTATTATATATAATATGATTAAAAAGGTTATTTGGTATCCTTGTATTAAAATTATCAATAGAGATTATGAATATAATTATATATTTTTATACAAAAATCAATCTCCACATTATCATTCATTTATACTGGTTATATACACTCATATATTGAAATGATAATTGACTTCTCAATGACAACTTTTTTCCCCCAAACTAATGTAAATCATGGAATAGTTTAATTTTTTATGATATATTCTAGTAAGATAGATTATTATTAATTTATCAAGATATATAATATTCTTAAGAGGCATAAACCATGTTTTTTTACACATGATAATCCTTGATTAATATATAATTGGATTCTATACACCATTTATTTAGAATAGTAAGGGTGTGTAGTTTATATTTTTACTTCCCTACACAAGAAGTTAATGAGGTACATATTATGAGAGACATCATTATTTGAAACTATTATGTTGATATAATTTATTCTTAAATAATAAGGGGTGTTTTGGATTTTGGTCGATAATGTCATAAGTTAGAGATTCTATGTGATCATATTTTTATCCCCTAAGAAAATTATGAAATTTGGGCCATCAAATCTAAAAAATTGAGGAAGTATAGAAACAGAATGAGATAATACATGTTATTTAACAATCTGTTGGATTAGTAAAATGAAATGGGGATATCCATAAAGGTGGATGAAATGTGATATATTTATCATCATGGACTATCCTAAACATAGATAACTGAGAATGAAAGAGTTTCTATATTGGATTGACATACTCTTTTTCCTTTGGTGTCTCGATGTATTAGATAAAAGGATTATTTAAAATAAATTCTTCAATAGGATGAATCCGGGTGACATAGGTATAAAGAAACATTTTTTCTATGGAGGCCACATGGGATCATTTTATATATTGAGTTTCACTAATTATTTTCTAGTGAATGATCATTTCTAGAATTTATGAATATGGGAATTTATATTTTTTTCATTCAATAAATCCTCATTTGGTTATTCATTGTAGTTGACTAAATGTGGATTTAATTTTACATATATATATAATATAAAAATGTTCTAGATTTATCCAAATGGAATTTAGGATATTTATTCACAAGGTATTACATATGATGTGGTACTTGGTGAGTGTAATGATCTCATTCCAAATGAGTTTTAGAATATATCTAAATGGGGATTGGATATGGTTTCATAAGTTATTGAATATGATGTAATATAAGTTAAAATGAAAAAAGGTACATGAGGATTTACTATAAGTGGGGGATTAAATGAGATATCGAATAAGGCATGTTGTCATTTTATGTGTCAAAAACTATATCTTTGTGCATGATCTAACTCTATAGTATTTTATGATATATATAAATTAAATAGATTTCAAATTTATTGATTTTATAAAATCAATTTTGTTGTTATTGGGATATCATATCCACTGCCTTAGACTGGTATATGGTATAACATGGTTATATCTCCATCCATGAACCATAATATATGATTCATGTAACTTATTATGATTAATATAGAATCCTAAACACAAAATTATAATATTAAAGATGCATACATATTGTCGATCATTAACAATTATTACTTTTATGATGAGTGACATTAGATTTAGATTGATCAAGAAATTAAAATTTTGTTTTAATTTCATGAACAATATAATTTTTTTGAATAAATTGTATAAAAGTGTTTGGAATTTCCCATATCCTTTATAAATAAGAAACCACCATGTAATTTTATGCTCTTAATATTTCTTGAGACTCCCTTGTCTCTTTATAAAAATATTTATATTTCTTCCATGTTATCCTAAGACACTAGAATCTCATTGACGATAGGTACATTTCACATGATTTTTGGGTGTTCAATTTATACCATGGACACACTATTTAGAAAGCAGTGAAATGAATTCCTTTGATTTATCTTAATCAATAATATGGATTAACAAAATATATTTATATCTTTGGTAAATGGTATCAGTTCTACATTTCTTCTAAGAATTACTTTGGTTCCATCTATGATTGATCTTGGGAATGTAATTTCATAATGTTTATTATGAATTGATTATGTACTAATAAAGGCCTATAAGTGAATCAAGTGAGATATCTATAACACAATCAGTGATTTCATAAACTAATTTAAATAGGGAATAAATATATTAATCCATTATAGAAGAATGCATTAGTCGATATTCATATATAAATGAGGAGGGAGAGAAGAATAAATGAATTAAATTATTGACTTGGAAACACATAGAGCATGAGTATTTCACACAATAAAAATGAATCCAAAATTTTATGTGAACAATCATAGGACTTTTAAAATAGTATTTAAATTTTTTATATAAATGTTGTTTAGGTGATGGTCAAAGTGTTATCTCGATGTTGGCTAACAAATACCTAGTATTATTTATATCACTTATTAATATTTTTAGGTTTTTAGTTTATAATTTTTTTCTTAGAAATTGTATTAGTTTGGTTTTTGCGAGATTATTTTAAATCAAAATAGAAAATGTAATTTAAATTAAATGTTATTCTATTTAGAGAAAGAAAATGTTAAATGAAAAAAAATGAAATCAAGGGTGAAAATAAATTCCCTCTTTCATTGTCTTATTCATTAATCGTATCATATAAAATTAATTTAATTATACACTAATATTTTTTTTGTTATAAATTAGTGTTCCTAAAATCATCTAAAACTTCTCTACTACCACCTGTTTTCCATGGAAAATTGGATAAAAATATTCCTAAACTAGATAGCATATCATCACTCAAACTCTACTAAATTAAAATTTACCATTAAACTCATGGATCACTCAACACCATTGTATATTGAGTAATTTAGTGTAATGGAGATGAAAATTATTAAAATTGTGGAAGAAGAATTATTTTGAACAATATCAAGTGATGAAAAACGACCTATTAAATCAACACTCCTTGTTATCAAACTACATAACATAGAACAAGAATGAAATAAAATTAAATTCTGGTTTAATAATAAATCATGCAACTGACTTTCATTATCATGATTAACCCAATATTAATACTATATAATAATAGAGCATGGAATGTTGATGAAGGATGATAATAACTGTGAAATATAGGGAAATAATTTAATTACACATACTGTTAGCTGATAAAATAGACATCTAACCTCCAGAAAGGTTTTTTGGACTCATTGGATACTACATCAAGATCAATCAATAATATCCCTCCTATTCATGATAGGTTATAATTCACAATGTGAAACACCAATTTTAAAAAATTCCAAGTATAATAAACATTCCCACGAAGAAGAGGGAATAATAAAAGAATGAAGGGGACTGGTGGAAGAAGTGAATAATAAAGAAGAATGGTCATTCCATTAATCTACGATGGGTTCTCCCATTTACAAAGAATGTGCAATGCTAAATTGAGCATCCCTTCTACCCTATAAAAAAACCAATTTCCAAGGGAGAGGTGGTTGGGTTCTCTTCATTTTATATATTTAAAATAATAATGATGATGATGATGATGAAAAAAAATAATTTATATATAGATGGAGGAAATTATAAACTGAAAACACACACCCACCCAACGAACCATAGTAGGTATGGAATCTTGCATCCCTCTATGGATTAAAATGATCCCACTTATACTATTCTATATATTTAATTACATAGAAGAAAAATCATAGGGATGTCCATAAGCCACTAATTTTGTATCCAAAAGGCCCCTTAGTTCAAGGACCCTTCTTCAAGAATCCTGAAGCTCCTGAATCATGTATGAGTTTAAAAATATTATAGGAGGAATGTATTCCCTTTTTATATAAATGATAATGTATAACTACTTATAATGTTTACAAATATTCCCATGTCACCATTTTTTAATGAATCCAATACATCCATGGATATATGTCTTCTACTGTGCTTACATAAAGCCAGCTAAAAACTATATCGGCATTGAACCCCCTTTCATAGTAGCCACTAATTTTGACAACATACCAATAAACTACATCAACACTGAAGCATGACATGATCATCCAATCACATGATCTTTATGTGATACCTATGTCAACTCCACGAGAGTGCACCTCCCAAATTATCACACCCCTACCATTTTCTACATTACATAAATCATTTCATCTTATACTTCCAAAGTCATAAATTAAAGATAATAAGAACCACAGATATTAGATATAGTCAAGAGTAGATCCCCCAAAAATTGATTCAAATAAAAATCTTAGTTTCAGCTGAACTTTTTTCTTATTTTCATATAAATAATATTATGTTTTATAACAATAAAATAAAAATATCTCTCCACTATTGTATAATTTATAAATTACACAAAATATATATACTAATAATAATAATCACCCAATAGAATAATCAGCATCTCAAAATTTAAATTAAAAATAATTTTTATACTAATAAAATAATACATAAAACATAAAAGATCTTTTTTATAAAAAATATACTAAAATATAAAAACCCAAAAAATTATTAAAATAACCATATAATGTACTATGTAATACTCATAAATAATTCCATAAAATGACTATAGTATGTATGAATAAGGATAATATTGGAATTTGTTTTGTGTAACTACAATCAATACATGGTCTTCAAACTGCTCACCAAAATGTGCATTCATCACTGGTTGAAATCTGTCATTGAAGGATTTAACCCCATGGTATTTTGATTGGGAAATACTATTTTTTTTAAAGTCACTATTTTTCCCACATTTATATATTAATAAATATATTTAAATTATTTTAATGACTAGTGTTATAGTAGTATCAAGACAAGCTCACCCGGAATGTACCTGGGCGTAAAAAGTGTTCGATTTGGGTATTTTTTAAATTTTTAAACTAGATATATATCATAACATCAAACCCCCTATAAGGATACTTGGATATACAACCATAATTCATAACTTGTAATTGAGAACTACGAAATTGAATAAAATAAAATCTTATTCAATATCCATTATGAATTCATACACTTCTTGTCATTGACTTTTCACAAATCAAGAAGATCTAAAATATGGCCCTAATATGTCATCCACACATTCTAATTGGGGGATTAAATTTTAGAATATTCAATTATTTGGATCTATAATAAGATATATAAGTACTTAAAAATTTCCATGTGATAATATAAATATCGAAAAATTAATCCAAGAAGGAGGAATCAATTCAATCATTATTATTATCACTTTTTCTCATGTAATGTAATTTGATATTACTCACACTAAATGTTTCATGAATGAAAAAAACATTATAATAAATAAAATATTATAAATATCACCATTTATATTTATGTTATAGTTGTATATATGATATCCATGATCTCTATGTATTCCACCTTCAAATACTAGTTGTGGAAATCCCCATAACAAATGCATCACCTTCATTATGTCATCATGGAAACTCTACCTTTTAATATGGAAGGATCTTTTGAGGGTGAAAATGATTTCATCAGTATTTTTAATATATAATTTTTAATTTAACACATATATATAATGTATCATTTCTCTTGATATATTCTATCAAATATATCTCTCATAAAAAATTATTTATAGAGATTGATATCTCTACAATCCACATTCTAAAATTTCATTTTCTTTATTCTGAGAGAAATTCTATAGTTCTACCTCCTAAAAAATCTTCAAATATCCATTAGTATCATTAAATAATTCATCCAATATTCTTATTTAAATCAAAGTTAATGTAATTTATTGAAATATTAAATTAAACTCTTCAATAATATACTCTTTGAAATATTAAAACCAGATGACTTTTCCTCTTCATAGGGTCTATACTATTAGAACATAATAGAACATAGAAAATAATAAATACAAAAAACAATTATAATATCATATATTTATCTCTATAAATTATACAGTTTTTATATCCAACTCTTTTTTTTTTTGAATTTTGATATCGAATGATAATAACCATGTTTGGTCGAATTATCAATCGTAATTTTTGATCAACCTTGTATCATATCCATTGAAAGAATATATTATCATTTATATTTTATTATTTATTATAACCCCTTTATATAATGTTTTCATCATGATTATCTCTTATTTATTCCATAACTCTTCAAAAAATTTCTATTTTTTCCATTTTGAGAACCTAGAAGTATCAGCTCAGATACCTTTTCATATTACATTGATGTCCAATGGTTTGCTAATTTCCAATCTAGAAACCCATTGCATATTGGATTGATTAACATTACATAACAAAGTGTAGTAAAAAAATTTCTTATTTTCCAAATTACAATATGAAAAACCCTTACATATTTACAAGTAACCATTACCTATTTTTACTGGTGACATTTACATATTGGTACTAGTGATATTTATGTATCACTTTTTAGTTCTCTAGTACTTTACTTTTTTTATGATAATGAAACCCAATAAGTTTTTCAAATTCATCGTGGCCTCCAAGTATTTTTAGAATATAAAATTATGTAACAAAAAATATGTTTTCTCTAGAGTGTTTCATTTTCCATATTTAAACATTTTTTAATATATTGCACCTATTCTAGAAACCCTTACATATCAACCCAAATTTATATTTACATAACACCTCGTCATTTTAGAGTTCACTTGAATATCTTAGTGAGTATTTTTCCATTATCATTTTTTATATAAACTCTTTGTAACTCAACTAATTTACTATTATATATTCCTTTAGATATGATATGTGAACATCACTCATAGTTTGTTCATTTTGTCCATACCATGGTTTATTTTCATACTGTCTACAATATATCTCATCCATCAAAAATATCTTCAAGACTACAAATTAACATTAGGAACATCCACTCATAGACTGACTTCATGTACTTCCCTATATCACTAGAACATTCCAAACATCCATAAATAAAATAATATAAGACATTAGGAATTATAGATACCTCATAACTTCCAGAACATCATAACATCATAAATAATCCATTTTTAAGGAATAAAATTTTTAATAACACCACCTTATGTTACGTAATTGTTTATGATATATCCATCACCACAAGTGATCCCAAAAAATCCATCCTAAAAACTAATCTACATTGGTATTCAAACAATCTAATAGTTTTAATATTTTTTAAAAATTTTAATGAATTAAACACCAATCATGATACCAATCATATAATTGGTAATCTCCACGATGTCCCCCCTCAGTGGTCCCTCTTAAACATTATAAAAAACATTAGATTCATAATAAATTATTATACCCCTTTGATATCATATTCAAAACACATTATCAACTAAATGAAACAATCATAGAATAATAGGAAAATGTTTTCCTTGAGTGAACATGGTCTTAACAATCATCTTCAATATAACACCCCGTGTCATTTTAATTTCTATCAACACAAATCCAATACTTTTATACCTATTATTATTATAATAATACATTTGTAGGGTGATGAATCTATCATAATTTTTAATATTTAATTCCATGTTTAATGTGTAATTCAACTATTTACATGGAATTTTTATCCTTTATCTACAATGTGAATTTTTGTAAAACTATATATATATTAACCCCGCATTTCAGAACATTATATAAATTAAATTAGAGATACTAGGATCCATCTAATATAATATAATTTATGATTTTATAAACATACAACCCACTCTTCAATTTTTTACTACAATTCCATATATTACTTTAAATCTCAAGAGGTAATTCTAACTGAGGCTTTATACTAAATGAATTTAAGTAGGTGAATTTACTACTTGTAAATGATATTTTAAGAAAACCTATAAACATACCCTATTAGAAAATACTGTAGAAAAAATATTAATTTAATAACACTATTACAGTCCATTGTACTCACTTACCTCTAAAATTTTTATATAGTCAAAAGGTTAATCTTATACCAAAGAAATAGTCTTGTAATCTCAAGAAAATTTTAAAAACCCATTATTGAATAAAACATGAATTTAAAAGTCTGTAAATTACACCAAATATTATCATTAAAAGTCATATATAGACACCAATAAGATACCAATAGTTAATTCAAATATAGTTTTTCATTTATAGGATGAATTGCTGTGGTTGATGGGCATACCAAATTTTAGACATTCAGGTAAAAAATCCCCCTAACTATCACAACATCATCAAAAAATATAGAACTATTATTAAATATTATAACTACCTATATATACCAGTTTATAAATCCGAAAAATATTCATATTATATCACATGTAACATCACTTATTAGATAAAAAAATAGATATGAAAACTCATTCTTATTGTGCTCTATTAGGATTTCTTCTTTTTTATTCAATGATAGGTGATAGTGGATAAGATATTATCTAAATCCCAATAGTTTAATTGGGATTTGATACAAATTTGTTGCAAATATGATGCTTCTTGTTCCACTCATGTATGTGTGATTCTATATGCAACAAGGCACTAGTTGTACTACTAGGAAATCCATTAAAAATTCAAATAATTTTATATTACTAATTGAATATTTTATAGAAATATCCACATCGATTGTATCTCTTGAAAAACCTAATTTACATAAACAATAGTTATAATATTAAATTATATAATGATAGGGGAACATCCAATATTTTTCACTCCAATCCTAGGTAGTTGTTATCCTTTGAGTTATAAAAACAACACAAACATCATTTCAAATATTTTTCATTCGACATAACTTTTTTTATCATGCTCTACATGTCCATAGTGAGACTAATCCCATGTTTATATAATTATTCCTATTATTCCATTCATTTTTATCAATAATAATATTGTCTCCACTATATGAAGGATATACCATTGGTATCAATTTATTTCTATACGTTGGTATTTTTATACAACTTAGAAATGGTTTATTTCTATCCTAATTGACATCCATGGGAGAGACCTTCGTATTTATTAATATTTATGGTTATTTCTTTACATGCTGACCCATATTTCTCACAGATAATATAGATTCCTTTATTTTTAACAAAATTTTACTTCATTCTATTAAAGTGGTTTTAAATATTTAAAATATTATTTATATATGATTCACTCTTAGTTTATACCCATTATTTCCATTTAAATTGGAAAATCTTCTCTCTGCCAAAATAATTT
Organism: Viscum album; assembly: GCA_963277665.1. Classification (NCBI taxonomy): domain Eukaryota; kingdom Viridiplantae; phylum Streptophyta; class Magnoliopsida; order Santalales; family Viscaceae; genus Viscum; species Viscum album. The sequence continues at coordinate 1,361,103,854 of OY728148.1, forward strand.
TCTTTCGGTGCATCCTCTTTCACAACATTCTTAACAAATAAAAAATCACATATGAATCCTTTAGTTCCTCTTTTTATATAATTTCTTGTCATATTATAATGGTTAGAAAAAATAAAAATTATACCATTATGAAAATACATTTTATAGTCATGACATTATAAATATATTTGTTTAGAATATTTATTCACTCCATTGATCTCTTGGGATTTCAAAAAAATAGTCATAGTTTTTCCCATGGATCCCAAATAGTATCACATTGTATCTGCCATTAATTATGAGAATCACCTTCCATTAATATCATGAATCTTAATGTTACCAGATGATTCAAAAAATTTAACCATTCATACTTCAATTTTTTGTTCTTCCAAGGTAAAAATATATTTCTTTTTATTAATGGTGTTGAACAACTTTTAATTCTTATTGATCTTTAAATTTTTTCCCCCAATTCAAAATTCTCATTATCACTAGTACATATTTCTTATTAGATTGTATCCTATATTAAATTTATGGTTTCATATGGATAATTCATACATCCACCTATTTTTCTATATCCATTTTTTCTTACTTTATGTGCATGTTATTATATTGGGCCACTTTCTCCCATCATCATTGACCATTATCATTGAATCTTTATTTATGGCCTCCTCAAATATATTTAAACTTTTATTCATACCACTAAATTTTTCTTGAATGAAATTTTTTTATAAATCCTAATGTCCATGTAATAAAATTTTTCATATAGTTATTAGATTATCTTGGTTTTCTCATGAAGCTTCTCCTCTTGAAACTCAAGGTATTTTCTGGGAGACACCTTGATGGGGGGATAATGGTACTGAAATCAATCCAACATAACCCCAAAATCCCAGAAATCTATCGAAAATAATTGATATTTATCTCATAGTTGATAGTAAAACACTTGAGTTTAAGATTAAATGATGATGTAATGATTACTTCACTTATCTTTTCTATAAATATATTTTATCAGTGATTTATTAAAATATATTAAAAAATTTATATTCCATATAACAAATTAGGCATATGTATTATAAATGCATCACCCACACGTGGATAATTCAAGTAGCATATAACTACAACGTATCAATTTTTCAAAAAATTTTAAACTCACAGGATGGTGGTGTGTTTAAGACAAGTCATTTAGAGACAAGGCCCACTCCCCTTATAAATACTAAGTATGGTTCACTACCACCAAAGTTCTACTGATTTAATAATATATCTCAATAAATATTGTTTAAACACTTATTTTAGATAAATGATCCTTGATATCCACAAGATGCTCCTTCACAAATCTTATATAAACAGCACTTTTGAGTCTTCATAGAATCATGACATTATTAATTGGAAATATACTGTGGGAGTTATAATGATTTATTAAATATTTTCTATATCATATTTCTATAATTCTACTTCTCTCTTTTATATTATTCAATTATCTATTTTAATCTCTTGTGGTCAGACCTATAATATTTTTTCCTTCCATTGTTACTATAAATATATATATTCAAATGGAACCCAACTTCCAAAACCACTATAAAAATGGACTTTTTCAATAAATACACAATTGGATAACCCTAATTTAATAATTTCTTATGTCTCTTTATCTTGAAATCAATATCTGTTCTTTCTCAAAATAGTATATCATTCGACATACTCCATAATCTCAATTCCATAAGACTATAAAAACTAATAAATTTCATTTTTATATCTATAAATACTAGAATAAATAAAAATATATTTATACATTATTGGATCCATTTCATAAAAATAATTTAGGTTGAGAATAATAATTATTTTTTAGAAAAAATCATATGAATTCAGAAGAAAAAATGATCCTTTCTCTGATGAAACATGTTATGACAACTATGGTATTTAGTTTGAGGGGTGGGGTGGTGAAAAATGATATAAAAAATAAATTTAATCACCTAAATCCTAAAAACAATCATTAGCCAAAATAATATTATCCTCACAGTTATTTGGGATCACATAGAGGTTCCTATTTCAATGATATTTTGATGGTTATTTCTCTTATCAGTTCCTTGACCTAATTTGATCAATGATTTCATAATACACACATACACTTTTATGTATTTTATAATATATTTAAATCATACACATATGATAGAAGTATTTTACTTGGTTCACATATACTAGGATAATCATGGGAGTGTAAAATGATAATTTACAGACATGTCAGAATCCACTAAAATCACCATTTGGTGGTGGGTTTAGGATAGTGAACTCCAAAACTAGGGTTACTCTAATTGTAATGAATTTGGATATTTTTATACCTATTTAGGTTCAGTCTTTTAAACCTCTCTATATCACTCTATCATTATTTCAATAATGGATCCAAATCATATGTCAAAATATTACAAAACAATATCACTATTTTTTTTTGTTCGCTGAGTGTCGATAGGTTCCCCATGTTCTATACAGATTTCCCCTCACAATCTAAAAATTAAAATCCCTATAACAGTACTACCACCTTCCATAAGTCATCATTGAAATTATATATTATTATTTTTATCATGATCAGTAGAGAGTTCTAAATATTTCATGAATCATATTCCTATATTATTTTGGTAATAAAAATTTTATATAATATATCATTTGGTGATATCTATTATATCTTCCATTTTATCTATTCCTAATGATATCAGTGGGTATTTTAACAAGCTAATTTAATTATTTTTTCAAGATTCAATGAATAGAAGTCAATGAATTACTTATAATAAATTTGTTCATTGTCTCACTAACATTGTGTAATTTTGATATTATTTTTTAGTGTTTCTATAGAGATTATTTATTATGAAAATTCATTATAAAACACCTAAATTTTGGTTTCTTAAAATTTCATATTCATATATTACATGATGGAATATGTTCTAGGGCATTGAAAATGTAAATTCCAGTTGTGGCCTCACAATGATATATAGTTGGGATTTGATTCTATTTGTGCTAATCAAAGAGAATATATTTTATAGAGATTTATGATACTGAAGTTTTATTAAAATATTTTTTTGTATAGATCATATAACTTTAAATGGGTTAATATAAAGGAGTTCATTATACAAAATATGGATATATTAATTCAGGTTATCGGAAAAACTATTAAAGTTAAGATAATAGTGAATTGATAAATTATTGAAACTATTGGTAATAAATATAAATTATAACAGTTTTTTTATTCCAATTTTCCATATCTATTCTACATAAATAATTTAAAATTAATTTTTTATTTCTTTTATTAGTTAAATTTTTATCTAGACTAGTTTTATTTTTATTTTCATATTTCATTTTTTATTATGTTGTACTCAAAGTATTTAGATTATATATCTATGAGATATCTAATAGTTTTACTCTTT